>VZDJ01000090.1:4412307-4485308 GCA_008694505.1 Cyanoderma ruficeps | reverse complement strand
GTAGTTTTGTTTGTTTGTGGGGTTTGTTGTTTTTGGTTTTGTTTTGTGGGTTTTTTTAATTGGGTTGGTGTATTTGTTTGTTTGTTTTGAGGGAGGTTGAAGGAATTTTTGGCAGGATTTTTTTCAGGTTTTTTTTTAAATGTTTACTATTAACCAATTAATAGAATAAAATAGGACAGAATAGAACAGAACAGATTATTTCAGTTGAAAGGGACCTATAAGGAATCGTTCAGCCTGACAGCTTAAGGGCTGACCCAAAGTTCAAGCCTGTTGTTAAGGGCACTGTCCAAATGTCTCTTAAACATTGATGGCTTAGGACATTGAGGCATTGACCACTTTTCCAGGAAGCCTGTTCTACTGTCTGACTACCCTCTCGGCAAAGAAATGCATTCTAGTGTCCAGTCTGAACCTCTCCTGCGACAATTTTGAGCCATCCCCATGCGCCCTGTTACTGGATACCGGGGGAGAGGGACCAGCCTGAACCTCTCCACTTCCCTTCCCCAGGCAGCTGCAGACAGCGAGTATGGCAGACCACGGAGGCGCATCGCTGACAGCAGCACATGGAATTCACATGGACTCGGAGGCTGAGGAGAGCGGCCCAGGACCAAGCTTCACCAACCAAGCCCACGGTCCCCCTGCTTTCCCCTCCCCGCTCCCGGCCTTGGCTCCCGCTGCCCCGGCGCGGCCTCGGCGCCGAGCGACACCTGGCGGCAGGAGCCCACGCCGCTGTCATGGCGGCTGCGGGGGCCCCGTGAGGCGCCTCAGCCCGACCGCGGGCCCCGCGCACCCGCCACCAACGTGTCCGGGCTGCCCGCAACGCCCCGGGACACTGCGCTGACAAATTCCATGCCTTGGGAGGAGCCGCCTGTTCCCGCACGGTGGAGGGAAGTGAGGAAAGCTGGATGGTCCCAACTGACACTCAGGGCTCAGCCACACACGTGTGAACTCTGATTTACCTATGTCAGCCATGATTAGTTAGGAAGGAAGGACCATCTACTGCTCTTCAGCCATATTTCCTCCATTATAGAATTAGTAAATTTTTTAGGTTGGGAAAGAACTCTGAGATCATCTAGCCCAACCATTAACCTGACACTGCCAAGCTCACCACTAAACCATATCCTAGATGGCACATTTACACATCTTTTAAATACTTTCAGGGATGGTGAATCCACCACTTCCTTGGGCAGCTGTTCCAGTGCCCGATAACCCTTTCAGTGAAGATATGTTTCCCAATATCCAATGTAAATCTTGTCTGGCACAACTTGAGGCTGATTCCTCTTGTCTTATTACTTGTTACCTGGGAGGATAAACCAGCTCCCACCTCACCATAACCTCCTTTCAGGGAGTTTAAAGACAAATAAGGTCCCCCGGAGCCACCTTTCCTACAGGCTAAACAACATCAGCTCCCTGAGATGCCCCTCATCAGACTTGTGCTCCAGACTCTTCACCGGCTCCATTGCCCTTCTCTGGCCACAGTCCAGCACCTCAATATCCTTCCTGTGGTGCATGGCCCAAAACTAAACACAGGATTCAAATTCCAGCCTTGACCAATCTAATTAGCCTTAGAGCCAGCCAGGATGGCCTTACTCAACACCACACCACGGACTAGCACTTTGCATAGCTATTATTGTTTTTCCAGGAACTGTTGCTTTAAAGACACTACCAGTCTATTTAAAAGGGCAAATCATAACTGTGGCACCTTGGAAAGATTTGCTTCTAGTAGCTAAGTGCGGGAGCTGAGCTCACCCTAAGTATTGCAAGAATTATTTGGGGAATTTATGCTCTTGGGTCCTGGCTCCCAGTCACTAGCAGGGAAATGCTGGACTGCACTGAAGCAAAATTTACAAATCTCTGTCACCGTATGGGAACGCTGTGATACTCCCAATTTACACACACACTTTGGATGTGTAAATATTTCAGAGCTGCAGTTTAAGGGCACCAGTGATTTGCACAGCACTGTATATCACTGCTTCCCAGGGAACACAGTGCTACTGAAAAGTAGCACTCACATCAGGGGTGGATTCAACATTAGCATCTCAGCACTACGCTACAAGTTTGATTGTTTATGTACATCATGTCAACTGATTTAAAATCTATATTTACACACACTGAGATGGCCTCCACTCATTAATAAATTAAGACACTTGTAAACCACTGGATCTGCAAGTTGGCTTTCTAATTTACTACCATCTGAGTATCAGATTGCCCACCCTTCCTAGGCAAAAGCTGCTGAGGAACAAAACTAAATGCTCCACATAGTCCTGTAGACTGTGGTTGTCCATATAGCACTGGCAGTATGTTCGTCATATCACGCCTCTCTGCAGACTGAATTTTTCTCTTCTGTCCCAGGGGTTATTAGCCTCAGATCTTTCACCAACACTGAACTCCATCATTTAAATTAGTTTAATGACAAAGGCTAGTTTTTCCAAGAGGAAGCTGGAAACCTACAGCAGTAAGTTCTTGGGGGCTGAGAACCATGCAGTGAGCGAGTTGCCATCACAGCTGCTTACAAGGGCCCCTTCTGCCAGCAGCTCTCCAAGCTCATAACTCCCTTCCTCCCCTGAGCACGAATGATGAAATATTAGAGGCTCTGATCTCTGCCTCATTAAATAGAGAATATTCTCACTCTGTCTTGACCTGCACTAGGGCCGGTTTAAGGAGCAATCTGTCATGAGATCATTAATACAAAGACTTGCTCAGAGGGCAAGGATGTTCATCCAAAATTAAATTCTTAACCTTTTTGGGAAGGACTTTGGAAAGGATATTTTACCTTTCCTAACTGGAGGAGTCAGTTATATATTTCTGCACTGCAGAGATGGTGGAATCAAAGTCAAGAGGCCAGCATCATGCTGAGACTTTGCCTCCCCAGTTCTTTCAGTGATGTCCAGAACTGTGTGAGCAGAAGCCCTAGAGAACAGGAAGTAGAGCAGTGGTCAGGGAGCAAACCAAGGTCAGTTAAAAACTGAAATGAATACAGTTCAAATAGGCCAAAGACACAGGCCCCATAACAGCAGCTTGGCAAGCGATAATACAAAGACACTGGCAATGCCTGTACATAGAGAGATGCTGTAAAAACATGAACGAGTTTTAGCCGTCCTTTCAAGACACAGATCCAATTGTCAGACACAGTGCTTGCAAGTCACATGAGTGACAAATGTGGCTCTGGCTCTGCTTGAATTGCTGCTCATAAACATTCTGGGGGGAAGGTCTGTCTTTTAATATATGAATTTATCATATTTGATATCTAAGTGGTTCCTTGGCCTTCCTTCTGCCCCTCTCTTCACTTTTTTCATACAAAAGGTTTTAATGACCAGAGGTACCAACAGTGTGCTGATGGGAGCAAGCTGTAAGGATGGAGGCAGATAGAGAGAGAGAGAGATCGGAAACCTTCAGTACAAACATTTTCTCCTAATAGTATACAATCTACACAGACTGCTGCAGAAATGGGATGAATAATAGAATCACAGAATTTTCTCATCCTCTGTCACTGTCAAATCCTATTAAACTCACACCAGGTAAAAGGTACACTATTGACACTGCTAAAACTACACTACACATCGGGGTTACCATAAGCAAATGAAAGAAGATGGGTGTGAGAGAGGATAAAGAGAAATCACAAATCATCATCTTCCCAGTGAAGCATCAAGAATATACGTATTGGGGCTGAAGTGATATTCCTGAGGACATATAAATGCTATATCAGGTTAGGACTGGAGCGTGATATTAACCCTCTCATCACTGTTTTATTTTTCTATGAATAGTGTCTCTGCTGCTTCTTTTGAGGCTAATGTGCTTTTATACCAAAGAAGATACAGACAACTGGATTAGTGTGGGATTTAGGGAGCAGACTGTGTACCGGGTGATGTGACAGCAAACAACTAAATTTAATATGGCAGCTTGATCCATTATGTATTTTATTCCAAGAAAAGTCGACATGGGCACATGAAACCTGGACTGGATCTGGCATCACAGTGGACTAGGATCCAGAAGTGTCAGTTCTGGGCCACATGATGATCGCATTTTAACAACCACTTTCACTACCACTAAGTACGTTTTAAATGGCTTAAGCTTATAAATGCACATAATCCTCATTAAAAATCATCCTGACCCTAAACTTTAAGTAAAGATACATAATATTTAGCACTGTTTTGGCATTTTTACTTGTGAAGTTTAAATATCCTTAATCAATTGATATTGTTTCGCTCATTTCCATGGAGACACTAAGCAGGGAGGCTAACACATGCAAGGTTGCCCAGTGAATCAGGAAGCTTAGGGACTACACACGGAGTTCCTAATTTTTTCAAAAACCCCTATGCAGCCTTTGCTCAGCTTGCTACAGAACTGAGACTTTATACACTTTCACCAATTGGGCTTGAATTTTGCACACATAACCAGAATCCTAGTTCTGATAGTCTTGGAGGAGTATGAAAGTAGTTCAGGTACTGCCAAAGACAGTGTGGTGACTAGTGCTCTTCCTCAAGCAATTANTTATCAGCTGATAACACTGATAACGACAAGGCCTCGCCCAAGCTTGGTGCCACAGAACAAACTTGCTCACTAGAGAAAAGCAGCTTCTAAGAAATGCAATGTCTCTGCTATGTTTCATTAAATTTATATATATATATATATATATAACATGAAGAGGGCATGCTGAATTTGATGTCAAGTTGTCCTTTGCGTATCACTGACCTGATCCTTCCCAAAGCTTTATCAGTTCTGAGAAGGACACAGCATGTAACCATTCCAAGAATCAAGGAGAAGCCTTTACAGAAACAGGTTTTATAATCATTCGCAATTCATTTAGCATACGGAGCAACATTCTGGGTGTCATGTCTCCCAGCTGGTGGCCAGACGCTACAGTGGATGAGACCAACTGGCCACAGTCTTTCAGCCTGGCAAACCAGGCTTCTGTGTGTGCATGGCCAGCGTGTTTCCATGGCTGAGGCTCAGAGCACCATGTCCAAGCCTTGCAAGCAGATGCCAAGCCAGCTGAACCACAGAGGAAATTATCCTCTGGCCAAACTGGGCAGAGGGGTGCCAAAGTTTGGGAAAGAACACCAGCCAGCCAAGAGGATCTTAACATTGAGAGTAGTCATCTTTCCCTAATGGTGTTAGGTCTGAGATAGATGGAAGGAGGAACAGATGGCTTTGGCATTCAGAGTCCAGCCCAAGGATTCAAGGGGATGTGAAGTAGTTTTTTCTGTAGCTTCTCTGATTTTGCACACCTTTATGAAGCAATACATCAGGTTCTGGGGCTGGCTCCGCTGAAGCTCCTGCTGCACAGAGGACCAAGAACTCACCTCCCAGAGCAACACAGCTGGCTTGGTACTGGGATAGACCCAAATTAATGTGCCCAGGGCCCAGGTAAAAACAACCTTTGTTTAATGGCAGCTTAGAGATTTCTTCAGTGCTTTATCCGAATGCTTCTCAGTGTCACTTTTTTTTCTGTAACAAGAGGGAGGGTCCTGATCTGGTGTCAACCATTGTTCTAAGAGCCAGGAAGGAGCTAGGTAAATACCACTTTGTCTAGGGTGAACTGTCTGTGGATGCTGAGGAAGAAGACAGAGGTTTTTAACATGCATTCAGCCTGGAGAGCTCCACAGGTAGAAATGTCTCCTCAGTGATGAGCACTAAGGCCCATGCAGCCTGGAGGATGGGTTGCACTTAATTGTTTTGCCCATTTGCAATTGTACGGTTAATTTTTAGCTAATTTCTGCCCTGAGTATGACTTAGCTATCACTGCCGCAGCATTACAGCTAAAGACCCGATTGCATTTCCAGATAGGCTTGTCACTTAGAAAACACTAATGCCCCACTTTTGCAAGGCAATTATGAAGCGTTACTCTGATTTTATAACATACCAAATTTCTGTGTGGCTACAGACTGATAACATTGAACCAGCAGCAGCATTGATTTAGTGCTGCTGGCAGTCTGACTTCTGGAATACTACAGGCCACCAGTGGCCATAATACAGGAATAATTAATAATAAGGCTTAATCTTGCCCTCTAATGAACAGAGAAAAGCCTCTCTCTCTCTCCCTTGCCCATCCTCCTCTCCATGAATCCTAAGAGGAGGCAAAACTGTGATTTAGCAGGCACATCTTAAGGACCAAGGGTCTGAGCACAGAGAAGCAGGGAAATGGCTGTTGTACAATGTGTGGATTGTTTCAGGTACTGACACACTATGAAGGGAGATACATCCACCCTTCTGTGGCTCTGAGGAAAATGCTTGCTGGGAGCCTTTAAGGGAGCAGTGAAAAGGAGTGATGTCTTATTTCTATCGTATAAAACTGCTCTGAAATCAAGGCACCTTTGTTTCTAAATAGTCTCTTTTGTTTCCATGTACTGGCAGTTCAAGCAATCAGAAATCCTGAGTGTAGCCTCCCTAAACCATGAAAATTAGTTTTCTAGATTTCTTGGTTTTGAATCATCAGGTGACATTTAGGGCTGTATTTTCAAGCATTTCATCAGGTGACATTATAGTAAAAAACCTTCAAGCCCTCCTCACTTTCCCCAAAAAGCAATGAAAGGAAAATTTGTCTTCTCACATACCTAAGAGGCAGCTGAGCTCGAAATTAGATATGGAAGGACTAAGAATTGCTGCTAAAATTGTGAGCGTCAACAGTGCAGAATTTCCAAAATCCCCGTCCCAGTGTTGAGGCTGTGGTAATGCTGTATTTGAAATGGAAAATGCTTTATTGTGCTCTACTTGAATTCTCCCATGCTGCTCTCCTCTCCTTGTTAAAGACATTCACTGGGGAAACCTCTGCATGTTCTTTGTGTGTGAGGGAACAAAGTGTCCTCTCCCCTGGAGGCAGAATACAGTGCTACTGAAGCTAAAAAGGCCCAAAGTGCCATATAATGCTAAAATAACAGGGAGTTTTACCTCTACTTATCTCTCGTAATCCTGAGCTATTTTTCCTCCAGATGAAATGAAAGATATATCCCATCATCTCCACTGCACGCAAATATCATAGCCTGTAAAGCTACACATTAGCAACTCGGGAGATTCCCTCCCACAAGAGCAGATCAACTCAGGTGAACAATGACTAAGAATTTTGGGGGTTTGCCCCCCAAGACTTCACTTTATGCCTGAAACATATGATACCTGCTAATAACATATGTAGCTGTGGGAGCTAGAGTAATTGCTAAGGCAAACGAATCTCATGCCTCAGGAAGCAGACTGCTTTTCCATAGGGCTCAGGAAGGGAGTCCCCTGCCTGAAGCATTACCCTGAGACGTGAGGGGCCTGCAACCTGCCTCTTTGTGGCGGCTCTCACTGCACCTCTTGTCTATCAGGCAGCTCAATCCAAAACCCTTGGCAGGAAGCTGTGCCAATAAATATATTCTCTATTGGCAGGATATTGCACTCCTCTGAAATATCACATATTTGGCCATTAAGGAAGGCAGAGTCTGATCTTGTATGTCAAATCCTATGTTCCCATGAAAAATGATAGAGCTACTTTGCTCTACTCCACTCTCCTCTTCTCCCAGCTAACCAGCCAAGGATGCTGTCAGAAGTAAAACTCAGTGCAGGGCTTGCTTTGCCCTGGCAACAGCTGTACCCAAAAGTAGCATAGAGGAGCGACTGGAAAGCAGAAAGGGGGCAGGAAATACATGTGTCTACTTGCCAGCTGAAACTGCTGAGAATTTTAATTTTAGGCCTCTCATCAGCCCTGACACAAAAATTGTAGCATCAGTTAAGTCGTAATGAGTTAGTGGTGCATGTGACGTTTACAGATTGTAGATTAGGAGCAAAAGTGCAGGACTCCACGGTAGCCTCACTTAGCATAGATGGGTGTTTCAACCCAAGGCTTGAGTTCAGGAGTTTCAACAAGAAATTGAAATGCTTGGGGAATAATAGGATACAAAGCTTTTCTTCTGTACATTTAACTAGCTTTTATCAGTCCCCACCATAGGTGACCAGAAGCTCTTAGCATGTGCCTGCCTCATTTTGGGCAGCTATTAGGTGGCCAAGGGCTAGTTGATGTCAGTACAGATACCAACCCCAGGCCCCAGCTATTGCAATAATTGATTTCCTCACTGTGATGATAAATTTAGGACTTATGCTAAAAGACAGGGAAAAAAGTGTGTGCAGAAGAGAAAAGACTGGGTCAGCACACTTGACTCCAGCTTTTGACCACTCTGGGGCCTGATTTTCCCCTTAAGATCAGTCAAATCCTAGCCAGCTTCAACACATCAGCAGATAAGCCTGCAAACATTTTAACATAGACCAGATCTCCTGGATTATCCCCACACAAACATCATTTAGTGTGCCACAATGTTAGCCTCAGGATAGATGCAGAGTGCCTGAGCCACCCTTGCTTGCAAGGTGTTTGCACAACGGAAGAAGGGCCCCTGGACCTCGTTCTCTGGTGGGTTTGACTACCCAGGAAGCCTGGACTCCTATTGCTGGGAGCACCACTGCCACCAGTAGCAGGAATGTCAGTGATAAATGGTGAGCTCTAGGGATGCTGGGTTCTGCAATGCAGGATGTTTGTGAATCCACAGGCAGGGAGATGAATGCAAGGGGGAGAGGATTAGATTAGCTCACAGTTATAAATGTTCTGTATGCTCTGATACTCCATGAATCCTCCTTTTTTGCCCCGCTCCCTCTTCTTCCCCCTCAAATCTCAGCCTCTTCCCTCCTGCCTGGTTTCATCACAACTCCAGATTGCTTGAACAAGCTGCCTGATAAGCCCACAGATGCCAACAGGAAGCAATGATGTTACAATAAGTGTCACAGGGAAAATGTCAACTGTATCATTATAATGAAGGTCATGTCTCCCTCACAGAGAGCTCAGGGCTCTGCACAATTCATGTGTTGTTATTAGGTAGATGTTGACATGTGTAACTTCTACCTTACAAGATTCACAGCACAGGGACGAGGTGAGAAAAAGCTGGCTCAGATCTACTCCAAGCTTCAGCCTCATATAAAGAACAGAAGAAAACAATTAACTTGCATTACACAGGTGGAAATTCACCATACACTCCAGTTCCAGCTCCCTGTGACAGACAGGATACACACGCAGGATACCAAGGCAAATGCACAGCACGTAAGCAGCCTCAGACAGCACCAAAGCAAAGCACAAAGAAGTACTAAGAGCGAGTCAGACACAAAAGCAACCAGCCTGCATCCCAAAGTTGATACTAGTAAATGGCACTTGGACACTCCATGTAAAACAGCTCGCTGCCTCCCTAATGTAGGGAATCTCCTCCTTTTAAAACTAGCAATAAAAATGATAAAAAGGGGACTATAAAAAATAAAAGCTTTGAATTAATACTCTAATGAAGTTTTATTATTTTTCTAAAAAAGATTTTGTTCCATGATGAGAAAATATATACTCTCCTTGGCTCTGGCTCTACGCTAGGAAGTGGTTGTAGGAGTGGCTGGGGATGTTTGTGCATGCATGTGTGCATGAGATGAAGGAAGGCACTGAATGCAGAAGGCAGGGGCCTTTTAGTTCTCCAGGAAGACACAATGTTCTTTTCTGTCTTCTCTCCACATCCAAACCTGTCAATATTTTGCTCAATAAAGGATGACATGTGGCAAGGATTTCACATGCACACATGTACGCACATGTACCCTGCTGGAGCTGGTGGAAGAATATTAAAATCTGAGAGATTTGACTAATACGAGGCATGACAAAGTGCTTTCAGGGATCCACAAGACTGCCCATCACTCATTTGTCGAGGAAGATTGTTAGGGCATTGCTCATAGATCCCCCAGGACATCAAAACTACTCCTGTACAGACAGAGAGAAGGAAAGGAGTGTGGTATGAGAATGATCATCTGAAGAACTGGAGGTGTACAGCTTTTGAGGGGCAAGGGCTAAGGGAGGACTGGTGTATCAGCATACTTATAGGTGGCTGAGCACCATTTTACTCTTCCTCCAGTCCAGAAAGCCAAGGAAGAGGTAAAGTAGTGGGATCAGCAGGTTGCAGCTAAATGATCATTGCACTTCCCTGTGATGCCAGGTTGTAATTTATCTGCTCACTCCCATTCCCACAGTGCTTTGGTATATCCCCTCCCATCAATTTGTTCCCATATGCACTACTGTGAGGCAGAATTCCTGGTTGGACTGAGCCTGACATTTTTTATGGCAGACTGTGTCCACTGAGTTGCTTGGAGAAATGCTGCCTCAGGACTGAAAGTACAGGGGATGTTGAAGCATCCATTTGTATTTTATTCTAGTGAGAGCAGAAGGAAAGTGCCGTTTTATTCCTCCATCCATAGGGCCATATTCTTATGCCTCTAAGAATTAAACAGTCAATGTGGAATTAGCAAGCAATAGGTGAACACAGTGGAGATGAACTGAGAAGAAGCTGGGATGATTTGATTTCAATCCTCCACTCCCTGAAAGATAAACTGCAGGAAGATGAGAGCAGAGAAGAAAGGTTATTTACCCCTAATTCTATGTTTCTATCCTAGGATGATCCACCTCCCCTGTCTTTGCTCAGTGCTCTGGAAAAAAAAAAACAAAACAAAACAGCTGAAACTCAGAGACAACCCTTGCAAGTCCCCCACAGTCTGCATCTGAAGCCCATCACAAGGACAGCTGCTACAAGTTCTCTGCAGAAAATACTTACAAAGAGACATCACAGCCTAGACCAAAAGGGACTGTACTTCAGAGGAAGACCTTCAGAACAAAGCCTGTTGAAGGAATCTCCAGAAATGCTAAGTTTGGTTTCAAATATCAAGTTGTCATTGTCTTCCCCACCATTCCACCATCCTGTCATATCTCCATAGCCCAAACAGAGAAGAAAAAAATATTCTGTCTTGAGATTTCCCAGATTAAAGCCAGTGAACCATACTCAAGAGATAAAGGGAGAGTTGAGGCTTTCCCTCATCATGGGGAAGAAGGTGAAAAAGAGGAAGAAGTGGTCTGGGGGTTGGTCAGCAGCCCCATTCAGCACAGTGAATTTCTGAATACAAGCGAAAGAAGGGATTCACTGGATAAGTGTAGCAAGCCTCCCCTTAGAGGAAATCACCAAGGAACTGGATCCACTGTCATCAGAAGCAACCTCTTGTCGGTCCTGCTGTTGCAAGCAAGTTAATCCCAGTGGCTCACAGATTTTTTCATTGGCTCCTGATCTGCAAAGTAATCTGAAAAGGAGTACTTCCTGTATTTCTGCCCGTGCTTATTTATTCACTTATTTTAATTTGAAAGGGAATTTAGTGATTTGTGGAAGTTGGGATCGATATCCGTATCGTGAGCCAAGAACAGCTCTGAGCAAGAGCGGTCATGGGATTCTGTGACTGATGGCACACCTCAGAACTGACCTCCCAGCAGGATCTGGCTTCCCAGCCACCCTTTGCCCCTGCTATGCCAAAGCCACGCCAGCACCTCCATTGGCTGTTTCATCTCCCTCCTGCACTTAAGTCTTCCTTGAGTAGACACTATAAGATACAAGCCAGAAGGTGAAACTATGGGTTTGGGATGATAAAATTAGGATGAGATCCACCAAATTCATTTTTATTTGCAATCATAAACCAAGCTCCACTTTACAAGACAGAGAAATTAAAAAGGAAAATGAGAAAGAGCTCAAGTGCGTCAGTCACAGGTTGTTAATAGAACCAAAGTATTTTGTACTATTTATATTTTATGAAGCCCTCCTGCTGTGTTTTGTCCAACACCACATCCCAATAAATGATTTACCAACTCGTAAAGGATCCAGCAAACTGGTCTCAGCTCATTCTTCAGAAGGCCTAAGATCCTGATCTCTGTGCTACGACAGACGCCATCCCCCCCCAAATACACTGATGAACTTTAAAACTGAAAAAAATCCAACCCCCTTGTCAGTCCTCACTTGGTTCTTAAAACTTTTATACTGAATTTTTTTAATTGGTATAAGATAGTGTTCTTCTAGAAATGAAGTAATTTTTCAAAAAATGATAGAGAACATTTGAGAAGTCCATAAAAGAAATTACAACTTTCTAATGAAAAATAATTTTTTAACATCACACATATTTGATTTTCATATTTCTGACAGAAGAAATAATTATAAAAAGTAATTAGAAGTATTATTTCTTAAGCTTAGAAATATTTCATAGCCTTAGAGGTTTCCTTTAGAAGACCTCAGCTAATCCTACTCCCTTCCAAACACCCCTGAGCTAGGATTTGCAGGACTGCTGATAGATCAGACTCACTGTAAGTAGGTGGTACAGAGAAGGCAGGCAATTTTCTAAACATCCAAAGCTGTCTCTGCTAACCTTCTCTCTGTTTTGGGTTTTATATTATACTAGGCAAGCACAACATTTCAGATTTATTGGCATGCCTGCATCAGACTATGATGGCTGGCACGTGATGGAAGGTGGGGATCACCATCTACTTTAGATGAAGCAAAAGTGATGCTTGTGAATGAGTGAGGCAAGATGTGTGCAGTGTCCCTGCAGTGTTCAGTGGATGAAGACTGTTAGCACCAGAAGATGAGACTTCTCCCCCTGCTCAGCAGAAAGTGTGATTGGAAGGAGGCATGGATACAGCTGATCACATCCCTGGCAAAGTAAGAGGCTGTGTAGGTGTCGTGGAAGAGGATGATGTGTCATTTCTGGAGGCACATGAGATAGTTTGACTCCTGTGTCCTATTACACTGATCATTTACTCCAACCAAGCTTTGCTTGGATTAGTAAAGGAGCAATAGCAATGAGCAGTAATTTTTTTTCATGGTAACTTCTATCTTCTCATGGTCTGGGAGCCATTAGCCTCTCAGTTTGTCTTAGACCTGCTTTCATGTACTCTTGAATGAGTCATGGCAAACAACAGGAGCTCTGCTGGCACAGTGGCATGCTTGAGCACAAAGGGCCTGCCCTCAGGAGTGACAGCCAGTCAGTTGTGCTGGAAGGGCATGTTAGAGGCTGCTTCTCAGCAGCCCTCTGCCAGTGCTCCTCTGCCCTGCCAGACCATCTCCAGATGCAGGAAAGAGTTGTTTCCCAGACCAGCAGCTCTGACTGAGAAGCTGCAAGACCAAGTCAGAAGCGAAACAAGTCAGGGTCCTATATAAGCTCTGTGAGAAAGTACCAGCACTATTCTGGCCAAAGAGGTGACCTTCAGAACCCTACCACAGGCTGGACTCACTCCCACCCACAATGGTCTCGGTTCTTTTTAAGTGCAGCTATGGACTGGTGTTGTTGCATCATTGCAGAGCTCTGCATGGACCCTTGTTTTAGCATCAGATGGGTCTGGGGTTAGCACAAGACTTTGAGGGTGCAGGGAAATGAACATACTGCTGTGGAATGCACCTTGTTTGGGACTGGCTCTGCAGACTTCCGTTCTTACCCCATGATACTTCAGCCTTGCTCACAGAAACAGGCCTGCATTCAGCCAAAATAAGGATAGCTTCATGCCCTGAGCACCAGTTTACTAAAGCAGCATAGTCAAGGCCAAGGGGCATTGAAATCTCAGGGACCAAATGGTTCCTGTCAGAAGGCCTGGAGGCAACCGTCACTTTAGACAGAGTCGTCAAAAATCCACTGTGTTGTGAGGTCTGAAGGGAGGAGTAGAAGCCTGAGACAGATATTGAAGGGAAGCCGAAGGGGCAGCAAGCAAAGCACAAGGGCTGGGATTTCAGAAGAGCGCATTTACTACTGGCTGAACTTGTTACTGTTGCGGTGCAGTTAGCTCCTGTCTGTCACTCTCAATAAAAGTGTTATTGATTAGCATGTGACTTTATTGTAGGGAGCTGGCCAGGAGCCAAGGTGGAAGGACTCCAGAGGGAAAAGAGGACGACTGAGCTGGCAGGGAGGGGAGGGGGTAGGGGGGACGTAGGAGAAGGAAAAAGGAAGCTTGGAAACATAAAATCTTGAAAAGAGTAATTAATTCTGATCGTTACAGCAATCTATCTGGATTTTCAAGAATATTATAAATCAGTTGCCTGTACCCCTCCTATTAGCATTCACAGTGGGGAGGGATCCTGGGGAGAATTGATCAGCTGAGAATGCCAGTGCCCTGGGGAAGGACTCAGGCTCAGAGAAAGGGGGATTGTTTTGGCTGCTCATTGCAGACCAATCCTGTGCCCAGGTCCATGGAAAATCAAGGAGGCTGGAGGCATGGCCCTTCAGGAGAGACTCGTGGTCCCTTAGCCCACCCCCGCTGCTGTTCCCTTGAGAGTATGCCAAAAGAAAGGGCAGATGGCCTGCAAATCTTTCTGAAAGTGAGAAACTGTTACTATCTCTTGCAGCTTAACTGGAAAAGGAAAAAAAAAATACAAAAAGGAAATCCCTACAGAAAAAAATACGGTGTAGAAATTGAAGGGCAGAAAATGTATACTTTCTACATTAAATTAGAAATAAGTTTTATTTTTTAAAAAATCAACATTTTCTCTGAAATGTTTTATTCTAATTGCTTTCTTTGGGAAAATTTTCTTTAAAACATGCTTCATTAACTACAGAATCCCATTTTGCTTGAAAAAAATTAACTTTTTTTCCCCTCCACCTGCAAACTACTTCCTCACTTCTAGTGCCTTTGCAAAGTCATCTAGAGCTCCTAGGAAGAACATAAATGTGGGATAGGAATAGTAGTGAAAGATTATTCATTTAACTACATGACAAAAGATAGTCCATCATTATCAAATAAGTCTTGGTCTACCATTTAGAAATAGAAGAAATGAAATTTTGATTAGATAACTGATGGATTTCCTATTTATGTATCTCAAAGACTTGCTCCCATTTCCCATTTCCTTAAGGCTGGCCCACCTTCCATGAGGCTGTGCACTGCCTCCTTGGAGGCTCACAGGATGGAGCAGCTGTGGAGTTCTGATGGGAACCACTGGAGCTTTGTTCAGGGAGCTCAGCACAGGATAGCAGACAGTGTTGAAGGCTGGAGCCAGGGCTGCAGGACCAGACTTGTTCACTGTATACTCAGAATTTAAAAGCATGCTTGTTCAGCTCATCTGCTTTCCAGAGAATAAAAATAAGCATGCTCCTGATGTTTATGAGACATATCCTGGCAGTGCAAATCCAGATACCTACGGGACACAACCATTTCAAAAAACAACCACTACTAAAGCACAACTCTTCAAGACTCAGCTCTTGTATGTGATGGTCTGTTGTTGCCACACGTTAATTTCATTGCTATCAATGCCTTGATATTTTGTTTCTCTCCATTTCCTCACCTCTTTAATGTCACCTCTTCTGACACCCCTCTTTCCAACAACACACAAGCTTTTTATACTAGCTGTCCAGCCACTGCTACAGGACATCAGTGTGACAGAAGGCAGGTTCAGTGACCAGGTGTGGTGCCAGTTGTTCTGGAGAGCTGTGACAATGACACTGGTAGCTGAGCTCCTAGCAGGACTATGAAGATGTCGCCCAGGCCCCTTGCACCCTGCACTGAAGTAGCATTGGCTGCATTCTCTGGTCATGTGTGGAAACTTTCAGGAAGTGTTAAGAAAGCATCAACACACACACTGGAAGCTTGGATCCTCGAGCCACATGGAACATGGAACTTGAAAACACATGGAACCAAGCCACATGGAACTTGGTTGTCACATCTGTCCCTTCCCTCCTCCCCAGCACACCTTCCCATGTGACCTTTGCCACCTCTCCCCCTCCAGACTGGCAGCAATGAAGTGACTCCATTAAACCATGGGCCCAGATGGCCTTCTCCTTTCTGAGTCCATCTGTGGCCACACTCTGCCAAGCAGGACATTTCCCTGCGGCTCCCTTCACTTGCCTAAACATAGGTTTTTGGTGCCATTTGGGATGCCTTGGGGTACACAAGACATCTGCACAGAAATGGCAGATATGACCCAGGACTACAGGAGACCTGTGCCCATCTGGACCAGTGGCAGGAAGCCAGGCAGGACACCAGAAATCTTTTAAAGCAAGAGACTCAAGCACCTAACACTGCTTCCAACAAGCAGGCTGGGGTTTTGGTGTAGGGTGGTTATTAGATGTTATTGGGAGCAAGGACAAAGGAGTCCTTCTTTCTGTTGATACGTGCTTGACCTTGCCTTCCCACCAGCAGGCTCAGGAGAGAACTCCTAGAATATTTTTGCAGCAAAGAGCAGGTAAAGATCTGGCACCATGTTCTAAAAATGATTCTCTAAAATGTTCAGTTGCTTAAGTAGGGGAAGAAATCTACAGATTGCCCCACATGTTCTCCTCTTCCTTCTCTTTGCACTATCTGAGCCATGATTATAGGGAAAGGGTACTGGAAAGAAGGGAAGATTTTTTGTGAGATGAATTACTTGCTTGAATGCCTTTTTCTGCTTCCCATTTTTTTCCCCAGTACTTCCCTCTCCAATACCTGCTTCTTATATTCATTTTTTATTTCTATTCCCTGTTTCCCCCACTGCTGCCAGCTCTTACCTTCATTTACTAGTTTTGATTGCATGTTATTTACTTAGCACCTGTTGATTTCTGCCCTCAGGACTTCTCTGTTTTAAGCAAAGAGAATGCATATGATTTTAAATGGACATAATTTTATAGAAGAAAAGAAACAATCACTGTAACTTCCTTCTCACAAGGAAAAAAACAAAAGATGTTTCAGCAATTGGTCACAGCTGAGCTGATCCCAAAATGGTCACCACAGAAAGGGTCAGGACAAGATTGACAGGAAATCACAACATATGGAATGCAACATCTTATCTGCCTTAGGTCTACTAAACTTGCTGTGCCTTTTAAAATGTTAATGACCTGACAGACAAAACTCAGCTCTTCTACACGAAGTACCCTCCTTGTCCTCCTCTTAGCAGAGCCATGAAGCATACAGAGTTGTCCTTTGGAAACAAAACAGACTTGGGATAGTAGGAGGCCAATAGACTTGCACAGATATTGCAAGGTGCTGAGCTAACTAGAGGTCCTAACATGTTCCCAACAGAAAACACAGGAAGTACTACATTCCAGCATGTGAAAAGGGTGTTCCCACCTTAGGTTTACTCCCACTTAGATACTGGTCTGACTGCCAGCCTCAGTGTGCCTCCTCCATCAGCACAATGACTTCCTGACCACTCTGAAGCCACCACTGCCTTCATGCTGATGCCTTCCTTAGGAAAACCTCCTACAGACAGCTAAGAAACAGCAAGACAGTCTAATTCCTTCACTGCCCCAGAGCAGGGGTCAGCCAAAATCTTTATCAGAAAAATCGGAGCAGGACCTTAGCCATTTCCTCATTTTTATGCTACTTACAAATTAAATTACAACATATTTCTCAAAGAATCATCCAACCATTTATTAACCAGGTAGACTACTCTGAGCACATATCAGCCCATGGCATGCATAAAAACAGCTTGCTTCTAATATGGTTGGGGTTTGGGGGTGTTTTATTTGTACAGACAAAAGAAAATCTGCCAAGCAATTGGATTTTTCTTCTTTTTTAACTATAAAGGTAAAATGTCACAGCAAGTAAAAGCCCTACAAACAGCAGCTTTTCCCTGTCCCTCTCTCTCTTTGCTCAGTGTCTCTGGGTGAGCTTGAGCTGTTCATGCAAAATGACAGCCTGATTCAGAGCCGTGCCTGGACTAGTCTTAAGTACTGACATTGCTTTAAGTCTATCAGTTTATGATGCCATCTGATGTATTAGGTCATTAGTCACTAAAGCCACATGGTATTTGCACTGCCCCCTTATTGGATGACCGATGCTTTAAACAAAACAGAAAATGTCAAATCATTTCATTATGTTGTGGGTGGTTTTCCTAACAAACCAGCATTTTGGCCAGAAATGCATATTAGCTTTTAGGACTCATTTTTACAGGCAGTCAAACACTTTTCCATACTTAGTGACAGCAGGAGAGAGGACATTTCCCTCATTTATAGCAAAATGCAGTGTATAAACATAACTTAGTAACACTGTATATATTTTCTTTTTGTAGACCAGGTTTTCCAGTTCTGTAGAAACAAGAACTGCAGAGGCACTAAAAATGGAATCAAGTTCAAAGACCAAAACATATGCTTCTGACAGCACACTTTGATTCTCAGCACTGGGTCATCATAATCGACCCCTTGGTGTTCACTTGAAATCCTCTCTTTTTAATCCATGCTCTTTCCTTTCCCAAGATGCAGAGTTTTACAGGTAGGATATTCAGGAGCACACAGCACTGGCTTATCTTTGACTTCACTGTGAGCACACACAGGCCAGTTGCAAATGTTTTTAAAACCTTTCCCAACATTCATCATCACCTTATACCCTTTCCTGCTACTTGAGCTTCTCGCTGCTCTAAATCCTTCTCTACCAACTTACAGGTTACTTTTCCACACAACTTTCTTAGTCAAACTCAACTTATGATTTAATTCACACCAAAAGAAACTGTTACAAAAAAGACAGTCATGAAGCAGCTATGCAGGGTACAAGGAAGTACTTATGTTTTTGAAAGCACATAGGGAAATGGTTCTTAGTTCTCAGCTGACAAGAGCCATTTGAAATAGCAACACATGCTCCATTAACCACTAGACCAGAAGATGCCCCACAGAGGAACAGTGGCTCACTGACAACAGGAGAAAGACAAGAAAAATTGCTCTGAGAGAGGGAAAGGAGGAGCTGCATGGAATAAGTGTTCTCTGCCACCTTGTAGAGGGAGTGTTCAGAGCAGAGCTAAAGCCTGCAGTGAGCAGACTGCCACGCACGCGCTGACTGCCCACAAGGTGAAATGATACTGAAGAGGCATTTCCATTGTGGGAGACTTTCTGAAAGGTCTCCTGAATCTGATGGGAAGAACATTTTTCAAAGAGATCCAGACAACAAACTGCGCCTTCCACAATAAAAATACCCATTAAGCTCCATTAAGGTTATTTTTATTGAAGCTAGTCTAGACATTCATGCACAATTTTTATTCATCTCCAGATAAATAGAGATCTAGATAAAGATGGAGCCACTGCTGCTGTGTAGGGTCAGACTTCATAACAGCCCAGTCATTATCCTATCTCCAACAGCAACCAGAACACAATAAGTATTCAAGCTTCCCTCATTCCCAAATGCCCTGTGACTCATACTCTGCCTCACTGTGTTAAACAGTTCTTCAGTATTTTTTTTCATTAATTAATTTAATATTTGGAAATAAAAAAGGAGGAAATTTGGTTTATTCTTCTGTTGATGAAATTAATCTCACTTGAAAGCTTGTTTTATTCTAATTTTCAATCTGCCCGAGATCTTTTAAGTCTATCTAATTCTAAAATACCAAACACTTTAAGAATTCTTTTTAAATAGTTTTCAGAAACTGGAAACAGTCAGCAGTTTCTCCCAAGGCTAATACAAGCTTGAAAATGTCCTTTACTTTCAAACAAACACAAATTATGAGGTTCAGGCTTCAAACAAGTCTTTCCAGATAACTTCGAACCGTTTCAGGTTTGGAAATTATTGTCTCTAGCAGCTTTCTTGACAGAGAAAGAACTGAAACCATGATCCCAGCCTGGCCTGCACTATCTTGTCTTGTGCTGACAGTGTCTTGGTACAGTGTAAAGGCAATTTCTGAACCTGACAAATCCATGAGATGGGAGCTTCTGGTTCTGGAAAGAGCTAGAAACTTTCCAGGCTACCACAGCCTGGCTGTTTCTGAAGAAATTGGACGAGCTCATCTAGGATTGATACTGAGGTTAAGAAATCTATCATGTTTTATTGTTCCTGCTGATGTATGACACACCATCCTTCATCTCTTTGTAATGTAGAGTGCCTGCATGTTGGCTCACATTATACTGTCAGCTTCACTTTTACTCCCTCCTCCCCCAACTCCATTTGGTCTGTTCAAGCTAAAAATAACATCAAGATTCATGACTATGAAAGGGATGGGCGCCAGAGAGAGGAAAACTTGCTGACTTAAAGACTCATGGCCGTACTTACCACCTTCTACTGCAAGCCTGGATTGTCCCTATTTGAGGAACTTCATTTCTGACTCTGGAAACTGGGGGGCAAAGTCACAAACTTGAGGAGATAGTCCACTATCTATATTAAGATCTTTCCAGCAATGCAGGTCGAGGGGTGGATTGACACTTTCAGACATTACAGGCTCCTATCTTCTCTGTGGCATGATCAAAGGCTGTTGAGAGGGTTTGATGCGTGGCTTATTCGGGAAGGGACACCAAAGCCCAAAGAAAAGTTCTGCACCTTCATTTTAAGGCTCTGTGAGGTTGGCAACAGGTCTCAGACATGGCCCACATGCATGCTCCATCTCTGTTTGAAAGCCTGACTGACAGCTCCTCCTTTCCACACAGTAAGCACACGCTTGCAGGGAAGAAAGGAGCTTTAGCAAAAGTACATACAAGGAATTTGTTCTGCTAATCAAGTAGATGTCTGCTCTGAGCTTGTAACTAAAGCTTGCCCCTTTGTGGTATTCAGGGGCTCCAGGCCACTGGAGATGTGCCTTCCCAGTAAGATTTCTAATGCTGCTCATCTCTAGACGTTTAAGAGCCTGGGGTTTTTCTCTTCGGTTATTGTTCATTTCTAAAATCAGAGGTCTTCTCTTTCTTAAAGTGCAGCTACTGTGTCATGATGTCCTAATTTGTATAATTGCTGTCTATCCTAAAGTTTCCCCTGCAGTTTCAATTACATGTCTCACTTCAATTAAACCCTAATTCTTGTCCCAAACTGGCATACAGCATGGCAAACAGTCACGGTTATCCCGCTCTGCCCCAAAGCTGCCTGCACTGTCCTAGTGGGATGGCTGAATAGAAAGCAGTTTGAAGCCCCTTAGGATAAAATGCATTTGAAGAAATGTCAAACATTGATCCTGAGCTCTGACCTTTGTTTTGCATATGGAGGAACACAATTTGAACCAGAAAAACTTAAAGAAAATTTCAAACTCATGGTTTGAACCAGACAGTTAAGGGAGCACAGCAGAAATTCCCTGCCCAGCTTCCTGGGTAAAGGAATGGAAGAGATGAAAGGCTAGGCTGAGGGGGCTGAAGACCCTCTAGAAGGTGTCCAGGGGACAAAACCATGCACTTCAAGCACTGCAAGAGGAGAGGGTTTTTTAGGGTTTGCCACACAGGCAGTAGGGGCCATTCCATAAAGCATCTTGTCGTGTAAACAAGATGTACCTTTGACATCCTCCCCTTCAGGGCACCAAGGCATGAAGCAGGCGATGTATTTCAAGCCAAACAGGTGATTTGTAGGTGCTAAGTGTTCATAAAGACAAGATTAAAGAGCTCTCTGATAGCAGGGCAGTAAATCATTCCCCACCTGCAGAGTTGAGTGCCAGGCACGGATGCTCCTCCGACCCTGATTAAATAAAGGATTGCTCAGCAAGATGGGGGCTAAAGTTAGCTGACAGCTCATGAGTGAACTGGTGTCTTGCCTGCTGCTGTTGAAACTGATGGCTAATTTTCTCCCAAAGGAACCTTTGCAAAGGCTGGTAATTAAAACTGGGGGAAGGCAAACAGGCTCATGGGAAGGCAGACCCGTCTGTCCACTATCCCCCAGCCATGAGCGTCCCCTGACTGACAGCCTGCATGGGTCAAAGCTGCTTCTGGATGAATAACATCCCAAGGTCTGGTGCTTTCACTGTTCCAGTGAAAGCAAGCTACAAAAAAAAAAAAAATCTAACAGCTTTATATCCAGCATGCAATGAACCCTGACATGCTCCAGGTGTCCTACATGGAGTGTTGGGGACCAAATACACACACGCATAAATACATATGTATGCATATATATACATGTCTCCAAAACACCCTTATGTTTTCACAGTATCCCAGGCTCTCTCCTGAGAATCAAGTTTTCCCCTATCCAGTCAGATGTGTGTGAAAATAATTGCCTGACTGTTACAAGCTGGGAAGTGATGGGCCAGAGGAGGGAGCTTTATCAGTCAAAGATTCAGAGTTTGATGGCAGAGCAGGTAACAGAACCCAGGCAGCATCAACTCCCAAGTCTCCTTCTTAAACAAGCACATGTTTAGACTAAAGAAGCAGGATTTGTTTTAAATTACCTATTTGACTAGCCTAGATAGGACCCAAAAGAACTTAATGGAAAGGAAGCTTAATGGGACCTCATTAGATTGTTATAACATTTTTTCTGCACTGTGCTATTAGCTCTTTAAAATAGATTATTGGAAAGAACACACTTCACAGATTTAAATTACTTGTGACTTTCGCCTTACCTGAGTTATTTCTTTTACTTTTTATTCATCTGGAGTTTTCAGGCTAGTTGGTGGGAGATTTCTTTTCCATTTCTAGATTTACAGATACTTGTAGGAGGCTGGCTCAGCTGGGTTGTTAGTGAATCTACTCGATCCTAATTTAAAAAATCATTTTAATTGATGGATTCAAAGTTTGGAATGTTTTGCTGTAAAATTCAGCAAAAGGGGATTTTTTTCAAGTTGTTCTTTTAAAGGGGCAACATACTAACAACAAGCTAGGCAGTCTAGGGGTTTTTTTGGGGGTTTCCCCCATTTGGCCATTGTATTAAAGCTAGTAATATTCAAAGACCATCCAAGTCCCAGAGTTAGTCTTGAGTTGCATTTACAATAGCAACATTTCCTAAACTTGGGTGTGCTCAGATTTGCCCCACTGTAGGGAAGTAAAGACACTGCAAGGAAGAGCCAGAGCTTTGGATACTCATGATCAGGTGCTTTACCTCCAGCCAAGCTCTAAAACTAATCATGTAGCTTTGTTCCAAAAGCTTTGGCACTGAACTTTGGGCTAAGAATGGAAGTGGCTCCTCTTTGACTTAAAGAGTGAGTATTGCCTTCATGTGTTGCAGGGATAGCTCAAAGGTATAATCAATAGAAAAATTAAAGTAGGAGATAGGGAGATCTAAAAGCTGAGAAGCCTCATGTGGTTGCTTTTCCTGAAAGATGTCTGCTTGTTTTGATGCTCATCCAACTACTTAACTATCTGCACTGATAAAAACAACCCACAATAAAGGCAGCTGCTACTTCATAGTTCATGATGTTCTGTGTTCAGCATCCTGTGTCCACTTTCATGAAGCAGAACAAGAGCACATGCAGAAGCACTAAGTGTATTTTTTTTTGCACCAGCATCTCCCGCTTTTCATGTGACAGTTAAATTAATTTCCCTACAGGAACAGTATTCTTATGTTTTATAAACTTTTCAAGCCAGTTTTCTTTGACACTGTCTGTTCCATTCAAAATACTGCCTCACTTTCTGATGTGGGAAAATGGGTTCAGTTCCCTTTGCATCTGTCTCTTCATTGATCCACGTCCTGGTTTTGGCTGGGGGAGAGTTAATTTTCTTCACAGTGGAGGGTATGGGGGTTTGTTTGGAATTTGTGCAGAACAGAGTAGTGATAATATAGTGGTGGTTTTATTATTGCTGGGCAGGGCTTAGAGACAAAGCCTTTTCTGCTTTTTGTATTGCTATGCTGGCCTGGAGACTGGGGGTGCCTGGGAAACTGGGAGGAGACACAACTGGGGCAGGAAACCCAAACTGATCAGAGGGATATTCCATTCCCCATGACATCATACTCAGTATATAAAGCTGAAGGAAGAAGGGAAGGACATTTGGATTGATGGTCTTTGTCTTCCCAAGTAACTGTTACACATGATGGGGCCCTGCTCTCCTGGGGATGGCTGAACACCTGCCTGCCCATGGGAAGTGGTGAATTAGTTCTTTGCTTTGCTTGTGTGGGCAGTTTTTACTTTCCCTGTTAAATTGTCTTTATCTCAACCCGCAAGTTTTCCAGCTTTTATCCTTCTGATTCTCTCCCCGATCCTGCTGGTGGGGGAGTGAACAAGCAGCTGCCTGGGGTTAAACCAATATCCTGAGACTCTGTTGTTACACTGTGGTGCACTCCATAATAACTTCAGGTTTCACTAATGCTGAGATTTCACTGATTAAACCCACTTTTTACATATTCAGGCACAAACTCGTGGGCAGGGCTGTGGCAAGGAGCCTTGGCTGTGAAGGGAGTTACTGTGCAGAAGAAAATTGTAGGACTCTTTTCATGCCCACCTCACCAAGGTGCTGTTTCATTCCACCAACCTTCCCATGCCCATCCCCTGCTTGAAACAAAAGGCCTGCATTAAGTTATGGACCACATTTTAGTATTAGACCATCAGCTGACTGCTTCACTGCACCTCAGATGTAGAACTTGACAGACACCACAATTTGATATCAAGTTAATATTTGCCACATTCCAGTCTTTTCTTAGGAGGACTGTTCCTCCTTGCTCAGTCAGGGCGAGCTGCACCTGCGTTAGATTCTTGTCCCTCTCTAATTAACCATTTGTTTTATTCTACCCAAATATGGAAAACCGTTAGTGTATAGATACAACCCAGATGTTTGCTCCCCAGTGTAAGTATTGGTGTTTTACCACGTGCTGGTGGTTAGGTCTGAATCCTGAAAGAGTCCTTGGGTCTCTTTGAAGAGAGTCTCTATGGCTGTATTCACTGACCGAGATCTGTCAGCTGTTTACATTCCTTCTCCTGGTTTTGCATGAGTTAATTTAAACTCATGAGGAAAGGCAGGGATGAAACTACATGACACCAAAGGTACAGGGTGAAAGTCATTACAGTGAGATAGAGGCCCCATCCCTGGAAGTGTTCAGGGCCATGTTGGATTGGGCTTTGAGCAGCCTGCTTTAGAGGAAAGATCCTTGTCCATGGCATGTCCATTTCTAGTTGAAATGAGAAGACTTTTAAAGTCCCTTCCAACCCAACCCATTCTGTGATTCCATGGGCAAATACAGGCCATGAGTCCTTCCAGACAACTCCACCCAAAGGTACCCAAGGCATTATGAGACACCCACTGGGCACCCATCCATGGGCTGTAGCAGCCAAAAGAAACATCCTTGCATGCAGTGAACAATCTGCCTTCAGAAAGCTACACAGATATCTTCTGAAAAATAGATTTTCTCCCTTATCCAGAGGGAGGAGTGAGTGCAGGGTCTAAACCACAAACCTGCAGCTGGGAAAGAGCAAGAAGAGAAGGCAGCTGGGTTCAGTGCCTGTCCCTGCCAAACTCTTGGCTTCCCGACGTTTTGGCCGTACAGCAGTGCGGAGAGCATTCCCCTTTTTCTAAGAGGGACAGGCAGATGAATGTCTCAGAGACTACAAAGGGGTTTTTTGCTTGTGGCATTAGCAGGGACCACCTACGTATCTTGGACAGTTCCCTGGAAAGCCATGACGTGGGCCGGAGCAGCACGCCTGCCTCCCTGTTCCCTCGCCTCTCGCTGCCACCCCCTGTGCCTGCCACCCTTGCCAGCTGCCACCGCCGAACGTGGCACCACCTGTGCCAAGAACAACCATCCTCTGAGCAGAGCTACCCAAGCACTGCCAGTCCCTCAATCCTGCCCAGCTCCCTGCGTCTCTCCCGTTGATTTACGTATCTCCGCAATGTTATTTATCAACTGCTCCATAATTAATCAGGCGCGGAGCTTGGCAGCGCTAAATGAGCAGCCTGTCTCCAGAGCTCCCACTGCCACCAGCCTCCTCCCCTCCCAGCTACCATGCTTTATCACACACCACAACACTGGAGCCTGCGTTCAGCCGCTCCTCGTAAGAGCAGCCAGGGGGCCTTTTCAAATGATCTCATCTCACCAGGAGAGCAGGCACTCATCCTGCCAGACTGGCAGGAAGGGAGGAATTAGCATACAGGTAAATGCCAGCTTCCTGCCGGTTATCCCACCAGACACCTGGCTAAAGAGCTGCAGTCGCTCTGAGATTAAATATCGTGCTGTTCCTTGCTTCCTGACCTCTTCCTGCCCCTGCCACCCTAGCCTAAAATCTCTCTCCTTTCTGTCAGGTTGCTTTCTCTCATTTTTCTACCTTTGCATCTTGTCCCAACATCCCTTTTTCGCTTTTCTCTTCTTCACTTTCCAATGCCTTTTTCTCATGTTGCCTTCTTGCACTCACCCACTCTTGCTGCTGTTCCCTTTCTCCCCAGTTCCCCTCTCACATAAGCCCCAGATTAAGTACACTGTGGAAATAAAATTACACTGTGTTGTTTTCATGAGCAAAAGCGTAAGAGGAACCTGGACTCCAGAAGTCCTTCAGCTCAAATCTATCAGATATAAAGACCACAGATCCTAATCCAATAATAACATTTTGGCTCTGCCTCAGATTAAAAAGCAAGGCTCAGGAGACATGGGTTATGTTCCTAGATATGGTGTTTGTGGACTGACATGCTATTAGCAAGACACACTGCACCTCAATTTACCTGTCGTTAAAATACAGAGGACAGCGATGCTAACTGACCCAAACTGATACAGTGTCCAGGCTTGTAAAAGTAATCACACACTCAGGGTTAAAGTGGAAGGTTTCCAAGATTGTCTAGAAATTTAAAATCTTTCTCCCTTTTTATTCAGTATGGAAGCAGGTATCGAACACCCACTTTTCTCAGCCAACCTGTGGGAAACAAAGTGGGGACTATAACATTAGGAAAACTTGGCTTCTTCACTCTATAAATTTATTGCTGTTCTTTTCATGCTAAGGTCCCCCTGTCGGGGATGAGGCTTAAAAAGGCTCCTGCAAGAGCAAGCTGTGATGCAGTGCAGACACAGTGAAGTCTTCACAGAGAACCTGGGCACTGAACATGCCCTCCACTTTCAGAGGCATCACCTCTGAGTGACGGCTGTGCAGCATACCTTGGTTTGTCACATCCTCTTTCCCTAAAACCATAGGAAGCATCTATGTTTCCCAGACTTCAGCTGAGTTCCTCAGGCTTCTTAACCCTCCCCACACTAGCACGCTGCCTGAAGTAAACCACCTTTTGTGACTGAGGTGAGCTCTTCAGACAAACAGGGCAAAGGAAGAGAAGCGTAAGCTTTGTCCCAGTGCAAAGTATCAACATAAAACTGGCAGTCTCTGCCACATGACAGCCTTGCAAAAAGGCTGTAGAGGAGGAGACCTGAGCAAGGGACTCTAACCTAAGCATCAAAAATTAATATGAGTCCGGTCTTGGCCCATTGCATATAAGTAAAACAGGACTGACATTAGTCAGGCTTACCCAGATATTGAGCACAAGAGGTAATCAGAGGGCTGATAAGAATTCTGGTGTATCCACTTGCCCACGCTTTTCATGCTAGAAAGCATTGTTTTTATCCTGCATTAAGAATGGAGGTGGGAAGCAAGAAATAAGAGGAAAAGAATTGAAATACCTAGTGCAAATTTTCATTTATTTATTTTAAAGCAGATGAGGGTATAATGAGAAAAACAAGAAGATTAGAAGAAGAGGAAAGAGTAGTAAGGAAGGCAAGCTGTAGAAAATTGAGGTAATAGCAAATGAAGGAGATACAGAGAGATGTAGAAAGATGTAGAAAGCTCTTTTGAAAACCTTTATTTTAGCTCTACTATGCAGATGCTTGGCAAAATTTTTGCTGCCAATGATGGGATGTTCCTTTTTCTCATGGATTTCTAGCTAACAGTCTCATATTTTCCCTTTGGCTGAAGGCATGGAATGTGTGTAAAATGCCAGTATTGCAACTCCTTGGAGCTTTGTCTCTTTCTCTGTAGGACTCCTGCTCTTTCAGGGGACTCTTGGAAAGGGTGCAAAAACAGCAGTTCAAAAAGCATTAGAGAAATATAGTTGGTCCTAAAAGTCCCAGGTGGAAGGAACATTATCCAAAAAGAGAACTAATTATTTAGTGGATTAAGGCAACTGGCTGGCTTTGCAGAGTTAGCAGATGGACAAGAACACTGTGGAGTCCTTTTTCAGGATGGATGGCATGGTGAGAACATCTGTCTGCTGCAAGCAGGAATATGTTCCTGGTCCACTTGGTCTCAAAAACAGAAGTGCAACCTCCTACTTGGACACAACTCACAGAAACCAAAAGTGCATTGAGGAGCTTTTTAATGTTGTGAGATCAAAGGGGTGAGAGTTGGCTTTGCAGAAGGGGTTTGAATGAGCCTCACAGTGTTGCAGACTGAGAACTGCTTAGATAGAGCTATAAAAGTAATTGCTAAAAAGACATTACCCTACAAAACCTTTTGCCACTAGATTATGAGTTTGACTCCCGTGCATTCTGGTGGCACATTAAAATCATTACCATTTGCATCTGACCACTGTGTGGTGGTCTCTGTGTGAAAGAAGATTTGTGGCCCTCAGCCATATCCCACTGAGCACATTTAAATCACCATGAGCACTGACTGTAAGGATAGCTGATCCAGTTCTGCCAGACTGATGTCAGTGCAACTGGCACAAATGGGTGATCCACCCTACAAGAACTCACAAGGGGCTGGCGCAGATCCCTCCACAGAAAAAATGAAGTCCACTCCTTAACTATGCAAAGATCAGGACTAAATAAACAGCTCTAGACACACATGCTCCTTTAGTTGAAGTCTGCCACGTCAACTAGAAAAACACATTATATTCCACCATAGCTCAGTAACTGGAGCTTCAGTATTCCCAGAAGTGCCATCCTGCACTTGACACATGACAAAAAGCACGGAAAAACCACTGTAGAAAGATAAAGCCATGGTGCATTCCTTGGAGCAGAGAGGATCTGGGTGCTTGGAAGCTCCTAAGTGAGAATTGCCAGTGTGCTTGGCCAAAAAGGCAGGAGAAAACCAGTGTACATCTGATTTCTGTCCACCCTCTCACACATAAACACAGTTTCTGGTAGCAGCCAATGCAGGGCAGAAGCAGCACTGCCACACAAAGATGATGCCACACTGAGTGGAGACACACTCAGCTCAGCTGTAAAGGAGCTAACTCAGCTATGGGAAGCAGTCTTTACCCAGCAGCACGATGCTTAAGTTGGGCCAGTTGACCCTGCTGGGACCCAGCACGAGAAAACTACAAAATGCCCACAAGGATTTGAACTCCACTGACCTTCAAAGTAATGAGTAACGAGCATTCATTTTGCAGAGGAAAAGGGCAGGGAGAGGGGAGATAGGCACACACATGACACAGAGAGACCATGGCAGACCATCCCAAGCAGATGCATGTGTCCTGTTTCCAGTTCTCTCACCATGTTGCTGCCCTGATTCTTGCAGCACATCTGCTGCCCTCACAACCCTGCAACAGCCATTTCCCCAGCGGGCCCAGACACATCACAACTTTTTAGCAGCCCAAAGGACAAGGTAGAGGAGGACTGTCTGAAAATGACAAACAGAATTATCCTGGTGTTATGCAGGGCAGCAGTTGGAGCCAGCACTACTATTTACAAGGGATGCAGCTTGCAAAAAGCAAACATCACTCCATGGCCCACAGGGTCTCTGCTCTAACTAACATGTCGTGTGACACTGAAGGCAGATAATTAATCTCCCATCACAGCACCTGTCTGCCACCACCCTTTTCCCTTATCTAATATCTTCCTCCCTGTCCCTCCCTTTACCGACACCATTTACAGCAAGGGGGAGTGAGGTTTATCACTGCCACCTATTGGCATTTGCCCTACAGCAAGAACATGAGGACATGGCAATACTCTGCACAAAGCCATCACCAGTTCTCCATGCTAATTCTTCTGTAAACCTGCATAGGTTTTGATGGCCAGGGTGTAAAAACACAGCACGTATTCTGGATGGGTCTGTAAACTCGTTATAAGCAAAGCTGCATTAGCAACAGTCCCCTTGTTGGCAGTTTTGGGGGTGGTGGTTTGGTTTTTGTTTTGTTGGGGTTTTTGGTTTGGTTTTGCATTTTTGGTTTGTTGGGGTTTTTTTTTTCCTTTTTTCATTTGTAGGACTTAAGACCGGAACTGCAGTCTTCCATGTGGATGTAGTGACTCATCTGGAGCCAGATCTTTTGATATCACATGGCATTATGTGTTTTGGATGTACTCTGCAGGTCCTTATAATCTGTGAAGAGCTCTGCCTTCAGTACTGGAAGCCAGTCTTACAGGGCATTCTGGGACCATCCATGTTGAACTAAATTTGGGATATCTGGCACAGTTCTGTATTAAGGTCAACTTTACTTAGCTCTAGCCATCCAGGCGAAAGGTCTGTTTTCCTGCTGGTTCTATAGCACACACACAGGCACAATGCAGAAAGCATTTTAAGTTTTCAACTAAATCTACCTCCTGCTTTGAAGCTCAAAAGGTCAGACTCCAGGTGGGGTTTGACACCAGCTCTGGAATAGAGAAGAGACAGGAGGAGCGTTGCTGGTCAAAAGCTGGGGGCATTGACAGAGCTGTGTCTGGGGAGCTCTGAACTGAAATACCAGGAGGGCTGCAGGGCAGATAAGGGGCACTGGCAGACTTGTCTAGGTAGGCAAAGCTTGTTTGCTTTACACAGAACATGCCTGGATGGAGTCGCTGATGCAGGTCTTTAATAAAAATCAGAACTCCACTCTGATAAAGCAGCTGAAGAGAAAGCCATCCCTTGTTCGCTAAAGCTGACCTTTCCCTTTCCCCAGCATAGTTAGATCCCTTACAAGATTTGGTACATTTAAGAAGAATTTTTAAGAAACATTTTTACAAACACGTTCTGCATGACCGCTTCCACTAATCCTGCCGACAGGAGCGATCAATGCCTTTAAAGGAGATTTGTGGAAACCACAAAGAGTCAAATGCTGCCACTATGGAGATAAATGCCCCTTCAGTTCCTCAGCTGATGCTCACCACAACACACCTCCTCGAGGGAAGGTTTTGCTCCAGATCCAGCTTATTATTAAGGTGGGGCAGAAGTTCAGGACTGACTCACTAAGAACCGCTCCCCACCTGGCTTAATTTCTCACTAGAAAGAACTGTGCTTAAAGCACAGCTACAGCACCCTTTTACACTATGCTGGATTATTAATTCAACATCGATCCAGAGGAAACACACACTCCACTTCCTACAGCACCCTGCTTTTGAAGGTAACCCATTCTCTCTATCGACCAGGCTGAAGGTTGCTTAAATTAGCAAGAATAAATAAAATCTCAACTCCACTGAATAGCAAAGAGATTTGGAAAAATGTTCCATTTTTCCTGTTTTTCATCCAAGATCAGGATTTCAGTACACTGCCCCTGCTTAGCTCTTTACATGTGAAACATTTTTACCCATCTCCTTTTTTTGAATCAATGCAGGCAGCAAGTAATCTGGGCAGAGGCTCCTGTGCTCAAACCAGATAACAAATCAAGCTATTCAAGATTAAATGCATTACCCTGCTTCCCACTATTTTAAAGGCCAGAGTTCTATAAACTAGTGCCAGATGTTTTAATTAGCAGAAACCAACAGCATATTCCTGCACAGCATGTTCCAGAAGGGATACTGAAGCAACAAAGTAAAAAATCTCAATGCATGTTTCATTATACATCTTTGACTGCTTCCCCTGCACTCTGCCCACAAGCCTGCCTTTCCTAGGACTTGTTCCAAAATATTCAAGTAGATTTTGTTTTGTTCTTTATCGTTTCCTGGAAACCTTTGTAAATATATTCTACTGGCGTTTCTCAACTTCCCCTACTCAATCAATCTTTGTCCCAACCCAAATCTATTTCACTTCATTTGAAGAAACTAACTCTACCTCCTGATCTAACAGAGACTCCATTAGGGATGCAGCCACAGCACATTTTGCAGTCTGTTTGAACCTGTGGACACAGCAAGGCAGAAATTAATACTTCACCTAAAAAAAAGCCATACAAGAGTGTTTCTTACATGAGCTATATGCCATCCACAGGGGGATAATGCAATATGATACAGTCACAACTCTGTCACTACTCAGCTGGTGAGGATCTCAAGATCAAATTTTGCAGAAGACTTGTGTGCACATGCAAGTATACAATACAAGAGGGATTTCAAGTGACATCCTACAGAACAAGAGTAGTTTGGGATGTTTGTTATCAAGATGATACCCCTACAAAGACACGACTTCGGCATTATATGTTGGAGAACAGAAAGAGTGGCCATTACCTCACATAAGACCTTACATCTTTGCTCCTGATGTTCCCCATTTTGTCCTCAGCATAAGTTTCTGCATGCCTGTCTCTGCAAAACTGGGGAGAGGCACTGGAATCTCCCTGATGGCTACTGGACAGGTGCAGTGTGCTCTCTGTTCCAGCACATTGTAGAGCCACGCTTGGGGACAGCATTCACACTGTCCACACTTAGCACAGTAGGGAAATATTTCTGAAGCTTTTAGTGAAGGTTAGAAAATTCTGTGGGGGTTGGCTATCCCCAAGACAAGAGCTGTCCTCAATACAAAGATTATATTGGTTTTTCCACCATCTGTAGGGCTGTGACCATGTTGTTCTCTTCCTTGTAGAAACCATCATAGCTAGGCAGATAGTTTTGTAAATATTGGGCTGATAAAAAGGGAAAGATATAGCAAAATTATACCCTTATCAGCATATCTGTACTAGAAGAAATACACAACAAAAAGCCAACACAGTTAAAAACATTTACCACTTCCTAATACTCAAGTATGAAGTGAAAAATTAGAAATGACAAAGAAAACACAAGTTCTGGTTAATGATATCCATTTAATTTTTGAAATAGGATTCTGTTAAAGTCTGATGGTCAATTGTCACTTTGTTTTCTTGGAAATTCAGTTTTGCACTGCTGCATCTTTCTAGAAATGCAGTGAGCTGGAATAATCTGCATGCTTGTTCCCCTCCTGCCTCTCCTGCTCTTGCCCCTTGTTTGTTCCTTCCTTCATCTGCTTCAGTGGCTTATTTCTGATTTCTCCTTTGGAGTTATCAGGAGTAAGACACAAGATTGATTCTGCAGGTCAAACTGTTCCTCATCAATTATAGTAAACAAACCAGGAACGTGTTTTCTAGCCAGTCAGTCTCCTTTCTCTCTCTCTCTCTCTCTCACACACACAGATGTCCTTCTACTTCCAAGGAAAACAGGAGCTGAAATGGGTCAATTTGTTATTTTCTCTTTAAAGACAACCATAGTCACATTTCTCTGATTTAATAATTCCTACAGAAAATGGGATTTCTTGGTGAGAAACAATACCAGGTATTGATACAAACAGATAGGATTAGAGATACAAAAATCTAAATCCATTTCTGGCAACTCATATTTATGTACCTCAGGTTTTGGTTCACTTCAAGAGAAAGGATTAGGGGCGCATGAAAAGAATAGTAAATCAAGCTGATGAGAACTTTTTAATTGAAAAGCCAGTGGCACAGAGATTGGCTTCCAAAATGGCTATGAGAAAATACTTGAAAGGTAGGAGCAGAATGAAAGAGAGAGAGAGGAAGAGAACAAGAAAGGAAGAAGGTCGTTAATTCCTAACCTTCTTCCCTTTTCCTTAGCTGTTTACAGCACAGCCTTTTCCCTCAGCAGCTTCCCATAGCTAAAGCCAAATCTGTGAGAAAGCTTTTCACCAGTAGTCCCCATCTCATTCAGCAGAAGGGTCGATATTCCATCCCTTTAGACAGAGCTGCACTGGTGCATGAATCCCTGCAGACGGGTGGTACAAGGCTGTCACAGAGGCTGGGTGTCACAGTGCTGTCATCATGCAGTCAGCAGCACCCACAGCTTGGCTTTGGTCATGGCTTTTTGGTCATGGCTAGGGGTGCAAGCACAGGGTATTCCTCACTCAAGAACCCTCAGTTGATTAAGGCCCCAGGAGAGCCAAAGGTGGGCCCATTCCATCCCCATCCCTCCTTTCTCTAAAAGAACACATCCACCTCCAGGAAAAGGGGCCTCTCACCTTTTCAAAAGACCAGCAGTGCTTTGCTGTCACAGAGTGCTGTTGCATCTCTGATGCTTTCACTGCTGCAGCACAAAATCATTATATTCTCTTTCTGTCCCAACAGCTTCTAGAGAAAATGCCATTACAAGCAGCTTTTTCTGGGTCAAGCCAACTTCTGCCTTCTCCCTGCCCACAAGACAAAGCTAATGCCCAATTTTATTTAGGACAAGACCATCTGCATGACCCTGAGAATGTTGGTGGCATCACACATTACATGTGATGTTACACAAACATTACAACATCCCAACACAACATCTCAGCTCATGATAGAGCTGAATCCTTAGATCTTCAGCCTTAAGGAGGTTGTTAAAGATAATAACAGCTTTGTTTTAAAATGTAACTCACATCTGGGATCTAGACACCTTTCTGACAAGGCAATAAGGAGAAGGCAGGAGCACTGCACAGCTGAATTCCCTTCTGGAATAAGGAAGGCCAACAAAGATCAAAGACCAAAACCATACTGAGTAGCGATAAGCTACAAAACCACTTTGAAAAAACACGTCTCCTTAGATCACCCACAGCCAGAAGTGGACGACCCAAGAAATAACTGCAAAATCCCATTTTTTTCCACCATCACCACCACTCAGGTGCTGACAATTGATATGGGTTTCAACAGCAGACCGTCTGCCATCATCACAAGCGAAACTCTTCCCCAACATTGCTGATCTGCCTCTTTAGTCCTTTTTAGGAATCCTTTTTATGTTAACACTAGCACAAAATACTAGACTTGTGCTGTGGTCTGTCTTTTCTCACAGTGCCTCTGAGTTCTTTGACAATACAAATGCCTGCCTGGCTGGTGTATGTACTTTCCATGGCAATCAAGAATGTGAATTTGAAGGATCCTTAACAGATGATAGTGATGCTCAAATAAGCTTTGGCTGTTCTTACAAATGTTAAACTAGCGTGCTATTAAATATGTGTGAAAAGTGAAGGAGGAGATCTGTGAGGCCCCACAACCTTTCTAAATGAAGAAGCTGGTTATAAAGCCATAGAGAAGTCTGCAAGAGTAAAACCCTAAAAACTAAACAAGTCCTGACTCCAGACTTTTCCTGAGTTTTATGTCTTTTTCCCCCCTTTCTTCCTTTCATTTAATAATAAAAAAAATTAATAAGTGGAATGTTCTGTAGTTACTTTGAAAGAAGTAATTTAATAAAAAAATTCAGAGTGCCTCAAGTTAATTTAATTCAATCCTAGGCTCATGCTGCTGCCAAATTGCACATTTCAAAACTGCATAGCCAAAGAACTTTAGGTGCCCTCTGAGAATGCCTGAAGTTAAAGAAAAGGCAGAGAAAAAAAGACTCAGGAAAGCAAATTAAGGCAAATACCTTGTTGGGAGTTGGAGGGAAAAGAGGAGAAAGAGAAGGAAGAGGAAGCTTCAATTAATGTGCAGGTGATTTAGTGCTTAAGAACAATAGTTGGGTAGAAGCATTGCCCGGCAGTTATTTAATTATTTAACACCCTTTGAAGGAAAGATGGTGCAGGTCAGGACAGTGAAGAAGAGGGAAGCTCATCAGTAAGGAATAACTATTTTGCTAAATGAAAGTACAGCACAACAATAGAGTCCTGAGGGTCAGGACTTCAAGCAAGAGAAATCAAGGCTCTCTGGACAAAATTCTTTCATAGGATGTATTCAGCAAGGGTCTGCAGACATCCATCCTGGGACATGATCCAGTCTGGAGACTGTGAACACACATTATGGGTCTGATCCACTCCCACAGTGTGAAAACCACAGTGAAAGCAGGACTGAGTACAGTTAGCTGGCATCTGGGGTAGCTAAGAACACATAGTGAACCACTGGTAGGCAAGAAAACATCTTAGAAATGTTTAGCTATAATTTAATGCCCTATTGTCCTGATGTCCTACACCAGAAAGAGCCTAGTGATGAAGAGGTAGGATGCAACTTTGGTCTCATAACTTCGCTCTGGAAAAACAATGCATGATACATTACCAAGCCAAGATGTTTTTCACCAGCTCTGTCTATCCATACAAGTCCCTGGATAACATTGCCACTATATTGTCCTTCTATTTCATTTGCAAAAAACTGTGCTCAGAAATCTGCCATCTGAGACACAGGTTTTAAGTTAGGAATAGTGTTGCTAGCATGTAACTTGTTCCATCTCGCAACTGCCACAGCTAAGCAGACCTACCAAGCGTCATCTGTGTCCTCTCTGTCCCCTGGGCCTCTCTTGGTGTCATCAGTCTCCTTACAACAGGGTGGGTTTAGGTGTTAAACCCCTCAGAACAGAGTGTTGATTATTGTAAGTGTGTGCCAACATTTCTCTGTGTCCTCAAGGCTTATCAAAAGGGCTACAACATGACTGCCAGTAATACCAGAGGACTGGATTTGATGACCCAAAGAGGTCCTGTGGAGCCCTAAAGCCCCAATCACTTGTGAATTGTTTCTGCTATTACCATTGGTTCTAATCTTATTGTTTACTTCTTGGAGCAGATGAAGGTAAATTCTACTGCCTTTCTTCAGGTTCAAGGTTAAAACAGCTCTGCTTTAAAAAGTGTTACATCCTAAATAAGCAATACAGTTTTGTCCAAAGGCCTTAGACTGTCTGCTGTGATTTCCTCTTCAGGAGGATACAAGCTAAGCTGGATGTCATTGGAAAGTCAGTACTTTCAACAAGATTTTTGATAAAGCCACATAATTAACAAATGACCTTGATGTTATCATACCAACTGGGCACATTTTCCATTGTAACAAATACCTCAGCTAGTGTCAGAAGATTTTCCAGTGTTCTTTTTGAATATGTGTAAAAATACATGAACAAAGAGAAACAGAACACTGATTTACATATATATATTATATATACATATTTAAAAACTCAGTGCTTCCAAGCTCATACTGTTTCTCTTCTATTTTCCTTTTTTTTAATCTACTTGTTTCATATTTTACGTCTTTTACAGTCTACTTCCCCCCATCCTATCTTCTTCTTTAGAAAATTATGATAATGGCCCAAGTTCTTCAAATATATAGGCTTTAATAGGAAACACCATTTCCAGCTACAGCAAAAAAAGGCTCAAACTTGTTCCCAGCTTCACCCATTTTATGCAGTCTTTGCATGCCCTACACTCCACATGCTGATGACTCGATTGTAACTTAGAACTGTCTCTTTCTGAACTATATCAAACTTAATTTCCATGAACAACCAATATTATGGCAACAGCCTCAGTTTCAGTAAAAAAGATTTATAATACACATGCTACTATTTACTGGCTTTTCTAATATTTACTGTGGTATCTGAAAGGGCTTTACGTGCATCTTCGAAGTTATCCCCCCATTTGGCATCTAGGGAACAGAAGTCCATATCCTCTAAGATAATTAGATACTTAATGATCTACGTGTCTATTTACTTTTTGAGGATCTCAGCTGCAGAGAATATTAAGCGACTTACCCAAATGTCATACAAAAAGGTTGCGGTAGTGTCTTTAAAAAAAAAAAAAAATCACAACAGAACCAGAAACCAATCTCCTAAATCCATATACTTTGTCTTAACTACTATCCTTGTGAATTACACTGTTATATAATGTAATTAGAAGAAAATAGCAAGTTCTATTCTAGGAACTTCTAATCAGCGACAAGCACTGCACTCCTAACGATCTCATTAGAAAAGAAATGCATAATTGCACGGTAGCACCATCGAGCCAGCTACACCTCCAGCCAGAGGGGCATCCCTTTTCCGCAGAGACAGCACAACTTTGACAGCACAACTATAGCCACTTCTACTATAAGAAACACCAGAAACACAGAAGAGTAAGAAGCGATAGGACCACGTCTCTTCTAAATATCTGGTAGAGGTTTTTGCAAAATAAAAGAAGAAAAGGAAAATTCTATTACCAAGGTGTTGTTTATTGAGAATAAATGCTAAGCTGATGTTTTGCTGCAGTTCTCAAGTGCACCAGTTTTATAAGCAAAGCCTACTTCCAGTAGGAATAGACCTAGAAACCTTCCTGTCACCTTGGATTTTGATCCAATCTTTGCAAATCCATTCATATTCTGTAATTGTTTTGTACATTTTATTTTTACCTGCCTATTCTTAACTTGCACGTTTCAAAGCTGGCACCTCCCTGCAACACCATAAATTGAGGAGCCCAAACCTTTCTGCCCTATCTTTACAGGTTTGGTATGGCTCAGGCCACCCACCACATCCTTGATGCAACAACAAATGCTATGACCCGACCCTACTTTCAGAGGATGAAAGAACCAGAGCAGGCAGCTGGCCCAAACTCCCAGTGTCAGAGCAGACACCTGGAATTATCTACAGCAGCCATTATAGGCCATGGCTGAGCTGTAAGCCTTGACTTAGCTTTGAAGACCTCCAGAATATGAGAGCAATGTGATCTACATTTTGTATTAGAAGTAACCACTGGATGTAACACGTCACTCTCCTCAGCAGGACCTGCTTCAGCAGGTCCTCTTCAGGAAAGAGTGTGCTCCAGTGACAGGGATCACAGCTACAATTATGGGCAACAGGAAGGTCCTGCAAGATCCCTATGCAGTTATGATTAGTAACTCATGACACACGGGGAGACAGTTTAAGGTTTTCAAAACAGACGTAGTAGCTGCTGAACGATATTTGCAGCTCTTTCACAGTTTCCTCTGCTAGCATCAGCAAACTCCTACTTGAGTGTGCCACTCTGTAAAATGGGAATTTTACAGCTCCACAGGGAAGATGTGAAGGAGTAAAGCACCAAAGCGAGGAGTTAGGCGCCTAAAAGCTTTATTGATCCAGGTCTGAGTATACCGTATTATTGGACTCTATGTTAGGTCATATCTGGGAGCCTAAGAAAAGCAGCTGTAAGAGGCAGCAACAGGATTGAACTCTAAAGTAAGGGAAGAATATAAGAAAAACCATGAACCGAAACGCTTTAACCTATGAAGGCAAGGACAAGAAGTGGTTAAGAGGGGATTTCGCTTAAGCATGGAGAAGAAAATCTTAAGAGATACAAATCACGATTGCTGATGATTCTGTTTTCCTCCTGACACAGATAATGGGATAAGTGGGCATGCATGGAAATCACAGAAAGGAGAATTTCTGAGGAGATGAAAGCCTTTCACTAAGCCGGCTCCATTATACCATTTTTTTCCTGTGCCTCCTGCTGGGAAAGGCTGGAAGTACTACCCTCGGCTCCTCCACAGTCTGCCAGAGAAGCTGGAAGCTCTCCTGTGCCTGGGAACATGCTCTAAGCCCTGATCTACCCACCTCACCAAGCAGCCAGGCTTGGAGCAGCTCTGAGATGTCCCCCATCTGTCTGTCCCATTTCATTTCCTAACACGCTCTTCACAGGAAGAGACAGGGACTGGAGTAACTGGGAGGTCTCACCCTGCTCATGCTGTCTGGCATGTGCAGGTCCTGAACTGGAAGTGTCCTGAAGGGCTCTGGTGCCCTGGTCCTGTCTCTGCTGGCTAAAGTGAGGTACTGAAACTGTAACAGGCTCTGAGGGAGTCTCCTTCATGCTGCTCCTCATGCAGGAAAAGGCAGTGAGTGAATAAAGCAGCATCTTCCTGCACTGGGCAAGGCAGCGTCAAAGCTCATTCACTGATGTGTGAAACCTAAATCTCTATAAGGCTCCTCTTCTTCCCCCCCTCCCCTTTTTTTTTAATTCTTCCCACCCCCAGTCACTCTCCCATTTTTTGGGGTGTTGCCATGGAAACTGCATCTGGTTTCCATTCTCTGTCTTTCTGTCATGTCCCTGCTCAGAGTCAGAGGCAGCATCGAGGAGACATTGATCATTGATGCAATGAACCAGCCCCGCGGGAGACAGGCTGCCCTGTGGCCCCGGGCCTCCCAACCACCACCTGCCTCACAGAGAAGGTCCAATATTACTGCTCTTTGGGCAACTTCAATTAAAAGTGAAGCAGAACCAGGCCCTTTAAGGCACCATCCTTTGAAGGGTCATGAGAAATGCCTGCACATACACACACCTCAAGCCCTTATGGAGCTTTGTCAGGAGATGCTGGGGTCATTCCCATGTCCCTGTACACACTGAAGTCTACCCCCAGCTGGCTACAGAGGAGCCTGTGAAAGTCATGTGCTGTTTCTCTTTGAAAGGTAATCCCTACCCCATCACTTGCCCCATTCCCTCCTGAGGCTGCTAGAGAAGAGATGCTCTTTTTCAGGACTTGTCTTAGACCACACACACTGGCCTTGGGCTGAAGGGTTCACAAGGTATCTCACAGCCAACACATCTGCAGCCTTGCTCTTCTGTGCCTTGCCACTGCTCACTGTATTCTCATCACTTTCCTGAACAGGAGATGGTGTGAGTGGAGTAAGCACCAAACCCAGAAAGAGCTCTGCTGACACAAGAAGTCAGCAGAGTAACATTTCCATTAGGAAGGGATTCCAGATGGCAAGCAACAAGAACAACGACAGGCCAGAAAATGGGAAGGTGCATCAGTAAAGACAAAGCAATCTCAAAGGAAGGAAGAAAGGATGAAAAAAACATTGAAACACGACCAAGAGAAAGACTGGCCTGGTTTTTTTAATTTCAGCTTGCTGCTAGCTGAATCCCTTTTCCTCCAGCCTCCTCTCACCACCTCCCCAAAGGGTATCATTGCCTCCTAATACACTGATGTGCCAAGGAGCCCTCTGACAGCTCTCTATTAATTAACTTCATGCCGATACAAATTTTATTTAAAGTTTAAAAAATCCAATTCACATTGATCCACCTTCATTGCTCCACGTGGCTGCCAATCAATGGCTGCTTGGCTTTACCTGACAGGGGAGTAGATCTCGCAGCTGCATGCCGAAGGGAGCACTTGGGAAGTGGGAAATAAAAACCCTGTCTTTGGGGCTCTGCCACGTCCCACACTCATTCTGGAGGAAGATACAGCATCCCTTCTCCTTCCCTGATTTTTGTGCACCCTCCAATTTCTCTGCAGACCTCCCACTCCTGACAGTGTGAAGTACTCTCTGTACCAGCTGTGCTAGGTCCCATTGTCCCAGCCCAGGAAGGGGCTTTTCTCATATGGCAGACTAGGCTGAAAGCTTATACAATGCACAAGGGCTCAGTGGGGACAAAAAAAGGATGAATTGACCCCCTGCATTCAGACTTCTGACAAGATTTGCCAAACTTCTCAATGGTAATTGTCATTTTACTCTCAGAGGGAATAGCTTTGTCTCTTCCCCTTCCCTCTGCCTCAAGAATCGATACGGCTTCTACAGAGAACAGCCTTTCTAAACAACGCTTTGTCCCTTAGGCCTTGTCTGAAGTAAGAAAATTGGTAAGCACCTTTTTTTTTTTTTTTCTGCTCTGCAAGGAGCAAAATAAGATGCTGGATAGGAAACATAACGCACACATTTTTACCCAAGGATGAGAGAGGGGCTCCTGGTCCCTCATTGTCTACACAGCAGCTTTTAATATTACTGGATGTTGTCAGTCAATGTAAATGGTTTAGCTCTGGTTGAGTTTGGCTACATATACCCACACAGACTTCATGCTGGCCTTTCTCCTAATGTTTAAAGTTAGATGACTCGTCTGTGACCCAGGAAGAAGCGGAAGATGCATTACCTTGCATCTTGACACTGTGAGAAAGGTCATGTTAGAAGCAGTTATAGTGTACTCTTTCTAAATCCCTCCTTGAAAAATAATCATATTTCTCCACCAGAGGCAAAGATTTCAGCTTGCCAGTATGGAGGGGGCTTATTGTTTTATTATCAAGATTCTAAAGTCTCACAGTCAGGAGCTCCAGTGTTAGGGCAGTACTGAAAGAGACTACTTTAGCAAAAAATACCCAGCTTTAGCCATCCATGTGGAAGGTGTAGAGAGAATACTAAGCTAGCCCTGGGCAGCACCCTTGAAGTCATCATTAAAATTCCACCATTGAGCTTCCTGGTGATACGTCCATCTCTGATGGAGCCGTACTATTCCTGCCAACAAATAAGCCCTGCCCATATAAGCAGGGCATCCAACTTATAGGCTTAATGCCTGACATGTTCAAGTCCTCACATGCACCAACACATGTGTCTTTTATAGGCTGGCTTCCATGTAACAGCTTCTATTTTGTGGGTGAGCAGTAAAAATAATCCTCTACCCCTGCCAAAGCCAAACAATATGACCTAAGGAAATATGTCAGCCTGTTTGTCTAATTTAGATGATGCTGGGCACACGCTGGTGGGTGTACCTTATAAACCTAATACAAGCTGCAACAGAGGAGGCTGGATACCCCTGAAATAGCAGCCTAAGTGCTTGTTGTATAATGTAACAGCATGGCTTGTGCAATTTCACCATGAATACTTGCTATTCTTAAGGTTGAATAAATACAATACAGGTTTGAACCACAGAGAGAGCAAATGAATGGGCAGGCGAAACAGAGGACTGTTAGGTTGATTATGTCCTTGGTTCCTGGAAAAAAAAAATACCCACTTGATTTTCATGCTTGATAACAAATGTTTTGGACTAATTTTAGTGACACAGAATCCTCTCATTGCAAATGAAGTAATTCTGAAGCCTGTGACCTATTTTCTGATGGCAGATATCAAAATCCTTATCAGCTAATCTGCTTTGACACTTGCTTTTTCATGAAAGAGAAGAGGAAGCCACAGAAAGTTTACTTCAGAAATGGATTCTGAGTTCAGGACGGGCCAAGTGGGACACTTGTGTTTGATTCTTGTCCAGCAGGCTGGACTTTGAAGCAAGACAGGATTTGGAAGCCACTCCAGAAAGGATTTGGGGGGAAGAAAAATCTTTGTAACAGGAGGTCCTGAAAAACCAGTGGGTTCTCAGGAAAATAGCTGTGCCCACATCCAGCCCAAGTGCGCATCACTTTGTCCCTTTTTGCTGGGTAGCGCAAGTATTAAGTTTGTTTTGAGGCTTTATCCAGGCATAGCTCATCTCCAGGACACAGGTTTCCTGCCCTTTGGTGAAAGTACTTTTAACACCTCAAATCATCAGGATCTCAAGTTCCATCTGGTGGCCCTCTCTCTCCAAAGACACCAAGGCTGATATCTGAAGATAAGAGGATCCACAGAGTTCAGCCCTACAGCAATACCATAGCACTTCCTATCCTAAAACGCCCTTCTAGTTTAGTATTTTCGTTGCCAGAGCAAGGATTAAAGCACAGCAAAATTAAGGAATTCTTTTAAGACAATACAAAAAAGATCTGTGGAAAAGCAGGAAGCTCAAACTTCAGCTCCAAGTCCCAGGCTAGGGTTTCATCCTGCTTCCTCTACAGTCTGAGTCTGACTCCTGTATCTCAGCTGAGACACCTGCAAGGTAGCTGTGAATGCAACTGAATGGTACTGAACTGAGCCAACACATTACCCACAACCATTCTCACACCTATCTCTGCAGGTCTCTCTGCTGGTCCCTCTTCCTTTCTTACTTGCTCTTTGTCCATTTCCCAGGTTCTCTTTGTGCTTCCCTCTCATCTTGTAAGGGCAAAGATACACACCAACTATGCAGAATAGAAAAGAAACATCCACAGGCTACTGAAAGTGTTCATGGGACGCAAATATGCACAGCAAAGGAAACAGCCCGGGCCCTCACAAACCTGACTTCAGACAACAAATCAAAGGCACTTAAGCTGGCATTAAACCACCTTGGGCTTTTGGAGCTTGCTGGCAGAAAAATAAAAGCTGGGAGAGAAAAGGGAAAAAAGGGAAAGGAGAGGTAAGCAGGAGAAAAAATCCCAAACCCCACAAGTAAACTAAAGAAGTCAGAGGGACAACACAGCTCTGCCTTTGGTGTTTGCTTTGCCTAACATCACTCCCCTTGTGGACACTGAGGAATCACCATCCACTCCCCTCTTTGGTCCCCTCCTGTCTCCTTCCCTCATTCCCTGGGACACATGCAGCACTGTCCCTCCCTGCCTTTACCACTCTTTCAAACACACGTCCTCTTTCTCTCCAGAAACCTCTACCCCTCAACTCCATCCAGCTCTCAGGCTCCTTTTCTTTCACAGGCCTTGATAGAAAGGAGCAGGTCTGAAATTAGCTGTTACTCAGTTCCAAATTGCTGACCCTTGGGAGCAGAGACTGCTGTATGCCCTTACAGCGTCCACATCCCCACTTAATGTCTTTTGATATTGCTACAGGAAACACAGCTAAAGCCAGAAGGGGTCATTTGGGCTAATACAACTTCTAGGATAACATGGACTGGAAAGCAACTCAGCAGTTTCAGCACTCTGTGGAGAAAGTTGTTTGCATTACATCATCTCTTAGAAAGGTATCCAGTTTTGCCTAAAAGACTCCAGCTGAAGCACTGTCTACCATAAACCCAGTCAGACCAGCTGGTATCGTCCTTTTTAACTTCTGCCTCCTCTTTAGTACAAATTTGTCTGCCTTCAGCTTCTGATCAGCCTGTACCATTATGCTTATGCCTAAAATCATCATACTGTCAGGACTTGTCAAAGCCTTTCTTTCTCTTTAGGAAAAATGGCACAAGTTCACGTCAATTTTTTTTTTTTTCCCCAGGAAAAAATCATGCTCAGTTGAGAGGCTTTCCTGTGAACTAAAGATATTGGGAAAAACCCATTTTGTTTAGGAAGTGTGAGAATCCTTTTCTTCATTGAGACTGAAGTCCCTTGCTTTAATATGAAGAGAGAGTTTCTGCAACTACACAGACTTTTTGTTTGAAATGCAGAAATTCAGACTGGATATGTGGAAAAATTTCCATACCAGGGAGGCTGCAGCAGGTACTCAAGTGTAAGTGTAGGACTTGCAGCCTTGTCAAGGCTCAGCTAGATAAAGCCATAGTGACCTGATCTGATGTGGGCAGCAGTTGTGTTTGAAGAGGAGGCCAAACTTTGTCACCTCCAGTGGCCCCTCCTAGCCAGCATGTCTGCAGTTCAACAAAATGCAAATCAAAACAAAATACTCCAGCTTACCTGAAACTGAGCATTTCTGCAAGCCTTTTTCACTAAATTATAGTGTCAAGGAAATGGTGCTTTCCAAGGGAAAGCTTGGACAGTGTTTTAGGAGGAGCTATAAATATACCCTTGAATTCAACTCCTGAGCTTTCCTTAACATGGGAAAAGCACATTTAGTTCTCTTCATTTTTGCTTCAGCCCATTCCTACCTATAGAGAGATGTAGAGTATTTTAGTAAGAGTATGATGGTGCACTCCATCCTTTTTCATGTGCATGTGGAAGAAAAGCTCATCTGCAGCAGAATATCATATTAAAGCACATCAGAGCAGTCCCTATACAACACCAAATTCCCAAACTGCAGTGCTTCCTTTTTTTCCAGAAACTCTTTGGGGAAAAAAAAAATCAACATTTTTGTTCACAGAATTTCAACTGAAAATACTTTTGAGATAGTCTTTTCTATCAAAAAGCTGTCAGCTTTCCCACTGAAATCTGGAACAGATTCAAAGTGACATTTTTTTCCTCTGTTTTGCTTTAAAGTGCCACATTCCTTTTTTTTTTTTTTTTTTTNTTTTTTTTTTTTTTTTTTTGAATGGAATAAAAGCAAACGTGACAAAGTGGCATTTCCACTCCAGCTATCATTTTGTTTCTCTTTTTATTTTTTTTAAGCTGAGAAACAGAAATGGAATATTTTTAGTGAAAACATTGATTTTTAAACTGTTTGTTTCACATTCCCCCTTGAAAACCCCTTTTTTTTTCCCTCTAACAGAAGTGATGTCATTCTCTTTCCCAGAAAAGTTCATTTTCAACATTTTTATCTTTCTTTTTCCCTGGAGGAACACTTTCTGCACATAAGAATTTCAACCTATGCGAATTCATTTCTCTTCCCTGGCCGTTAATTGGGCAGACATGGGCCACAGGGAGGGTCCTGGGAAAAAACCCTCTTCATTTTGTGTCAATGATCTAAAGAGAGGCTGTAATCTCTCTCCAGCTGACAAGGGTGGGACCCACTGCTGCTGAGCACTCTTCACTTCTGCCATAGTGTACATCCAAACATCAGGGAGAGTGCAAAAATTACTGGAATGTCAGTAGCTGCAGACGAGCTGGGCAGGAACCTTTTGTTGGTGGCTGACAACAAAACTCCTTCCAAAGTTTGTAGTCAAACACACGTGGCACTGACAGTCCTTAGAGCTCTTCAGAAAACTGTATTTCCATAAATAAATGAAATGTTTAGGGCACAGTGAGAGACCCTGCTGAATGAGTGTATTCTTATCCTACCTCCCTCAATCTGAGGACTTGGCTATCAAATTTTGTTCACTTATCCAGTGCCCCCGTGTCACTTTGCATATGAGAGGTAAAAGTCCTGATTGGTCAAGAGCAAAGATCCACAGCCCTACTTATTGCATTTTACTTTGGTGCCAGGCCTATGGTTATATCACTGTCTCTGCCTGCATTTTCTCTTCAGGATTTAGGGAAATGTAGAAGTTCCAAACTTCTTAGCAAAGTGGACTCTGCTGCACAATCCTTCTTTATATTTAATCCACACAGTGATGGTAATGTGGCTAGAAATATTTACCAGCAAGGGATTGAGTGGGTGTGAAACGGGTTTGCAGAATTATTGCTGGGCTAATTTTGACTTTAGACACATATGCTTCTCCCTGCTTCTACATATTGCTCACTTCATTGCTTTGGCTTCACACCTTTCCTAGAACAGTCCTGGTCAAGCTTGTCTGGGTTTTTCTTACATTCAGTCTTGGTTCAGGAAGTGCTGTCTCTTGAAGGACATTTCCAAAACCCTGTTTGCTGATCTACCACTCAACAGCACTCTATCCATTTCCACTGAGAAAAACTGATTAGTCAGTCCTTAGTTCCCTTTCCCTGGAAGGCATGTGGAGGCAGCACATAGCAAATCAAGAGCCAATGCCTCTGCTAGAAGAACTTTACTAAGGATAAGTCTTGCATAACAACTTAGCTAGAAGACTGCCTATGTAACATATAAAGCATTAGAAAATGCCCACTGGAGTATCCCTCAGAACTTCAAGGTTGCTTAATGGTCCAAACAAGTTAGCAGCTTCCCTCATTGCTGTTTATGTTGCACCTTCATTCTTATATTTTAAAACAAGCAGAGCCTTCAGCATTAAACGTGGCACCCGCCATGCTGAACTCACACGTGCAATAGGGAAAAGCCAGTAAATACTATGGAGGAGATTACTGGTGTAGATGCTGCTGCAACATCCATTGCAGATCCACACACATAGAGGCACTTGTTTTTTAACCTCATGTCTATTCATCCAGACAGCCAGATTAGTGAAAGGAGAGATTAGAGCACCTCCTGGCCACCTGGTCTAGTGCAGTGCCTAACCTCTCTCTGGTTTAGCACCGACTTCCCTCTACATCTTCTTTCCCATCTGTCAGCATGATCTTCCAACCTGCAGCACGGAATCTAGCTGAAATAAGAGGCAGCTCCATACACCATTGGAGAAAGCTGTACATGAAAACTAATTCAGAGTGCAGACCCTCACGCCTAAAGGAAGCACAGTTCGGGGGGGGGGAAGAGACACAGAAGTCAGAGAACACCAGCTACAGGATAAGCACATTCTGTCCTTATGCTCTTTCTTCAAAGCAAGAGGAGAATGCAACTCTTGCTAATGTCAACGCGAAATATTTTGTACCCTGAGAAAGGTGAGAGAACACGAAGTAACTCCTAGCACCTTGCCCAAGATCTGAGGAATCAAGCTGTTTTGAGTCTACTCCAGGTGTTTAAAAAAAACAAAGAAAACCACACCACAAACAAACAAAACCACAAACAAGCAAACAAAACCACAAACAAACAAACAAACAACCTCTGAACTGCCCAGATAAGACAGAAAAAAGTGGGGGGCATTTTGAATGAATGGTGGGTTAGATACTGAGTTGCAGTAATATCTTGGGAAAACAAGTGCTCTCAACAAGTAGTTTTTAAAGGTAGAAGTGATACCAGGCAGAGCTCAAATACTTCATACAAAATTTAACTCAGCTCTGATACAGTGACACAGCCTGCTGACTGCTTCCCCATGAACCCAAGCCACATGAAGAACTCTCCTTATTTGGTCCTCCTCCTGCCTCCCTCCTTCATGCTTCAGAGCCATCTCCCCACCTCACACACTTCAAGAGGAGTCAAGGCATTTTTTTCAAGGCCAGATGTGAACAGAAACTATACAAGTGCCATAAAGGAAAGCACTCCCCAGTTCAGGGTTATGTGATGCTCTTGCACAGAATCCATGTTCCCCAGAGCATGTAGGATCATCAACAATCCATGGGTCTTCACAGTTATCTCATGTGCCTGCACACACACAGGCACCCTGCTGTTCAAGAATACATAGATCACCTCATCTCCACGGGATTTACACCACACTGATAAACTTTATTATCCCAGGTCATAATAACCAGACCAACTGCTTTCACTCATATTTATACTCAACAGTTCCCCAGTACCTCTGAGCCAGCCAGACACTGGGTATGTGTGTGTGTGCACCAATCTGACCAAATAGGGGCACCATAGCTGCATTATACTGCTGAACAGACAAGAAAACCCAGATGGGGTAAAAGTCCTCAGCAAAAGCATAAAAATGTGGCCTCTCTGAGTGACCTCCCCACTTCTAAGCAGAGGGGCAAAAGCTGTCTCAGCAGGGTGCCATCCATGCTTCTTCCTATGGTGGGCTACAGTTTTCCTCCTAGGGCCTTGAAAAAAAGAAACGCATAGTAAGGTAATCTTTTAGTGGAGACTAATATTTAGGGCTTAGACTAAATCAAACTGAACTGGTTTAGCTGCATGCAGCAGTGAAGCAGGAGATATCAGCCTTGGAAGCAACCTTTGCAGGGTTTGTGCACGATGCAGCAGTGAGAAGGGCATGTTGTGGATGACACGGGATTAGCCTGCGGCAGAACCAATCTGGGCACAGCTGCACTGACTGCACACCAGCACGGATCAGGACAATACAGAGTCTGAGTCACCATCATGAGCCAGATGGATGGAGACAATCACACTGCCAAGTCATGGCAGACGAGAGTGGAGTAAGCAAATGGTACCCAAACCTCCCCAGCCTGGGGGCATGCGCAAGGGGAAAAGGAAAGCACATCACAAAATGGTGTAAAGCTGTGCTGTTCAAATCTGGGGAAGGGCACACCATTACAGGTAATTTTGGTACATGTCTTATGAACCCAGATCAGCTACCCTGAAGCAGAGATTAGCAGAGAAAGAGAAGGACAGGGGCTCCAACACAATCATCTAGACTGAAGCCAAAAGGGGCACAGGTATAGCCCCACTGCTGCACGGGATCTACTGCAACACCTAGGAATGGATACCTTCCCATTGAAGTGTGGGCTTGATAGAAAAGTTATTACACAAGGCTACTCTAGAGCAACTGTTATGCACTCACAAGATCAAAATCAAAGTCTGAGAGGTACCTAGATACCCAATTTTGTCAAGCCATAGACAGCCACGAAAGGAAGTCCAGGCTTACACATGTTCTGTATGTGTGTTCACTGGAAGAACACTTAACAGTTGTTTAGCTCTACACTGGCCTGATTTGCTTATCTGCTTTTTTTGGGCTGCCATTTTCATGACATCACCTCATAAAGATGCCTATTTAGTTCACTTAAAATGAAACAACCACCACAGACAACATAAAACAAGATGTACATACTCTCAGTGTTGGATGTGAAGGTTGGGTCTACCAGGCATGGCCTCAAACCTTGCAGACATCAGATGACTCTGTCAAGTCTGGCCTGCCTAGCAAACAATTCACATAATCACCTTTTTCTCTTTGCTCTCCTATGGCTGGCCTTGAACCTGTTTTTGATACATCCCAACTTCTCTTATTGTGTAACTCTCATCCAAAATGCATTTGGCTAAGGATGTCTATGGCTGGTGTGGGGGATTACAGGATAAGAGAGAAGCCCTGATGCCATACAATATTCAAGGTGGTGCTGCCAAGGAGGTTCCGCAATACCACTCAATCCCCACCTAAACAGTTGTTCCTTTTGTCTGGATCCTCTTCCCCTGCCCTGCCCCCATCCCCTGCATTGCTTGACTGGGATGGAGCTCTGGTGTTGGGAAGGATCTATACACATTATTTTGCAGGACAGTCAAGTTGAGAAGGTATCTGAGATTGAACTTCTGGTGCAGAGAGAGCTCCAGGGCTTGTGCAAAACCGTTCCTCACCCTGGGCAAGGTGGAAGACTCAAATATAATGAACACAATAGAAGGCAATTCTTTACAAAGCTGTTGAACATGGAGAAAACCAGAAAACTGAGGGACCCCAGACTGTAGTAGCAGTTCGGTGTCATCAGACCAGGTCTGAGACTGGACTCATGGGAAAGAAAGGATAGCACAAGACTGGCCTCCACCGTCATTCCTTCTTTTTACCTTGGTGCACAAGAGAAAGAGCAGGATGGGAAGTTGGGCTGATCATTAGAAAGCACTTTTAATCAGACCTTCATGAAGATCACAAAGTCATCAGCTTGCGGTGACGGATTGCCAGGGACTCCATGATGAATGCATTTGCAAATATTGCTGCAGAATAATTTCCTTCTGTCGCCAGAGCACTCCAAACAAATTAGATTCCCTCTAATCACATCTCCTGTCTGTGGATGAGGAAAGATGGGCCCGTCAGCACAAACGCATTTAGGGGGCGGGCAGTGGAGGGGAGAGAGTGGGAGGTAAGGGGTGAGGTGCAGTGATGCAGCAGGCAGGCAGATGAGGTGCTGGAAAGTTGCCCAGCTTTGAGGAGAGTCTTTGAGCAGTGGTGTGGATACACGGTAATCCCAAGCATGTTAAGCTCTCCCCCCACTTGCACACACACACAACATGCATCTTAGAGGATGGAGTAGGAAAAGCCAGCAATTCACCTGGAATTTTACAATGGTGTAGAGTAAGAGCAAGGAGAATAATGCCAGCATCATTTATGCCAGAGGGTGCAGCCCTCACTGAAGTTGCAGAAATAAGCATAAAAGCAGTTTCTGTGATGAAGCAAAGCTTGTGCTGCTTTCCAGTGTCTTTCCTGTGCCCTACCCCTAGCTGTGGTTCTTGAATCAGAGAAGCAGAAGATTCACTGATAATCCAGTGCAGGTGACTCACAAGATGTGGTAGTCAGAGGGGGACCTAGCTGGGAAATGTTAATTAGTGCCAGGTGGACATTATGCCATGCTGGAGGCATTCAACAAAGAGGGCAGCTCTTTTAACTCATACTAAGTCTAAGCATATTAGTTTTAGATCTTTGAAATGAGGGACACAACAGGCCTCAAGTTTAAAGACAAACAAAGGATGAACAGCACTGTTTTCTTAGAAATGGAAAAAGCTAAACCAAGAAGAACGGTCTGAGTAAGATGTCTGAAGGCTACTGTACTTCTCTACACCAAATTTAGAATAAATGCTGGAAGCTGGCCAGAAAAATTATTGCAGAGTAACACACTCATGCTGATATCATGTCTATCATCTACAATTTTCCTGAATGCATGAATTAACCCAACAATAGCTTTCTCCTCCCTTGCCTGAAAAATAAAGTGTCACCGCTTAGCCACTGACCTGACAAGTCACAAAACTGGGCAAATGAAATCCACAGCGTTAAGCTAGTAATATAACAAGCTGAACATTTCCTTTCTTCAGCTATTCTCCAACATTGGCTTGAGAGCCATTTTTGCTACGAAATTGGAGGAGCCTGATATTCTGAGCAAGCTGATTTTGCCACATTTTCACACATAGGGTATGAGGGAGTGCAATATGGTGGAGAAGACAAGGATCATGTACACATTCTCTGAATACAAAGCAGTAGGAACAGGCTGAGAAGAGTTCAGTGCAATGCAATGTCTAAGACAAGCATGGAAGGAAGATTGTGACACACACTGCGCTTGCAGGCCTGTGTGTTATCTGTTGAAGGACTTGAGAGTTGTGCTTTATTCATTTCCCTGCTCAGAGGAGCTAGAGTAGTTTTTGGCTTCTCACTCCCTAGTTGGTACCAACTTTCTGTTCACAGTCCCCATTTCTGGCAGCTCAGAAACTCTGCCAACAGCTCTCTACTGAAGAAAAAATGTAAGCCCAGTCCATGCCCCTTTTAATTAGCTTTGAGATCTGAAGCTGAGTGAACCGACGCAGAAGAGAGGAAGTAAAGACCAAGTCTTGTTTCAAATACAGCAGGGAGCGAGCTGTGGAATGGAGAGTGGGGGGGAGGTGAGGAAGGAGAGGGGAGCTGCCCGAGCCCGAGCAATTGGCCTTGTTTGCTCTCCTGGAAGCCTCTGTGTGCTTTTCCTCCAACGTGCACTGGATTTATAGAGGGGGCAAACCCTTATGGGCCAGTGAGCTCAGAACAAGGCTGGGGGCAAGAAACAGGCAGACTACTGCCAGCTTCCCCTCCTCTTGTCCAGCCGTGTTCCCTCTCGCACCGTGGCACAGCAGGGGCTCCTTATCGGGTATGATAAGCAGCATTCCAGCGCTCGGCTGGCAGGATTCCAGCTCACGTTCCAGGAGCCCGGCCGGGCGCTGCCGCTGTGTGAGCACACTTTAATAAAACCCTGATTTTTATCTGAACATTTTATTAATCCAGGCTCAGCCGTTTGCCAAAAAAGCCAACGCGTTGAATATGCCGATGAGTGTTCTACCCGGCTTCTAATGCCAAGGTACCTCTGCCCACAGAGTCTCCTCTGCTTCACACTGGGATGCATTTTCTATGCAGAGTTTCTCCTACTTTATTGCTTGGCCCTGCAGCATGCTACGGAGGTGGCAGGGGCCTTCTTTAACTGATTTGCCCTTCCTTCTTTTTGCAGACAGATTTGATACAGAAAAGGGAGAAATTTTATCTTTCCATTATCACGTTCCTACTGGCAAAATTACTATTTTCTCCATATGCAGAGCTCATGGAAAGACATTAGACAGCTGCAAGCTATTCCTATAAAAATTAAATAAAAAATATACCTCCTTTCTTATCCTTCCACTGCTCCCCTGCTGTCATTTGCCACCTCTAATGATGCATCCAGCTCAAAAATCTCACAGGATGGGCTGAAACACAAACATCCCTGGGTGCTAGAAGTTCAGCCTGCTGCAACATGGCAAGAGGAGAGGAACAGGAAAGATGGAGAGGTTTGTGTGGGACTAGGCTTAGAAGATGAGATAGATGTTCTAAAAGTATCCATAGTCAGTAGATTTTTAGAGACCCTGGCTGATGGATTGACATGATTTCCTGGAATAAGACAGTTTGCTCTGCTGCTCTTCCGATTCTTGCTGTGCCAGTTTGAGAATGGGGCCCAAGGGCTTTCAGCTCAGTAAGAGACTACACTGTTCAGCCATGTCCTCGCCTAATGGAATAGTCCTCCTGCTATCCATAAGACTGATGACATTCAGTGCAAAAGCTTTTTTGAGAGTTTTATTAGACCACTAAGCACCTTGTAGAACTATGATACTGATCCACAATATTTTACTCTTTCCAAACTGGCAATTGTATTTTGGCTTTTTATCCCAGGAGGAAGTCACATATTTTCTCATTCCATCTCTCTACAGTCCTTCTGTAGTGGTTGTCCTCATTTGTCCACTGCTGTTTTATATGCTTAATACATTTCCCATCACCAGCTTCAGATCAAACTCTCCCATTCTGTATTCCAAACCCTGCTCATCTGCTGCGGCAAGCACAGTTTGTCTTCCATCCCACTTAAGCCAGGCTAAATCCTAACGTACTCCTGTGTACAAGCTCAGAACTTCCTGTCATTGCGTTCAGAAAAGTTCCTCATTGTTTTTAAGCTGATCTTTGCAAACCTTCCAACTCTTTGGGATTCTCCTTCAATCCAGTTAATGGCTCCCTTTCCAGCAATCTGATCTGCCATACCAAACGCTCAGGGAAAACCATAACAAAGACCAGGTGCTGGCCAACTGGGACTGCAATTTACCAGGCAAGATGACATGAAAACACAAGACAGCTGGATGATACTTCCCAAGCCAAGCAGGCAACAGCAGCTCTAATGGTGATTGGGAAATGGTAAACAGGGATTTGAAAGCTTGGGCAAGGATGCACACCTAATTATTCTCAGACTATTCATTTGGGAAGACACGTTTTGAAGGGAGGGAAGCAGGCAGATATTTAGTGTTGTCAATCTATTTAAACTGAAACGAAACAGCAAGGGAAGATGGAGTTCTGCCTGGCAACTCAGGAGATACTTAGGAGAGGCTGAGGTTCAGCTATTAGTTCTGCTGGAAACATCACATGTGATATCAGTCAAAAACCTATGCCTTAGCTCCATCTTGGTTTAGCTAGAATGCCTAAAATAGCCCAGCCCTGGCTTCAACAGGGATTGTGAGATAACATATCGCAAATAATGACTGAAATTTAGATTTGGTGTTCTTTTCAAGGCTGCAAACAACAAGAAGGTTGGAAAAATTACTGTGGGGGTAACAGAGAGGTGAAATAATGAGCTTAAGAGTGCCTTGGGAATAAGAAGTTCCTAAGTCCTATTCTTATTAGGGTTTTTCATAAAGTCTATATGCTCCCTATCTCTCTGTTTCCTCAGGCAAAAGACAAGCTGGCTGTCTATGCCAGCCAGATGTTACAGTCAATTCCTTCCTTAATCTTTGGGTCTGTCTTCATTTCCATCAGTCGACTAGTTCCAAAAAAAAACCCCTAAACAGTGAATCAAACAACCCTCTGCCCCCTGCCAAACAACAATCAAATTACACCCTGCACAGGACCAGTGAATGTTTCAAAGCAGTCTGCTATTTGTCTGCTGTAGGCTAAGGAATATAATGCTAAGTCACATTTCTTATAAGGGCTGGAGCTCAAACTAGGTTCATTAAGATTTATAGTCTGCATTGTCTAAAGGCAAGAGCTGTTTGGCCCTAGGCTCTGGGCAGCAAGGATTTCTGTGCCATGCAGAATGATTTAACTTAGGTCCTAGAAAAAGTGTGGACACAGTAGTACAGCATTGCTGATCAAGCTACTGTGCTCTGCTTCTCCAGGCAGCCAAGTAATCTGACAGGACATCTTCCCACACGGTTATTCTGCTCCCAAAATAGCCGAGGTGATCTTGCACAAAGCTAAGGCACATGCAGAGTGATACTCTCCTGCCCTTCATGATCTTACAGCCACACTGCCTGTCAGTCTTTCCGTGAGTGGTTGTTTAAATCTAGCCAAATAGATTAAGTCACTTAAGAAACCAAATCATCATGGCTGTAATAACCAATTAACAGCTCCCACAAAACTCATTTGCTTCATAGCTTGATTTGCTCTAAGGATTAGGTTCTCTCATCATCTAGGTGTATGATCTCAAAGTGAAGGTGTGAGCATCTTTCACACACCTAAAATCTCCTTTCGACGTGGCATGCAGTTGTACCAGATGAGACTTGAATTAAAATATTTCTGCACTCCTGACATTAAAGACTGCGTGCTGCAGGACAGTGAAGAAGCCAGGAGAGCCCCCTCCAGTCAAAGTTTAGCATTAAGAAGGTCAAAGCTTTAATGAGTACAGCATAGGGAATAAGGCTACTAATTTTGCCTTGTGAGCATAGTTTTAAAAGCACTAGGGAAGGAACAAAGCAAACTCTTTTTTTTTTTTAATATTTAATTAAGTATGATTCCAAGCACAGTAACTGGAACCACAAATCTCTGAACTGAGGCAATGGTAGGGGAAAAAAAAGGAACAAGCAGCTATGGGTGATGGTTCCTCAAGATCTTGAGATATTAGTACACTAGAAGCTTGTTATCATTTTTGGAAACAATAATTGATCACCTAATTTTTGGAAACAATAATTGCTCACAATATTGTATTGGTAAGGATTATTTTATTGTATTGGTAAAGATGTGCCTGGGCAAAATTTAACACTGAGCATGGGACAGGAGGTTTGGGAAACCTGCAAGAGCAATTTCATAACTGCCCTGCCCCTGCTGTGCTGAGGGCAGTGCCAGAGTGATCACAAGTTGGAGACTGTTGTGCGTCACAAGAGAAATATTAAATACTGCGGTCTCTCCCTAGAAAAGCAGACTTGTCATTCCAAGGGCCTCTTTGCAAGGCAAGAGTGATCAGAGGAGGTAGGATAGCCCACAGCAGGAAGCCAAGGTGCTTGCCAGCCCCCACCAGACAGGAGTGCTGGCATATGCCCCAGCTCCGTGGCAAGTGGCTGTTCCAAACTTCTCTCTTCACAGGCTCATGCAATATTTGTACAAAGCAATATTATCCTAAATGTTTTCTAATTATTCCTCTGGATTAATGGAAACCTGTTCTATTATTGACGGGTCTTTTGCAATATTTATAAAACATGGATTGGATTAAGGAGGAATAAATAAATACGTAGAGGATGCCTAACATGTAAATAATAAATATTCAGCCATCTATTTTTTCACAAGATGGTTTAAATATATGGCGTTTTCAATAAATCTTTAATAACTCTGCAAATATTTATTTATTTGCTTTGTAGCGTAAGGGAATTGCAAGAAAGCTCTACAGACTCCAGAAAAGGCAGGCAGATGGAACACATGCCCTACCATTGAACCTTCAACCATCTTCTGGCAAGGAAAGTAAACACATCCTGAGTTGCTCCATGGCGGGAGAAAAGAAAGCTGAGGGAGGGGACCTTCAAGAAATCAAGGGAGAAATACCCAAGCTGCTTCACAACCAGCCATGCTCACCAGCCATCACAGCTGCATAACACAACACCTATGCATAGCAAATCACCATCACATTTTGCAAAATTCATAATTAAATTACAGTATTACAGAGAAATTCTCAGCCTCTATAGGGCCCCAGCAGCTATCACAACAGTGAGCAAACTACTGAGAGCATATTTGCTGGAGCTCCCAAGCCTGCAATGAGAAAAGAAGGAAGACAAGAAGAGACAACTTGACTGTGAACTCCCTGTTTTCTTAAAGTAGTCCAGTTTTACCTCAGGCTAATGGAATGTCAAAAAAACTGCCCCTCTTAAGAATCTACCTATGGCATTAAACATCTGGAGACCTGTCGCAAAGACCAGATCTGCTTTTTTCACATAGGAAAGCTGTGCTCTGCTTGGTTAAGGAACCCTCAATATCAAACATCCAAAGCAATTTGGGCAAAAGTTAGAGCCTTCAACCTCTCAGAGAACACAAGGTCATACAGGGATTTTAAAACTCAAATACATTACCAAAAAGTTCTACTTTACTAGAGGCACCATAATAGTTTGTCTATGCTGACCTAGAGTAATATCATGGCAGGTTATCAAAATGTGACTCTTCTGAAATATGTTTGCATAGCTTCAAATGTCTGCTAAGACAATAGCTTTTTGTAATCACTTGATATTGTAGTAAGAAAAGCTTTAAAATTAAATGCCCAAAACACAGTTGACACATTTAGTTTTAATGGGACAGGACGGTCATTGCATGTTAAATAAATACTGATTGTAAAAAGCAAGTCAAGTTGCTGAGTTCTAATAGCTGTGCAGTAAATAACTGTTTATGCGTCATTATGTGGATTTGGAAGCATCAGCAAATATACTTTTAATAATCAATTGATACTTAACATATAATATCTGTCTGATTAAATCAAAGGAGATGGATGCAGCCACAGTAATTACTGCCTGTTGTTACAATGCCATTGGATCAGGGAAACATATTTATTGAGATGGAAAAAAGTCAGAGGTAGATACATATCTCCTTGCTTGTCTTCTTGCTGCAGTACCTTGGGCTGTCATCCCATTGATTTCCCGAGATAAGCAATATTCACCCTGGTCAATACTTGGACGGGACACCACTGAGGGAAACCTGGAATGCTGAGGAAGCGGAGCTAGGTACACAGCTGAGATTGCTCCTCCATCTTCTAGAAGGAAAGTGTGATGTCACAAGTCCTCTGAAGGGCAGCACCCCAGAGGGATTATTGCCCTCATTTCCCTGGCAGAGAGCAACCCACAGCTCATGGTGGCTGTGGGAGAGCCTTGGGCTGCCCTGTCCAGGCAGACTCCACAGTGGGTAATCAAGCTCCAGATCTCAAGACTGCTGAAGCTTCTAGATGCAGCATTTCTCTGCATTTCATGCCAGGAAGAAATATCCTTCTGAGACAGGCTAAAGCAAGGAAGACCATGAAAGCCTTCCTTCTACCTGCTGAGTATCGTTTTACTTCCAAAGTCCCCAGAGCAAATTCTCTACTGGTCTATTCCTTTACATCACTACTGGGGCAAGACTTTTGGCCAAAAAGGCAGCAATCTGCTTTACAGATACTGTGATTACTCTAATCACAGCCCAGTTCTGGACAGAGCAAAATGCAAGCAAATAGGAAATGGCTTAAAGCACCTGGGCATCCCTACCTCTGGCTGTACCTGGTGTGACATAGCAGGAGCTGAAGTTGCAACCCAGCACTAGTTCAAGACTTTGGCCACTGGGAACACAAACATGCTCCTATTTATGGGTAGCTGGGATAAAACTACCCTTGGGCCACAAATTTAAAGCCAAGGAAAGAGGAATTTGGCATAGGCTTTAAGTCCTTAAACAAACAACACACGCTTATTACAAATGCACAGTGTATGAAAATGTAGCCTGTGCTAGAGAAAGCCAGGGAAAATCCTCAATTGTGTACATTGCTGTAGGCTACCCAAAAGCAAATGGGACTGTGGCTCTGCAGCAAACACTGGGGGCTGGCTCCTTCCCTCACACATGTAAAAGCAGAGAGAACCAAGAGTCTCATTCAACCCAGGTCCCAGATTTACCACATGCATTTATCCTCCCTCACACCAAACCCTCTGTAGAACAGGAAGGCATGAACCAGGGACATGAATGTTGGAGGGCACTTAATTCCACTGACACCAGTGACAGTCTAGAGGCCTGAACAAATGAGTCACATAAATCTTTTTGGATCTCAAACTCAGTTAACAGGGGTCAGAGTACTATATTAATATAGGTGAACCTCAAACAGTTCAGGAAAAAAGTCCTAAAACTTTCATGAAGTTGCGAAAACAAGTCTTTAATTACCTGAGTTAGTGCCAGTTGTCTACACGTTAGTGAGTCTACAAGGCTAGGATTTTCTAGGGATTTGCCAAAATTGTTGCTTCTGGTCTTTCCGAAAACAGCATTGTAGGATGACAAAAATTTCCCGAAGCCTCTTACCTCTATCTCCCCAATCACATGCCTGCACTAAAATCAAGTGAAATAGAAAAAAAAAAAAAAATTGAACCAATTCAGGAGAGCACAAACCTCTCCTATTACATTGACACTGCTCAATAAATAAATAAATAAATAAATAAATAAATAAATAAATAAAAGGATAGGTGTTTTTTAAAAAAAGGAACAGAAAGCACTATATCCACTATTGTTATTAATAGAGCACCAGTAACAACAATACTATTTTGGATTCGTAGAACACCTGGGATCCTGGAATCTCAAAGCACATCATAAAAAAGTTGACCAAGCATCAACATGCACTATTTGGGAAAAAGAATAAAATAAAGGAAAAAAAAAAAGCAAATATGGTAAATGTGCAGCACAAGCAGTTCCAACATCATCATGTGCCTGTAATATTTGAGCCCCACCTCCCTTGCGCTAACCTTGCCTATTGCTTGCCTGTTTATTGGCAGAGTGGAATAACAGTAACCCATCAAATCCTAAGGTTTCGGAAATATAGGTGGATTTTCAAAGGAGCCTTCTCCTTCCCATTGCTCCCAACCTCCCCTCCCTCATACATATCATTGTACATTTCAACAGAAACATTATAAGACTTTCTTCCCTTTTCTCTGAATGGTGAGGTAAAAAATGCAACAGACACCACAGGGTCTTGTGGATCATTAGCCCAGTGTGATAAACAATATCTTGGCAAGAAGAAAACTGCAGTCCAACAGTCCTAGAAAAATCTTCTATAAGCACTGGAATTAGAAACACCTGTTTTTCAGAGGGGTGGTAAATGTTGTGTGTGGAAATATTTTGGGTAATTTTTTTTTTTCTGGGTAGGGTAACACGTTTTTCTTTTTAGGGATTTTTTTGAGGGGGGAAACGTCTGAGTGAGGCTTTTCCTACTATTTCTACATTGCTAACATTTCTTCTGGACAGAGTCTCTGTTGTCCAAGCATACAGCTGAGTTCATGCAACTGCAGAGCTAATAAGGTCACTTTCCTCCTGTTTTCATAAAATCTACAAGGAGTAAATGTCTTTGAGATTTCAATTTAGCTGAAATCAGTCAAGATACTCAGTAATTACAGGAGTTTGAAAGACAGTCAGACACTATGCTCATAGAAGGTATGTTTCTGTATGAAACTAGGCTAAGAAACAGCTGAAAAGAAAAAATGAAAGTTATGTTAGCTGAAAGAGTTCCCTGATAAAAAGCAATATAACACAGAACGCTTCTTTATCTGAATAGTCCTGCATAAATCAATGGAGCTACTCAACAAACAAGGACTGCAGCATCAGGCCTGGCAAAGGGCTTCCTCTGCTTTCTTTCTGTTGAGATGTGAAACCAACTCTGCATCGACTCCAAGGCCATCACCAGTAATAAGATCAAGCCGGTGCAAAGGGGATGTTGAGAAAACAGCTTGTCACAGCTGCAGCGTCAGGGAATAATCCAGCTGCAGGTCTCACATGATCCCATCGATAGCAGAGGGAGGAGGTAAACCTCCCTCTTCTCAGAGAGCCAACCTCAGCTTCCCGTCCCTCATCCCCAGCCAGAGCTCAGCCAGCCTTGCCAGCTGCGCAGCCCTGCAGCCACAAATAAGCGCTCGCAGAGAAGCGGCCGGGAAGCAGACTGGGTTTATTTTATTGTTTTGCAACTTCCTATTTATGAAAATGCTGGGAGAGCCTGGATACGGATCAAGTTTTGCTGCTCAATATTTATTAGCATCTCACCTGCCTCCCCAGAATGGGAACTGCAGGCGCTTTGATTAATGGATTGGCAAAAGGAAATGTATAGTTTCCCTGTCGCCTGGGTAAGCGCCTCCCTGTATCTTGTGCCGAGAGGCTATTTTACAGCATCTCAGCCCTCAGTGAATCTCTGCTGATTACTTCCTGCCTCCCTACAGCAGCATGGCTGCTCCGAGGTGTGGGGTGACACCGTGTTTTATCCTGGAGCTGGAGCAGCACTGCGGTGCTATGTCAAGTAGAAATAGGCCCTCTCTGAACAGCAGTAAAAGCGCTGATTTAAAATATCACCCCAATGGTGGCTGCAGGTTGGGGAATAAACTAAGTTCTTCCCCGTGCTCAGAGAGCACCCACCGGTGCCAAAGAGGGATTTCTGACTGTGGCCTGACCACCTCCCCAAGGAAAAAGCTATATTGCCTTTGGAGGCAGAGCGGTGTTAGAGAAGCCTCTAGACCCAGACAGCTTTAGCAACTGCACCCATAGAACATGAATGTTATAAAGTCATAAAACCATTGAGGTTGAAAAAGACCTCTAAGATCATCAAGTCTAACCATTAACCTAATGCAGGTCCACCACTAAGCCACGTCCCTAAGCACCATATTTATGCACTTTTTGAACAGTTCCAGGAAAAGCCCTGTCCCTCTGCTTTTCTTCACCAACCACCACTGGTTGTGAAATTAAGCTTAGGCACACCTTTAAACCAGCGTGCTGATTTTGAGCTAAACAGAGTTTTCACTTAGCCCCAGCACAGCCTGCAGGACACTTATGCTTTGCCACTGGGTAGCCAGGAGTCACTGCTGAAGCCCAGACCCATGGAGCAACGAGAAGCTGACTCTAAATAGTTGTCTTCCTAGAAGGAAACCTTCCTATCCCAGCACTGGCCTGTTCCCAGTGTTCAGGCATTTTGAGGTACAGCTCAAAATACTACTATTGGTAGCTGCTATCCCACAGCTATCAGCCAAACAACAATTATAGCATATGGAGCAGTGGGTCAAGAGAACTCCTGTATGATACAAAATAGACCACTGATTCAATCTCTACCTTATCTATACTGCAAAACTACAAAATTTTTCATGAATGCTGAAAGCAAAAGAGGGGAGCAGAGCATATTTCCTCCAGGAGAGGGCAGTCCCATACTCATACACTGGTAACTCATTGCACATGCTGGAAATGAATCAGACTTTCCTAATGAAAAGGCCCCGTTATCCCAACATCCTCAGCCAGTCTGTCTTCTCTTGACTAGGACAGAGCTGTGCCCTGCAGATGCCTGGAGTCTGTGCAGTTATTTAATCCTGCACATTGTAATCTTTTATCTTTACATTTCCGCTAATAACTCTGCCCCAGTGGAAGTGAGTAAGTAGTGGTGTTAGCACCAAGCACAGAGTGGGTCATGCTGTGAGGGTCTCACACACACACGGTGGTACACCACAGGCTTTGCCTTCAGATACCTCCTGTCTGCCTCCAAATATCTGACCCTTCACTGCTGCACTGGCAACCTTCCACATAAAATACTTCCGTGCCCACATACACAGATTACTCCAGCTGCAGACTCCTCACACCAGCTCTGCTGCTGCCCCTCTCTTCTTGCCTGGTATCCCCCCAGCTGAAGGTTTCCCAGCTCTGCCAACCTCTTTTAGTCTCTGCTTTCCTATTTCCACCTTTGGCAGGACACCTTAGACCCATCCTTCAACCTGTCTCTTTGTGGTTTCATCAAGGGAAGTTCATTAGCAAGGCTCAGTACAAGACACTTCTCCGGGGCTGATGCAGCATCACCCAGCTCTCTTCTCTCCTGGGCTGTAGGAGAGTGTTCTCCTGCACCATGGGCTGAAGCCTGTGACACTCTATCCTCACCGCTTCCTGGGCATGCACAGGAACCAAGTGCACACGACCCTAAAGGACTTTGAGAGGATTTGGCTGGACTTCAGTTAATTGCTACTGCAAATTAGGTCTAAACCCATTTGTCCCAACCGCATGATAGATGAGGCTGTACATTACAGCTGCTTCTAAAGTATACATTTTTATCAAAAGATTGGCAGTCCCTGTGGGCCCCGCTGAGATAAAAAGGGCCTTCTGCTTCCCAAGCCTCTCTTCCCTGCTCACGCCTTCTCCCTGGTTTTTGTATTCAGCTTAGGGCCTCCAGGAGTGTCTAGAGGAATTCATTTCCTTCACAGTCCACCCCTCCTTCTCCTGAATGAAAACTAGAGCTGGTTTTTCCAACTTGGATTCGCAGGAGAAATATGAAAGCTAAAGGCACACGGTATAAATAAACATGCAATGGGAACAGAAGAGGCAAAACACAGAGGCCCAACGCAGACAAGAGAGACAATGCAGCATAACAAACAGTGAGCTGCACTTCGCCTGTGGCATTTTCCAGCTACATCAATAATTATATAATACAACGGCCGCCGATTTCTCAGGCGCGGATCGATACTGACTGCGGTGCCACCCCACTTCGCGGCGGGTTGTGGGCTCAGGGGCTCTTTGCAGGCCCCCACTTTGCCTGTGCCAAGGATCAATCAGTGCACTTTTCAGACAGCACCAACGGCTAGGGAAGCAGCACATGTATCCCCCAGACTACAGGCACAGGGCTCTGCCCATGGCACTCAATCCCAGCATTGGTAGGAAGGGGCTTGCCGCCTTTTTTTTTCCCCCTCTCCCAACTGCCTGCAGAAGGCACACCCTAGGGACTGCTTTGCATAGGTGCTGTTTGTTGGCAAGAAGTTGGAAGAGATTTCATTCCGTGAGTGCCTCACACGCTGCAAACTTATTCAGCAGGAAGCTGAATGCGGTTGTCAAGTATGAATGCACCCACTTGTCAGGCCTTCCAGCAAAGCAATTAGGGGACAGGGTACCATTAGAGACATCCATATTCTTCATAACAAAATATAATTCTCTAAATAGTTTATTTTTAGCCTCTCTGCTGCAGTAAGTTGAAAAAAAATAGAACAATTTTGTGGATAGAGCATAATAAACATCTCTGTTTAACAGAGCGGAGTTGTGTAAACCCACCCTCAAACTCCCATTTTTAAGTGTATAGATGCTAAACATTGTCCTGGAGGGGGAAAAACGGGAAATCAAATTAAGGAAACATTGAGAACAACTAGAAAATTAACAACCCTCTTTTCTTTTAGGCAGGGATGTGAATTCTATGAAGAACGAGCCTGAAATATAGATTTCAAACTATTAATGTTTATTTAAATGCTAACCTGAGAGAAGTAGCAAAAGCATTGTCTGACCCATGCAATATCCCACAAATGACAACTATCTCTAAAAGCTTCCCATGCCAAATCTAACTAAACTGAAAGACATTTGGAAACAGGAACTGGTTGGTCATCTTCAGTAAAGGGGACCTTTTGGGCTAGAATGGACAAATATGGAAAGTTAAAACCAAAAGCAATAGCCAGAAGAAGTGGATGGTAGATTCTTGCTCTATGCAATTTAACAGTAAAGTAATTGGCTTGTCGTGTGGTGTTATTATTTTATTGTGTTGCAGGCTGTCTCCAGTCAGGCTTTGTCTTGTTTTTGTTAGACAAGCATTCTGATACCACTATGTAAAATGTCAAGTAATATAATTGGGCCCCAGTCCTACAAGGCCTTCCTTCAGACAGAACTCACATGTCATTGGGAATTTCAACTGATTTCCCTGCTGGAAGGCTGGATTAAAGGTCTTCCTACTGCAAAAATTGAAAAACTCATAACACTGACACACTCATCTTGCCAATCAAAGAGTAATAAAAAATAGAAGTGGCTTCGAAACAGATCATCCTAAACAGCCAGAAATCCCTAAATAATTAAAAAAAAAAACCTTGTATCTCCCAGCCTATAAAACTTGTGCCACATTTCCCTACCATTATAGTCACAGAGATAAGCACATGAGAACTACTGTGGATCGGCTACAGCATAAAATCACTGCTAGAGAGGAGGATACTATCCTTAGCACTCCAGCTCGAGACAGAAGCAGAGGTTTGCTTTTCCCTCTTTGGGAGGATGCACCAATCTGTAACTAGGTATCTTGACTGAACTATTATACATATATCTAATTTGCAAAGACAAAGAGGCACGAGAAGATAAGAATGGGTGATCTTGTAGTTGAGGTGATACGGCTATAAAAATTTATTTCTATGCATAATGCATTGCCTTTGCTGCAATTGGTCCTCCCAGCTGAGATTTGTTCATATGAATGGATCAGAGAAAGCTTTCTCCCAGTTTGTATAAAGGAGAGTTGAAACACAAAGGACTGTTAATATTCCGGTTGATTCCCCCCCCGCCATTAACAGTTGTTAAAAGGTATAATAGGCATAAATAACCATTTTCAGAGACCACATGATGTAGAAACAATCTAGTGTACATGGAACTAATGCTTGGGTATTATCATCCCGTTACCAACAAACGATGGAGGTTAGGAAGAAGCCTATGGTAGATGAATGCAGTGGAACTGAACGGTTTGACTCCAGCCAAATACCCTTCCTATCTGGCAGGTGCATCAGGAGAGGAATGGAGTAGGTTAAAAGTAGGGAATTACTGCAACTCAGCTAATCAGCAATAGCAGGTTAAACCATAGCAACCTGACTTTCAGGTCTGTGTCTGTGCATTGGGCTGGCTACTCTTCTTCCATTTTCTACCACTATCCATTCAATGCAGCTCAGAGTTCCTAGATTCAAACCCAAATAACCCGCTTGGGCCCAGAGCATGCATGTGAATATTTACAGAAGTTTTACTAGGGAAAATATGTGGGTAGAAAGAACTCAAATATTTGTTGGCTGGAGAAACAAGCAGATTAACACAACCTGTACTGGCACAATGTTCTGAGTTTGCTGTTTGCATCTCTCTGCCATCTAATCGAGTCCCTTTAGAGGACTTGTTTCTGTGAGGGCTCTCTCTCCATTGCATGCTGATGACTGATAATGCAGTCAGCATATTGTAAATGGAGCTGCTTTCCACTTCAAAGGGACAAACCCTAATTTGCCATAGCCCTGGGTCAGACGCAAGTTAAATGAGCTGGAGCAGGACACAGCCACACCCTCCATCGCTGTGCTGTGCAGGCTACACTCACACACACCAAATCAATTACTTGGGGCTCTTCTGAATGAGATGGGAGAAAATTACATCTGAGCTCTGGCCTCAGCCGATCAATCCTACAGTAACCTGGTTTTTCTAGGAATGACACTGCAGGCGAGGCTTGTGTGACCTACAAAGAGAAAGGTCTCAGCCCAGTCGGCTTTCTAGGTCTCCTTTTCTGTTCTCCCTCTGTTTTGCTACTATCTCCATCCATGGAGCTATACAGTCACACTCTCCCTACCAGAGCTATCCAACTGCAAGAAGTCACTGAAGCTTAAACACCAAATAGCTGATTTTATTTGCAACACTTATGATCAATCTACAGAACAAAACTCCCCTTCCTCACTCATGTAGTAGCCACTTCCAGGATTTTTCTGCTTCCAGAGATTACAGACCAAGAAAGAGAGGCAGGAAAAGTGAGTTACAGTATTCAAGACTGCTTTACATGCAATAAAAAACAAGAATTAAAATAACCAGGACCCCACTTGCTCCCTTCCAGAGCTTGTCAGGTCTCGCAAACTCACAAGTCTCTTGAGCGTCCCATCCTGTGTGGGAGAACACATAGGATGTGTGAAAGAAATAGGAAATTCCCTTGGGGAAGAAAAAAAAAATCATAACCTTAAGCAACAAAGGCCCTGTAGAAACATACATAATCATTACCTAAATTTATGTCTTTAACAAGTATCAAAAAGGCCAGACTATGAGGTTTTTCTTCTTAGTAATCAAAGGCAACACTCAGAGCCTTGCAAATTTTAAGTTCTGTTAGTTTACTTGAACTGTAATTATGGACTTAGGAACACAAAACAAAGATTACCAAGAAAACACTAAGAGTCATTACCCTGTTAAATCTGTCACTATAGCTTTGTTGCCCTATCTGTGCATACTTGTCACAGGGAGGCTGCAGGCAAGCAAGATTACTAGCAATGAGCTCCCTTGAAGTTAGGATGCTATAGACAAGGGTGTTTTTTCTTGATTGCTTTCTAGAATAGTCCAGGTCAGGACTCAAGCCACGGAACTGAAAGTCAGCAATGACACCATTTTGTCATCCCTCTCCACTTTGCCTTGGGTTCCTCTCTTTTACCTCAGTGGTCTCTGCAAGCTAGTTCTCACTGAATGCCCCATGCATTTCACAGACTGATGACTCATTTTCAGAAATTAGATGTATCAGAGCTCAAATCTGATTGACAGCTGATGGGTTCTGCCCTCCCGAGTGCCAAAGTCCAGATTCCTAAAGGCTATTTAAATGCCTTAAGTAATATCTTTAAAATCTGGTGCACAAAAAGCCAAGTTTAAAGCAAAATAAAGAAATATCCACAAGTAAAACTAAATAGATACCAAAAAAAAAATCTCATTATATTTGTATCTGTTTATTCCTAAATCATATCAGAAGATGAAGTCTCCAATCCTTCACTTTATAGAATGCCTTCTGACCTGCCTAAATAGAGTGTTTCTTCTAAAGACAATCTCAGGATTAGCCAATATGAGACAACCTGCAGAACAGGATCTTCCCTGTAGAAAAATTGAGAGTTTAAAAGTCTGGGACTACAGCACAGAAAACAAAAGACTACATTCTTGGCAATTTCTATGAGTATGTCAGACTGCAGCAAATTATATCCTATAAGCTCTGTGCAACCATTGACATAGTATTTGCATTAGCTTGTCCTCCTCCTCATGAGTCAGGGTGCCTGTGCCTCAGATGTCTACCTAAAACAATAGAGACCTGCTGTGTGTGCCAGAATGGGGTACAAATTAACTACTGTGCAATCACAGGGGATGTTTCCAGGATTCTTACAGCTGGAAAACAAACAATGAAATTTGGCCTTGAATTTATTAGGATATAAAACGGGTCTCATTAAAAAGTCATTGCATATCACAGGACCTCACAGCAATATCTGATTTAAAACAAGCCAGCCATTCCTCTTGGACATAGAGCACACAGAAGGATGTGACTTGCTGCAAGGTGGTACCTCTTAACAATGACCTCCATGCCAACAAATAAGACCATGAAAGCAGCACACCAACAATCAAACAACACAATGCTAACCTCAAAACCCAAAAGCTGAGCCTGTGCCTGAACGTACTAGAAACATATCAGTACAGCATGAGAAAATTTCTCAAGCACAGGGTGCCATGGGCATTCACTGAAGATGCCCGAGCACAGAACAGCAGAGTGTTATTGATGCACTTGGCTGCCAGGTGGTTGATGCATTTTTCCTTCTCAACTCCCTAAACACTAGATCCAAACCACATGACAAAGCAACCACCAGCAGACTGAATGCTTAAAAGACAGGAAATGCCAGAAATACAGGCCTGCTGAAAGTTGGGGTGAACTCAAACTTCCTCACCTGTGAATTTGGAAAAGAGTTCAAACCCACAGATGTAGAAACAATACAAAGGCTGCTCTGCAGAGGCTGCAGCACAGGATTTTTGGACTTGAAGTTTTGTGACTCTCCTATTCTAGGTGACATCTCTCCAGCTGACAGTGGCATCTGAACAATGCCTGGACCTTTTAAGCTGAGGTTCTATTGTTAAGCACTGCAAATGCATCTGTTAGTGTTCAAGAAAACACTGCCTTTCTCATGAAGGCAAAAACCAAACCAAAATACATGCTCTCATTAGCCTCTGACACACTGTTCATGATGTGTATAAAAATTGGTTCTGCTATTTCTAATAAACAGAAGAGAGCCCATACAGATTTAAGTACTTAGACAAGCGTAGTGCGTTGCATTAAGGAAATGTAGAACTATGTTACAAGAAATATAAAGGGAATTCTTCACTGAATTTGCTGAATACAGCTCTCCTCCATTAATGCAATTCTGGCTGTCATTACCAATGGTCTTCCTAACTCCTAGCCAGGATTAACTAGTCACGGAATTGGGAGCTCACTGCAGCTTTATCTAGGAAGGTAGAGTTGAAAGAAACACAGGTCAATTCACAGAAAAAGTTTCTTTCTTCATCATGCAAGAATAGGATGAATAAGAACAGAATCCATTTATCAACAGTACATTAAAACTCCAGGGCTCCTAAGGTTTATTTCATTTCGAAGCATGGCCTGCCTGCTCATTTTAACATGACTTCATGAAAAGCTTTCTGCATTACAAAGGGATCTCAGAGCTTGGCTTTCTTCCTCCCCACGCTCCAACTGCTCTTCTCCCGTGCTCTCAGCTCAGCCACCCTGCACAGTGACAAGAGTCCCAAACTCACTGTGTGCCTGTGTGATGCAGTCAGCAGCTAACGCTGTAGGTCAGAAGAGATTATATTCAGCCATGGAAACATCAGTTCTCAGCTAGGTTTCCAAAAAGATGTCCAACAGCACACACATTAGGTAGGCTGCCCATATTGGGAAGAGTGAAAGGTTCCTTGCACAGCTTAAGAGCAAGGTTTCCTCTAAAAAGACAGGTATTGGTGCCAGCCACAGCAGATCTCAGGCTGTTTTCTACAGGCAGCTCATGCTGGGTTTCTGTGGGTAAATTACTTATCCTTTCTGTGCTTCCATTTCACAATAGGGAAGAGTTAAGTCTCCAGGATTAAAAAAAAAAAAAAAACAAAAAAACCCCCAAACTATTAAAGTGTACACTTTCACTAGCCTTCTGTACTTGTTGCACAAGGGATTCAAAGAAGGGTAAAAAGAAAAATATGAAAGGATGGAACTCACCCTGAGTTTCAGAGTGTTAAAATGAATACTCAAGGCAACTTTCACATTTGCTCAGCACATTGTCCAGGAGTGCCAAGAGAACCTTTGCCCTCTTCTTAGGAAAATAACGTGGTGAACTTTTACTATGGATCACGGCAAAATTAACGTTCACACTTTCAGCCAGCATTAAAGTGGCTTTGATTCAATTTAGTTGGATTCCCTTTAAAGGAAAATTAAACTAAATCAAATGAAGGCCATTTTTAATTCCAAACAAGTGTGAGTGCATGCATCAGTTTAATACATTTTACATAATCCACTTGAAACCCACCTTGTTACTTAATTCAGATCAACTTTCCTGTGTGCTCTGCCTAGACAAGCCCTTAGAGATAACATTATCTGTCCTCAAGGAACAGCTGCATTTCATTATTGACACCTAACTCTAGAGAGAGCTACTCTGGAAAGGACAACACAGTTGCACACAATTTATATGTCTGTCACAGAGAGAACAATGCTCTGTGTACAGCTACAATAACAATTAATATCCTGGCAGTTGTTGTTCCATTAGTCACTAATTACACAGTAGACCAGTTATACAGAAGCCTTGTTCCTGGCAAAGAAGCCACTGCTCCAGAATGACTGAATTGATAATCCAGAGCCTCCCTTTTGTTTCCCTGGTGATACCCTGCACCTTTGCCATCAGTTCACTGAAAACACTACAGATGGTACAGATCCATAGGCAATGGCTGCGCATTGCACACCGCTGTTTAAGAATTTCTGAATTATGGCATTTGCATGAGAGGAGTCAAGGTGAGTTCAGTGACTGAACAGAATTGCTTCCAGTCTTTGTCACAAAATATAAGAAGAATAGTTTGTCACTGAAGATTTTTGCTTCCTCTTACAAAACAAAGGAGAAGTGTGGCAACCTTTACACATTGTTTCATCAGGCTGCTGCAAACACAAGAAAATGCCAACCCTGGTTGAGGGTGGTTTTGAAGGACCTTTGTTTTGCCAAGACATCTTGCAAGAGCTGAAAAAAGGCAAGCAATGCATAGCTGCTTTTAAAAGGATTTTGCAATAAACCCCGGTGCATTTGGTAAGCCACGGATGTGACTCTGGCCAGCCATGAAAGACACAAACGCGCCCAGCTCCACAGCTTTCCTTTTGATCTTTTCTCCACATTCTTTTTCTCTGTTGCCTTCTGCATGTCCTTACTTCAAAAGTGCATCATGATCTGTGCTCTCTAGTGATCCAGCAAGCCCACATTGGTGCAGGTTTTACAACTTCTAGGAGAGCCAAAGAGGAGTGGTCTGGCCGTGATCTTTGATGTCTGAAGAGCAAAACAGGATCCTTCTTACATCACCCTGGATGTAGCAAGTTAGAGCAGAAGGGTAATTGTCTCACCTTTCCCCCCACCAAAGAAAAGGCCCAGGGACTGTAGAGTCTTTGAAAAATGCCAATTTACAGAAGTGGCAATTTCCAATCAGCTTCTCTAATTAGCATTTAGTGGAAACTTTTTGCCTTTCACCAATAAAAGACCTCTCCAGGGAATTGTGATTAGAGCAAACTTCCTCTTGATATGGGAAAAGGGATAGAGACAGTGTTAAAGACAGCATTACATAGTTTTTTAATGAAAGCCTAACCTCAAGAAGTTGTTCACTGGAACAAGTCAATGAACCATTTTGATCTCATTATTTGGAATCCTAACTTTTAAAATTAAAACCTAGTCAACTCATCTTGATCCAACTGTGTTCATCTGCAATCAACAACTGCAGGAAAATAAAATGCCTTGCTTTCTGTCCCTTTTTCTTTGTTGTTGCTACAAATAAAAGCAGAAAGAAAATCTTTATGCTTTCATTAATATTTATATAGATAAAATTTCATACATCAAATGTTGTTCTTTGGGTTTTTTTACACATAAAAGTCAGGAAAATATCATCCAGTTGACTTCAACTTCATTAAAAAACTGCTAAGTCATCCCCCAAACTGACTGATTCTTTATTGCCTGTGATGAGTACCAAGGAACAAATATTAGCCTTATAATGAAAATTCAATCACATCCTTAACTACTCACATGCTGCCACTCTGCTCCACAAGGTACAGGTGAGCATAATTGACAAGATGGATCGAATGATCCAATAGATTTAACTTGTGCAACTTTTTATGGCAAAGACTTTGTTTCAGCTTTACTCAGTATAGCATCGCATTTATCCATGGAGCTAGAGAAACACTGGAAAAAAAAAAAAAAAGCGCAGATAACGGAACTTCCCTCCTAGAAAGAAGACACCTTTATACCAAACAGCATTAAAAGAACAGAGAGAAGATTGGGACCCATCACAAAGAGAGTCTTTTATGTACGGGGAAAGATGGGGCTGGAACTTCCTTTGTCTTCATTTTCATTGTGTAGACAGGTAAGCTAAGGCACAAACTGATTAATTGACTGACTTAAAGAGAGCCTGTGGCAATAGCTGGAATTAAGCTCAGCTCCCACTGAGGATCAGTCCAGTATCTTAACAAACCCATATCTTTCTGTTCTGAAATGCTGTGGCTTTCCTTTGTAATTAAACAGCACGGATATGAGTGGGCTTATTTTAACTGTCATTGTACTGAAAGAGCTTGCACTGGTCAAGTGGGGAGGAACTTCCATGCCAACCTAAAAAGGCTTCTCCTCTACTTAATTCCAGGCTTCTAAGCTTTCAGAAATAGAAAATATTGCATAAGCAACAGTACTGAGCAATTTTGAAGGCACACTGAAAGATCTTTTTATACTCTCCCATTTTAATAACTGGTGCTTTTACTGTACATAGTATACAGTTACAGAATAATGTACATGGGTTTAATGCCTGCTATGATAATATCCAAGGTGAAGATATTGAAAATTCAATTAAAATATAGTTTAGGATATTGGCTTATTTTAATTTCCAGCCTCCTTTACCCTCCATCCCCCTCCTATGCATCCAGGACTGAAGCTAGAAGTTACATGCTGAATCTTTTTCCCTGTAACTCAGAATCTGAAATTCTTTGTACTTCTTCAGAATTTGACTATATGAAACCTCTTACTTAAAATTTTACAGAGTCCCTCTGCTCCTTTAGCAGAAGAGGACATTGATGTGCTGAGACAGGAGTAGTTCCTATTAAAGACAAACCTTGATGGGGACCCTGAAGTTTTGCCCCTTAGCACTAAGCCTTAGGTTAGTCATACTTGCATGAGCTTTTTTTTAAACCACTTTTTTGAGCAGGTTCAGAGGGGGAGCATAACTTACTTCAACGCAGCAAAAGCAACTCCCTCCTCTGCAGTACTTAGTTACCTTTAAACAACAAAACTTTTGCCATCGTTTATGTTTCTCCTAGTTGGATCAATGAAGTTCTCACCGTCACTGTGTTCCCTTACATGGTACAGAGAAGAAAACAGAAGTCCTACTGGGACACGATCAGAGAAACAACAATAATTTCAAGAGGTAAGCAATGAACCAGGATCTCAGAAAAGCTTTAACTGCTGTCCAGAGTTTCTACTGATCCTTCCTAAAATATAAGAGAAAGGACACTGTAGGGTAAGTCCCTTTGGTTGCCTGCTAAGCTGAAGGAAGGTGTCAAGCATCACTGCACATAACAAAACAATGTGCAGTGCTAGGACAAGCACTGCTGGAACAGAAGGGAGATCCTTGTTCTATTTTCTCTAACAATGCTCAGGAACAGCTGGTTCTGGAAACTAAACATCAATTTGTTTATGTCAGATTTGAGAGAACATATACCTGAAGTGTTTATATGACCTGTCTAAATCTTACCCTGACTGCAGTAATGGCAGGTGTTATCCTTGTCACATGAAATATTATCACTAAACTACTTGCTTCTGAAACTCTTCCAACTTTCCAAATTTTATTATAACAAATTGTATATCTAAAATATTACACCTTTGGTGCTCATTTCAATGGGAGCACACAGCTTCCAAAATAAGAGGCAACTAGCACAAGAGCTTCCAGGACATTTCATAATCAAACCTACTCTAGATGTAGTTTACAGAGATGTGAAGATTGAGGTTAAGCGCCGTGTTCATCAGTCCCCAGTAAACTGAGAAGTGGGCTCTTCAAGGCATCCAAAGAGTCCCTGCTCTATTCAAAACCTTCATGAGCCCCACACAACCACCTAACAAGAGCTGATCTCACCCCTGTTTTGCATACAGGAGGACACAAAGTAGAACGAGTCTCCTAATTAAGCAATAAAAGAGACTAAAA
>VZDJ01000090.1:4001284-4412284 GCA_008694505.1 Cyanoderma ruficeps | reverse complement strand
ATCACTCCAGTCATTTCCTTAGCACATAGTTCCATCTCTCAGCACTGCCTGCAGGGAGACCATTAGTCCCTGCACTTGGGTCCCCATGGGTTTTGGTGCATTCAGATAACCACCCATCTGAAACAGATGAGCTGTTTCTACCTTCCTGGTTCTCACAAGCCCTCCTGCACACCACCTCTAGCACAGACCTTTTTCAGTAGCTGCTTTCATTAAGTAGCAAATATCTCTGGAACTTGACTCATGCTAAGTCAGAGGACCTAAGTGAGAGGCTTGGTGACTTCCTACCTGACTAGAATGGAGGCCTTAGCCAAGGGGTACATGCAGTGCCCACCAGAGTTGGAGCAAAGATGCACATCTACCACAGGGAGGTGAAGGAGACGAATGGAAGATTTCTTCTCCAGTGATGTTGTCCTCATGCACCACACACTGCCTAGCTGTAGTGTACTGGGAGACCAGTTGGCAGCAAACAAAAAAGGCAGCATATTAAAACTGGATAATAACAGGAAAGATCCACCCTGTTTTGCTGGCTTTTGAAGGTGCTGCCTTGTTTGTTGACTTCTGAGACAGGCTTTTTCCAGAGGGGATATCCGTGTGCCCCTGCTTCCCACTATATTTTGCTATAGATGTCAATGCACAGGCACTGCTGCTAGGTGAGCGCCATTTGAATTGACAAACTGGGATTTCTGCTGTGTGCCTCATACTCAGTGCAGCCCTGCCTGGGCTTTGAAGGCAACGGCTTGTTGCCTTGGGGTCTGAAACTAACAAAGCCGAGCTGAACAAGCCCAGGGGTCCCGTTGGATTGCTCGATCAAAGACAATATTAAACAGCACCGTTTTCATAACTACTATTCTGGGGCTCTTGGAAAGCAAGACAAAGGAGATGAAGTTAATTTCTGTTATCATAGCCTGGTGCAGCTGCAAGGGCCCTGGGAGAAGCCATCTTCTCTTGATGGTTTATGCAGCTGATGTCTTTGCAAGAGCTCCCATTAAGCAAACAGAGCTTCAAAAGCTTGTCAGGCACTTCTGTTCCCCTCCTCCCTGCACCACTGTCAAATCCATCCCATTCCTTCCTTCAGACATCTTCCTTACAGGCAGCATGGAGCCTCCCTCTCCGTGACCACTTCCTTGCACCTCAGCTCTCTTCTTCACTTTTTCTGCCAGCAGTGCTGCTCACTACCCTGCCCAGGGAGACTCAAACTAGGAAGTACTGCTTTAGGTACAGGAGGGCTGTGCAAGGGAACTGGACAAGTCCTCCACATTCTGCTCTGCCACCAACTTAGCTCACAACTGTAGAGAAATATCTTAGCCTTTGGTTTCTACATGGTCAGCTGGGATTAACAGGGCACAGGCCTTTTTTTTTTTTTTAATTTAATGGCAAACAAAACTGTACAGTGCATCCTAATTCTTTCTATTCCTAGATGTGATATAGGTGATGGAAGTCACGAAGCACTATTGCAGGAGAAAGTCAAAGCTATTAAAAGCATTGTTTGGGACATTTGAAGGAATTTTAATACACCTCTCTTACAAACCATCATTGTCATGGTGAACAGATCACCTTGAGAATGCATGGTTGTCAGCATCAGTGCTGTCTCAGGACTGTACATAGCTACCTTGGGCTCTGATTTTTCTTCCCTACTCTTCATCCATAGTTGAGCATAAAGATCATTTATGGAAAAGCAGGAGTGTGTTAGAACTTGCTCATCCTCCCAGCTTGGTTGCAGTAAGGACAAGGAGGATGAGAAAGCTGGGTAACCATGAAAAGCTTTGAAATGAGATTACTGAAAGGGAGGAAATAGCTCCACAGAGCTTTGTTTAAAGTCTTCCTCGTCACACCGCATGTTACTCCTTTGAGGTCACTCAGATAAAGGTACAAATTTGGCATACGGCATGGAAATAAAGCACTGGTTGAGATGAGCAGGGTACTTCAAGAACTGGTCTGCAGCAATGGACAGAACACCTCATATTTTCATCCTCTCCAACTGGGAGTTTACCTTGGGAGTCTAAAATCTAGGGAGATGTTCCCAGCAGCCTGACTATTCCTATACTGGAAGTACTCTTTGCTAATAACTGCCATCTGGGATTCCACAAACTGGTTTCATTCAAGTTCATTCTTCCCTCTAACCTCAAGTTCCCCAATTAGTTGAAAATCCATTAAAATATGGAAAAGGCTTGCTGGAAAATTTCTGGATAGATCTAATACTGATGCCCATGAAATGAACAAAAATGCAACATCAGGCTCAAACAAGAGGGATACACCTGGGTGCAGTCATTTGCTGATACCTTTCACATCCCCCTCATGCCAGAGTTTTTCCTACCAAGTGGTCAGTACAGATCTCCAACAATTTCTGAATAAAACTGCCCATTCTAACTGTTGGAGGCATAAAAGAGAAAGCTGTTCTCAACCCAGAAGAGAATTAGCCAGTCTTCAGTTTTAAAGCAAATCTTCTAGATGTAAATTGCTGCATAATTTAAGTTTATTGAACATCTAACACCAGGAAATGTGCAATTCATGAAATTTTCAGTGAAGATATACGAATGAGAGTTTCCGATACATTTTTAAAATGTGAAATTATCAAAGTTTTATGCACTGTCGACTTTGGCCACATACGGCAGAGTTAATTGAAAGCGCAGTCCTGGCTTTAAAGGTGTCCCCATCAAAGTGGCAATGCGTGTTTTATTGTCTCTTAGTCATTTGCAACTCAAAGGTGCCCAAATTTATGCATGAGAAAGTGTTTCTTCCAACTGCCAGCCTGCACTGCAAGACACCATTGAATCCAAGGATCTGGGTAGATGCTTTATTTCTTGCATTCACATGACTGGTCCTGTAGTTTCTGCAAACTAAATCATGTGCCTGGCTTTCCAAGATGAAACCTTTAAGCTCCAGATCAGACCCCATAAGAAAAATTTGCTTGGAATGGATCAAAGAACCGCTGCTTGGAGTACCCTCGACAAGAGCAACAAAAAAGACGGGAACAAACTGCATTTCAGGGTGCTGGGGAAAAGCAGAAGAGTAAAGGTATCCCCTCACTCAGTAGGGCAGAACAATCTTGACAAAAGGACATAGGTTACAACTCTTCCCATCACAGACACACCCCAGTTTAGGATTTCTGTAGCCTCAAGTTGGAACAGGCACTGCCAGGGACAGCCAAACTGAACAGCACATCCTTAACCTTCTGGTGAGAGACAGCATAAATCCAGGCTGAAGCCCCTGCTCCATGAAATTGGATTAGGGGCTCTTCTTTGGGTCTACCTAAACCAGACAAACAGCACTTACAGTTGTTTTTTTGTTTTGTTTTTTTTTTTTCTTCTTCCTTGTTTTTTTCTCACATTAAAAACTCTGAAAAGGCAAAAAATCATTGAAGAGGGGTTAGGCAATCTTCTACCCCACAACAACAAATAAGGCCACAGAGCAGAACTCAAACTCCAATGCAGAACTGATGGTTTTCTAAAAAACATTAGGTCATACATTCTCAGTATAACCCTGGTGCAGCAGGTAGACATCATAAAAGTTGTTGGACTATTTGGTTTTACTACAAGTACATCTTTGGTCCCTTGTTCTGGTCATAAAGCTGCAGCAGTAGGAAACATGAAGTGGGATATGTGGTTAAAGTTTAATGCAGGGAGATGAAAGAAAAGAGCCAGGTTTTCCACTTCCTTGCAGCTGCAGCGAGTCAACATCAGGAGCAAAAAGAAATTGGCCACACTGACTGGAGACTGCAGAGCAGACACCACACTGCACATTTTACAAATGCAACAGAGCTGCCCACCTCCAAAAGTGCCAAGGGAAATACACAGTGTCACCTCTCTTTCTGTGGCCACTGTCCCCAATAATGCTGCAGAAATACCTGCAAGGGCTGTGCTGCTACTGCCACCTCTGCTCAAGGAGCCAACAAGCATTTCTCAGCCATCTGCTGTGACAAGTAGGGACTCTTCTACAGCTCATCTTCAGCCCAGCAAGAGAAGGAACAGAGATCTGGAACTGGGGTGCTTTTGGAAATGTGAACTTCTTTACCTGTGTCTGTGTGGCAGGTGCAGACTTATTTTGCTTGCCTACTATCCAGCACTTAATGCAAGCTTCACTGAATGGTAGAAGTCACAGAGCTCTAACATGTATAGTGGCTAAAAACACATCTGGAGAGAAAAATTAGACCTCTCCAAAGCAAGCCAGAGCCCAGGGATTAATGTGCCTCCTGAACTGTGGGACAACCATGTTCCAGATCCTGCTCTATTTTGGAACAGAAATAGATTTCAATGTCCTATATTGTATTGGCTTAGAAGCAGTCTCCACTTTTTTCAAAAAAGGATACTACCCATGAGAAATCCTTCTTTGTAACAGTTTTCATAAAACAACCATAATTTCCCAAACAGTTTCTCTTTTTACTATTTGCATGATCATTTTTACAGCACCAGCTCTAGCTACTAACAAAAGTAGTGACTATATAGTATCAATCCACTTTTTTTCACTTAGTTCAAATGTGTGAATGGCAGAAAAACAAAAAAATAAATTTACTTTGGGAAGAGTTTCCCTTTCTATGAGTGATCCTGTTATGTAATGCTGCTGTTAAACATCTATAAAGGAATTTGAGAAAATGGATGTCTGGGTGATTTTTGATTTTGCCTTTGAAGTGCTTGGGTTTTTCTTCAGATGTCCAACACATCTGAACATTTAAACAGCAGTATAAAACCACAAGTTCTCCATCAATTTCCCTCTTCCTTATAACACCCCAGGTCTCTATTTTCCTTTCAGAGTTGCAGTTCATGCAGCCCAGAGATGGGACACAGAGCTCTATCCTGTACACCCAGTTGCAGGAATGTCTCCTGCTGCTGTGTCTTTGCCCCAATAACTAAAGGAGGCAGCAGCATCACGCTCTGGCTCAACCAGTGCTGGGTGCAGAGCGACAAATGTTCTGCCGGGGTTAGAATGAGATTAGCAAAATCCTATGGAACAATGATTCAAAGGTGCTGTAGCAAATCAATTTCCTGCCTGCAAAAAACACAATTACTACACAAATTATCTTGCTGTCACCCCATTCCTCTCTCTGCAGTGAGCCAGGGCTGAGAAATCTCATCCTTTGGGCTGCAAACATATAGGCCACCTCCTCTCAGGTGACACTGCAGATGGTGGGAGCAGCAGTTCTCCACCTCCCTTGATGAGCTGTGCCACTAGAGGGCACACAGATTGCCAAAATAACAGGGCAAACAATAGATCCATTGGCCTTTGAACCCGCATTCCAAGTGCTCCATCTCCATGGGCAAGCACGTTACCATTCCAGAGCAACTCATACCTGCCAACACAGACTATCACCTCTGGAGTTTCTAATCTTTTCCACTTCATCATGTTTTAGTTAATTTCTCACATCTCCCAGTTTTCCCATTGTGGCACAAATGCAGAATCTCTACCTAATGCAAAGGTGGGGGTTAAGGGGGGATTTTTTATTCTTTCCAGGGCTTACATATTTTTTTAAAGAGGCGATTCCAACATCAAAAATGAACACATTCAGCACAGACAGCCCAAGTCCACAATGTTTCTTGCCTCTGGTTCAGACCCAGAGACCAACTGCACTCCCAGGGCATCACATGTGAGCTGATGAGCTCCCCTACCCTGTTGGGGTGCATGTGGTAAAGATGTCATCACCAGCAGCCACCTTGAACATAACAAGGCTAGTCAAAAAGTCCAAGCTGAGTAGCATCAATTTCCACCCAGAGTCAGCTGTCTCCATGTTTGTTGTTTTTTTTTTTTCCCCCTCACTGCTGAGGCCCTCAAACAGGCCTTGCACTGACTGGGAAAGATCCAGCAACACTGAACAGTCTGGACTGCATGCAATGCAAAATGGTGCTCCTTGCTTCCTGCCCAGGAAACAGATTGCAATTTGCATAGTGCTGTACCTGAGCTAATAAACTATGATGAACTCTCTCTGGGTCTGCATCCATGGCACAAATAATCTCTAGTCTGGATAATTCCCATTATGGATCCTGGCTCTTTCACTCAAGCTGCAATACCTTTTACCTCTGGAAGTCCATGGTGCCAGCCAGCATCCACTACAAAACGTGCTCTCAGTTCTGTCTGTTTCCATTCCCATTAAACCAAGCAGCCAACATCACCAATCTCCCTTTCACTCTTCAGTTCTTGTTGTAGGTGAGATAAGAGCAAACCAGCTGGGTGATCCCCATGTGCTGCTGATCAGCCTGGCAGTCTCCTGCCACCTTGTTCTGCTGCTGCCTCCCTCACACACCCACCTCCCTCCAGCTCACAGACAGCTCTGGGAGGGCTCAGCTCGTGTGACACGCCAGGAATGCTACAAGTTCAACCACATCAACTTCTGAGCCTGAAGGGACCAGCCCAGTGTTCATTTACCCATTTTGAAAACATGCAAAGTAAAGAAAGAGCAGAGCCTGTATGTACCATATGTGTCAATGGGGAACCTGTCAAAGCCTAACACAACTCACAGGACAGAGTTACAGACACTGTTTTTCCACTTTATTGGGCATTCAGCAGGCTGCCTTTTCCCACCTATCAGATGAATCTGAATGAACGCTCCACTAAAAAAAGAGGAAAAAGGTCTTTGAGTTAAGCAGCTGATACAATCAGGATTTCAATTGTTAATAAAGAGGGAGACTCCCTCGCATGTCATCCACCAGTATTTGCATCACAGCAGAAATAATACAAGGCAAGAAAGAAAAACACTTTAAAGAATATGGTTCTTTGTCAGACTGGAAGTATTAGCTGTGATTCAGAAATTAATGACAGCATAAAAATCTATTAAGGCATCTAGACTGTCTCTCAAGGGACCTTTTCAAGCTTGTAGTGCATGGATTATTCTCCAGGGCTCTGCCCAGCCAAACTTCAGATGTCCCAAATGACAGCAATTCCATCATGATTCTTAACAAAGCTATATCACCATCTAATCTCTTTCTTCCATTAAGTATTTTTCCTCTCCTGCCTTTTTTTTTCTTTCTTCCTCCTAATTTTCTATCATGAGAGACTCTTCTAGCTCTGAGTCCACACTAGACAATTCTTCATGCCTTCCCAGTATGCCTACATCATTAGCATAGCTCCTCTTTAGTCATTTAGCCAAAACAGCTATATATTTAGCTCTCACAAGCATTCTTCATAAGTCAGTCCCTCCAGCCCCTTAATCATTCTCCTTGCAATCCTCTGAATTCCCTCTAATTTTGTTTACATCTTTCTGGAATTGAAGTGCCCGGAACCAAGTGCTGTAAACAACAACAGCTTGTTATCTGGCTAGACTGTAATTCTGGTGATCACAGCACAGGCCCTGCACATGCCATGCACACACAGACACATGCAAACGCACATGCTCTTCCTCTGGTTCAGACACACCATTGCTACAGGACACGAGTTCTGCTCACTGGACCTTCCCTCCTCCACAGTGACACCAGCTGGGTCTTTTTCAAGGAAATCCACTTCCAAAAAGTGAGGGCAGATCTTCAGTACAGCACTTTCAGCTGCCTGCAGGCTCGGGACAGACACCAGCTATTGGCTCCACTCAGGTAACATTTTCAAGTATTTGATAACACCTATAAAGGCCACAATTTTCAGAACTTTTTTGTTTTAGATGACAGTTGAGTCTTTGATGTAGTCTTATGACAGCAGATAATACATCACAGGAAAGCCTTTAAGCATTTGTGCCTTAATCTGTTCTTGAAACTCAAGATGGAATTTTTCTAACAAAACATCTTTTTATTCTCTATTAGAAAAGTGCCATTTTGGTGAAGTAGAAATGTTCTGCAAAGATCTTTTCTTTGCTTCAACAAACTTCTGGAGAACTTGAGAAGGAGTTCAGAAAGAAACCTGTCAAGTTCTCAAGATATCTGAATCACAGAATATTCTGAGTTGGAAAGGACCCACGAGGACCATTGAGCCCAACTCTAAAGTGAATGTTTCACATGGGGATTGAACCCAAAACCTTGGTATTATTATCACCAAGGAAAGGTGGGAGCTCCACAAGGTTTCTTCTAGATCAAGGACATCCTAAGCCCATTCCTGTAAGAATTTCAAAACCTCTTCTCACTTAGCATCCCCAAGTCTGAAAGAATTACAGAGCTATTACTCCTGTGTGTGGAAAGAAAGAAGAGTCTTGAAGTCTTCTGCCTCCCCAATCTGTTTCACATGGCCATTTCTCCTTCACAGCAGCTACAACAAATCTTCAGCACCCAGGAGAGCTTGAGGTGTTTGTTTCAATTTTTGTGGTGATTTGAGTCACTTTGGTCAGCAGGAAGAAGAAGAGCAAGAGACCAAAAACTGTTGGGGTTGACCAGGGGATAAGCAGAGCCTACATGCAGGGGTCTTGTGAGGTTCCTTGAAGCCTGAAGAAAAGGCTGCTGCTACAAATATTTACATCAGGATAGACTGAGCAAGGCCAGCCAGAATGGCCTTTCCTTTCTTTCCTCTATGCACAGAGCAGGCCAAAGGAGAAGGAAGACTGCACTGCTGACCGTAGCTCTAGGTCCCTCTGGGGCAATGCCACAGCTCATTTACCTCATGCTGCAGCTGGACTTTTTTTATCAACATCCCAATCAGTTGCAGCTCTGTGGCTGCTGGATAGTACAGAAACCAGTCACCAGCAGGCACCTAGGATACATGAAAACGGAGGAGAGCTTATGTATCCTCACTTCAGCTCCCACTGTTTCCTGCCTTCCTTCCCTTAGCTGTCCTAGATTGCAGACAGCTCTTACACCACCTGAGCTAGCATGATTAATTTTTTGTTCTTTGAGTCACCAAGAAATCACTGTTCATAAAAGCCCAACATGGATACAGCAGGACCCTTCCAGACAAATAGTTTCCTTTTCTCTCCAGGAGATCTAGAAGTGCAGAACATCTCACCAGGGCATGCCCAGGAAGGTCTGTCCGGCTCAGCCACCCAAACTGAGACTGGACAGAACGCAGCCACGCTGGACAGAGCCTGTGCTGTTGAGGAAGTTAAACCAGCAAGGCTGTGTTAATGAAGGTAAACAGCCAAAGTACAGACTTGGTGATTTTACTGCTTCAGGCTGCATCCAGCTCATAAAATAGCACAGCTATGCAAGGAAGGTGGGCTCAGTCAGGTTGTACTATTTTTGAATGTGTTGGTCTAATTAAAAAACAATGCAACTTGTGCATGTTAGAAAGCCTCCTTGTATCCTCTTCCTTCTATCCCCAGAAACTCTCCCATCAAAGCGTAGGAGTCAGACGTGTCCTTTCCACTCTCTAGACTCTATTTCCTGCCCAGGTGACTGAAGTGTGACTAAGTTGCCACCTTACACTGAGGCTATCGCAGAAAGATGAGGAGGGGTAGCCAAGCCACAGAAACAATTCTGTTTCACTGCAACAATCTCTTGCTGTGTCAAGATAGGATGCAAATGTGCTATGAATAATGGTCACTCCACAAGCACACATAGCTACACAGACATTCCTATCAGCAATCAGGCTGCATTCACCTTCTGCACTAACATTCATGACAAGCCCCTTGCACAAACCACAACTCTGGACCAGATTTTTTAACATTTCTCAAGCATCTTTACCACACAACTTGTGCATTTTCTGTCACATGCACACCCTCAAATGCATGTACATGCATATATAGATCATCTTCTGTTCCATACATGCACCTTCCCAAAAGCCAAGGAAAAGATATTCAAAGGCCATGCCTTTTATCATGCATACAGGCACAAATAAAACTGTTGTTGAAAACTGGATGTTTCAATCCCATTGTACAAAGTACCTTTGCTAGGCAAAGGGTAGATACTTCATTACATGATGCATCAGTATGACAAAAGCCTAAATGCATTTACACTTCAAAAATTCCACAGATGCCCCTTTAAAAAACCCCTCCTTCCTGCAGGCAAAACCTTACCAGCAAATGCCTCCTTTTTCAGACACTCAAGTATATATTGCCCCAGTCAGCCCCTCCAACACCCACAGGGGGAAGTCAGGAAACAGTGCACTGGCTGCAAGGCTCATGATCAGAAAGAGTCTTGCTCCCTTGGTGGAACCTGGGGTCAGCTGCTGAGGGTCAAGCACAGCCAGGCTCCAAGCAGGTGCAGCAACCAGAGTGAACGCAGAAGAATATTAATAGTTATTGTCCTAGCAGGTTGTAAGGATTAATTGGTTCTGGCCTGCAACTCCCCATCAATGTAAGTGCTTAGGGGCAGAGGGGAGGGAGCTGTGATTACACACTTACATTGCATACTCATATGCTATTGATTTCCCAATTGGAAAGGCCCACAGCCTTTCCTTTGTCTCCTTGCTTGCTCCTTTCCTCATCCCAGTGCTCATGGCCTGCCTGCCACATCTGCCCCCTCCCAACAGCACGATTACTATCACCAGAAAAAGGAGAGGGACGTCCTTTTTTAGGAAACCTCTGCCAAACCAGAAAGAAATCTACATCCACGAGGTCACACAGAGGCAGACTCTAGGGAAGGGAACAAATTTTAAGAACTGAATTTCCTTTGGGTGCTTTATATAACCTAGGGACTGCAAAAGCCAGACTGTGAGCCCACAGCTGTGATTACACTCACCTTTGCTTTAAGCCAAAGCCCCTCCTTTGAAGCCTGTCTTCTCATGTTATCTTTTTATTAAATAAAACAAACCAACTCTTAAAAAAAAACAAACAAACAAACAAAAACAACAAATCCACAATACACCAACCTGCCTTAATTGGATATGTATATCCTTGCATTGCCTCCAAAACCATCTCCTCTCAGAGGTACTGTTCAAAGTCCAGTACCTATACAGCTGACAAGCAGTGAAAAATCCTATTTTATGCTAGTGAGTGACCAATAAGCATGGTTAGTGTAAAGGGCCCTTCACCCTCACCATGGAATCATGCAGAATTTCTTCCCCAGGAACATTAAAACAGCAGATATGGCCAGCAAGACTTCACTGTGAGACAGAATACTCCTTTGGCTCAGAAAAATTAGGGTAGCAGCCCTTGTAGTGCTTTTCCTTTTCCTTCCATGCAGATGAGCAGGGCAATGCTGCCACGAAGGCAGGCAACCTCCTGGAGGGTTGCCTCACAAGGAAATACTTCAGCTTCCAGGAAATTCAGCATCAGGCAAAGCACCACGGTGTAATGGCATAGCATATAATCAATCCTGGGCCTCTTTTTTCCTGTGCCTATTTCTGTAAGAATCATGTACTCCCAGCATTTTTTCCCTTCCATGCTGATTGCAGGGATGTCTGCCCTTCGCTGACACCAGGAGAGGGCTGTGTCTCATACTCACCTACACGTGTCCTTAGTTCCCTCTCAGAGTGGGACAGGATGGCCTGTGCTGTGCTTGATATTTTTGATTTTATCATGGATAAATCAACAGCAGGAAGAGTACATGAGCTGCCAAAATCATTGCTCATTATGTATGAGCAGTAAATGAAACTGTTATGCACCTTTATAAGGAAAAGGGGATGCCAAAGAGGCAAAGATTCATGCTTCCTATGGGGACCACAGAGAGCAAAATTCTGCATCCTTCCAGCAGCACTCTATGCACAAAGGAGATGATATTTGGCAAAGCACATGTCTCCGTGTTCAAAGGCACACATGAAAGATTTTCCCCAGACTCTTCCAGGACATCTTTGTCTGGTACCATTATAGACTTCACTCAGATCATTCAGTCCTTTAACAGCCCCTGTCAGACAACAACCACCTCACAGCTAATCCTCTTCCACAGAAAAACCCATCAGGTGTTCTGATGTGCCCAGAAAAAAAAGGGTATCCCTTGCTCTTATTCATCATCAGCTTCTGCCACCTATCCTCACTTTGCAGCACACAGGGAAGCAAACGGTGCTGCAGCTCCTCATCACCAGCCCAGCCCCACCAGCCTCCCCAGCACACAACACCCAGCTGCTGCTGTACCTGTACATCAACATCCCTTGTCCAACCCATTCCTAAGCAACTCAGCCTTGCACAGGGTAAATCTGCCCAGGGAAGGGTCCAGGCCCCACCAGCAGGGCAAGGGCCTTGGCTCACTCAAGGCTTATGGGAGGCAGAGCCAGCACACAGAAAGGGTGTGCCCACCTACAGCACTGGCTCTGCCAGCAGCCTAGGATGAGAGCAGCTGTATTCCTCACCCTGACTGAAAGGAGCTCTACTGCTAGTGAAAGAAAGAAGTGAAAAGAGTAACTATAAAAGAGCACATCTCCTCCTCAGACCATTAGCATACACACGAGTGTGCTCCAAAGCTGAAGAGGAGTGCCCAGAAACATTGGGAACTGGGGTCTTTGTTACAGAACTAGTAAAACTCTTGTGTGAGAAAAGATATCTGAGACTAAAAGATTAAGCAAAATTTTAGTTATCATAACAAAGCCCTCTGAGCAGGTAGCTGAGTGCTGAGATTCATAACAGCTAGAGGAAATGGGTTCTTGCTTGTGTAATTATTGATTATTATGATCAGCAATCACTGGATAGAACTGGAAGAAACACTTCGGATATCTTTTCAATGCTCACCGTTTGCAGATAAAAAGCCTTCTCTACTTCTTCCCTGTCCTAAGCCTACAAGAAAAGTATTTTGTTTCACATATTGAACCTCTTCATCATTTAAGGGAATGCAAGGCAGCTGAGTGAGTTGTCACCTCATCAATACAGTCCAGCCTGTGAAAGCTTCCCTTGCCTTACTCAAGAAGAGAGAACTAGAAACAGATAGGAAGAAAAGTACATTCAGGGGAGCAGGAGAAGTCTCTTTTTTTCTCTCCAGTTGGCAGTATCTAAATGTTATCCAACTGCATCACAATCACCCCGTGCTGTTCCCCATACACCACAATGTCAGCACTGGCACACACATTGCTGCTCCTCCCTCTCTTCTCCCCATCCATTACACATTATCAGCACAGAAACACTCGGGTGTACACTTCCATCCACAGAGATTGCACACACCTCACGCATTAACAAACACATCATTTTTCACACCCTCATTGCCCAGTAACGTTATAAAACATGAGACTTTACAGATAATATTTGTGCTGTGTACAAACCTAAAGCATCCTATTCAACTTACCTGACTGCTTCTGTGATTTCTTTCATCAGACTCATTCCCCATTTAAGAGCACCCTTGAGCAGCTGAAAAAATACATTACAAATAAATGCTGCCAGGACTATGCAGGCCAGTTCTGGATGTCCTTTCCTAAACCATCTACTCCACTAAATTGGCTGTGAAGGTATCTTACTTAATTTATTTTATTTTTAAACACAAAGTCTTTTCCAATTAACCAATTAGGTGGGGTTGTCAGGGAGGTTCATTCAAACAAGTCAGGATTTTTTAGCAAATTGCTCATTTGAAACAGCTGCTATTTTTCAAGGGCGAGAATTTGTTTAGAAGAATTTTCAACTTAAAGCAATGCTGAAGATAATGTATAATTTGTCAAGGCATTCATTTTTTAAAATAACACACCCAGGGTGAGAAAATAAAAATTAATTTTCATACTGACAGCTAAGTTAGAGTAATAGTAGGTGAAAGTGCAAAAATTAACACAAAATTCTTCTAAATTATTTAAATGCAATTTTTAATAAACCCTAATCATTATCTCCTCCACCCCATATTCATGCACTTATTTTTGACTTGNGGGGGGGGGGGGAGGAAAAGAAAAATTCGGCTTTACAATCCATTTCAACAATCTGATCTCTTTCACAAGCTTTGAGGCACGTTGTGCTAAGAAACGAACCCATTTGAGGGAAGAGCTGCAGCATGCCACTAGAAAATCCTAGAAAATCCCACCCACCAGAAGTGCTGGGGTGTGTAGGTACTTTTATTCCTCCAGCCCCCACAGGGCAGGAAGGCCAGTGCACCTTGCAGGAGGAACAAGCATCCCGCCTCCGAGCCAGCTGCCTCCCAGAGACTGGAAGTGCAGCAGCAGAGAAACGCAAGGATCCAAAGCCACCAAAATGAGGAAACATAGTGATCAGTGGGGGTAAAAANAAAAAAAAAAAAAAAAAAAAAATCCTCTATGCAGGACTTGGAGCATCTAACCCAGGGGGGGAAGGAGCAAAGGCTGACTGTGCGCCAAAGCCCCCGAGGCCAGGCCGGCAGGGGACAGGCAGCCCTTTGCATCCCGGCTGGCAGAGGCGCAGGGGGCTTGGCCGCTTGGCACCGCGGAGCCCATCGCTCTCCTGCCAGGCTCAGCTGCGCTTCCTCCCCGCACCCCAGCGCCTGCTATTCAGCCCCGGCTCGGCCCGGCGGTGCCAGCCCCTGCTCCCCCGCGCCTGGTGGCTTTGGGAGAGCGGAGAAAGGCAAGGAGCCGCTTTTGCGTTCGCCGGTACACCCCCAAGTGGACAGCGAGGAAAAGGGGAGAAGAGAGGGCACGCACAAGTTCTGGGCAGCTCGCAGAGGTGTAGGCTCAGCTGTCTGGCAATGCAGGCGTGTGCGCACAAAGGTCTTGGAAGCGTTCTGACCGGGGTCACTGCCTGTCAAAGCCAATACTGCCGTGTTCCTGGGGTAAGAGCTCCACGGAGTTGTGCTCAGCAAGCTTAGAGAAGTGTTCAAGGCTTGTTACCACGGCTTTCAGTTAAAAACAATTAATTTGAAATAAATATTTGGGGGGGGGGTGGTGGTTTGTTGGGTCTTTTTAAGGGGACAATATTTTCCCACCCCTTTATAACTCCTTCAAATATCTTCAGGCTTGCTTCAGGCAGTGCCCTGCTCCCATGCAGCCCCAGTATTCCTGCCTTCCCATTCTCTCAGTCTTCACATCAGAGGAAGGAAATTCCTGCTGGCTATGAAACTAGATCCAGCAGTGCTCTGGGTTGTATCATGCCAGAAGTTTGGGAGCAGTTGAAAAAGCAGCTCCAGGTTTGCAAACACTCATACAATGCCACACCATCCTATACCATCTCAAAACCCGGGGAGGGCAACTGTGCTGTGCCTCTGCCTATTTAGAGGGTATGTGATAATACAGACCTCAAAAGACCTTCCCTGAAGGCTTCAAAACAAGAATAGATGTGGCTGATACAACCATGGCAATATTAACTCACTAAAACAGAAGGTAAATGTCCATGCCTGTAGCCTGGCATAAGCTCCAGCTGTAAGGACGGACTAAAACAGCTCCTGGCTGTGCCAGCATCAGGATGCTCTGGTCACAACTCAGGGAAGGCTTGTGACTTGGAAACACTGCGAGGAGCAAGTGCCGTGGTCTACAGGCTGGGAAACATGTATCAGAAAGACAGGCAATGTTCAGAGCCAACACAACTTGCCAATGTCCATCTTTCATGACAGTTCTCTGACTAATCCTCCAGAGCAGGGCAAAGTTCACACCAAGCTACACAACTTCGTTGCTGACGTTATCCACTTATGCTACACAGGTACCAGTTCTCCTCTTACCCCATGTACAACCTCTGTGCTGGGAAAAATCCTCCTTCCCTGTCAGAAACAGCCACTTCGCAGCAAGGAAGGAAGTCAGCTGGAAGGTGCTGGTGTTGGATTCACAGTCCAGACTTCCGAGAATGTAAGTTGAGAGAAAATATGTGACAGTTAAAAGCATGTGTACGAGACCCAGAAATGGGAGAAGTGAGACTGTATGAAAAGGAACACTCAGCAAATGTGAGGAGGTGGCAAGAAATGAAGGATTCCATAGTGAGGGCTTGCAGGAGTGACAGGTGTGAGGCTGCAATAGGAAGCATGTGTGTGACAGGGAGCCTGCCTGTACGGGAATTTGCTTAGTAGACACAAAATAGAAGAGAACAGTGCATGCAAGACTGTCTGTAAAAGTAGGAGCTAAGGGGAAGTGAGGAAGCTGTGACTGGCATATCTCCATGCACGGCACTCCTGCACTAATATGCACCGGAGTGAGAAAAAAAGCACTGTGAAAAAAGCCGTGTGCGAGTGAGATACACTCCAAGGGTGTAGCTCACTGCAAATTCAAGACTGTGAGGCACAGAGTAGGCCAGATAGAGTATACATCTATTTTCTTTAGTTATATTTTCACCTATGTGTGTGTGTATATGTGTGCACACAGGCTTGCAAGGCTAGTGCAGCAGGATAGGCAAGGGATTTTAATATGCAAGCAACCTCCAACAGTAGTGTTCAGGATGGAAGCTTGGAGGAGGGAGGGGAGAAAAGGGGAAGGGAGAACGTGAGCACAAGAGAAGCAGACTCTCCAGGAATTGCATGTGCTAGGGAGCTAGAACTGCATGTGCCAGAGTGAGTTTATTCATCTTCCCTGCTATGTCCCTGAGCGTGTGTGTCTGTGTGNGTGTGTGTCTGTGTGTGTGTGTGTTCAGGAAGAACCACTGATGTGACCAGTGAGTGTGGATCGTGCACAAGCTGCAATTTTGAAGGCTATGATTATATGTACATGTGTGACATGTATTAATACATACAGCATGGAATGCATTAACCCTTAACTCCTGTTTACAGAAAGCATCTCAAAACCAGCTAGCATGCCTGTCATCACTTCGAACTAAATTCCATACTCACACTTGGCTCTGAAAGCAAGAAACCCAGCTGGCAATTCTCCACTGAATAAAACCCTATACCCAACAAATTTTCATCTCCTGTCTTTCCTCCATCACTCTCTCTCTCTCTATTTTTTTTTTTTCCCTCCTGGTATAGAGGGGAAGGACATGGTGTTTTCACAGACAGACCAGAGGCATAGAGATTCCTCTAACCTCCCCCTCTCCGGACAAAACCAAAATCAAAATAATTTTAAAAACCCCCACAAAACAAACAAACCAAACAAACAAACAAAAAAAAAACCCAAAAGAAACTTAACACTTATCTCCTCAGGAAGGTAAATAATCGAGGAGAATAAGTACTTGTGACCCAAAGTGCTGAGAAACAGCGGTTGTGGATGGAGGGGATACCACCGTCACCCATCACTCTTATCCTTTGCAAATCTTAACTATATTCCCCCTACCAACTCCCCCTCTGCAAAAGCATAAATACAGCAGCAAATCAGTCACATGCAGTGCCCTCTAACCATAGGATTCACCAGCAGCGATCTCTCCTTGGCTTATTTCCTGAGGCAAGGGGGGGGGGGGGNNGGGGGGGGGGGGGAGGTTTGGAGGGGAAAAGGGGGGGAGAGGAAGCTCCAGCTTCCAGCTCCATGTTTCAGGCCGTCCTCAGTCCATCAGCCTCAATTAAAGCAGAAGGGTTTGAGGAGGTTGCGAGAAAGAACTCACCACATACCTTGCAAGGAGAAGAGGGACAGGAAGAATCCCAGCACCCAGATACTGTGCAGCCAGTAGGTCCTCATGCTTCTCTCTCACTCGCTCCGCTTCCTCTGCCTTTTTCTCCGTCTCTTCCCTTCTGTCTCTCTTTCTCTCAATTTATCTTTTTCTTTTTTTTTCCCTCTTCGCTCCTCTCAAAGAAAATGGGATTCGTGTCTCCCTTCAGTCCCTCTGGGCTCTGCTTTGCCAGCTCTGACAATCCAGTCGCAGCGCAAGCTGACCCGCGGTGGCCAGATTCCCAAATAACCTCTCACTCTCCCTTTCAAGTGCTGGAGAAGGGGGGGACCAGGTTGGATGCTCCACCGTAGCCTGGGCTGGCTGTAAACACAGAGAATCTCTCTGTCTCTCTCCTGCAGCTCCAACTAAATGCGACTGTACTTAAACAAGCAATGCCTTATAGGACAGCGCTCAGAGCAGAACAGATCCCACCTCTGCCACCTAGTGTTGCAAGCCGGCTCATTTATTTCATTTTTATTTATATAAATATATATACGTTATGCTATAGAAATATGGTTCCCTCATTCCTCTACATATGTATCTCTTGGATCACAGTCTGTGAGCCATTCCGGGCTCAAGGGTCCCTGAGGTTCCAGCTCCAGTGCACACAGGGAGGCTAATCAGTGAAGGAATATTCCTCATCACCACGACGAGAGGCACGGCAGGGCAGGTTTAGTTTCTCAGCAGAGTTCTGCTTGACAAATTCTGAAGCAAGGGTCTCTCTGATGCTGGTGTCACTGCTGGGCAGTACACAGGGACCAGAGGGAGATTTAGATGCACAGACTGTAATTACAGAGCTGCCAAGGCCTCCAGGAAAAAATAGCAAGCATCAACCTGCATTAATCTTTGCTGGATCTCCTGTGACTTTCATGCAATTTCAGAGGGACCAGAAAGAATCCTTCTGTAAGGGAAATCCAGCTTGAAAAGCAACCATTTGCTCAAAGAAGCCTTCCCTCACTACCCTTCTCCTTTCAAATACAGGTTCCTCCTGCCATACATAGCACAAACTTTTTTCTCTCAAGGAGTAATTGGCTCCCGTAGCTCTATTTCCCCCTAAAATCATTGTCACCAGTTAGAGGAACACCAGTAATGAAGTACTGCTTAACATTCACACAAGGCTTTTCATCAGTCACTCTCCAGGCATTTCACAAAGGGTGTCCTTTCTCAGCTGGGGATGTGGAGGCAGTGTGAGTGCACAACTTCTGAGGCCAGTGCCTGGGACACAGTGTGACAGCTCAGCTGGACTGCCAACCCAGCCCTGTGGCCCCTCTTCAGGCCACATTGTGCCCTTCACTGTGGTCACCAGGCAGCCTGTGAGGTTGCCAAAACTAAGGGATACAAATCTCCAATTGACACATTGAGGATGTGAGTGAGCAAAGGTGAGTGTACACACGTAAGAAAGATCTGTAGGGTTCTCATCACTAATGATGCCATTCCAGAAGTGTTTCTTATTAGACTGCTGTAGAGCAAACTGTTCTGTGAACAGAGCGCACCAAGCCTGCCTCCCCATGGGTTCCTGTCTGCTGTCTCAAAAATCCCCCTGCTTAATAAAAGCCAGAGGCCATCGTATCCCCTGTGACATCTCCTGTAGGAAGAAGGAATCCATGCTATGGCTAGTTTCCTTCCTAGTGGACCAAAATGAAAGACAAAACGCAAGACATCGCTTGTCTTAGCCTGGTTGGCTACTGCCATGAACCTCCTACATAATTCTCGAGTTCTCCACTATGGAGGGAATGGAACATTACCTAATCACCAGTTTTTAAGAGACATACAGGAATAAGTAACTTTTTGGCCTTCCGCCCTCTTTTAAATGTTGTTGAAATTGGTTGCACTGAAAAGTTATTAGGAGGAAGAACATATGGACAAACAGATATATACACATGTACTACCAGCTAGGCTTTACTTCCCAAGGGAATCAAACTAAAAATATTATGGTGGACTAAAGTCAACTGACTCTAGTCAGCGAGGGCTATGCATCTTTTTTTGTGGTTTCCATTTCAGATGGTTTTCATGCTCTGATACTGATATTGGGTCTGCATGGCAAGGTTTTGATAGGGGGGAACTTCTGTGAGAAGCTGCCAGAAGCTTCCTCTGTCTCTGACAGGGCCAAGGCCAGGCAGCTGCAAGACAAACCCACTGCAGGCCAAGTCCGAGGGTACCATCAGCAATGGTAGTAACAACTCTGGGATGATGTGCTTAAGGAGGGGATGGAAGCTGTGCAACAGCAGCCAGCAGAGAGGCATGAGAATATGGTAGAGAAATAGCCCTGCAGACAGCAAGCTTGGTGGAGAAGGACAGGGAGAAAGTGTTACAGACACTGGAGCAGAGATTCCCCTGGAGCCTGGGATAAAGACCATGGAGGTTCAGGATAGATCAGTTATCCACCTGCAGCCCATGTAGGACCCCTTGCTGGAGGAGGTGGATGCCCAAAGGAGGCTGTGACCCCATGGGAAGCCCACACTGGAGCAGCCTCCTGGCAGGGCCTGTGGACTCTGGAGAGAGGAGCCCACGCTGGAGCAGGTTTGCTGGCAGGACTTGTAACCCTGTGGGGAACCCGCACTGGAGCAGTTCATGAAGAACTGTGGCCTGTGGGAAGGACTTATGCTGGAGAAGTTCATGGAGGTTGTGTCCTGTGGGAGGGACCCCACACTGGAGCAGAAGAGTGTGAGGATCCTTCTTCTGAGGTGGGAGGAGCAGCAAACACAGCTGTGATGAAGCGATCTGAGGCCCCATTCTCTGTTCCCCTGCATCACTGCAACAGAGAAGGGAGAGAAAATGAGGAATGATGTTAAGCCCGGGAGGAAGGGAGGAGTATGGGAAAGATATTTTAAGATTTGGGTTTGCTTTTCGTTATCCTGCTTTGATTTCATTGGTGACAAATTGAATTAATTTTTCTGAAGTAGTATCTGTTTTGCCTCTAACTGTACGTGGGGAGTGATCCCCCTGTCCTTATCTTATCACAGGCATTTTGCTGTATTTTTTATCCCCCTTTCCAGCTGAGGAGGGGTGATGGAGCAACTTTGGTGAGCACCTGGAGGCCAGCCAGCATCAAACCACCACAGATACCGAGAGAGCATGGTCTGAAAGAGAGCACAGTCAAAAATAAACTTGGTCCTCAAGATACATTTGGAACGTAGCATGCCAAAATCGAATCGTGATGATCAGTTTGTAGGCTTGGAGTAGGAGTTTTTGGGTTTTTTTGTAGAAATCCTGACAGACATCTAGCTCGGGTTCAGGGACCAGCTAGGCCGGCACCTTAATACTACACCAGCTCTATACATTTCTGACACACGACTGTTCATGTGCTCAGCATTCCTATTTTCATTTGTCCTACACCTTTGTGATCCATTACCTCAGTGCTCACCATCTACATCTGATATAACATACAGCATTATATGCATTCGTACTATTTCACAAATTTCCTCAGCTCCCATATATGGCTCCAAAATTCACCTGCTACCTATCCCAACTTCCCAGCTACCCACAGCCACATACATAACCTCACCTCCCACCTGCCCTACATGTAATCCTGTAGGGTCCCACAGCCTTCCCAATTAAACCAGATCATTATGCATCCATTCAAAGTCTATTTTATCTACAGAGCCTATGGATGATCCCATAATATGCAGCTCTCAAGCACATGACCTGTTTATCAGACTTTGGACTGGAATGCAATGGTCTGAAAAAAAAAAATCTAAATCAACCCTCTTTCTGTCTAAATCATTTCCCATGTCCTATCGCAACTAGCCTTGCTAAAAATTTGTCCCCATCCAACTTATAGGCCCCCTTTAAGTACTGAAATGCCACAACATTTATTATAACACTTATGATAGCAATTTATATTGATTTCGGTAATTAATAATATAGCCTAGTAATTAGTCTTGTGTTAATTATTAATCAATATTATATGTATTATAATAATTAACATTATTTTTTGTAACAAGTAATAATAAATAATAGCAGAACTGTATCTCTGCTCCATAAATCCCATAGAGATGTGTGTGAGATGATGATGCTGAACCCAGTGTTGTTCCCATCCAAAATAGGCAGTGATAGTTACAAGTCCAGAGAAAAGACACAAAGGAAGCAGCACCCTCTCAAGCAGCAGCATCTTATGCTTCCCTGGAGAAGCTGGCATGACTGAAAGACGAAGCAGCTATTTCTTACAATGTATTTGACATACTCCTAACCTTCAAAAGCATTCAGCATTGGATTTTGAATCCCTTGCTCATGCTGAGTCATACCAATGGGGTTACTTGGGACATCAGACTACTAAATATGAGCAGGAGTATCAGATTCTGTGGGCTGAAATTCTCTGGGATTGGTCTCCGGCCAAAAGTGAGTACATTTTCCTCTAGCCAAATCTCTCAGCTACCTACATATTGTGAGGGCAAAATCTGAATCAAGAATTACACTCAACTCTCCCTAAATCCCCCAAACATTAATAAGAAAAAACAACAACACCACCAAAACAACCAACCAAATCCCAAACACGCAGCAGTCTTTTCCTTTTAAATTACTGCAATCCTCCCACTTCACCCAGTATTCAGATGCCAAATGAACCAATGAAATATCAGCAATACAAGAGCACATCTACAATCCTGTATTTAATAAAAAAAAAAAAAAGGTTGAATTCTGACAGAGCTCTGACTGATTGAAAGCCAGCTACTTTTAATGCATAGTGAAAGTGTTTCATTAGGGCTGAGTGAATGGATTTAGATGCACCGAGCATGGATGCTTGTCCATTTTTTAATAAATAAATGTGCTTTGTGCTATTAACTGTTTAAGCACTCACACTTTCATTTCCATTTCATCTTAGCTTTAGTCACTTCAAGCAATATCAATATTAACTTGATTGTGCAGCACACACATAATATTTTCTCTTCCACGTTTCTATCCCGAACCTACCATTAAATACTTCTCAAGCAGGCATGCTAAAGTTGATGGAGGAACTTTTAAATTTTCCATTACAGATTTTTTCAAATTACTGTTATTTAACTGTGCAAATGTAATGTTGCATTAACAAAAGGCTTAGTGGTTTTTTTACTGTAATAGAAATAGTATTGGAAACACAGTTGGCCATGCAAATTTTGTAGGGTTTACATAAGAGAATGAGCATTGCTGAAATTGTAAGTTGAAAGAGCTTGGTATAGTGAGCAGAAGGCAACAGCCATAGATTACCCCGAAGTGTTTTTTTCTGTGTGTTTTAGTGTGCTGTCCTGTATGTCTGTCCCTGACGTATGTGTATTACTATTTGTTTTATTGAGTGTTCTATCTGTGGGTTTCATGTTGTGGCTTTGGACTAGTGCATCTATGATAAATAGTGCATTCCAATGTGATTTAGAAGAGTGTTGTGGCATGTGCTGCACGTGATCTTGGGAAAAGGGGGTGGAAGGAGATGTTCTCTCTGCAAGAAATACTCATTTGTCATGTGGTTCTGTGAAACCCACCATTGTCCAAGGTCAAGGACTGCAGTGTCCAGAAATGTGAGTTCTCTTAGAAGGGATGCAAGGGACTCAAGACCATGATAAATAGTCTCACACCTGATTAAGCTCCTTTATGTAGACTGAGAAAACAGCATTTGTGCTTCTCATTTGCCTTCAGCCGGACATTCAAGAGAAGACAACCCTACTCAAACCACACATTCCACCTGTTCTTTCCTTTCTGCCACTTCAAACTCTTCATCTGTATTCCCACCTTTTCCCTCTCTCAGCTTCTTGCCACCCACCATTACCCTTCCCATCTCTTTTCTTCTCTATTGTCTTCCTGTGAAACTCATCAAATAAGGCAGAGTGTCTTTTTGAGGCTTCTTGAAGGGGAAGATTTTCTGTCAGGGTTTCCACAAAAGCTGAAAGTAGCTTTTTTGAACAAATAAATGCTGGGCCAGCAACTGTGGAAGGTTGCATATGACTACATAGCAATTCCCCAAGATGAAAACCCACAAAAATAGCCAGCCAATGGGATAGCAACAGCACTCAAAGAGAGGTGGAAAGAAGGAGGAGATGGAAAGAACCCTCATTTAATTCCAACAACTATGCAATGACACAGCGGGGACTGAACTGAGAGCTCTTGGAGACAAACGTGTTGCATGAACTGGTACAGCACAAACGGCTGAGTTTCTCTAGCACCAGCCTTAGCAGACCCACCTCCTGTACAAGTTGGGTCACATAAAAGGATGCGTCACAAAAAAGCGTTTGCCAGCAGTATACATTCACACATTGGCGTTGTCGCATAATTAGAACATAAAATAAATGGCACAGCAGATGCTATCGACATGTCTACCACACTGTATCCATGGTGCCAACTCCCTCTCCAAGGGGAGCCTCACCCAGGCCACGCTGAGAAAGCCTGAAACATGGGCATGTAGAAACCAGCCTTTAAGGGAATGCACACACAAAGTTCTGCAGAAAGGGCCTCCGCTCTTTCAACATTTGTAAGATTTTACGGGAAATCTGCAAGTGTGAATGACAACAAGAAGAAGAAAATTGGCTAGCATCCAGGAAAAAGAAAAAAAAAACACCCCAAAAAACCAAACTTTGGCACATAATTTTTTGAGTCGTCATGTTTTCTGTGGGAAAAGAGTCAGCTCTTTCAAGCTGGGAATAAAAATAATAATTCTGTTCAGCTTCTTTGAGCAGCAGGGAATTCACAATCCAAAGGGAGAGGCGGTTACATCACAAAACCCTTGCCACAGCCAGTACTAACTGCCTGCCACAGAGGCACAAGGAATCCCTCAACACTACAGAGAGCCTTTTAAGAAGTGTTTTTGCAGCCCCCTGGTCTTTAAATCTCCACCAGAGCTTGGCAGCACAGACCTTTCTCTCTCCCCCTGAGACTCAGGGCGCCTTCCCCCAGGCAGTACTCTCCCAAAGATGTTTCCTTGACACAGCACCCAGCTTCCCTAGCACACACCTCTCTCTACCCAGAAGCAGCCTTTTATCCCAGCTGTTGCTTTTCAGGTCTTTAGTCACAGCTGGGGGCCTTGTGCTTCCCTCCATTAACGCTCTGTGCCCGCCGGGGAGGAGCTGCTGGATGTTGCAGCCCAGTTCCCTGACCCATGGTCCCAACAAGTCAAGCATTGGGCTCCCCAGCTGGTACTTCCATCTTTAGGCTATGGCTTGTTGGCTTTCCTAGATAAATTGTGCATTGACTGCAGAGGCAGGACTGCCTTATGCCTAGGCACCCCTGAAACTTGTCCTTTGTTGTTTAGGCAAAGCAGGAAATGAAATTGTAGTCATTTGCTGCCTGTCCCTGCCTGACTGAGCTCCAGCACATCCACCTGACACAAGAAGGTCCCAAACAAATGACTGTCAAGTCTGTACCTATCACCCAAATGAGATATGGGAGGCAAATGACATCAGTCTCCCCTGTCTGCAGAGCTGACCTGCACATAGCTGAACAGTGTGACGTGTTCTGGACAGAAATACAGCAAAGCAGCAAGTTTTTTTATGACTTTTTTTTTTAATGTCAGGGCATCCATACTCAGCAGTCTGGAAGGCAGCTGGAGCTTGAGCCATGTGAGCATTCACATTGCAAGAGTCTGCTTGCAGTGCTTCACAACATCCTGAAATTACGAATTCCCAGGCTTATGTTTTTCAGACCTAGTCTCATGCACAAGGGTGTATTTTTTATGATTTTGGTTTTATTTTTGAAAGCTTGAGCAAGCAAGGGTTTGGCTGTTTTAGATATTTGGGACTGGGGGAGTGCTTCATGATTAGTGGAAGAACCAATTTGTACCTTTTTTTTAACAGTTCCAGTGCAGAAATTACTGTGGATAGAGACTTGAAAGACAAATAATGTGAGGCAAGATTTGTAGGAAGTGGCAATATCTTTTATTAAACTGAAAAATATAGCTGAAAGAACAAAACAAAACAGGCTTTCCAGGCATATGGGCTTGCACGCCCAAAAGTGTATCCAGACTTTTAACTATACAATGTCAAATAACTGATAGTACTTCTTGCTACAAATCTCCCCTCATTTATGTCTTTAGCCCATCCTAGCAACAGTATCAGTGCAACTTGGAAGGGAAGTCAAGTCTGTGAGGACATTACTCAGAAGAGCAGAAAACGTGCAAACATGGTTGTATTGAGGGGGTCTTCCTTCAGCTAAAACACAGGTCCAGGAAGATACCTCTTGGTATGATTGACATGAAAATGCTTGGGTTTCAGTAATGTGCAGAGAGTAACCTTTGTGTAGGCTGGGCTCCACACGTTTCTGTGAATTGCTACAGATCAGCTCTCAAGCCAAATAAAAGCAGTTGAAAGGCTTTCAGTGGCCTCTGATCCAGGTCCCCTGTACAGCAAAGTCACTAGGTCATCGCTTTCCCTTGCTTGCTCTGCACTGAGTGTCTGTGTACCTTCCCCTGCCACTGTTGCTCACTTGTGCTGCAGGGGTGATACAGAGCCCTCGTGAGACCAAGGCCTGTTGAGATATGTGCTCTGCAAAAGGATGCTGAGAAAGTATTTCAAGCTGCTGACAGCAGGTGCAAAGACAGACAAACACACAGCACTTTGGCCAGAGAAAAGCATACAGCCCACCTACTATTTTAAAAAATTGTCTGTGATGCACTTGCAGACTCTCACTCAATGAAAAACACGAGGAGACAGTTTCAAGTTTGCCACTACCTGATCTCTGCTAGCCTTTGCAGTGTTAATAATCTCTGCCATTAGCTTCCTTTTCAGAGCAGGATTTCTTTTCTGTAGCTATTTTATCAGACAGAGGATGATCAGGAGGTTAAAAACCACATTATTAGCATTAATGACTATTATTATTTATACCCTTGTACAAGCTGCACAAGTCTAGGCAAAGAGACAGTCCATTTCCCCAAAGAGCTCACAAATCTTATTTATGATAAGGAATCACAGACCATATGTATCAATAGTAGGGGAGGAAAAGAGAGTAGCGAGTAAGGAGAACAGCTGTATTAAACAGAAACCTCTTCTGCAGCTTGGGCAAGATGTTATCTCCAGGGGCTTACTTGATCAGCCAGAAAATACAGATATGGGGTTTTTCTCTAGAAAAACACTTTCCACTGTACCAAGGCATTCTGTAGTGTTTCTTTTTGCCCTCCCCTCTTCCCAGCAACTTAATAATCTATGGACCAAAGTCCATGACAATTATACACAAGTGGCAGCATCCAGGATGGCAGAAATTACTGATTTTTGTACACTTCTCTTCACCTGTCAATCAGGAGCTCATTGTTACTCTTTTACAAATGGGGAAATGGAGTCATGTAAGAGCTTTCCATAAGATGACCTACTTTATATCCACAAAGAGCCCTGAAACAGATCCTTAAGGTGTCCTTCTCACAGAGAAGATCCATTTTCTCCAAGTAGAAGGATTTCTTCTTTTCCACCAGCAGAAGCATTTTATTGCCAAGAGAACAGCCTTCATGCTGCAGTTTTTCCCAGCTACAGCAAAGTCAACAAATATTGTGAACTAACAAGACTAGCACATATTTCTATTGTAAGTAGACTCAGCAGTTAGCATCTTGGAGAGGAAGGGAAAGGCAGCCCACTGGTAAATGCAACTTCCACTGACTTGGAAAACTTGATTTTACCACACTATTGCTGGGCCCAAACATTCAGAGCACTATTGCATATAATGTGGAAGTTCCATGAGGTCCTAGAAATTTTGAAACATAGATTTCAAGTCCTTCCTTCAGCACAAATTTCATGGGTCTGTTTAGACATTCAGGGAGTTTGGATCAAGCTTTGTTTTTTCATTGGTTAAAATGGGGAAAATAGAGCACGGTGATGAGAGTATTCTGAAAAACCACTAAGGTGTTCATGGTGAATAAGGAATTGGAAAATATATAAAAATGCATTTAATCTGTACAACTTTTCCCTTTCAGTGCAGAGTTTAATTTCAATAAGTGCCCTGGAGAGGTTATGCCTTGCAAGCATCTTGTAAAACTGAGATTGCTGCATTGCATCCCCAGTGATCTCAGGGCAAATGCAAGGCTGAACAATGACTCCGTATCTGGCTCTGCGTGATTCCACCTCCCCAACAACTTCGCTTGAGAAATCAATGAAGAAAAATATGGCATATTTTGGGGCTGTATGCGAAGCAGGTGGCTTGTACTTTGACACTTAGAATACAAGACTCTAATAGAACCATCCTTCAACTTAAGCAGAAGAGATTTGCTACTAAAGGCAGAAGGTGACTATGGTTGCCATGAAACTGTCTGTGGTCACAGTCGTCAGAAGGTCATAGCAGTGATATTCGTAGTTAGCTACTAAATTTATTCAGCACTCTTAGACTCAGTTTAGATGGACTGAAGTTACCCCAAGGTCGAAATTCTCTGTGGTGCAGGCTGTAAACTTAAAAATGCAAGCTGGAGTGTTAACCAGGCACATATTTCAGAGTCCCCAGCACTCTGTTTTCCTGAACATGCTTGGTGAGTCACTTGGGTCAACAAGCAACTTGGGTTTATGCAAGCATCTATTTGGCACTACAAATGCCAGCAACAGGGACAGGATACAAATGTGGTGCATGGTCCTTGGTCTCAACACCAGTTTTGTAGCAGTGCAGACATAGACTCAATTTAGATTTTGAATCTCTTGTTTCCTGCTCTTAGTATTAACATGTTCTCCATCAGGCTACTGTCAGAAAAGTAGATCTGAAAATTGCATTGTGCTGGACCTTGCTTCAGTATCAGTTAGCACAGCTTGAATTAAAAAAGAGAAAAGACTGCTCTGAGTTACATCAGGAACTTATCTAAAGGCTCTTTTTGTTCCTTTCCAGATGCTTTTCTTTTGCCAAATGGAGCCTGTCAGAACTGGGCAGTCTGATCCTTCGTGGACAGCTCCTGGGTAGAGTTATGCAGGGAGCATACACCTCTGCAAAGGAAAGCTTATGTTGTTTTTCACAGAGCAGATCCAGACTAGTACTGTAATCAATATAATAGAGATTCTAATGGAGCTGCCATGAACAAATGCACAAAAAGGCTTCTCTGACCATCCAGAGCCTCAATGACACGTGCAGTCTTTGCAGCCCCATGTCAGTGAATGAAGGATGCCATGTCCTAGAAAATACACTATTGTGTGTCTTTGTCCTAGAAAATACGCTATTGTGTGTCTTATGGCATCTTTCCTATACCACCAGGTGCAGGCCAAGGGAAACTGATCTTCTAGCAGTAGAGAAAAGAGATATTCCAAAGATATAACGAGTCTTTCCTCTGCCCTCTGCACTGAACAGCTTAGTTTGTTTCTGGCTGCACAAGTACTTTGGCAAAGGCAGCTGTACCTCAGCCCCTTATTCTGTGGCTTTCTTCGTCACATTTTGCAGGGGGCTTACGTGAAAACTGTATCGTAGAGGAAGGCAGAGGAAAGAGGGCATCTGCAGCTTCCACTGTCAGGCTGTTGAAGACAGGGGCAGAGAAGGTGGAGATGTAGATGGTAGCTGCAGTAGACAAGTAGTAGATGAGTGAGGAACTGATAATAGGAAATTATACAATGAAAATAGAAAGAAAAATTAGAAAATAGACCATAGTTTCAAAAGAAAAGGGACCTTAACAACTTAGTGGTCTCTTATGTTGGGCATTACCTTGAATCTCTATGGTTATTCTCCAAATGGATTCTGAATTTCGAGAGGACTCAGATTTCCTTTTCTCTGGTTCCTGTCTAGGGATTATGAGCTGAATAGTCTGTGATATGTTTCTAGTGACTTCTGCAGGTGTTCGATGTTGGATTTCCCCATGCTTCTCTGCCTGTGCCTGATGAATAAGTAGCTCCTCAGGTCCAACAACCCTACTGAGGGTGGTTAATGGCAACAGTTACAGCTTTGCCATACTGCTGGCAATGATCACTTTGCATTCTCAGGGTGCTACTTCCCCCATGGAAGTCAGTCTGGCTTGAGTGGCAGAGAGAGTCCAGCTTTTGGGTGACTCCTTTGTTGTCTGAACTTCAGGAAACCAGGTGGCAAGAACAGGATTATTCTTACTCAGAAACTCTGTCAGGAGCAAGCCCATGACTTTGCACCCCAGTGAGCAGTGATCTTATACTATGGGATGTGTTGATTAATTGTAGATGGCCAAAGTCACATGTAAGCTATTTATCACAGTCATCATTAGGTATCATAAGGGACCTGTAAGAGGCCTGGTTAAGAGGGATTGCTCCCATTTTTCTTTACCTTTCATTGTGTTCTAGTGCCAGAAAGGCCCCCTGGTTAGATTAAACTCTTATTTACTAAGGCTTTAAAGAATAGAGGGCCAAACCCAAGATCTAGGTACAGGGAAATATCGCAGCACTCCCGTGGTTATTGCCAGGGTCAGCAGCAGGACTCACGTCATTTGAGCTCTGGTAGCAACCCAGCAAGGGCACTGCTGGTGCCTGCTCTACTCATGAGCACCACAAGGGCATCTGTACATCTGCTTTGTCACTCCTAACTTCTGGATGCTGCCACTTGTGCATTGTTGGCATGGGCTTTGGGACATGGATTAATATGTTGTCATATCCTGGGGAGAGAGGTCTATTCTCCACCAATTAAAAAAAATATATATATGTACACACATTTTTGGTAATCTGTAAAACTCCATAAGATTCAGGGGTTTGTAAGGAGACATGTAACACTGAGGAGTAAGAAGGAGGAGGAAAAAATGAGAAACGGGAAGATAATTGCCTAATGTGCACCTTTAATGAACTAAAACATATTCTGCCCACAAAGGGCCCATAAGAAAAAAAAAAACATTCTTCCTATACTCCTTCAATCTAAAACTGAATTATCTGTGGCAATTGGATCTGCAGCCTCACATGAGAGGGTCTTACAAAGAGGAAGGGGTATTATAAGACTACTGTATGCAAACGCACCCAATTAATTCAAGAGCATCATTGTTGTTTCATTTATATAGCACCATAGGGGTATGTGATGCTTTACAGATGATTAGGGTCTATAAAAGTTTAGAGAAAAGATGAAGCAGAAAGCAAGGAGCTGGCAACCAACTGGAGTAAGAGCTCAGACTAAAAGCTCTCACCGTGGTGTTTATGGTTTGTTTGTTGTGGTTGTTTGTTGTGGTTGTTTGTTTGTCTTGCTGTTGTTTTAAGTCGCTAGGAGTGGTTTTGGCACTAATCCCATGTTACTGGGAGATAGAGACCATGTAACATGATTGTTGGGCCCGTTCCAAGGATGCAAAGTTATAAAACACACTCATTAAAACGGGTCTGAAGAAACAAAACAAAAACCTGTACGACAAGGAGCAGGGAGATAAATTTGTGATAAAAACTGTAAGTCATGCCTGAGAGTTCAATGCTTTGGTAAATTGTTGGAGGAAACAGAGACTTCGTATGCCCAGAACTGACTGCCTGAGGCTCCAGTAAAATTGGTGTTATGCTCCTAGGCTGAGACAGGCATGCATAAAGCACATCCTGTCACTTGTGTTCTGCATTTGTGGCTCAGGGATACTTTTGGATCCTCAGTTGTGTTTCAGCAAGCATGAGAGCAACCAGGAGGAGAAAGCGTCTCTGCACAAGCAAAAAAGCATGTGACTCGAGATTACAGATATATAGAGGTCTTATTAATGGGGTCTAGACAGACTTTTGTGCTGCAGCACTAAAATACTCCAGGAACAGCTGGACCTTAAATCTACACAGAAGCCCTACAATAAGAACATAGCAGCTCTCTCAAAAAACATGTACTTTTCTCATAGCAGCATATGACACCTGTGCTCTGTTAATGGCACGAAGCCAGGATTTTAAATGTGAGTTTTACTGTATCAGTTGTGATCTGAAAGTAGATAGATCTTTAAAGTTTTCTGTTGTTGTTTGTTGTGTGGGTTTTGTTTGGGTTTTTTTTGGGGGGGGGTGTTGTTAGTTCTGTTTTGGTTTTGGTTTTTTTTAATAAGACACATGTAAGGTTTTTTTAATTTATTTTATTTTAAACAGGAAAGTTATTTGAAAAATCTGATAATTTTTAACTTCCCTCTAGCATTTTCCATCACTCTTATCAAAATTTTCACTGAGAAATAGTGCTATGAAGTAAAAATTTTAACGTACTAAGAACCTTTTTTTGTTTGTTTTTAACCAGGAAATTATACGTGGATAAGCATTTTTGTTGAAAATCTTAAATGAAATATTATACCTATTTTTTGGAGAGGTTGAAGAGGGGGAAAGGAGTCCTTCCCCCATGCTTCCAAGCAATCTCGGCTTTCAAAGTTTTGGAATTGATTGCCCAGGTTCTGCTTTTTCCATCAGCACTGGAGTAGTTTCTAAATTTTTTTTTTATTTTATTTTTTCCCAAGAAGATATGCTTTTTATTGCAATTGTCCAACAGCTACTACAGGTGATGACTGGCCACGTAAAGCTTATGGACTAGTACTAGAACATTCTACAAGATGGCCTCTGGACTGAAGTTTGCTGTGTTAAAAAAAATATTTTAAAAATCCTACCAGTATCTCTGACCTTCAAGCAACCATCGTCTAAACCAGTTTTATTTATAGAAAATTATGCATGGATCATCTCTATCTTTCTATTGAGATGCTAATGCATGTTTAAACCTATCTTATGTTATTACATTTTATTCCTTGTTCCTGCACAATATAAAGTACTTTTCTTACTGATTTTGCTGCATCTACGCTAAGCAAAGTTGTACTGCGGTAACTATTCCAATATGTTGTAGGACAGATTGAAAGATTTCTGGTTGAAGCCTCTGGTAAAGCCATTAATTTTGTGGAGGAAGGGAAAAGAATTGAGAAAATGTTACAATTTTTGCTTAGAACAGTACTTTTGTGTGTGCGGGTGTGTTTGGGTTATTCAAATAATAAAAAATCAGCAGCAACAAACATCCTGCCTAACCTTTTCCCAGCCTTCCCTTTAAACAATGCTAAATGCTGTCCTTCAGTTGCCCACACAGTCAAATATACAGCTAAATCAGCTTTTCATTCTCTTGGCCAGGATCCACAGGCAGTGCTGCTGGGCACCACCCTCCATGGGGCTGCATGCCCAGCTCAGAGAAGGAGCATCTTTGGCTGCCTGGTACAGGTGGCAGCACTCTCCTGTTAATCTCCATTCTCTTGAAGTGACCTGCATTGCTGAGATTCCTGTTCCAGAAAATTAAGTGGGAGTAACTTAACCATTTCTGGGCTTGGCTACAAAAATCTGTTTGCTGTTCACAGCTTGGCCCAAATCACCAAGCACGTGATGTTCTTCACTTAGGTATTTATCCTACATCTCTGCTTTTACGTGATGCACAAAGTTTTTCAGCTGAGTCATGATCCCATCCTGGGACCTCAGTTCTGACAGAGATGGGATGTAGCTTTGCTGTTCTACACAAAGGGCTTCTAGAAACTCCAGCCCGAGTTTCCTTGGAAACAGCGTATGATAAACATAATGCTCCATGGCACTTGACCATTCATCTCCATGGTGGTTATAAAAATCCCATCAGAAAAAGCCTTCAAGCTTTCCTACCCCATTAAAAAAAGAATCCAGATACTCAATCCTTCGATTCAACAGTAAAACAAACAATAAAATTTCTCATTAGACTAATTGGGCCAATACTGTTGAAAACCATGATGGGCCTAAATCTAAATTCTAGTTCCAAACCCTGGAAGATGAGAGCTGAGGAGATAACCATTGTGCCTCTGGGGGTTGTCTACTCAGTAATTGCTATCAATTATGGAAAAGTGGTTTTCAACTTTTTCGGTTTTGTGGCACCTAAAAATTTCCTGCATGTTTCACAATGAAGGTGTGGACCCTAACAGTGTGAGCCTAAGCTTCCTGATATAAGCTTTTCTTAACTTTTCCTAGGCTCACTTGGATCCACACAGTGCAGGTTGGAGAGCATAGCAGTACCCTTCTGTGGGAGAATTATGGGACAGCTCATCAATAAATGGGGTTCATTTTCCAACTACAGCCCCTACTGTGATTGAGGCTATTTTTCATTTCCTTAACATCTTGAGTCAGGCATGGAAAAAGTATTTGTTAGAAAGCCATTAGACTAAACAGCGATTCACGGAAATAAGTGATTTTTTTTTCCCCTCATCTTTTGTTTGTCATTAACAGTCTTCTCAGTAACTACCATGGTGGCAACTCTGGGCCACGTGACAGAAGGTAATGAAAGAGAAGAAGAGAGTGGAAAGTTATTGCACTAGAACAAACTCTGTTATATTGCAGATTATATTACAAGTGAAAGGCAGAGGACTGCATTGCCTAAGACTCTGGTGATGCTGTGGGAGCCTTTCTCACTCCTTAGCTGTTCATTAACATGGAGAGATTTTGATTTAATAACTGTGATCAAAATCCCACTGAATACTCTGGTCATTATGTACCCAAACTGAAGATGCTCACCAAGGTTTATGATCTTTGAATAAATTTAAGTATTCATTAAAAGGACGAGTTAGTGTAACAGTTACATAAGGGAAGCATCCAAATGACACTGTTGTCCGAAAAAGCCCTGACCTTTGAGAAAGCAGGCAGTATTGCTGTGCCAACAAAAAGAGCAGCTAAAGATGTTTAAGAGAATCCAAGTGTGATACATTAAGTAGTGACCATGCTTAATGAGCAATAAGGCAAATCATTGTCAGAGAGACCTCATCCTGCTTGGAGGGCTCCTGTAAAACACAAGGACAACACCAAAAGGTATGTGATCATGGTTTCATCTGTTGAAATAAATGACAGTGTCAGGAAGCATTTCCAGGCACCTGCACCTCATAACCTGCATTTTTCAACTGTTAGAGCAATTCCTGGCATGCTTTGGGCCCAGCCCAAGTTCCAGTCTCCAAAATACTCCTAGGGCACATGGTGGGAACTCCCAAGGTGGTCCAGGGACCATTCCCAGTTGGCAGTTTGAATGTGCATCCCTATTTTAGAGATTAGAAAAGCTTAATATTATGGAAATTTTATATTCCATGCCAGCTGGGATCAGCACCAGAGAGAGATCATGACAAACTAACTATATAGCAAGTGCTTGGCAAAGTTCCTCGAGCTGGATTTGTAGAAGAATCACAGCAAACAGGGCAGGAAAAAAACTGAGAAGATAATCATTGTGGGTCCATCTTTTGTGACAGAAGCTCTTTTTGTTATATAGATTTTATACTGTAGCAGCTGACACGCGTTCTGGCAAAGATGCACTGTAGAACTGGACAAACAAGGTAAAGATGCATGTCAACAGAGAACAGAGTGACAAGCCAGAAGTTCCTCAGAATTTATAAGAAAATCCAAGGCCTCCATTGCCGCTCAAGGCCTTTATTCAGTATTTCCAAAGCAAATGCAAATTGATCGGAGTAGCCTGGCAAAAGTGGCATACAGACAAAAGAGAAACTGTGGGGCACTGTCAAAGTAAGACTGATGCCCAAAGAGCATAGATAGCACCCTTTGTGGAATATGAAGGAACTCCTCCCCTCGGACACTGTATCCATTTGGACTGGGGCAAAGTCAAGGGCACTGTGAGCCAAATTTTCAGAGGAACTTGGCATCCAGCTACGCTTCAAAATAAGCAGGTAATTCTTTCGAAGATGCTGATCCCTATTCAAATTTTAACACTAAGAAGGAGCTGCATGATACTGACTAGGCACATCTGAGGGTATGTCCTAAGCTGCAGAAGCCAAGCACTTGAAAAACCTGCAATGTGTTTGCCAAATCTCCAATTTACAAGGTGTACACAGCAAGACTTTTCTATATATTGGCACTGAAAAATCTGCTAGTACAATTTGAATGAAAGTTAGGAATGACCTGTGATGTCACACACGTGAGACTGATACCGTTGCCCTTTTTGCAATGCCTGAGGGCAATTTAATGTTGTTTGTTATCCAGGTGCTTATGAATCAAAGAATTTTTTGCAAGAGGAATGCCATGATGGCCTTGCTGCCTGGGACACACTGAAGGTGGAGTAACAAAATAAGACCTCTATACATGAGACCTTATGCCCACAATGCATAAAACAGTATGGTCCAGCTGCTCTGACTTCTAAAGCAAGATATCTTATGACAACAGAAAACATTTTGGGAACAAGGTCCTTGTCAACATTCTATCAGCATAATATCACAGATTTACTGGCTGCTGTAATACTGATGACTGGTTTTCCTACCTGCCATGGCACACATGGGGCAGTTTACCCTAAATAAGAGGAGTAAGGGTATGCAGTCTATGCCAACAAATGCACAATTAGCAATGGAAAGCTGTAAAGAGCCACATCTAAATTAGCCATGTTTCTTGGGGCAAAGGTAATTGCTCTAGTGATGTTAGGCCTTTCAGTGTGCAGGCACTCCGAGCCTCGATGAGGGCTGCTCGTGCATTGGATCCAAGCAGTAGTTCCAAAAATGTTGCTGGAAGCTCTTTAAGAGGGATTATGTGATATTCATCTTCAAGTGACTGGGAGGAAATCAATGGCTGAAGGCCATCTTAGGTATCCTGATATGGAGCACTGAAGGTCCAGCTCTGCATGTGGATAATTGGGCACATTTCTAATGATAAGGAGACAAAAACTAAGGTTCAGCAATCAATACAAGTTATTAAGAATATTAAACCCTAGTAAATAAACTATGGGCTTAAATTAATTCCAATGTAGCTCTATTGACAAGCATCATTCAAACGCATATCCTCCAGCAGCTGCCTGCCAGTTGGGGATTGGGTGATTTCTTGTGCCACTCCACTTGCATAATGCAATATTGAATGGGACAAACCCAACTGCTTCTAGTGAAGCTTCTATTTTTGCAAGTATTAAACACCAAATAGCTTCTACCACAAACCTGTTGAAAATCCAGTGTACTTCCTGGTTATGAGGGGTTTTTGTGCCAGGGACACTGTCCAGCAAACAGCCACAGAAAACATTCCTTGAAAAATTGAGAATTACTAGAAACACACAGAGGTGCTCTAAACTACACGGACAAAGACAAGCATGACAACATCATGTTACTTAGAAGACTTCAGTTTCTACAGCTCTGGCATAATTTCAAGGAACATGCTAGTTCAAAGTAACACAATTATGCTCAACTATTACCTGCAAGACTTGGCTGAAGAAAGCACCTTCAGCTAAGATTGGTTGAGGTCAGCTAGTTCTTCTGGTGTAGGCAGAAAGACAAAAATTGCTGCGTCAACCCAGTCATTTTGGATTGACAACAAAGGACCTTAGCCCAGAGAATAACCACAGTTTTTCTTTCTGTTCCCTGCACATAAAACAAGCCAGGCATGCTACAAAATCCAGCATGTTCTGGTACAAGGTGAACTTACTCCAAAGCAGTCAGAGGCTGTGTGTTATCATAAGAGGAAGAGGCCATTTCAGGCTCTTCGTGACAGCTTTCTTGTTCCATGCAGGCACATTTAATTAAACTGGAAACCAAAAGATAGGCCTGACTTTGTAGGCAGGATAGTAGCAAAGACTTGAAAGCAAAAGCATTATGTTCTCCATTGTGCAAGATACAAGGGGAGGAAAAAAACATTCTTTCACTCTATCAAACATAATAAAAGGCTGAGTTAAGAAGCACAGAAAAAAATATCTGGTTAATTTAAGGTGAAATCAGAAAAGAAAAAATACAAGGGCCATCCTGGTTCTCAGAGTGTCATCACTCTTTCTGGTTTTAGATGGTACACTAGATACTCAGCAACTCTGAAATTGAGATCCAAAAATTGAATGGGGCCACATTGTTCCTTCTCACCACATTAGAAGTTCCATATTGAATCTCAAATAATCTGCAGTGCAGTTGCTTCAGGGGGTTATGGGGAACAACAATGTATTGCATAAAGTCTCACAGGCACATGTACTAAGTAGCAAATACATTTAGAGATTGCAGGGTTATCCATGAGTCTCGTTGCCTTTTTTTCATTCTTCTCTTTAATCTATGTGCCAGAAAGATAGTGACATTAATAAAGAGGGCTCTGACCATTTCTTTCACTAGGGTGCTTCATAGGAGAGGCAGTACAAAGGCAAGATCACACCAGGACTCTGCCACATTTTGTGGTCAGGCTGGTATGGGCAGAGGGAACACGGATCTGGGAATATGTGGAACTGACAGGATGTTTTGAAAGCTTCTCTCTGTGCTCATCCACATTTCCCTTTCTCTACACAATCCAGCCAGTAGACCCAGACAGATAACAGCAGTGTGTCTTCCTGGACTCAGTGATCTTAAAGGTCTTTTCCAGCTAACTGATTGATTCTGTTATTCTGTTCTTTCTGTGGGAGCAGATATCACATGTTGATCTCTATGAAAAATGAAAGAAAATAATTCTCTGCTCAAAGGTGAAGAAGGTTTCTTGGCGAATTAGCAGTTACTATAATCCTGAAGAGCTTATACTCCACCTTCCCAGCGCCAGATTTCTGAGGAGCCCAGACAAATATGTTTCATATGGAAGGAGTTCTCTCAACTGGTAGAAACAACCCCATACACCAGTGCTCAATCATTTTCTATATCCAGCTTCAAAACAATACCACAGCCTATTCTTTCAAATTTTTTTCTGATTTTTGGAGTGGTTAAATGGTCCTTCAATTACATTTTGGTCAACTTTCCATAACAATACCCTTGTTTTGAGCATAATTTAAAGAAGAGTGGAAGGCATTAAAAAAAAAAAAAAAAGAGAATAAGTAAAAAGATTCTGACAGGAGAATTGATTGATGGTGTGTGTGCCTTATCTTTCACAGCTTATGTAATATATATATGAGAAATAGTTAGTTTGATAGTTAGAGAAACTAAATGCCTGTCGAGAATAAAATACATCAGGGACGCAGAACAATTCCTCATCTGGTTTGGCTATCATTCACTTTCCAGCCTACTGGCTGTCTCCCAGGAGAATTCATAATAGATCAGAGGCAATGATCTTGTCTCCCCAGGCCCCCACTGTTTCCTCCCTCCTTCCCCATTTCCTCCTCCTTTCCTGCTGTCACCATCTTCTCCATCCCATCCTGCCAGCTCCCTGCCCAGAGCTATGTAAAAGGAGTGTGCAAAAGCTACAAAGCTCTGGGGGAAACACGTGGTGTGGCCACCAGGATGGGGATGAAGGGGAAGGGGTCAGTCCATGGAGCAAGAGTGGGCACAGAGCCACCCTGACATGCTGCTCACAGCCCCTTGCAGGCTGTGCTACAGACAGCAGCAGGGGACATGAGGGAGGCAGAAACTGTCTCTCCAGAGACTTGAGGAAAAAAAGTCATGGATTCAAAGCAAAGATGAGGCCTGAACAACAGTTGTCCAATAATCTCTGAATGGACATTTTCTACCCAGCACTCCCTGTTCTCCTAAATTTTCCCTCTCAGTATCTCACCTCCCCACCACTGAAAAAAAGACAAGCTTCTGCTGTAAGGAAGACAGTGGGCCAGGACTATCCCAAACCCTTCCTTAGGGTTTATACCATATCCTGTAGTACCATAGGTGTCCCATAACAGTCTGTTGTAAAAGAATTTGCTCAAAACAGAGCAAATAATAAATATTTGTTACAGGGAGGCCTGTACATATAGCATCTGAGGCATCATTGATTTAATTCCTTAGAAACTTCCAAGACTTGATTTATAGGAGTGAAGTATTGCACTGAACACTGGAGTTATTGCCTTGGGTTACCCCCCATCCCCTTCAATTTTGTTCCCCTCTGCAAAAGCTCAGCTACTGTTTGAGATGCTGTAAAGAAAGAGAGGGAAAGTTGGTACCTTTCAGCTTCAAGGGAGGCTCTGTGGTCTCAAATGGGCAGCAAGAACATGACATTTGGCAGGACCATGGGCTTCACGCCAGAAATATGCCATCGATACAGCCAAGAAAAATACACATAAATTTACCATGACACGAAACTATGAAGTAGAAGTCCATATGCTTCACCTCAAGAGTGATGTTAGATCTAGTGGGAATATACTTTGAAAGTTTTGTCAGCACTGAGACTCCTCTGTAGAAACACTGCTGTTCTCCCTGAGTTCCTGAGAGACACACGGCTCCGGTTTCTTCAGTTAAGAGCAGGGACACCTGTACACCGAATAATCAGCAGCAGGAGGGTCTCCGTTGGTGAGACACAATGGATCAGTAGGTGGCAAAACACACAGATCTGTTCTAAGAACCCTTACAGGGACAGTTACAAGAAAAGGTTCTGAACCTAGAGCTGAGGAAGAAGCTCAGCTTGGATGAAGTGTGTGTCGGGATATTGGCTCTGTGAATTGGCATGGAATAAATGTGTGAGACTGGAGGAAAACCAAGAGATTAATAAACAGGCAGAAGAGAGAAATGGAAATAGCTGGACAAGAGAACCAATACAAAGTATGGAGATGAACATAAGCAGCAGATACGGCTAGATTTTGTCCTGCTCACCACGGAGTCTAGAGCTTAGATGAGAAATCCAGCAGTGCTACTGCAGTGTTACAGCATCTACTCCATCAGCCTGGTATCACTTTTTGCACTGCCTGCCCCACTGAAAGAGCCTCTTCCTTGTCTGCTTCTATTTCTTCCCTCTCCACCCTTTGGGGAATCCCTGCCCTATTGGAGGGGAGAAGGGCTGATTGATACATGCTCCCTTCTCCAGAAAAATGCTGGAGCAGACAGCAGATGCCACAAGATGTGTCACTGGGAGTCTTGCAGGCTACAGCTGAGTGAGGAGGGATACAAGTGGCATAGAAGACCACAGCCAAAGGGGTGCTGCATCCCGGGGGATAAATTCACCCAGAAACAGGTTTCAGGCCCACAGTGAGTTCATGAGGGATGGTGCAAATACAGAGAAAACCCACCCTAAGCTGCATATCCCACTGACATTAAACATCATCATCATCGTGTTAGGATATGTCAGTATTTGGTGGGAGGTATCAGCATGAAAGAATCAAATGGCACTGCCCAAATGGACCCAGTTCAAGGCAGAGGATGCTGTCCCAGGAATTACTTGGTCCTGTGCCATTGTTTTCACTAGGTGGCTCACATAGAAGCTGCTATTTCACCTGACTGCAGCCTCCCAGAGCCTCCCTTCCAATACTCAGTGATGTTCCCTGCCCTTCCCCGAGGCACAGCCTGGCAGGAAAAGTTGGAGTGAACTACTCCAGTTTTCTTTGTTGTCCTCCAGGACATGAGGGAATCTATGCCCTCTTGCCAAAACCTCAAGGCTGCTGCAAGAACAGTATACAAGGATTGCAGCCTGAAGGTAAAATTTCCTTGTCCCATTCCCAAGCACAAACCGAACAGGAGTTTAGGTGAGGTTTTCAAGCCAGGCCACTTTTTTTTCCACTAATCTCTTTCCAACATCATTCTCACCCCCCTTGGCGCAAAGCTGTGAGGACCATTTATTGCTAATAGTAACTGCAAGCTCCATGACAAAATCAGTCTCTCCATGGTAATGGAGAGCTTCATAATTATAAATCTAAGCACAGGCAGGAAAGGGAAAAAACAAGAAAATCCCATGATCTCATAGTTGCAACTGACCTTGGCAAGAATTACGACCCAAAATGCACTCAAAGCACTACGTGTCTATCAAAGCCTAATAAAACAAGCAGGAAATGGGAGGTCTCCTGACAGTTCAGCATTTGTATCTAACAGGGCCATACCCTGAAGAGATAATCTCTGTAGCTGGTCACCTGAGTTTCAGGCATCCACAGGTGAAATCCATAACACAGCCCTAACTGCATCATCTCCAAGGAGAGGTTTTCCATTAGCTCTTTTCAGGAAATGTAGCAAACAGTTTCACTGAAAGGCACTTCTTAAACACATTTACATAAGTAAGCTTTCACTTACAAAAAGCAGCCTCAGTCAATCCACCGGGGTTTCCCATCACCCCCTAAACTTAACAGCATGTGATTGAAGAGCAATGGAGTAAGCAGCTTCTTCCCTAATTGCTCCTCCAAAGTGACTTTATGCAGTGGGTGGTTCTAAGAGGCACTGTTTCTCCTGCTCAGGTTCAGGGAACTCGAGCCTGGCCTATGGGCCAGCTTTCCTAAGGAGGTTCATTACACCAGCTCCTACTACATTATTTATCGTTTGTTTGCTCATCCCTTTTAATTGCATTTTTACAAGCATTACACTGCCTGCAGTCCTCTCAGGGAGGCACATGCTTCTGCCCTGTAGTGTTGGGTTCTACCCTTCAGATGCCTGCTCTGTCTCCTTCCTCAGGGAGCTGAAGGCGGCAGTTTGGGGCAGGGATGAACAAATTCAGATTCGATGAGAAAATGGTACAGTGCATGACAGCGTGTCTGTCAGCAGACCTGCTCTTTTTGATTGTGTTCACCTGTGCTGCTCCTAATTCACCCTCCCCCAACTGCCTTAGAAGCAACATCATCCTGTTTCTGAATTGAAGAAGTCCAAGGATAGATAAGAATTAGTGTAACAGCCAGCGTTTAAGACCCCATGTTCTATGAGCCATCAACATCTAGCACTTGGCTTATCACTAGATGTCAGTTCTTAAAATTGCAATTATGAAGAAAAGCAATTTTAAGTCATTATCATAGGCTTTCTAAAATGCATTTGTTTCCTTCAACCCCCGTCCTCCTTCTCTCAATGTCTATGAAATTGAATTTATTGGGACAGCATGTCTTTGTAGGCAGGAAGAAATAACACCCATACAATGCTCTGCCTTCTTTCTACTCATCAGATGATTGCTCCAGTACACGTCTTTTTATTCTTTTCTTCTAAACAGCGAAGCAGGCAGGATTGAGGATGAAAATCTTTTCATAGTGTTCCTCTGGGCTGATGGGGCTCCACTGTGCCTCAGCAGCAGGGCTTTTCCTAAACCATGCTGCTGAAAAGTGCATACCACACCGTAATGCAGTCACTATATATAGTCTGTAAAGAGCTTTTGGAAACCAGGAGGAAAAGAGCTATTTGATGTACAATAAATTATTAATTGTTATTAGTTACTATCTTGACAGGTTTCTGTTGCTCAGCTACCCTCCACCCCCAGTTTGGGGGAAGGGTAGGTTCTCTCCCTTCTCAATTGTCTCCATGACCCCCTTGCTCTGGGCCCACTTTGGGACTGAGTATCTCTGCACCTTTCTTCCCCTTACTGACTGAGAATGGACTGGACCTCAGTCTTCCTTCAATTTCCCCAAACACATGACTTTGGAAATAACAGCACAGTAGTGCCCCAGGGCACTCAGCACTATAATCTGCATTCTGCCTTCACATTTAAAGCAGGATTATGCACAGCTACCCCCTTGTGTTGATCCTAGTACCTCATGTCTGAGAACAGAGTAGTAGTCTGAGCCATTTATTCACTGCATTTCACCCCTTCTTGCATTTATTATATGCCTGGAAAAGCATAGATTCCTTTCCAGGGTATGTTTGAGCCCATGTGCCTCTCGTGTTGCAAACAGCCCTGCATGAGACTGCTGGGTGACTTCCAGCTTTATCCTGTATGGAAGGGCTTTGTATGGGGAGCACAGGTATGGCACAGGTGAGAGGTATCTGGGAGGCAATGCAGCTCCTGCCAGGTTGGAGCAGAGCACAGCTGAAGGTCACCCATCCTCTCTGCCTGTATAATGGGACTCTGGAAACCTCTCACCTGTTTGTGAGGTTACAGCTCTAAAACATACTTTTCATTTAAATTCTATGAGATGACCTTAAACCCAGAACACCTCCCTTTACCCAGCTCTCTTTCTGATAAGCACATACCCTGCAAAACACAAAGAAATGTTCAGGGAAGGACAAAGCAACTGGGATGTTAAAGCTGCCACTGTGTGACTGCAGCATAACCGTAACCCAAGCTCTGTGCTGAGCCATCGTGTGCTTGGCCTCATGAGCATGTTTCCTGAGTCACTCCAGCTCCCAAGTGAAAACAGGGAAAAATACTCACTTGCCCTTGTCTTCAAAATAATCAAAGTCTTCAAATCCTCCATACAAAACCAGAAATGATACTGATACTTTCTCCACCAGTAGAGGAAAAACATTAATTTTAACATGAAGGCTTCAAAACATCACAAAAGAGAAGCACAATATAGGGCAAGGCTCTGTAAGTAAGCAGCTTGGAGTCACAAGTCTTTCAGACAGTGAAGAGGCATGGTACAGGCTACCCTGAGCATGAACAGCAGCTCCATCTAGCACATGCCCCAGATCACTGTGTCTATTTGCTCATCTCATCGTTTGAAACACACACTACTCAATTTACAGGGAAGCAGGAGGACTCTTGCCTTTACCACACTATGAAAAATACACCCCATTGTCAGCCATGAGTGCAGCTGCACTGCTGTGAATATGATTTATCTGCCAGGGCTGATGAAGACGAACGAGCTTTGGTGCGATTTGAAAAGCCAGGATAAAAACCTGCCCGGGGATACAACCACCTATGCCATGAATACTCTTGTGTGGAACTCTACACATGGCAACTGTGCATGCAGGAGCAATGAAGATTGCAAGGGAGGTGGATGCGCACATGAAGCATATGGAAGTTTTTCCATGTCAGTTGTTGGATATAAAGCACTTAACAGAGGGTTCAGGAAAGCTTTAGAAAAGCTTTTATAGACAGATGACCTGATTTGGACAGTTAATTCCAGACTTCCTCAAGCCAAGAACAAATAACTGGAAATACCTTCACCTACCATTGGAATCATGAAGATTAATTGCAAGGGAGGGTGCATTCCTCTTTTGTAGAGAAAAGGATGCAAGAGAATAACAAAGGCAGAGGACCAGCATTTTTGCATCCCTATTCCAGAAAAACCACGCGGAATGTTTTTCATTCCATTCTGGAGAAATAACCCATCTCCCCAGAGTACATGTCTATAGTTCTTGCTTCTGCGAAGAGCGCACCAGAGTATAAAGAAGAAATTCAGAAGTAGAAACGAAATAGATTTATTCTCTTTTTTAAAGTAGCAAACTTAAAACATTGCAAAAGGTTACAATGATTTAGAACACCCAGTCTGAGCGGCCACGCTTGGCTGTTCCCCGAGTACGTGTGAGGTGACTCAGCGCACAGGGCTCTTGCGGTGGCCAGGGAAATTGTGCTGCTTGCAGCCTCCTGCATTTCCCTGCTGCCTTCACGAGAGGCGCACGAGAGAAAATTACCTGCCTGCCGTCTGGGGACATGGCACAGAGCAGCTCCTGCTTCTCTGTCACAGCAAAGGCAAATGCAATGTGGACAGAGTGGCCGCTGCCCTATCTCCTGTGGGACAGAGTGGCCGCTGCCCTGTCTCCTGTGAGAGAAGAGATGTCAGTCATGAAGTTCGTTCTTCTTAGTTAATTTTCTAAAAATAATTTACTACCAGACTAACACTTTTAAAGTTTGCTGGTATGAATGGCTTGAGTTGACAGCCTCAAAGACTGTCGAGTCCCTTGTATGCCACTACCCTGCTATAGGGTGTACATATGCAGCTACCTATAATAGGTTGCTGTGTTAGCCTCTCTGGGCTTTGCCATTTCAATTATATTATTATTGTCGAGCTGTGGGTGTGCACAGTCTCCCCCTTGGACAGGACTCTGTGGTATCTCTATCGGCAAAATCTAATTGGCTACCAGCATTCTGTTATCTCTATGAAGTAGCTGTCACAAAGGTGACACCAGAGTGTCAACACGACTGATTGGATGGCATTGTGAAAAGTAGTTACCTGGCATAGAGTCTGCTTTAGCAGGAGATAAACTAAATTGCAGAAGATCATCTTCTTTGTACACACACATCACAGAGATAGGAAGAAGTTACTCACTCAGTCACTCGAATATCAAAATTGCCACAGAGGAAGAGAGCAAAGCCCAGATGCCTCTAGGCAGCCAGGAGCTAAGTTGTATACTTGCACTGAAGAGATCCCTTGTCATCCTTTTGCATCAGCCGCAGAACTTGGAGAAACTATGCCATTATTAAGAACAGGGTAGGTTGTGGTAACGCTATAATAAGTGGATAGAAAACCAAGCACTGTCATGACAGAAACGGGGCTAAAACTACCATCAGTCAAATCCTTCCATGATTTGTTGCCCAATAAAATTCCACATTAGGTCAGGAGGAAAAAAAAGTCTTAATGACATACACACAAGGGGAGCAATGGTACAACTGTATTAGATGGGTTCAGGTTGCCATTATATGTGGCCTACAACAGAAAATGATACTTTTCCTAAAAGTACAGAATTATTGTGAGAGCCATTTAGACAAGATAGATGTATGACTGTCCAGTCTCATTATATACTCTGTAGCACAAGGATATTTACTGAGATATCACTGAGCTTAAGCTAGGCATAATAGTTTCAAAAGGCACAAAGTCAGGGATCAGTTAAGCAAAGCAGAACGCACATTGGTTTTCCCTTGTGGACTAATTCTGGCATATAGTTCTCTCTGGTTGCTCCAATCAAATAGATAATCTGAGAATATTTTGATATTGTTATTCAATAATAATTCATTATTATTATTATATGCTCATTCATATACTGTTATTACAGTTTTGAATGAGCAAGCACATAAAGAAAACCAGCTGAAGCTGTAGTTTTCAGTGCATTTAGGAGTATGATATGCAGTTCTGTTGTTATTGAGAAAAGTGCAAGGGAACATCAAACAACTTGAATGGAAACAAAAAATAGACTCTCTTGGACAGATGCAATCCTCAGTGACTCTTCTCTAAGCCAAGAGGAGCTGACAGTGAAGTACAAGATGGGGAATGCATAAGAGGTACACAAGAAGACTTTCCAGGGACTTTAGTTACAGTTCATCATGTTGCTTTCACCGTAATCAGTCAACATCACTTGTTAGGATTATTGAAAAAACACTCTCCAACATCTTGATCCTTAAATTCCGATTATCAGTACTATTGAAAAACTGTTTCATTGCCAGTGCTGCCCTGCCTACAAAAGAATGACAATGGTAACATGTATTCATCATGGTTCATGCTGTCTGCAAGTGCATTTATGATTTATGAATCAGAGGACTAGAAAAAATCTAGTACTTAAATAAAGCCCACTCTCTCTTGTCAATCCAAGCACCAGCCACTTTGAAGTGGCTGAATATGGATCTAAATCCTGCTTGTGGAGTAATAAGATAAGAAGCAGGTGAAGGAGAAGAGCAACTTCTGATCTTCCACTGTAAGAAACAGCAGACCCCAGGCAGAGCGATTCTTTGGCTGCATCTCCCATTTGCAAAGTAAATTCTGGAGGAGAAACAAAGTTTAAGTATTTAAAAATAGTATCAGAGATCCTATAACTTCCCATTCTGAATCCTCCCTTACCACCCCTGCAAAAGAAACAATAAATATCTTCTGTAATAGAAAGATCCCACACCTCTGGTTGAGTCAGGACATTCAAGGTGGAACAGTGAATTTCCTTTCACATCTCAGTTTTTAATTGTGTCTAAATTTCACAATAAGCATCTTTGTTTTCCTGAAATTCAGCATGACTAGATCACTTGTCAGCAGAAAATGCTTCTGAGGGAAAATTATATGCCGCTTGGAAAGCATTGTCTAGGAATGGAAATCTTGTGAAAGTTAAAAAAAAAAATTCTAGTTTCTTCAACACCATCAAGGGTTTCTCCATTAAGAAGAAAACATTTTATGCCTGTAAAGCCTATATTTGTTTTATTCATTGTTTTCCCTTCAGAAAGATCTATATGCGGGATTCATTCCTGAAAGGACAGCAAGGCCTTTTTCTACATTAAGAAAACGTGCTCTGTATTGATGCCAGCTTCTTTAACATAGGCTGTGCTTCAGCTGGCCTTGAGAAACACTGAATCTCTCCAACAGGGTAAGTTTGCTGGAGGTCATGTGGAGTACGAAACCTCAAAAAACTTGAACTTTTATGCTAGTTCTTCAATACAGCAGAAATGTTAACTCACCTTGTATTTTCTTGTGGAGGTCAGATGATATTCCAGGACTACAGAAAGGTGAAGAATTTGCTGTGCCATGCCTGGGTGATAGCTTCCTCCAGATGGAGGGCAGTGGGAAAGGAAGAGTAGGGGAATTGATGGTGGTTGCTCCAAGTTCCTCATCAATGTCAGATTCAAACCATTTGATGTCATTAGAAGTGAAGCAGTCTGTTGTCAGTTTTCTCCTGTTTATATTGCCCCTGCAAGTAGACAAAATAAAGGAAGTGAAATTAAAGCTCTGGAGGGCTTCTCTTTACTCCTTTTTTTGTGCTTCTGTCATTCTATTTGACTGTTCTTCTTCTTCTTGACTGCTCAGGAACTGTCACCTTGTATAGCATCCAGAGGGTCTCTAGCAATTCAGTGACAAAAAATAATATAGTGGGGGGAAAAGTCACATAAAAGGCAGATGAAAGAAGTGGTGAAGACAACATTTTAAAAAAGCAACAAAAATCAACAACTAGAGCGAAGCAATGGGTCTGGAATGGTTGCAGTTGATACTGTGTTCTGAAAATATCAGTAATGAAGAAGTAGAGGCAATAAATTGCTTTGAAACCCTCTATGACCCTCTCCCTATTCTCTGTCACTCTGGAGATGTACTGTGTGCACTGGAAGTTTCTTTCTCTATCCCCCCTATCCCACCCTCTTTCTTTTTCCTGTGATTTAACAGATACGGTAACCTTTGTGCTTTTCATTGTACACTCAGGAAATAAAACTCCACTCAGTTAAGCCACACTGTGAGTGGAAAGGCAGCCATGAACTCAGGTGGACTTAAGAGTGCAGCAGCATAGAGAATCCAAATCAGGCAGGTTCTACACTCCATCATGAGTTGGAGAACTGCTCCAGTGTCCTCTTTCTGCCCTGGTTCCTACCCTCTCACCTAACAGTAACCTGCAGCTACCTAAACTGATCCAAACTCAAAAACGCAGATCCCGTATCTCCCCCTATCAGGTTGAGGCGGAATGACTTAGCTCCTCAGCTTGGAGAAATGGCCACAGGTTCCCATTGGTGAATACACAGCTTTATGGAAACACCTAGAGTCCCAGAGGAGAGATGATACAGATGAGGTCAATCACATTAGAGCCCTGGCATTACACATTAAGGCAGTTTTTGCCTTAAACAGAATATTGGGAATCACAGAGGAGAGTTCTCTGTGTTTTGAAAAGGCAGGTGTGTACAAGGACTTCCAGAGTGATCAATAAAATTGCCCATTATTCTGAGGCTCTAACACTAACAAAAACATTGTAAAATACAGAAATGTCAGTTATAGGGCATTGCTGAATTAAAGTCCTGAGCCTTTGTGGAGGTGAACTGGGGCGAAAACTAAAAAAATGAGGAACAGCATTCACTGGACAAGAACTTTCAATTCACTGTGTGGCCAGTGGAAGAGCAGCTCTCATGTCTCACCCATAAATCCTTTCAGGTCACCAGCTCATGAGCATATCAGAAGAGCCAGACAGGCAGGTCCCCTCATTCCTGAGGTCTGCCAGCCATGGCCCTTCTGTGTGAGAAGAAGGTGTGAACTCCCTTGCAACAATTTGATCTACCTTTGAGAAGCTGGTATTCTTCTCAGTCTAGAAGACTTCCAGGGAACCATTCACTGGGTTCCTTGTGTGGGCTCCCTTTGAACCTTATACCTCGAGTCTGGAGAGAGCTGAGCTCCCTGGCCTGAGAGATACCCACTCTATGAGAATTCCTGACTTAGTGGGAATTTTCTGTTGGGTAGATAGAGTGCTGGTAAAGAGTGAGAGAAGTGCTGTTTCTGGGCACTTTCACCCTGGCCATAAATCTTATTGCACAGATCAAGTCAAAGAGGTAATAAATCTCTTCAGACTTGTAAGACACAATGCCAGATCCAGCCCTTGGAAAAAGGAAGTACAATTCCATTGACTGCCAACACTTGTTTGCATGAGGCTTTATCTCATTTCTTTTCACTATCCCCAATACCAATGGCTTGTCTGCTTTAACTCTCTGTGAAGTAAGTGTTGCTCTGAAAAAAGAGAGCAACAGGCTAGTGATGGCCAGAAAACGCTATTTCCATACTATTTTCTCATGTTGCCAAAAGTTTTCATTACACAGCACACATAATACAGCTGGAGGCAGAGCAGGCTTTAGAGCAGGCTCAGGACAAAGCCACCGTAGGTAGGTATCCTGCTTAGTCATTTCTGCCAACACCTCTGGAGTCAAATTCTCTGGCTGCCTAGCTTGACTTAGAGTATCCTTTAGGCATCGTGAGAGTGGCCCCACAAACACACACAAAAAGAATTAATATAGGACTTCCAGACCTTTAAGCACCTCTGGAGTTCCCCTGAAAGAATATGGATGGCCCCTTGTCACAGTTTATTTCAAGAACATACACCAGAAAGCTACAGGTGGCCTACATCATCACACGTCTCCTATTGCTGTTCTCTCATGGACAAATACTCTCCACCAAAACCACTTTGGGCAGCCCAAAGTATCCAGATATATTCAGTAGGGTGCTGATAAAGTGAAGCAGATCAGATGACCTCAGTGGGGTTTATGGCTTTTTACACATTCTAGGGAACTCTTTGCTTCCAGAGCTGCATGAGCCAGCCAGGGAAGACACCTCAGCATAAATTCCCCAGCAGGCATGGGTGAGACTGACGAGCTTCTGAGTCAGTCAGACAATGAGTCATTGCCCTCTGGAGGGAAAAAAAAATAAAAAACAAGACCTGTCAAAGTTGTTTTTCGAAAACAGGAGGAAATTATTCAAGTTTAACAAATAGGTAGGCATTTGGCTGGATTGGGAAAGTCCTTGTTCTTGTATTTGCCACCTCCCACATCCCAGGTGAGTGCTCTAGCAGGCCTACACAGCCAATCTCCTCCTCACTTGACGACTATTGAGACAGCTAATACAAAGTGCAATAGCCCCCCTTCTCCACAACTCCACTTAGCAAAGACAAAGAAAGTGCTTCACCAGGTGAAAAAAAGACCCCAACACAGCATCACCAAAAAGCCCTGAGAAAAGTCCTGGCTTCTAGGAACAGAGCCAGAGTAAGGGCTCCTACCCGACTTCCAGCTTCCTTGGTTAAACCCTTGGCCACCATGCTGTTTGATTTTCAGGTCCAGCTGGACTCTTTCATCAAAAAGTCCCAGCTGAGACCAAAAGCTCCCTCCAAAAATGTTACATTAAGAAAATAACAAACCCAGAACAATCTTGTGATTTCACAAACTGAAAGCCTTCAATACAAAACTGTTGGATGATTCCCCATTGAGCTTCTGTGAAAGATGCTCCAAGAAACAGCAGTGGTACAAATTTTATAAATACCAAGTATCCAGGCTACAGGTAAGCAAGAGTTAGATATAAGAGAGTCTGACCTCGTTTCTCAATCTCCATATGCCACACTCATTCACTATGGAAGCATTCAAACAAGCCAACAGTTGTTCCTTTTCTTTTTGCCAAATAATAAATCTTTCAGACAGCCTCACTGGAATTATTCATACATGCAAACGGTCAGCTACTGGAATGTGTTTCTTTGCAGGTTGTTGTTGCTCTTCTTCATATTCCCTGGGTTTCAGGCATCCCCTCATAGCATCCTCTGATGAAACAGGAAGACAAAATCATCTTTTTAACTTCACATGGGAGCATAAAGTTTGTTATACAAAAGGAAGAAGAGAATGGTTAACTGTCCTCTGGAATTATATAGAAGTAAGAGCTTTTTTTCTTTTAAAGGCTAGTGGTTTGGAAATCAATTATGATAGACATCAGAGTGCCAGAAAGAAATTGCTGGGTTAATTGCAGAACTGATAAGACCAAAAGAGTGCTGTGGACTTGGATGGGATTGGGCAATTGTGATCCAGGTAACAAGGCAAGAATCAAATATTTTCATCTGCTAACACATTTGGACTGAATTTTTATGAAAAACTTCATAACAACCATCACCATTAAAACAAGAAAGAAAGATTAAGGAGTTGAGAAATCATAAGCTCAGAAAAGTTTTGAAGAGAAAAATCTTTTTTGATCTTGAAAATCATTTGACTAAGAAACTGCTTCCCTCTGCCTGGTGTCTTTCATTGCAGGTCCCAGAATATCAAAGGGGGGCAGTCAAATTATGATGACTGGCAAAAGCCACTATTTAAGGTGGACCATTGAAACAGAGGACAGGGATTAAGGCCAGCTGAGTTTACAGGTGAATTTATAACAAATGATGTTACTGTAAGCATAGTCAGTGCTGACATCCAGCTATGTTCAGCTAAAGAAGCAGAGACTCATCTATGCTTCTAAAGGCATCAGAAAACAAGAGTGAAAAGCATTCCAAAACACATACCCTCCTTTTATTTCTTCCTTTAACTAGTTCTAACGGATATTTGTCAAACTCGGATTTTTTATTTTTTTTCAAAGAAGAAATTCAATAACTTTCTCAGGCAATCTATTTTACTGCATAACTATGCTTACTGCTAGAAAGTTATTCCTAATATGGAGCAAGAGGATCTAGGTTGCAATTTAAGCCCATCTTTTCTTATTCTTTCCTTGGTGGATGTGGACAGCAGTCTTATCTCCACAGATACTGAAGGCCTAACAGCAAATTCAGCTTTCCTTACTGTCAGGCATAGACCTTAATTACAAGATGATTTCAACTCTTACAGCTCATATTTGTATATACACTATGCATATTTATGGCACATGCCAAAGACGACTGCTTTGAATGGATGGCTGTGAGGATTTTGTTGAGGTAAAGAAAACAAATTGTCGTTGCTGGCATTACAGCACAAGAAACATTTTTCACACACCCTCATAAGTATTCCATACACATGCACATACATATACAGTTTTCCCATTAAAAGCAGTGCTGTTTACATACCCTGACAGTTCTGAGGGCAACCTAACGCTACCACCAGTGTGCTCAGTCCATATCTGCATGCAACCCCCCAGTGCACACACAAGCACAGAGGATGTGAATGCTCACGGATTTGTGGTACAGACTTGCAGATGGTATAAATCAGTGTCGCTCCTACTCAGCCTAATTCCTATTCAAGCTGGCCATAAGGCATGAACAGACAAATAGGTAGATCTCCATGTCTACCCAGCCATATGGGCTGCATACCCCGGTGGGTGTGCATTGCATACCTTCCTGGCCTGATGGATGCTGCAGTTCAGCTGCCAGCCTGGCCACCCAAAGCACAAACTGGAGCACCATCAAGCTCCCATCCGTAGGACACTGTCTCAGGCCCTGGAAGAAAGTCTGTGAGCAGCACAGTGCGGTGCAGCAGGGCCCTGTTGAACCAATTAGGGTTAACACATTTCTGGTTAATGAGAGGTGCCGGTCATGATTGTAAATTAATATTTTCCAGTGGGTACCCATGCACTCAAGTGTCAGTATTGATCAAACTTACCTCTGCCCAGTTAATGCTGATGGATTCAACAGCAACATACGCCTGCTCATCTGTTACCCAATTAAGATAAGCTCTAGACTCATCCTAATAGCTGTATTTATTGTCATCAGGAATATTGATGCATCTCTGTGCTAACTGCAAGCCAGCATAGACACATGAGCACATGCAAAGGACACAGCGCTGCTCCGGGAATTGTCCCAGGCTCAAACCACAGGGAGAAAGCACTGTGTTAACCTTGGTGTTCTGTTTTCGAGGGAGGCAATGTTTTCCATGGAGAAGGGGAAAAAAAGGGTTCTTCCCCTTCTCTAGACTTACTAGACTGGATTCATGCACACCCCGCCCCACACCAGAGAATAAGCAGCACAGCAAGCTCCACAAATAAACTGCTTGGTCTTTTAAAGACTAAAGCAAATGGAATCCTCCTGTTGCACTGGGAGTCCAGCATGTGAGAAATGCTGGGCATGTAAGGAAAATGCCTATGGGAGGAACAAAATAAGGATTAATGAGCATCTTTTTACATGGTTTTCTACATTTCTAGCCTGGCTGTCTGAATCAGAAGCTGCCGGGTAGCTAATGGGCCTTGGGTAAGGGACACAACAGCAGCTGTCTACACAAAGCAAACAAAAAAAAAAAAAGATGCCATGAAAATTTAACATTTTCCTTGCAGTGCAAGGGGTTCATTCCTTAAAGGCCAATATACAGCCAACCCGAGATGCACTAGCCCATTTCTGCAAACAGACTCCCGCCTGTAGCAAATGGACTATTACACAGAGCAAGAGATCAGGACCCATTTACTCATAAAAAGGTCATTCTAAACTAAAACAGAAGTGAGAGCTCAGAGGAGGCCAGTTCATCTCTGCAGCCAAAGTGAAGCCCTGACAATCCCAGCCAAAGTAACCACCCCCTGTGGCCAGGATTGCATGCTGTGTTACATATAAGCTGATTTTTTTTAAAAAAAGAGGGTCTGAATTGGCTCAAAAAGTTAGAAAACTGTTAATAAGGGTCTTTTAGTGTGCAACACATTACCGATGCCTTTTCCTTGCCATGTGAGCCAAAGAAGACAGCACCATCTCACTTATGCAGCAGCTGAGTTTGGTCCCAGGAAACTGGTTGGAGTCTCAAGTCATCAGTAAAAATCTATCCGGTGATTTTCGTAAGTGGTAGCCTCAATTTGCCTTCCAATTTGACAGATGCCCCCAAGGCAACTTATGGTCCTGGAAGCACCTTATTAAGCCACAGTTAATGGCAGCTCATGCCGAGTGACAAAAGTTTGAATGGGATCTTGCAAATGGATACTTTTAACCCACCAGAGGTAGAACTTGCAAACCTGCTGCCACAGAGTGATGGCAGAGCTCATGCTGCTGCTGCTTCTGTCCAATCTGTCCTTTAGATAAGTGAAGGACACCTCTCTCCAGGGCTCTCCACTTAGTACTTTTCATCGTTCGCTAAATTAAAAAGTGAGCAATTGACAGCACAACTTATTAAATGACTGCTCTCCCTTCCTCCTACCACCATGGCCATGCTTTAACAGCCACAGACACTTTGCTGGTGTCTTTTTAATTTGATTTAACTAAAAAAATAACACACAAAGCCATTTGGCCTTGTGCCACTCAATGTACTGCTATAGAGTAGGCATGAGTTATGGGGCAATATTTCACACCCTGTTGTGTCTTATTACTTAACTAATAACAATATTTACCCAGGGTTTTCCCCAAGCAATTCAGACAGGTTTAAAAGAAATCTTGATTAAAGAATGACAGCCAAAGTATTGGATGTTAAGTATAAATAAGAGTAATGTGGAGAGAGTGGAAGAGTTTACTGTTGCATCCTGGTAGTTTGCAGTAAATCAGTATAATATGAAAGTTCCTCTTTACTGGGCTTCTCCAGTTGTCAACTCCCTTGCTGCAGCCCATGTAGAGATATGCCAGACCTCTGACTTGCACAAGTGCAGCTCTTGTAGACTACAGCAGCAACATGCAGTAGTAGCCTTTGCTTGCCAGAGGCTGAACCACTTATGCTAATCCCTGAGCCATTAGACTAAGGGAATAATCAGCCACCCCTCACCTCTTCTGGGGCTAGCCACCAAGAAATTAAATTATTGCAGACTAGAGTATCACAGACTTCATCCCTACACGAGTTCTCCGAAACTCTCCGTAGTTTGCAAGTACAAAAAGACTTTCAGCTGATATTAAAAAAAGCCACCTGTAAGAGTATTGCCTGTGGAACTCACTGCTGAGGCAGACAAAGGCAAGGACCAAGTAAATTACAAGGGTATTAGATGTTACCTGTAAAAGCACTCCCTTCCAGGTTAGAGAGGATATGACATTTTTACTGGTTCACGTAACTCTTTCACCAGTCAGGCAGCAACTGTCTCTTTGGTAGATTATTCCTTGTTCTTTGCACCTTGCAATTTCTGCTGAAATAATCGGCATTGCCCTCTGATCAAGGCAGGATACAGAGCTGTCAAAGTCCTTGTCTCACTTCCTTTGGTAATTCTCCAGCTGACTGAGAGACTTAAGCAACACATCCATTCACCTAAGGAAGGCACCGCAGATTCCTCCCAACCTAACTGCATTGAGAAAACTCATCTAATACTGTAAACACAAGGACTCCTGTCAAAAGCAAAGAAGAAAAAATACATTCAAATTTATGTCCAAGTTGCTATTTTCCTGACTGCCTCATAGATTACCTGCCCACTGAAAAGAAGGGGAGGGGGGAAACATTGCCGTTTTCTACAGATTCTTATTTTCCCATGGAGATTTTCCCTCCACAAGTTTACCAAGCTCCGAAGCGATTCCTATGTAAGAGTTGCTAAAATCACTGTGCTGGTAAAGATGTATGCCAGCCAGGGCTAAGCACTCTAAATAATGTCATTTCTGTTGAATTACTTAAGCTGATGAATGGGCAAAATCCCGCAGTTGTTACTCAAGCAAAACATCATTCCAAGATGCTGAAAATTTTGAATGAATAAAGGCTTCAGGATTTGGTCCAAGAGTAGTAATTTTGGAGCAGGCACCTTAAGGAACATGAGTCTCTTCTGACGTGACCTTGTGACAGAGGATGCTCTTATGGTCCAGTCCCACATCATACCAGCAGCAATCTGTCACAGGCTGTATTTCTGAGAGGACTGCAGATGAGGAGAAGTGAAATGACAGAACATTTACCTCTTTCATCGGGCTCTGCAGAGGTTGTCTATTTATCCTTCAGTGTTCCACAAGGCTGTGGAAGCAGCCTAGCTTCCACACTGGAAAAACAGGATATGAAACACTTGTTCCTTTCCAACAGCTTTATACTACAGAAGAGCTTACGGACAAGCAGCTGAGCAGGATTTGCATTTGCAGGGTCTGTATCTGTGCTCAGATGAGATCCAGCTAGGGAAGGTCACACTGGTATGCAAGGACAGGGAGAGACTGAGATCCTGCTTTGTCACCTCACCAAGAGGGAAAGGAGCCCTATGAGCCAAGCAGAATCGTGTGGAGGTGGTACCTCTGAGTAACTAAGGAAGCTGGGAGTGAAGCACCATACCTCATAGAGAATATCCAGTCCCAGCTAAGGGAACACTTTCTACTCTCCCTTTACACTGACATCACCTGCACTTGCAGTCAAGTTTTACCCTGTCTTACCACACACTTCCTCTTCTCCTCCACTCACCTCCCTGTAAGTACACCCAGCTGCATTCAGTCCAGCTTTCCTCCTTTCAGGTCTGTACCCCATCAGGTCCTACCCCATCTCTCCCAAGGTCTCTTCCCCCTGCACACGCACCTACCTACAGTTCTCTCGCACACCAGTCTCTACTTACAACCCTGACAGTTCACACCAGGGAATGGTGTGAACTCATTATTAACTCTGCCAGCTGTTTTATCACCCTGACTCTCAGCACACCAAACCAGAAAGCCCTTTGTTCTCCAGGACACCCCTCCTAACTGACTGACTGGGTGGCTTATCACCCAGAAGCAGCAGCTTTTGCCCTGGCAGCTTATTTCTATATGCCAATCCTTCTGTGCTAGCAAAAAAAGAGTCTTCCCTCTCCTCCTCTGGACCCCTACTGTTTGTCTTTCATTTCTTTCCTAAGGGAGGGTAGAGAATCATAGCATCCCTCTTGGCTCAGCTGCTTCTGCTGTGCATATTCTGGCCCTCTGCACTAGATAGAGCTTTAATGGAAAGTAGAAATGGCCTTGGGATAGGAGATCATATCCTTATGGGTTAAATTACAGGCCAGGGGCTAAAACTGCTGCCAAAAAGGATAAATGTGGCAGACAGTACTAGATTCTGTTAGGAAAATAGGGATTATACTGTAAAAAACAAAAATGCAATATGATAAAAGTCCCTCAAACCACTGTGCATATGTTTAATGGGTCCAAAGCTTTAATGGACCTAATTTAAATGGATCCAGGACTTGTCCAGTAGAGTCAAGACAGACACACCAGACTCAGCTCAAGCAAGTGATGCCCTTTAGAGTTATGGGACAGGCCTCAACAAACAATGTCAGGTAGGAAAGAAATGATGCCTTAAACTAGAGGTCTCATAAACCCTTGTAGTGCCTCAAGCTGTTACTATGAAAATTGTATTTTAACCTTTTATTCCAACACAGAATAGGCAGAGATATATCTAAGACAGGGAAAGGCAATTTCCATTTTTCTCTTAGCCTGAGGATTTAGACCTTGAAGGAAGACTGCAAGGACCATGTGTCCCATTTGTCTCTCCTTTTTTTAACTAGAGCACAGGACTTAATATTGGAAGCTCTAATTCATGAGTGACCCTCCACTTCTGTTGACAGACACGTGTCCAGGCTTCTCCATTTCTCTCTGCTGCTGGATGTCTTTTTCCAAACTTACTCTTTTCCAGTTCATATCAACTTCATCATCTGTTATGAGTGGGGGAAGGAAACTAAGAGCCCTCTGGAGAAGAAAAAAAAATGTAAAAAGAGAAGAAAAAAAGGGAGGAAGAACCTCTAGGTAAAAGCCCTAGAAGAAAGACAAATTCTTAATAACAGGGGATCATTTTACAAAACACTGCTTTCCTCTGAAGGCCCACTGCATGAGATGCACTGGGAAAATGTTCCTGCTGAGGTAGTGAAGACTCCTGAAACACACAGGGCCCAGAGGGAGAGAAATGAGAGACTAGCAACTAGTTCTATGTAGAGAAACATGACTCCCTTAATAACACTCTTTTACATCCTCCTACTTTCCCCACCCATTCACATAGCCTTCCGCTTCTTCATGGAAAATGTATTTCAGCATTATTCCTCAAACACTTAAATTCTATATCCTTTGTGGTACCCTAACTCACTTCCAACTCCACTTGCCTGACTTTGCTCACCTTGGCAGGAAGACCATTATACTCATGATTACTTTGACACAACAAACCCTACTTTTTTACCTTATCTCCTCCCTGCCCTCTGTGGCAGCCCTTCTGCAGAGCTGTGGCAGCCCTCCTGCAGAGCTGCAGCAGCCTAGGACTGCATCTCTCAGATATCACAACACCCTTGCGTTGTGCTGCTGCCCAGTGCCCTGTGGAAGCAGAGTCTTCCACACCCAGGCCCTATCTGTGTCACCTTTTGTGTTTTAAGACGTGATTTTGAGAGTCCTGCAAGTATGGGCTTCCAGGGCCAGTGAGGATGATGTCTACCCTGGCACAAAGATTTTTCTTGTGAGAGAAATACCCATGTCAGGTCCTGGAAGTGGAAGTGGAAACAGCACTCTAGGGATGAGCACTGGTGTGCACAGTCCCCCTGTAACCCTGAGATCAAAACAGGTGCCAATTTTTGCAAGGAAATATGAAACTTCCCATTTTTAAAGCTACCTACATTATTCGTAAGATCTCAGAGGCAGTATAAAAGAAAAATTTATATATCAAGAGCTGAAGGAAAGATTATGATTTTGCCTGATGTCCTAGCCATGGCTGTTGAAATTCACCTAAAAAATTCAGTATCAAAATGCCTGTGTTTGAGCTAGAATCTCTCTTTTAAATAGCAGGCCAGTCTTGATTTGAAAAACTGATCTATCATTTCTCCAGTTATCGTTTCTCTGGGTATTTCATCCCAATGGAAAGTTATCCTCATCATGAAAAATGCCTTACTCCCTCTTCCCGTCTTTTCTGTAATTCAGGATGCAACTACTGGGTCTTGACAGAATTTTCTTTGCCAAAATTGCTGCAATTTTCTTTCTAAGTAGGTAAACAGGGCCTATGGTGATGCTTCTCAGTCTTCTCTAAATAGATTGAGTTTCCTAGGTAATCTGAGGCATATTTCCAAATTTTGCATCATTCCAGTGGGCTCTTCTCTGAATCCTTTCCCATTTATCAACAGGCCCTTGATACATTTTGCAACACACTTAAGTTAATGTTGGAAGAAAAATCACTTTTTTTTTTACTTTCGAGGCCTTTGTGTGCTTGATTTCTCACCCGTAACATTATGCATAACTACATACCATATGCAGTACAAAAAAAAGAACAAACCACAAGGAAAAAAAAAACAACCCACAGAGGAGGCTCTTAAAGGTCAAAAACTAAACTAGCAAATTTATACCAGATAAACCAATCAAAGCCTATTAATTTATTTTTTCCCCTGTTTCCACTTCTGCATGCAGATGCTACAGAAACTTAAAGTACCTTGCCCAGTGACTTTTTAAGTTCAGACAGAAATATCATGGTCCTATTATCATTTCTTCCTTTGGAAAACCATGCTGCAAGACTTAAGGAAATTTTTTCCTAACACCTAAATTTTTCATGTGGCTAATTTAATCCTATTTCTTTCACAGCCTTAAACCATGCCATGTAAATCTTATTTCTTCTACATCCTTAAGCAAAATAAATTACATCCTATTATTCCTACATCCCTAAGCCAATCTAACTAGCATCCCTTTGTTACTCCTACACCCTAAAGCAAGCCTGCATGTCTCTCTAATGTGTCCAATCCTTTAAAAGCTTGTAGAGAATCCTATCACCATAGGTGGGCTAGCCATATAAATGTTTACTTCCAGTTTCCGTACATCCACCACCAATGAGAATTCGCAGTTGATTCTCTGCATTTCTTTCATCTTGGGGACTCATGTCACATCAAGATATTCCAGATCTGCCTGAACTGAGGTAGCATAACTGCCAATCACAATAGATCCCATCTTGCCACTTCAGGAATTGCTACCCCTACTTATGAAACTCACGATCTCAAGTGGTATCTATTTCTATTATACAGATATATAAATTGATTCTGTCCTGCAAATGGAATCCCGCTTGTCTTTCACCCAAATGAGACATGAACTACTCTTTGGAGTAACTGTGGCAAACGGGATGGAAAACAGAAATAATCAAAGTTCTCAGTGAGGAGTGGGGAGGCTGCAGGAGAAGCAAACATACAGCAGAACAAATGGTTTCTTCAACAATAGATCACAAGTAGCTCATCAGCTGAGTTTTTGGGTTGAGAGTTTCATTTTTAATCTAGGTCACAATCAAGAAACCTCAGACTGCCAGCTGTACATCAAGCAGCATCTTATACAAGGACACAGCACCAATCTGCCTAGTACTGTAGATGGCATTTTAGACGTGTCAAAGCTTTGGACACATGCAAGACTCTTGCCTACTCTAGAGACAGCTGAGATCACCAAATCCTTTCTCTGCTAGAAAACAGAAGAGGCTGTAAATAACTGTGTTATTTTAGTGTCATCCATATTACAGACAGAATTGTATCTATTTTCAGACAACAGGAAAACCAGAAAGCATATCCCAGCTTTGCACCCAGCTGTTCGGGCTTTTTTAACCCACCAAAGGCAGATTTTAACTCACTCTCTCTGGAGGTGAAAAGGATCTGTTTGAAAGATGCCAAACTGGTCACTCAGTTTGAACTGCCATCAACAGTGTCTTAATTACAGAATCACGGGATATTTGGGATTGAAAGAGATCTCCTGAGATTGCCCAGTACAATAAGATGCTTTCGAGAACATAAGTCATCTTTGAGGCATCAACTGTGACTGATCTCCTGCCAAGTGAAGGAATAGCAGAGCCTGTATTTGATTTAAAAACCACCCTGCTCTACACAGATCCTCTTTGGGAAAACTCAGCACATATTTAGGTCCCGCTTCCCTTAAATAAGGATCTTCATGATCTAGGGCTATAAACATTCCTGATGGCCTATATAACAAAAGCTCTTTAATAGCAGTTATCCTGAAAATGCAGCTGACACTTTGAGGGGGATTAAAGAAAGCATTTTGGATTTGACCAGGATGATACCAAAGGGGAAGATGCCTTTGGTATCATAGATGCCTTGCTTTGGCAACACTACTACAAAAAAATTAGGTTCTGGATAAAATCCAAGTGTTTCCCCTAACTTTTTGGCCCAGACACAATACTAAATAATTCATTACTCTACCAGGTCTGTTTGGAGACCAAAGTGATTTACTTGTTTTTTGGCTCACACTTGCATCAGAAGATCTTCAGGTCAAGATAACTGGAATTTCACAATATAGCAAAGACTACCCTTTGAGACACAAATATTTTGCTTCATTGACTGATCTTTTTTTAGATATAGAAGACACACCTTTCCCTGGACTCAGGTCACGTTTGCATAGTTGAATAAAAGTGTCATAAATCTCCTCCTTTTCCATGGTAGAAAGCAATGGAGAATTAATTCCTCTTGGAGCCTTCTTGAGCAACTACTTAATCTCATTGTTGGAATTACATTCTTCCTTTTGGGATTAGTACAGTCCTCTGACTTGCCAGGGCTGTTCACCAGCCCATACTGAAGACTCTTTATTTTGAGATCAAGTTGCTCCTGCAAGCCAAGCTAAGCCAAACCAATACTGACTCACAGTCACTTGGGCACAGCATTAGACATTGCAGAGGATTTGTGCATCAGATCAGCTCCACAGATTCATCTTTATAGTTCTGTCAGTTCACAAAGGAATCAAGACTGAGGAAAGGTATTTGTTGTTATTATTATTATAGAGACATGATCCAGGAAAGAGGTTTTAACTCCTGAGTTAGGTGAAAAACAGTGAGTTAAGAATGGAGATTTCAGAGTAGAAATCGCTTTAGATTTTAATAGACAGTATTAGCATCCCACTATGGTAGATTGGAAACTGCTGTGAATACTTTTACTGTGGAGTTTAGTTGGTGGATAAAATCAGTTTCCTTTCTATGGTCTTAAAAGAGCAACAAAGTTTATATTAGTTGGATTCAAACACTTCAGCATGTTGATCTCTTAGCCCATCTGACCACCTGTGAAGTGAGAGAAATGTGAGAAAAATTTTTAGCTCTTGAACAGCCCAAACGCTGATCCTCATCATATTGTACTGTCCTTGCAGACTTCATCACCAGTGGTTTGATTATACAAAGAGACATTTGGACTACCGTATTTAAAAAATAAAAATAAAAAAAAAAGCCAAAAAACCAAACCTTTCTAGTGCTTGTGTGAAACAATCCTGTATGCTCCCATGCTCAGATAATAATTTGAATGATATTTACTTGCTGCTATTTGAATGCGACGTCTGAGTCCTGTCTGGCTGCTGAGCAGACTTCTCCCAGACAAGTTTGAAACACATTTGGCAGCTCTTTGCCCATATGGGCTCCCTCAGACACGCCTCATGAAAATCACACAACTAGACAGTTGCTCAGAAATCGACACGTGTTCCCCTCAGACATGAAAGGTACTGGTAGCCTGTGACATCAGCTACTTTAACACAGTCAGATGCCACAAACATGAGCCTAGTGTAAAACAGCATTTAGTTAGCTCACAATCCTCTCCCAGTAATGAGATGGCACTTTATCACACTCGAGAACAAACTAAGCAGAGTATTTCCTAATGGAAAACTGTTACCTCTGCGCTGAGCAAAAGGAGAGTACTGAGCATAATAGGGACACAGTAGCCCAAGGAACTGTATTTTCATCATGTTAAACAAACTTCCCTGTCCAGACATCCAGGAGCCACTCAGGCAGCCACACTCACAGCACCTGAGCTGGGACCAAGGTCCCTCCTCAGGTACATCCCCCACATCCACCCCCACACCAGATATCCCTTAGCAGAGTCGCATACATCTCAATCCTTAAAATAATTTTATCTTGGTGCAGTACCTAAAAAAAAAAATACCCTCGAGCTGGTGTATCCAAGGAGGTATCCTGAACAAAGGAAACCCTGGGCTGTTATACCTTCACAATCTAAGGGCAGGAAAGCCAAATCCTTAGCTCCTGCCTGTGTTCTGTCCCCTGGCTGGCACACAGGTAGGTCCCTGTGCCCTTTGTCATGCAGTTCATGGCCTCTTGCCAACCCAGAGCTCGACCTTTGGCTCCCACTACAGCTGCATCCCAAGATACCTGCTCTGAATGTATTCTTCAACAGTCATTTTCTCTCCTTCTTCTGCCCCTCCCTTTCACTCGTCTCCCTCCTCCCATTCTCCTTCTGGTGAGGATGCATTTCCACAGCATGCAGCCTCTTCCCTCTAATAAAATTTGTCTTCTGTCAGCAAGATTAAATGCTTGAAGGGGATGGTGTCTGGGAAAAACACTCTCCCCTTCACTACATACTCCTCAGGAACTGGTGCTGTCCAGACCTTCTGAGTGAAGCCATGTGGCAGCTTTCTGAAGTGTCTGCAGCTGAAGGCTGGGAGGGCTAGAGCCACAACATCTTCTAGTCAACCAAACATGACTATCTCTGACTTCTCTCTCAACATCTGTAATTGTCCCAAGGAAAAAAAAAAAACAAACTAAAACACAAAACAAAAACAACCCAGAAGCGAAAACAGTGGTGGTGTGAAGTAAGAGAAGGAAAGGGAGCTGTACAAAAATGGGAGTAAAGGATTGAGAGAGAAGGCAAGAGATTTGTTCAGCATTTCCTTGTCTGTCTCCTCCACAAACTGAATCACAGAAGCATGAAAGTAGATGTATTGAATCTCAAAGGAAATAAAAGAAGTGGAAAATTAACTACTGATGAAAAAAATAGCTGTGTCCAGGGATTCCTGCATATCAACTCTGAGCTCCTTCTTATCAGCTTAGAATAGAAAAGGCCAGGGGACTGGGGAGGAAAGGTCAAACACTGACAGAAAACACAGGCAAGGGAAAAATGAGAGCTAACATGGAAATCAAAGCAGAAGAGCAGGATGGAAAAGAGTTGATCCTGTTTCAGACAATTTGCATGCACTGCCCTGGGTGCCATTCCCTCATTTTAGGATCATGAATGAATGAAGCTGGTGTAAAGCTGAGGCTTAGAATAGCCACACCACTTTCTGACTTTCTCACCACCACCTCTATTTGGCACCAGGTAAAAACAGTGAGCTGGGATAACCTCACAGAGCAGCTGCCACAGTAAGCACTGGCACACAGCTGGGCCAGCTGCGAGCTGCTGCCTGCCAGGTCCCAGCTGACCTCAGCAGCTCTTCCTGATGGGTGCTAATGGCTTGCACAATGTGCATGAAGCTGGCCTATGTAATCCTGTCTGGATTTTGGACCTTGTGTCTTCCTGGATCTTATGCCACTATTTCCCATTAGTTTTGAATGAATTTTGACCTTATCCTCTCCTGGGCCTCCCTGTGCATTCTGACAAGAGTGGCCACCTTGGATTTCCAGATGATGAAGGATAAAGAGCTGCCTCTACACATTATAGTCTGTCTGATAATAAAGAGGTCCACCATCACAGTATTATTAGAAATCACTAAAAAAAAGATTGGAATAAGCATATGTAGTTATTACTGCTCACAAGTAGTCATTTACATAGAAACTTGAAGAGCGGCTTCCAGTGGAAGTAAAACTGGCTGCCCAAACATATTCCAAAGAAATGGGTCCCCACAAAAATGCCACCACTACACACCCTGACAATTCACATCAGTGCCCAACAATGTCTCTTTTTTGGAAATCTCCACTGAACCTCAAAGCTTGGCTCCCAAATAGCAAAAGCGACCCCCAAATTACCTTCATGTGGACAGCAACCCAGCTATTCAGATTGCTCCCTCAGATCAGTATAAGCATAATGTCAGCAACATTGTGTCTTTCAAAGACTGAGCGTTTGCTCGCAGTCAGGACCAAGAAGGACATGCAGAAAGGTAGGACACGCCTGGGGACTCACTGCTGACATGATTCAGCAGAGTAAATTACAACCTTTTACAGAAATAGCTAATAGCTTTAAAGATGAGAACAAGATAAAAATATGTGGGGGGTAAGCAGGACAGATGGGTTAACAAACATAATAGGATATGCATAATTCTCAGCTACTCAGGAACAGTAATCACAAATCACCACCTGCCCAGTTACTATCAGATGGCAGGTTTGCCTCTTCACGACAAATCTGTTTCCTGTGTGTGCATCACAATCTTGGTGCATTCATTCACTTACCATAGTAACTTTTTCTACATAGACAATTCAGCTTTGTGAGAAGGAACAGGAGTTTACACCTTCTTGTATAAGACATTAATTACTATATTTGACTTTGCCACGGGCAGGTAAAGCAGATGAAACCAGGAAGCTTTCAGTATATCGGTGCACCTCCTTTTATTTGCAAAAACTTACTTTATACAAGGCTCAACTTTGAAACTACAGAACACAGCAGAACGTGTTTTGAACTGTGTTTCACTCAGGTGGTGACTGTTCATAGACCAGAGGAAAATAAATATGGAATAAATATTGAAACTCATTGGACGCAAAACTTATCTCATCAAGAGATATTGCACAGAACATTTTTGAGCAGAACAAAATTCCACTTGTGAAGATCCAGGTGAATTTGGGTCAATTCTGACACACACTTCTGGATGAAAGAAGGAAAGTGAGATGTGGGGACAGATGAATGAAAGAAATCTCAGAATAAGTCAAATTTCTTTTTTTAACTGTTGAAATGATTGTGTCATTTTTTTAAAACTGTCCAGGCTTAAAAGAAGAAGAATTTTACAAGAAATGAATTAATATCTTTCCTACAATTAAAAGAAACTTTTCAGTTTTGGATTGAATGAGGCACCACTGGGTAATGGAACCCACAATTCTCTTTTTCCTTCATCTTACTTTAGTTTTTTGTCCAGTCATTGAATTGAAAACTCCATTATTCACACAACTCAATCTGAAATAAAGAAAAGAGCAAGCAAGCTGTAGACTCCTTATATTCTGAATTAAAATGTCAGGATATGGCAGACATGGTAGAATATTCTGTTGTCAGAGAATCACACGGTATATAATCCCCTAATTATAACCAAACCTTTAGCAGCAGTTTCATGCACTCATAATATCACTGGATTTCAGGTATCCTATTCTGAGCTAAACTTCCCACAGAGCATTAAGGGCACATGCAGTGAGCAGTAGGTCTATGAGATGATGGTTATCTAATTCCTCTGATGAAAAAAAGGAAAACATCTGTCAACAAAAGGGAAACTTGCAACCTTGGGAGTTTTTGTCGTGGGACAGTGACATTGCTGGCTTGTCTCTAAAGAAAACCTTGGGAGGCAATTCTCAGGGAAAATAGCTAATAATAGTAGGGGACTGTTTATTGGTTAAGTAATGATAAGACTATGAAGAAAAAGGAAGGTGAGCTGAGCAGATCTGACCTAATTTTAGTTTCCTTTCCCCGGCATCCTGCATTCAGAACAGCTGAGTGAAGAGCAGAATAGTGGGCACCAACCTAGGGCCCGCATCGTACATGGGATGGGCAAAGGATGGCCCATCCAACACAGAAGTTTAGGCTTAGCCCAGCTTTTCAATGGATTATTGTGAGCTGTCTTCCCACACTCTCATCAGGGCTTCTGTTGGCACAGATTTAGCCTGTCCAAGCCGCCAGCTGATCAGCATTGATTTTTAGACCTGTGCTGGCCAGAGGGATAAGGGAGACATTCTTCAGGCTTGCTCGCTCACCAGTCGGCCTCAGCAATTTCTCCTTATCCTTGCCCATGAGCCTGAGCCCACCAAAGTGAAGAAAGTGGAAGTTATTTTCTGCTGTTGTTTTGAATGTGAAGTAGAGCAGAGCTGGGATTTCACTCTCAGGGCACTGCAGGGTCACAGGCGGTGCATAGACAGCACAATTGCTTATCTCTCCCCGAGGCATTGCATACAAGAAAGAAAAGAGACACACAGCACTGGCCAGGGTTCATTGCTCTTGGCAAACTGCAGCAGCATCCCAGGGGTGAGCAGCTTCCCAAGCCAGCCCAGTCAGAAACACCAGCTCAGAGGTGAAGCACCATGCCACTTTGGCATGTGAGCAAGACAGCCTGGAGCTCGGCAGACTCAGATTAACAATGTTTAACAACTGCAGGGGTAATAAGCTTTTGGGACAGGGTGCCAAGGCCTCTGGGGAGGCTCCATTGAAGGCACATTGTCATTTTTTTGTAGACCTGAATGCCACCATGCACTGGAAAGTGTTCTGCTACAGAGTAAGAGCTCGGGGCATTCTCCTGGATGTTTCAGTTATTTTGTACTGATCGCGTTCTACCTCCCTATAGCTGCTAGAGAGAGCAAGAGCAGAACAAGACCCTGCAGTGCCTTCCAGCCTGGTGCTCCAGTGTTGCCTGATCATCAGCTTACGGTAGGGTAAAAAGGAAAAATGAGACTTGCAAAGATTCTCATTGAATTCCACCTGGTCCCCATCAACAGGTAGGAGAGGAAAATCTACACTATAGAGAAGTCAAAGATTTGATGTGAAGCCTGATGATTTCAATGGCTCTGTAGCACACTGTATCATCCCTTGATGCAGGGGTAAGCATGCAATTTGGTACTATCAGGCCCCTTCCTTGGATGGCTTCCTTGAACTTTGAGCACGATTTTTAGGTAAGGGAGGCAGGTAAATTCTTACCTTACAAAATCCCCAAGGACTACAAGTCTCACCTCTGACGGCCAAACCAGCCTGCCCCAGAATATCTCATCAGAATAGCTGGTGAGAACAAAAACAACCAGGACATTTATGTCTCCGTTCCCCGTGAACTGCCCACAAAAGTCACTGACTCAATGAAACACTGACCCTCTAAAAGACAATCACAGATCACTGAAAAAGTGACTTTACTCAGTGTTTCCCCATGGATTTTGCCTTAGCCCTGCCCTCAGCTGAAGCTCCCCTTGAGAAACCCTACAGAGCTGATCCTATCACCATTATGCTCCTTGGGCAAGGGCTCAGCTGACTCCTGTGTGCTCTCAGAAAGCAAACCTCCTTCCCTTTACCTTTTCCTGCAGCCAAGCACTACATCTCACCCCCACCCCCATCACTGCCAGTGGGCTTGATGGGAGGGCTACATCTTCCTGCCCTCAGATAGCTGCTCTTGGGAGAGAAGGAAGCTCACCCAGATGGATTTCAGCAGTTCCATGAGTATTTTATGGTCTTTTACTGATTTACAGCCAGTTCAGCATTCTTGTAAATGGCTATAAATTGGATTGAAGTCATAAATCATAACCAGAGAAAGAGAGACACAGTCTCTGAGTCCCAGCTCAGGCTAAACCAGCCTCTATGAATATATGGAAGAAACCTGCTCCCTCGATCAATACAGCTCAGGCTACAGCAGTGGTCCACAGGGTCCAAGCCTATTCCTCTTCCACAGGGCTCTAAGAGCAGCTACACACTGCACATGTGTGAGGCGCTGAGAATTCCTCCCTCCCAACGCCTGCCAAAGCCAGCTGTAACACAGGGGCTGTCCCCACCACCTCAGGCTCTGCACACTTCCTGACCTTTGCTGTACTCAAATGTGTGTGTAATGTACACATACACATCCCCTGTGAGCAGGGAGGCAGACCAACACCATTCACACCAGACTCAAAATTTCTTCAGCACAGATCAGCAAGGGGAGATTCTCACCTCTCACACTACTTTTCCGAGGTGATTGCCTTCTTTCTCCACTGAGACTGGCAGCAAGTTGCAGGTTGTTATTCTTCTGAAATGCCTGCTTTGGTCCACATGGAACACTGAGAGCTGAAATGCTTTACTTCCACTCCACAAGCCTGGTACCTAAAACCTGGGGAATCTAGGCTGTAAGCATTTCTGAAAGCATCTGACACAGCTGTCTAGCTGCAAGCTAGACCCTTCTTATTTCTGTAGATGACTTCAACCCAAGAGCTGGCTCTTTCCACCTCCTTAACATAACAGCCACTGTGCTACCCCTAAAGGCAGGAGGCACTAGCTTGCTCACCCTTACAGTTCACCACAGCCTTTCCTAAAGACCCCAAAACCCAGGAAAACCAAGTGACTACCATTACCAGGCTTTTTAAAGTCCTGAGGGCTGCCAGGTGAATTTTTTTGGCCCTTGCTTTCTAATTAACTTCCTGATGAAGTTAAGCCTAAATGTCTCCCCTTGCAAGCTTAGAGGGCTCCTGCTGCTGCTAGCACAGTAGGAAGAAGTCCTACTACTTACTATCAAAGAGTTTTGCTTGCTTAAAGGAACTTAAAAAGATACCACAAAGGTCTATCCAGTGCTACCTGCATAGGCATCACAGCCTCAGCATTATGACCCTGCAAAGAATTGTGTCATTCCCTAGCTGGTGCCCTAGGATACACACCCTATTCATACAGGCAGTGACCCCTTCTCATGTCTATTTGCTTCAGACTTGCTTATGTTTATTTATTATTTAGACAGATGGTTTGGTTTAGTCTTATACATGCATCTGTTGAAATTAATTTATGTGCCTTGCTCTCTCTGTATTCTGTTTTTTTAAATACAAGCCACTGCCTAATTGTCAGCATGCAGAGAGAATGACCTCACTATAGTTCCCTAAAAAACTGAACCACCGATGATGATGTCATTTTGTAATGGCCTCAAAGAGGAGGTGAACAGCTTGCTTATTCATCTTTTCATCAATTAATCATTTCTCTGCTACTTTGTGCTCCCCCTTGTATCTGCTTCTTTTCCCTCCTTGTCTTATTTTACTTGTTTGTGCATCACTGTCTCTGTGATAACACCTCAAAGCCCTAGACTGGGCCCAGCTTCCTACCGTGCTCAGCACAACACAAAACAAAAAAATATTCATGTTTGCACATGGGCAAGGGTGGCTGTTTCCGAAGTCCTCTTGAATTTTATTCCAGGAGCTTTCAGTAGATAATCCAGGCACTACTTTTAAGGAGTCTGTCAAAAGCGTCAAAAAGTAAGCCCCAAACTGATAGATCAGAGTTGCTTTAGAGGAATTGCATCTCTTTGGGAGCAAAATGTAAAATAATTTTTTAAAAGAAAGGCTGAGAAACAAAAATCATAAACCCTTGCTTTGGAGAGAAAAGCCACATTTGTTTTGCTGTAGTAAATAATACCATGATTAATAGCAAAAGTAATCATCATAATTGACCTGTAGTTGCTTGCCAAGACTTTAAAAAAGAATCATAGAAACTTGACCATTTTATCAGCATTGTGATTCTTGGAAAAACGTATTATTTTAAGCTGCATCTAGTTGAAAATGTTAATATCAAGGTAAAATATTGCCAGTACATAGGTCGTTGAGAACATTTCAGGAAATTACGAAAGGAACTAAATTTTATTCTTACCCTTACTGATTACTATGATTTTCCATTTGACACTTATCTTCATGTCACAGTTTTGTGGGTTTTTTTTCATTTTGGGTTTAATTTTTATTCTTTTCATTCATTTTCATTCTACACTGAGGGTCTGGTCACCTAGTCACATACCTGTATGCTGCGCTGTGATTGGGACAAAGAGAAAACAAACAAGCTAACCCAGAACTGATGGCATCAGCACAGTACAGTGTTCCATTGACCCTGTCATGCAGCAGGGATCTGTGACTTGGACATGCATCCCATGGACACACAAAAGCATCTTTGAATGAGTTCAGAGCTTCTGTATCAAGGAGCATGGGAAACAACATGTATTCTGTGGTTCAGGACCTGGGTACAATCAAAACAGCTTGCTTGACTGGCTGGAGCAGCAGTGTTCAACTTACCCTAATTCCTCCCGCCACAGCCCAGATTTAGCTTTTCAGATGTCTCCACATGGCTCTCAGCCTTTTCTTAATAGGACAATAACAAAATTGAGTTTGGCTGATGGGTGGAGACTCTTCTGGCACTGACCCAGTCTGGCACAGAGCCATCAGCTTGTGCTGCCATCACCACTGGTCCTACTTTCAGGACCGAGGGGGCAGGAGGCACATCCCCAGCACACACACACCCAAGCACCCACAGCCGGACACTGCCCACACGGTGATGAGATTTGCAGGAATAAGGCAATGGATCTCAGAGGTGCAATCCAGCTTCAGTGGCTCTGAAGGCTAAGGCACTTTGCCATGGGTTGTTCGCCCAAATGATGCCAGCAGATAAATCCTAAACATTACAGATCAAGAAACGTGTATTTTTGTTATGTGCTTTTTTCAGTGATGTTCTAGTCCACAAACTTCTAAGGGACTTCTATTTTAATACCACTAGTATTACTATTAAAAATATTAATAACAACAATATTAGCAACAGTTAATAGCGAAAGGAATAGCAAAAGCAGAAGCAAAGGTGTTTTGGGTTCTTTTGGACTTCATTTGCTGAGCAAGAGAAGATAGGATTAGCAAAATCCACAAGGTGACACCAAATCATTAGGGTCAACCAAAGTAAAGGGACTCAAAAAATTCAGATGTGATAGTAGTTTCTCCATAAATCTCACAGCTAGGATGTCACCCTCAGGCTGAATAGACTCTTGCAATGAAATAGTTGCCCTTCACTGGGTACTGCTGATTCTTTCCTGTCAAAGAAGATTTATTCATGGGAAATAATTAAAAAACAATTCAGAACTTTCTTCCTGTTTGAATGGTTTATATTACATTAATTAGTGGAGGGTGGGTTTTAGATTTTTTTTTCTTTGTCCCCAAGGACAAGAGACATTTGTGCTTACCACAAGGTCTTCCTTTGCCCCAGACCTGTTCTTGCTACTTTAAATGATATACATTGTCCACCATGCTCTAATAGTGCTAAGAGTGGCATAATTTTTGGAAACAAAATGTCTACCTCCCTTTTATTCTCTCACACATATGGCATCTCAAAATGCAACGACAGACTATAAATTCACACCAAGGTTATGGAGACTTTCATCAGAGAGGAAGGAAAAGTTGGCTATTTTTTGATGGCCATTCTCTGTGAACTGTGAAGAAAACAACCACTGCCGTCATCAGATTCAGTCATAAAAAGAGTGATATTAGAAAAGTGTTTTTTAGTATGAAAGCTTGCTCCCAGCAAAGCACAGTCTCACGCTTTTGTGTTTGCGGTGTGTGGCAGCCTTCCTTTGGCAAAGGTTTCTTTAAGTCAGCAGATACTCTGGCTCTGTTTTCTTGAGATCTCCAAGAAATAGTGTCTTGTGTCTTTTGGATCCAGTCACAGTGTTATGTGTCAAATCCAATGCTGGTCTTGGTTCTCTGTTCTTGCTGCTCACTGACACCTGCAAAGCCGGCTGGAAGGAGACACAGCTGGCTGGAAGGAGACATCAGATTCCTCTAACCTCAGTGCCTCCTCTGAGTGCCTCAAAGCCCAAGTTTCCGGCTTCTGGCCTTCAACTCCTCTCTTCCCCTCTGTTGTGGTGCCTGTAAAGGGGAGAGGACAGCTGTAGTTATTTCAGGTCATTAAAAATATCAATATAAATGATGCACAGCAAAAAGTTAGGACCAGAAACGGCAAATGTGTGCAAGTGCTATTGCCCTGGCATTTGCATGGTCTTTATAAAGATCTGGTAAGAGAGAGAGGTTTCAGAGCAGCACCAGTGCCTTTTAAACATCCTTTCCACTGGAAAACTGAGGCAGCAGTGCAGACCACAATGCAACACCAGTCGGGGTTTCTTCTGGGTGAAGAGCAGCACCCGTTGAGCATTGTGGGACTGCTGGACCTCAAGCAGGGTCTGGTGGGAGACCTGAGTTAAGTATCTGTGCTGCCATGCAGCTCTCTGTACTGAGGAAGGGGTAAGCAATGAGGGTCACTACCCTGCCCAGCACTGCCCAAGGAGTCAGGCTGTGGTTTTCCAATGAAATCCTTCTTTGCATGGAGAGCGTAGGGAGGGAACGGAGCTGAGGAGATTCATGTCTGCCAGCCCTGTGCTTTGCAGTCCTTTTTTTAATTGGGGTAAATAGAATCAGAATGACAAGTGCAGAGTGATGGCCTCGATGTGCTATTTGTCTAGTGAGGAATTTGTGAAATATGTGTTTTTCTGTAGAGAGAGCATGGCTGTAAAGAAGGGCCGGAGTCAGCACAACCTCAGAGCGATGGAGAATAAAGCATTCTAGTTTTGTGGCCATTGATCTGATGACACTGTGGGTAATGGATGGACAAGGTTAGTCTCAGAATGTCTGATTTTTCCGAAATCGTTGCTGAAGTCAGACTTAAGGTTGCTTCACCGTGCAATTCTGTATTTACCGTTATTAGAGATCCTCATATCTTCACACTTGCTTTGAATTTCCTATGCTTTTAGTGACTGATGGGTTTGGAAGTTTTTTTAGAGAAGCATATAATTCTGCAAAGATATTTTTATGTGATCATTTTTTGTTTACCTGAATTCTATTAATCTTCCCCTGCAGTCTGAGATCCATGTTTTTATATGGAATTTCATTTTGCAGTTAATTTTTTGCAGGATAAATCTTCTGGGTTTTCTTTTTCTTTTCTTTTTTTTTTTTTTTAATTTCCTTTGAAAGAAGGCTTAAATTCAGGTAAGAAGAGAACCCTGATTAATTAATCAAACCAAAATAGACAGGTTGCAAACCTGTTTGGGGCTATACTGCGAGTACAGCTATTCTTGGGGAAATGCCTCCATAGACAGGAAATTGTATATTTTTTTATGAGGTGCTGCACACTGTCCTCCAGTAAAGGAACCTTTGAAGGAAGAGCTGTGGCAGAAGAAAGCAGGAATGTGGCCACCAAATTGATGCTTGCAAAAAGAAATTAAACCCTTCAAAGCACTCATGTATTTCCATGAGGGGACTGAGGGGCATCAGCCCTGACTGTTAAGTCCACATGTAGCTTTGAAGTCCCTCTGGATGCCCTACTGCTATGTAATTCCCAGATAACCATATCGTTAAAACACTCCCAGTTGCAACCTGCCAGAAGATGGTGTCCTATCCTATCAGACACAGGTCTCAGCACAGTGATCCAGGCATTCATGACTGATTATTGCAGCTAATATCTAGTGAAGAACGCAGGCATCCTGGAAAAGCTCCAGCTGAGAAAACACAGTCTCTGGTCTCCCTAGCAACACCGATTACTGAGAGAACATCACCCGGCTGCTCCCTCATTTGTACTGGCCACCAGTGAAGACAGAGTCACCTTCAAGGTCTCTCCCCAATAGTCCATGCCTGCCACGGGTTTTGTCTGAATTGGTGAAGAAATTCACCTTCCTGCATAACCCCACGGTTACTTTGCCGTACAGGAACAAGCAGATGGTTGACTTCGAGGATAGAGTCTGTGCTGGAGGTAGGATTTCCCAGGGCTCTGGATCATTGTATTGCTCCCAGGAACAGTGAGAACCCTTGTGATAGTTCCTGCCCTCTACACAGAGAACTCAGTTCCCCAACATAATCTTCCATCAATAACCTCACGCACAGAAGTCAAAACAAACAAATCACCCTATGAACTACTCCATCTTTTTCTTTTACAGGGAAGAGGATGAAAAGACATAAAACTTGTTAATTTAGTTTCTATTTTCCCTTTAGTTTCTATTTTCCAATGCTTGGGTCACTCTCAGATGGTGCATCTCTGCAACTGCCCAAACTAAAAAGAAAGCTGTTTTGGTCAGAAGTGTTATGTGGTATCTGGCCCATTAACTCACACAGGGAGATTCCTGTAAACCCTGTGAAAGATTCCCATGCAAGCAAGGACACCTTTGCACAGCACTGTCTGGGCTTGTGAAACCATACCCCCAAGTCAGCTCTTTGCTAAGCTGCCTTAAATCTGTTAGCAGGTGCTGAGGAACAACCCACAAATCTTCTTTCAAATTTTTAATTCATTCCTTTCTGCTGAGTTCACTCCCCTTTTTTTGCTGTGTTTCCATGAACAATCTCACAAATCAGTTTACTGGCAGGGATGTTTGTAGACATGGCAATTTTAAGTCAGTGTTGCATACTATTTGCAGAAAGTACATTTTGAATATGCTACTACAGGTCTCTTCGCTGTCTCCATTAAAAAAAAGGCATTTCCACTGGAAGAATGGAACTCAAAACACAGGCTCGTGTTTGCACCCCAAGTCCCTTAGTAGCTGAAAGGAGAAAACTGATAGTGAGCAAAACTGTTCCATGTCCTTTCTTAAGCGTATTTCTGGTTATAGAAGCAGCTGTACTGGTTCAGACCACACGTCCATGTACCATAGAATACTGTCTCCTGCAGCACCCATGAGAAGAAACTGAAGGAAATGTGAGAGTGGAGCAACTACTCTCCCAAAGACAAGTATGCCACAGTATAAACCCATTAGGGACTTTGCTGTTGCTACCAATATGACAGAGATGTGTTCAAATATTCAGGGAAGGGGGAATACTATGAGTGATCGGACAAACAGGTTGATCGATTAGTTGATCTTTAAAATCAAGCAATATACTCATGCTTTCAACATACAGTGATTTTCATGGAGAATATCAAATATTCTTGTGTGGCTCTCAAAAAAAAAAAACTATTTTGAACCCACCTGAAAATACTTTTGATGGATAACTCTGAACAAACATAAAAATCAACACAAATTATCAGACCTTCTGACTTGAACATGAGTAAACTCAGACCTCAGTAGAAGATAACACCTGATGGAATCGGGCGAGTTAAAATGGAAGCTATGATTTTTATGAAAGAGCAAAGGTGATTAGCCAGAGCAAGAAACTCCCACATGAAGGAGAGGATTAGTCATTAGTTTGAATGTCTTGAGATCAACAACTGACCTCATACAAAGGGTTTCTTCTTAGCTAAATACCTACTGTGCTTTAGTCAACGACAAATTATTGGGTTCAATCCAGGGGTAACTGGGTGAAAATTAATGGCTTGTGATACTTGGAAGGTCAAAACAGATGATCTAGTAGTCCCTTTAGTCTTCATTTCTGAGTCCATGACTGCACAATGGACACATGGTTCATTATAAAGAGTGGTGCAGAGCCTCAGCTGATATAAATAGACATTTGCACCGATTTACACTTGATAAGCATCTGGTCAGGCTTGCTCAGCTGCACACTCTGGCATGAGAAGTTGTCAAGACTAAACCTGAAAAATGGCTGTAGCACACCAGAGCTCATGGACCAGATGGTGAGGGGGGCTTGCAGGAACCTCACCCGTGCACACGTCCCTGTCAGGGAAAGTCTTGGTCTCATCCACTAGCTGTTCCACTTGCCAGCTGAGGCGAGCAGATTCTTGGGGAGGTATGGAGCAGGACCTGCTATCTAAGGGGAGTTTCCCTGGGTTTTGTGGGGCTATGGAACAAAACCTGTTTTGCCCACAGTTTCTCCCAAAGTGGCCTCCTCATGAGGAGGACAGCATTCCCCAACCCAGTGCCATTCTTGGGCATCCCACCTTATGTTACATTTGCTAGGATTTTTTTTGTCCTAGGGTTTATTAAGAGCAATTGAGTTTCTTTCATGCTGCCATCAGGTTAGAGTAGTGACAGAGAACATTTCCTTTCCTATTGTCTGAAAGCTAATCTCAAAGGGAAAATTCAGGTTACTCTCAATTCCTGCCTGTTTTCACTTGTCTCCCCATGTATCATGCTACTAGTGTTTTCCTGTTTTTGAAATACTTTTTAAGTATGTGTAGGTTATCATGCTCACAGTAGTTGCTGTTTAACCAATCTCTCCAGACTTTATCCTTTTAATCTTGCTTTCTAAATCAATCCCTCCACTCCCTTGATCATTTCAGTTGCTTTCCTTTGAACAGCTCCTGTTTGTCAATAACTCTTCCTAATGACTCATGTGGAACAGGAAATATGTGAAACTTCAAGGCATAACAAAACACAGGAGCAGCACAGGTTCTGAGTCCTGAATACTGGGGATTTGCATCATAATGGAAGAGCTGCCTACAGGGAATTTGTGAGCACTGCCCATAGTGCCTGTTCCTCCAGAAAGCTTCACAGAGAGCCTATGGGACAGCTGGAGCAGGAAAGCCTGGCAGCGTGGTGGTGATGGATGTGCTCAAGCACCCAAGGCCTGGAGGTCATGCTCCAGCCTCACTAGATGGGCAAGAGCTCTCTGGAGGTACAACAAACTACTCTGGTTTGGGAGTGGTCTCAGGGCCTGCAGGAGGAAACCCTGCAGCTGTATTCCTAAAACAAACGTACACATGTATTGGGACAGGGAACAGCCAGATGATGTGAGGTCATTCACTACAGCCCTGAAGTACTTCCATATGATGCATGTACACCCTCCCCACAGATGGGAAGTAATGCTGAGAAGTGACACCATGGACAAAGGGAATTTTCTAAGTGAGGAATTTTCTAAAATACAGAAATGCAGCCCAAATTGTAGTAATATAAGAGAATGTAAAGTGCAGCAAGGGAGATGTAAAATGCAGATTAAGGAGGGTATAATGAGCTTTGCTGAACAAATCATACCATGGCAAACCCATGCTCAGACTCTGTGGGCATTTGACTTTCCTCATGGGAGCAAAATGGTGCAGTTCTCCCAAATAAGAAGAAAAGAGCTGATTACAAAGGAGAGCTCAGGGCAAGGAGCAGTTCCTCCCACAGCACAGGAGTCACCTTGCAGAGGCAGCCTTCATAGCAACTTGCAGGATGTAAGTATGGTGAGTCACCAGCTGCCATTCAGAGTACATAGAAAGTTTCCTCAGCCATTCAGGTAAGTCAGCCTCCTCAGACTGACAGTGCTGCAGCTCCATAAGTGTGGGGACATGAAGAAGCCTCTTGCAAAGCTCCTTGATCTCTGCTCTGAGTCCAGTTTTTCCTTAGGGTATTGGTTTCGGCCTACAAAAGAGCTGAAAATCACACAGTAGGGATAGTGGGTCTGTGGTTAATGAGCCATGTGTAACCAAAGAGGAGGACAAATATTGCCTACTTTCCAAAAGTGTCAATTTTTTTAGACTGCATCACATTTCAATGTTGTGGTTGAAGCTTTTTAGAGATAAACTTGTGTGGAAAGAAGATGAGCAAGGTGCCAGATCAGTAGCAGACTCCAGGAAGGACAGAGGGGTCCCAGTTTGGTGAGACACAGGCAGACTTAGCTTGCTCAGCTACCTTTGCAAGTCCACTTCCTTCCTGAGCCTGAGGGACTGCAGTAACTTCCAGTCTTTAACTCAGTCCCTGAACATTGTGCAGAGCTATGCATGTCATGCATTGCATGAGGCGGCCTTTGGGCCTAACACAACAGAACAGTGTGCTAAACTGCTGCTGGGCACGTGTGCAGCAGCTGCCAGGGTCAGCACAGCGACCTTCGTGTCTGTGACACCACATGGACATTTTGCAGGCCTGATTTTCCTCTCTCATGACAGACCCAACTCAGCCACGTGTTGTTCTACCTGAGAGCTGAGTGAAATGCTTGCAACATGGAACTGAAAGCACCTCATTACAGCAGGAGAGCTGTCTTTGTGGGGAGGAAATGAAGTCCTCCCATCACCATAGAAGAAGGTACTTTGGGGATGTCAACCTCTTCTCTCACACTGGAGGAAATCCCTCTATAGGTGTGTGCTCTATAACACTAGCAGAGCTCTGCCCATCAGTTCTTTGAAACAAGGTTTGAAAGGTTTAAACTTGCTGCCTTGAAAAGACAGGCAAGTGCATAAGGACCATCAGTATTATCTTTAGGGCTGCCTGGCTAGCCAGATGGATGAACCATCTGGGGCTAAAGTGGAATGAGTACCATGGAAAACAATGTATTTTTCTCCTCTGGGGTTTTTCACCTGGGGAAGTGAGGAGAAGGGTGAGCAGAGGGAATAACTTTTAGATGTTTCTCCCAGGCTGAAAAGGGTCAGAGGCATGAAAGATTTCACAACAGATAAAAACGAAAACTTCCAAGCACATGGTTAGCTTCTTTCAATGCCCAAGGAAGGGGAGTTCAGAGTTGCTGAGCTCTTAAGCAAAGCAGGCAGTGGTTTATTCAAACAGCATTTTGTACAAACGCCTGTAGGACCGAGGGGTTGGGATGGAGGGCGATTATTGAAACTGTGTTTTACAAAGAAGCTAAAGATGATCCAATTATAAAACAGAGCGACTTACCTCAGAACAAGGAGAAAACACTGAAAAAAATCGTTAAAGATAGAGTTAGAAAGCTTCTAGATGGGTCTAATGCGATAGAGATAAACCTGCCTGCCAGTTTCTCTAAGTGTGACTTGTACTCCTCCAGCCTATTAGGATTCTGGGGAAGAGTTAATGAAATACTGGACTGAGGAGAAGGGGTGGTGGGGGGATATAATTTATTTAAACTTTTCAAAAGCCTTTTGATAAAGTCTTTCACAAGAGGCTATTAAAGAAATTTGTTGCCTGCAGGGTGGGAGGCAAAGTCCTGACATGGATTAAAACCTAGATAAGAGGTAAGAAACAAAGGAGAGGAATAAGCGCCCAATTCTCTCCGTGAAAGGAGGTTAATAGCAAGATGCTCCAGGGATCAGCATTGGGACCAGGGATGTTCAATATGTTTATTAACGATCTAAGAGAAAGCAGAGAACAACAGAAATACGAAATTTTGCTGATGGAACAGTTTACTTCTTGCAGTAAGTAATTGGCTGTGTTTGACTCTCTTCTTGTGTTCATGGCTTGTCTGTGAATAGATCACTGGTTTTGCTAATAGGCCTATAAATATAATTGGAAGTACGGCTCAGTCTTGTGAACAGTACTGAGACTGATTGCAGGAGGAGGCTACAGGTGCATCAACCTGGGACAGATGAAGAGTCGCAAAGCAGGAGGGTTTGTGCATTCAGCCCTCCTTCAGCTCTGTAAGTGCTGCGTACTGTAATTCTGCTGCTTCTAATGTCACTGTCTGCTAGTGCTCAAGAAGAGTTATGGTATAAATCACGTCAGGATCCACACCATCATCGCTGTTTCATACTTACACTCCTGGATGGAATGAATCTGCTACGGGTTCATGTGAGCTCATGGGCCCTTTGCCAGCACCCCACAGCCAATGCCCAGGTGGGCACTCATTCATGCACCTTTATGTTATCACTTCTGCATTCCAAGTCCCCATTTGGCAAATTCTTCCCCATGTAGCCAAGCTTTCTGCTGCAAGTTTTAGGAATTAAACGCACACTTCACCACATCCCTGTACTGCTGCCAGAGATGCTCTCTGGTGCTCTTTCAGGGTGCTCTGCCCTGCACCCTGCCCCATCCAGATCCACTTTCTGTGCTGCCTCCACATGCTGGCCTAGCTCTGGCTTCTATTCCCTATTCATCACTCTGACTGAAACACTCAGCTCCTAGCAAGGTAGTTATTGTAGGCAAGTTAAAAGTCCTCCTTCACAGTCACTGCTGCCACATAAGTTTGTTCAACTCACTGTATTAAAGTCATTAGTGCCAGGCAGCCCTGGAGAAATGCTTTATGTCATCATTTTGCTCTACAGCAACCATTTTTTTACAAAGTTGAGGTTGCTATTTCCGAGTACTTCAGCATTTGCTGGAAGCCGCCTGTATTTACATCTTTTGTGAGACAATAAACAAGAAGCAACTTAGAGACACAGTTAGAAAAATTCCATTTTCCAAGTACTTTTTAAAATTGAGACTTTATTGAATTAATCTCTGATAATAACACACAACCAGTCCAGAATTACCAACAGAAATCTTTTTTTTTTCCTAGTGGCCATCAAATTTCCATTTATGTTGGTCTCTTATAAAGAGAATATCAACTTTCTTAGCTGACCAGACCATGAAGTTCCCATGCTGCTGATTTGTCCCAGCTCTGTGTCAATATGAGAGATGACAAACAGCCAGATTAGCACACTGGCTGTGAGTGTGAGGGAGGAGGAAGAGGAGTGCTAGCCAGTCTGTGCTACTCCTCGGCACATAGTGTTACTGCTGGGAAAGGTACTCCCAGGTGTTATCTGATTCGGCAGATCCTCTCTTGCAGGGAGAAACTGCTGATTGCTCAGAGGTCTATGTGCACCCTTTCTCCCACCTCCTGCCAGGGGCTGAGGAATGAGCCAAGGAACAGGGGTACTCTGGGGTGTAAGCGCCTTCAGTGACCAGCAGCAGCAGGGTTGGTGCAGTTGTCCTCATGCTAATGAAGCCCAGTGCTTGAAGGCAGAGACTCCTCCTGTGATCTGCTGGCACTGTCATTTGACACTTCTCACCAGCTGGTGAGTAGGAAAAAAGAATGTTCTGGTGTCAGTGTAAAATAAGTGGCTTCAGCGTGTAGTCGAGTTGCTGGAGTTTTCATGATGCTGTCTTCAGTCTTTTATATATATATGCAGGCATGTACGAGCAGAATGGCCTCCATTTCCAAGCCACTCCGTTCTGTCAGAAACAAGCTGGAGCAGCCAGGCGACCGCTTGACTGATGTCACAGAGGGAAGGTGCTAAGAAGGCAAATGCAATATGAACTCCAGCTCAGCATGCTGCAAACAAATTGAGCTGCTGCGCTGAAGTTGTGAAGAAAAGAGATTTTCTTATTATTTATACAGCGGTCCTAGACATCAGGGAAACAGGCGAGCTGGAAATGGAAATTCCCATTGATGAGAACAAATTTCCTGTTATTGTCACTGCTGAAGCCTGCAGGGATTAGTCACATTACTTGGAATTTTAAACAGTGTAACTTACAAACATTTGAGGAAAACCGGAGTGAGTGAAGTCATAGAGGTGATGCTCTGCATTAAAGACACCAGTGCATTTTTTTAGTTACACAGCTCTCCAGAGCAGAGACTGATCCTGTGTTTACTAGTAAAACATTTCAGAGGGCGACTACTGGGGTCTTTCAGACACCACTAAATTAATGATTTAATAATGATTGAGTTAATCTCTGTAGCATATGGAAATTAAAAATGCAGATATTATGGAAAGGTTCCAATTTTAAAATTTGCTAGAGGTTTTAATGCAGTCAACAGAAACATCACCAACGTTTCTGAAGTATAGAGATGATTATTTTCTACTGTGAAAACATTACATTCAGGTTGAGGTCTACTGTTGTTCTAATTAGGAAGGATGAAGAAGAAAGAAATGCTGGTCTAAGCTGTTTGTTGCCTCTGAAAGGTAGGTATCAAGTCAATGAGGGGTGCAGACTGGACAGACAGATGTGGAAATCAGTATTAAAAAAAATCAGACTTGAATGTATTCAAGAGCACGTTACTCTGATATGCACTGATAGGATGCAGCCTGGGAACCATAAATAAAGAGAGAGAAACACTGAGGACAATTATAAATAACTTAGAAGAATGATAAGCTCCTGGACTGCAAATTGGCATGAGGAGCTATTCAATGATCCATGTTTAACAGGGTGATTAGTGTATGACTGGTTAATAACTGTGGAGAAATGTCACTGGGAAAAGCTTATGCAGCACCTGCATAAGCCTTTGGATAAATACCAACAGCATGAACAGGTACAAAAATACTATGAAAAAACATTGCTTTTGGATCTGTGAGCGTCCCTGCACCTGGACACACATACACACCCACAAGAGGGCTCACATATGCCTGTCCAACTGATCACCTGAATGAGAGAGTTAATAAAAGGTTTTACTCACCGGATGCTCATTCAAACCTGTTGCAGCAGGAGCTGTCAGTCCCTGGAAGCATCTACAGGGACCAGTGATCGTGATTTGATTACACTGAATATGAGCACAGGGAGTATCCTGTCAAGAAATAATATATATATTTATATACCTGGCCCTTTGAAAAGGCAAACTTCTCAAGTGTCAAAAGTAAAATGTGTTAGGAGAGAGCATGTGATGTATATGTATATATTTGTATAAACACTCATTTGTCTGTGTGTGAGAATTGGGAACTCCTCCAACAAAGTTTATCAGAGGCCACCATGGCACAGTCACTCCAGAAGGGGACCAAGGATAAAATCTCAGTAAGACTGAGCAGTAAGAGAGACAGTGTGGAATTCACAAAAAAATGCATATAGAGAAGCAGGGCCAAGATGAGGGAATCTGATGGCAAGCATAGCAGTGGGGAGAAATCACCAGGTCTGAACTTTGTGACGAGGTCCAGCCCCAGCAAGACAGGAGAAAGGGCCTCAGAGCTTGTGCCCACTGCAGCAGCCTTGTGGAAGTCCTCAGGAGGAGAAGAAGGAGAAGAGGGGTTTTAATGACAAGGCTGTACAAAGCCTTTTCACGGAAGAGCCCAGCAACCTGCAGGAGTGGCAGTGGGGGTCCTGTAGAAAGCAATCATTTTCCCCACCTGTCAGCTAGAGAATACCAGCAGGATGGAGGGAATGTGCAGCACCTGAAGGTGGAAGACCCCAGCTTTCTCTTGGGGATGTGTGGTGAGGGTGGCGAGGAGGGGAAAGGGGTGGTTGGGGGGTCCTCTCTGTTCTACTGAGGGAACGGGGAAAGTTTCTTCTCTCTCCCGTTGCTGAGCCAGCATGTCTGGGTGCCAGCACCAGCCTGATGCTGGGTGTCACACTAACAGGTCCTTCTGGCTGTGACATTTCTAAAGTGTCTTCTCAGATGCCAGAATCACAGCTGACTCATGCCCAGGCAGCGAGTAGGGCCAGAGACGCTGTCGGGATCACTCCCACATTCAATTACTCACAGCAGCCTGTGCACACACCTTGTCACTTGACCGCATTCCCTGTCCCTTCCCAGAGGCACAGGTTCTTCCAGCAGCAGAGGGCTGCTGTCCATTAGAGGTGCAGGTGCCTCTGTCCTGTTTTCTCCCCTGCCTACAGAGCACCAGCTGAGGAAGCCAGACTCCACAGGGAGGTTAAAGAGAGAGTGAAACCACTGGCTCCACATCCACCAGCTCCCACAGCCTTCATGTGAAGAGCACAAGGGACCATGGTTGATGCCAGGTCAGGAGATTATGAGAAGCAGCAGAGAAAAAGAGAGCGGGGGGGAAATGGGTGCTGAACTGGGACCCACAGTCCCTAACCTGGGGCTTTGCACTTAGCAGATCCTCATCATAGAAGACAACTTTGTGGCACTATTACCAGTCAGCACTTCTCCCTCTTCTCCCTCCCTCACTTTCCCTTTCATCTAGGTTGCTGCAGTTGCATTTAATGACACAACAGATGTATTCATTTGCATCTTTATACAGATCTCTAAGCTCTACAAATGGGTGGGTGGGCATGACCCCATTTCCCCAAATTATTCAGCACCTTTCAGTTATGCATTTCTCTCTTTTCTAATGTCTTTTTGAAGTACATAGAAGCACCAGTGTAGAATTGCTTTGCCATTTTCTCTCAAGCATCTAGGACCAGATCACTCCTCTGCCCATGTGAATCTCCTTTACAAGTCAACAGGAGCCACAGAGATGTGTGTGCACAGACACACTGCCTCCTCCCCCATCTACACACACTTCCTGGAGAGGGGAAAAGCCACAGATTCACCTGGCATATCCCCATGCTACGCAGAAGATTCCTATGGGGAAGAAATGAGGGAAAAACAAGTGACACCCTGTCTGTTTATCAAGGGTGATGACAGTTCTGCTGCTGCCATGAAGAGATGTGTGGTCGCATTTACAGTTCTGTGGGTGAGTTAAACTACTTCCTCTACAGGATCTGAAGGCGGTGTTTCTGCAGAGCTGCTCCAGGCACACTCCACGCTGATGACTCAGGGTGATGTTGCCACCAGCATGGAAGATGTGTCAGCACAGTGGGGTGCTGGTGTGTGCTCCTGAGAGTTTCCTCTGACCAGGTCCCTGGCCCTCAGCCAGTGGGTACCCAGCTAGAGCATGAGCGTTTAAATGGGTAGGGTACAGGTTCACACACAAGACCAATTCCCATGGGAAAATAGCCCATGTTACATTTCCCGTGAGTCTGGATCTCTGCCTGATAGCTGCACAGACTAAGATCAGGAGGACAGAAGACAAGGAGAGTGGTAGAAAGGAGGGGAGAGTAAGGGCTATTTCTTACTGGGCTGTCATATATACATAGGCAACATAACAGCATCCCGAATATTGCATTGTGAGGTCACATGCATAGGAGAGGAAAGCTCCTGTCCTGACTCTCCTTCTACCTTCCCATCCCTTTGACCAGGTGGTTCTGGGGCTATGTGTTGGTGAGAAGATGTTGGTGTGATGCCCTGGGAGAGCCAAGGGTGAGGATACTGGTTGCTGTAGGCAGAGATCATCACCAGTTTAATTTATGGGTTGCATTCTGTGTATAAAGCCATGGCTACAGATCTAATGTAATCCTGCCACTGTGAGTGTGCTGAGCACTGCTGTCAATCAAAGGTGCTTTGCATTGGTACATTTTCATATAAATATGTATGTCCTTTCACTAACAGTATTATTATTTATTATTTGTGTTACTGTTATGCCTCAAGGCTTCAGCAGGGACCAGGTTCCTGTTGTGCTCGGTGTCTCACACACATGGTGAGAGGCAGACTGTGTTCTGTACAGCTTCCAGACAAAATACACCATAACAGGCACAGTCTGGGGTCCATAAGTAAAAAAAAAAAACCACTTTGAAGTGCTGGGTTCAGTTCACCAGTGGCAGAGCTGTGAGCATACCTGAGCTTGTGCTGACTTCTTATCCATCAATCTTTCCACTTCAGTACCAAAATCTTGGCAGCATTGGCTTCTTTTAGAGAAGCAAATGGATGAGATGTTTTACAAGGTGGAAATTCCCTTTGAACCCTCTTTTTGAATACCCCCACATGCAGGGAGGCCAGGATGCACCTGGAGGAAGAAAAGGTGCCTTGGGGAGGGAGGGGTCACATGCATTAGAAATCTGACAGTGACTCCCTCTCAGTGGCATCCCTGTGCAGAAACCAGCAGTGACTCCTCTGATGCCAGAGACATGGCACCCCACAGCCCAGCCCATGGACACTCTCGGGAGTGTACCCAAAGACTCACACTGTCTAATGGGAGATTTTTCTCCTCCCAAAGCCCGGGCTGCACCTGAGCACAGGGGGTTCTCTCACCCCTGTAAAAGGGGAGTCTCTTAGGCTTTGGCAGCAGTGGAGAGGGCATAGGCTGCTTGGTGCAGGAGGGCTCAGGGTCTGTCCTCTACTGGTCCCCGTTTATCCCATCTCTCTCCATAATGGGTGGGACCCCAAGGCCATGGCCAGTCAGAGGGATCCCAGCCCTGCAGCACCAACTACAAAAACTACTTTTCAAAGGTTACTCCATTCTGTAATGCTAAGGGAGGGCAGCACTGCTGGGGCAGGTGACTCTGGAGGGGACACGTGGGGACACAAGAGAGAATTGAGAAATGAAGGAAGAGGAGGAGATGTGAGGATGCACAAAAGGAGACACAGGAAGGGACACAGCAGCAGATCCAGGAACAGAACAGGGCTTGGAACAACTTCTGAAGAGAAGAGCTCCTTGCTGGGGTAATCTTGGGAGGGCACTGTGCCTGTTGGGGACCCACACTGGAGCAGGGACACTCCTGAATGGAGAGCAGCCCATGGCTGACCCAGGATGGAGAACGGTATTAGTAGGAGGAAAGAGCAAGGGAAGACCAGAGCGAAAACCAGGAGCAGCAGCAAGAAAAGGGCCTCCCTACACTGCCCATCTCCTCACCAATGGTACTGGAGGGGAATGGGTGTAAAGCACATTGAAAACGGTGGGAGAGAGATGATGGGTTGAAGCTGAGCCTGGGGAACAGGAAAGAAAGAAGCTTCCCTTGGTGTTTAATTATCGAAGTCTTCTTTGTTTTCCATCAGCCAGATCAGTAAGTAAAGGTTTATGTTAATTGGAAATAAATCAAATTCAGTAAAATTCCCTGAACTGAGACTGTTTTGCCTGCAACAGACACATATGAAAAAATTGGAGGTTTTTAGCTGACAAGGCTGTAAGGAAAAGCTTCAGAAGGCAATTCAGGATTAGTGACAAAGCCCTCAAAGCAGAAGTAGAGTGAAAAAGGCCCCCAGTATTTATCTTGTTATGAATCAGTACATGGCCACTGCATGTGCAAGAACAAACACCAGCAGATGACAACGGAATGGCACAATGTTGGTGGCACAGGAGTCCAAGACTCGACATCTAGGTCACAACTGCTGAATAGATCTGGTGTGACCAAAGGATCACTGAGTATTTTAAGACAGCCAAGTTTCCAGTCTTCATGAACCAGCCAAAAAGAAGCAAAATACTACTACACACTCTCCTCATCTCCTCTGCAGAACCACATCACTAACCCACCAGGACAACCAATGACCAGGCATGCTGGCAGAAGAAACACTGACAGATGCAAATGCTGTAGGTCCCATCCACTGCACACTGGTTCTCCTGTGCAGATGTGGACCAACCTGCACACATCACCACATCTGCAACAATTCTGCATCACAGCTGACACTGCTACAGAAATCCAGTAGATTTCTGCTCCATGTATAGGGCAAGCATCTGTCCAGATCAATACAGCTGAGACATCCAATACAGTTCAGGAAAGCTAGGGCACCACTTCTGCCTCTCAGATGGCAAAATTCCGCTTTATTTTGGCTGAGATTAGGTTCTTTCTTCTGCATATGCTGATAGGATCTATGTTTGTTCTATCCTAATTGCCTTTCACTCTAACTCAAGCCTAAAAATGGCTTGCTGAGGTGTATCTCAAAAAACCCCCACAGAACTAAATTCCAGCATCAGCACCCAGGAAGAGAGAGAATCTCAAGGTTCCCCATTGAAACAGCTAGTGAAATTTAATAACACCAGTGGCAGTCAGATTTATGTAACTTTTATGAAATCAATAGTACTGGACTCTGCAAAATGACTTGAAGAGCAAGACCCCATACAAATGTAATTAAGCACAGATGGCAGCATGCTTTCTGTGCTCGTGAACAGCACTGCAAAGCTCTGCTTGCTTTAATGTGAACAGCAGTTGCCTTGAACTTGCTGTAGCTGATGTGAAAATGCCTTTGTCACCAGTCAAGGCTGTTTTTAATCTAATGGTCACTTATTTAAATAAGGCTGGTGTTCGAGGTTCAATGCTCTACAGGAAACAGGCAGGAGAGGAGATGGAGCTTGTGAGATGAAGTTTCACATACAACGTCCAAACCACATTCAACTGACTTCTGCCTCGTGTTTTCCTCAAAGCAATGTCAAAAGATCTTTTTGCAGTGCAGGACCACTACCTCCTCTCCACCCCAAAGCAATGGGGCCATCTAAGAGCTTAAGTGGGTTCATGGCACAGGGCAGTGAGCGCTGTGCTGAGCACTTGTCCCTTTGAAGAACCCCCAGCCACATCCTCCTGCAGCTTCACATAATGGCCTTTTCCTTCTTACGTCCCATGCCACCAGCACTCCCATCCCCTCCACCTGGCATCCTTGCTGACAGGGTTTGCTGCAGCAAGGGTTGAGAAAACAGTCTGGGATTAAGACCTATGTGAAGTGAGCAGAAGGTGGCAAGATTTAAGGTAGTACACAAAACATAAATGTAGGTGGTTGAGAAATGGATGGGGAGAAAATGGTGATCACATGCTTTTTCAGTTTTCCGTAAGTGAATGTTTTATTTTCCTGTTGGATAAAAAGCACATGGAGGTAGACAGGTGGATGTCACAGAACTGTCAGAAGGCTGTTTTCCACACTTATTTTCTGAAATTTGAAATGACACTGAATGTTGAAGATTTGGGGAAAAAAAAAATCTTCACAGAGTTATCTGTACACCTCTGTCATAATCCTAAAAGGACGGATATATTTTTAACAGCCTCAGGATAAAAAACATGTTCGGAAAGTTCAGAAAAGCTCAAGTGCTGTTACAACACAAAAATACTTTTAATCATTAAAGGCATGCCTCTTTAACCTCCTTGGCTGCCTGTGACACGTTCCCCAGCTTTCACTAACATCTTTCTCTCCCAGCCCAGCAGTCTGTCTGTGCACATGGACCCTGGGATGTCACCTCACGGGCAGCGTGTGCACAGCTAAAGCTGGAACTTGTCACTCCCTTGCAGAACCAGCCTCGAAAGGTTCTATTCAGGCACAGTTATCTAATGCAGTGGCTTTCAACTTCCTCAGCTCTGCTAATGGCTTATGGACTATGTCAAAGGGAAACACAAAAGGTAAAGAAAAGTCGCTCTAATATCTCTGAAAGTAAGTTGATGATAAAGGGATCTGTACCACTACTAGGCCATTTTTAGAGGTACACAAATAGGATTGAAAGCCATGGTGAGGTGTTTCAGTGTGCACTGAGGCACATGTATTATTCTGCCCCTCTCTAGCTGCTGGCTACTTCAGTATTACCACACACCTTACCAATTTAGTCAGAAGATGTGGAAAATTTAAAGTTGAAGACTATAACACTTTTATTTTCTTTTCTGGTTTTGGTCTTTATTCCACTTTCTTATATTTGTGCCGCCTTCTTTTCTTTGGGGTCCTCTCATCTATTCATTGAATCTGTTTTCACTGGTGAACTTATTGTTTCCTACCAGTAGTAAATCTGTAGCAATGGTTTCCTGGAGTGAAAGTATAATTTTGTTTCTACTGTGTTCATGAAAACTAGTAAATCTAAATTGCAGAATATTATTACATCAAACACCAGCAAATCAAGCCAATTTTGTATAGGTGAGCTTCTGTCAATCTCCTCACAGTATAGCTCACAAAACCTCCAAATATTCTTACTTTCAAGGTGTTTAGTTTTTGTTTGGTTGGGGTTTTTTTCTGTTTGTTGCCATATTTTCTTTTCCACTCATTAGAGCACTTATAGGTTTTGGGGGGTTTTTACTGTTTAAAAGCCTGGTCTTTTTGTCATGGTAGTTGTAGTGACATTATAAACAAACGTATAATTACATTACAATTTCATCAATCATCCTACAAGTCTGTACTATTCCATTAGAGGTTAGTCGGATGCTCAGTTTCCTGCAAGTGTGCCTGGATCTCCCACTTCAGTGTAGTGTGTGTGACTGATCCATTTCACACTCTGAATGCCTTGTCTGTTTGGATGATGAGTTTATGGGGGAAGGGAACATCTGCTCTCCACATTTGCATGGAGCTCCATACACTGAGGATCTCTTCTTAGCTGGCCACTACCAGTGGCTAGAGTCTTCATGATTACTGATAGAAAATAACTTGTTTTAAGCTTCCGAGGTTTCTTCAACTGCTGGGAGGTTTTTTTTCTCCCAAATTATTAAAGGCATTTTTTCTCTAGGATTATTTCATTTTACAAACATATACGTAATGTACAGTCAACAAAGTTAAAATGAAGTGCATAAATGGAGGGGGATGAGAATTAAAAATAATTCTTTTTAAAAAGACATTCAGCATAAGTTATTCTTTTTTACAGTTCCTCCTCTTACTAGTCAAAGGTTTCTCTGATAGTTTTACTGTCTGGGGGGATTTATCTGCAAATTTGAGACTACTGCCGTAAACTAGTGGGGATTAGGAGCCTTCACAATAGTAAAGTTGGGGCCTAATATGCCTTTTATGTGGAACTGCAATCAAAACATAAATGCACTCATCTTCTTCCTTTTCATTCCCCTCTAAGAGCTCAGCAGAGCCAGGAGTACTTCTCTTTAAAGCTTCTTTCCAGTAAGGTTGTAACAGAACCAAGGCCCCAGAAGATGAAGGATTTTTTTCTTAGATCTCCCAATCAACATTCTAGGTTAATAGTGCTGCCTTCTCTCTTTCCTCATCATATACCTGTTTAAAAAGAACAAACATCTTCCAGTATGCCGGCCTGACACAGTTCAGATGGTGGAAGATCAATATCTTATGGCCTTGGTAAGTGATTGCCTTTATGGCTTCAGTTGCTTTTAGGATTTGCTCCATCTCATGTATATCAGACAGAGAAGCAATAACAGTGCTGCCTTAACTGGCTGCTTTTGTGTTTAAAGCAATGATTACCTGTGCTCATGCACTGCCATGTTTTCTTGCTGGGATCCCTTGCCAGATTTTACCACACCATCCCAGTTATCCCAGTTCCCAGCTGTGAAATTGCCCAAGAAGTACCATGACACATATCTGGCTCATGAATAGGGGCTCATTCTCACTGACACTGTGAGGATCACAATACATTCTCTGCAGTACTACTGTCAAGGTAGAACGTGCCAAGCAGCTTCTGTGCCGTCCCACTCCAGAGGGGCTGGCTGCCACCGGGATGCATCTGCCATCTGCAGGGGTCCCTGCCGACCCTCCTGCAGCACCTCAGCTTGGTACTCTTCAGGGGTCAGCCTTGCTCTTCGAGCAGGGAGGAGGCAGGGGAAGGCTGGCAGTAACAGCTGGATCTTAATCACCGGAGCAGCTTCAAAGGACCGTGTCACACCCGGTGGCATTCCTACAGAGGGTTCCTCCTGCAGCTTCACTTCTGGCCTGTCGCTGCCTATTAATGCATTTTCTGGCCCCGCTGCTCCCACCACTCCAAAGGCAAGTTCCCTTCAGTCACTGCTCTGCATCGTGTTTAAGTATGTGCTTAGCCCTTAACACATGATTTCATCCTGGTGAAGCCAAAGGGCACTGAGCACTGGCTGAAATACCCTCCGGAAAGTGAACAGGGACCTACGGCCCTGGCAAGGCCAAGTAAAAAGCGAATGCAAAGGAAGACTTTCTCTGTCAGTAAACAAAACAAAGCAAGCTGATTTTTAAACCTTTTAGCATGTCTGGGTGTCTTTTCTGCCACTGATGAAGGATAAACAATGCAATTATTAATTATTGATGATCGCTAATAAGAATGATGATTATCATCACCATCATCCAGCCTTGCCATTCCTGCCACCTCTCTAATCAGTGTGATCTCACTGTTATTATACATAATTGCAATCTTCCAAGTCAGGGTAGGCAAAGAAGCAACCTTGCAGTGTAAATACTAAATACTTGGTGTAACAAGAGTGAGAGTTCCCCAGCTTGGAGCACAGCTAAGCGAAGCCACGGGCTTCCATTCTTTTTAATTTACCATCTGTTCTGTATGACACAGCCTGTGTCTCTTTAGGGTTTAGTACCCATTTATTATCCAAAAGCCACCTCTGCCTGCTATTAAAATCACGTTGGAGTGATTTAGAGAGGGAATCCGTCCATTTGCCCAAGTGGAAAGATGTGTCATCAGCATAAACCTGAATGCAGCTGCCTTTCTGGACTCCAGGGCTGGGAAATGCCTCACCAGCACATGTGCATTCTGTCGGCTCCAGCCCCTTCCCTCCCCCTGGCAGAGTCCATTATCATGGGCTTGGCATCACACACCCCCTTCTCTCTTCCTCCCTTGTTACACACACATGCACCACATGCACACACACACACACTTTTCCATGGTGCCTTTTTCTTCTCTGTGTGTGTCATGAAAGGGACACAAGTGAGCACCGTCCCACTGATACTCCACCTTCTTTTTCACTTTAACTCCAGCCTCCCTGATCATTACCCTCTGTCACAGGCTAAACCAGCATGCTCATTATTCTTCCCTCTCCATTCCCTTTAATCATTCACTCTAATATATACCTGTCCATGTAAGCATGCTCCTTACCCCTTTATTTTCTGACATGCACCCTTTTCCCATGTCCTCACACTCAGCTTTACCTCCTCTCCTCATTTCCAGCTCTCACGGTTCTCACCATTATTTAATAAAACACAGCACAGATGAAGATAATTGCCATCACTTCCACAGTCCCTTGGGACATCTCAGAAATCTCCCACAGGTACCCAGGCAAGCACCTCACCCTAATAGTGAATGACTGTTAAACTAAGCAAGAGATTTCCAACACTCTCTGCAAATTGAACCCAACAATGCCCCCTCTACCTCTATAGCTGCCTTCCATGGTTTTAGCCACTTCCAATTAACTGAGCACCTCAGACCTGTCCTCAGGGATCCAGGACAGACAAGATCCAGGCTGAAGTTCAGAATGGCAAAACAATTAAATGCATGGTGTCTTGGCTTCAGAATCCTGGGGCAGAGCTTCTGGGGGACAGGGACCCTGTGGGAGTCTGTAGCCAGGAGCTCAGTCCCTACTGAGCCATCAGGTGGGATACAGGTGGCAAAACTCCCTACACAGCAGAGAGGGGGCAAGGTGGTACTGGTGTTACTGTACACATCCAGCTGTTTGTGCAGATACCAAAGGGAGAGTTTTTGTGCACTAAAAGTGTAGGGTCTCAGCTGGTTTGCTGAGACAACAGCCATTTTGTTCTCAGGCTCACTACAGCAGAGGTTTGTGTGCTCAGCGTTCCCACGGAGGGTGGAAGATTAATAGAGCCATTGTCCCAACTTAAAACATTTTAATGAAAACTCTGGCATCACTGATGTGTGTCCTTGCTTGCTGTTATTTTTTCTTACCTAATTTACCTGATAGACTACAGCAGGAGGGGAGAGGAAAGGAGAAAGAAGACAAGGGAATAATGGGTATGTTCTCACCAGAAATTCTGAATTGATTTAAAATTAATTCCTCATCTCTATTTTGAATCAATACTTCAAAATCAAAATCTCACTTTTTGTTTTAGCCTCTCATGCCTTTCTTTTTTCCCCCACACCAAATGCACTAAAATATAAATCTGTATTTTTAACCTTTTTTTCTTTTTTAAAAAACAAACAATAGCCTGAAAATGAAATTACATGTTATGTCTTTTTGGTATTTTGTTTAGAAATGGTGACTTGAAATGCCAGTTACAATCTAGTACTTTTCTGGAGGGAGTGAGCACCTGATTTCCAGAGGTTTGATGGGCCATTTATCCTCATGATGGGGCAAAAGGAAAGGAGGCATCCCAGATACAGTATGCTTGCACTGGCCTCCCTCAGAGAACAGTAGAACTGCAAAAGCTGAGAAAGCAGGAGACAGCTTCCTGAGATGAGTAAGGGCTCAGTCTGATTTTGGTATTATAAGTTCTGGAGGTACTGGAAGAGTGCAGTGGGAAAAGCATATCCCCCTTACTTGTCCTACCTTGCCCCATTGTCCCATGCCAATTTTGTCAGGTTTTTCCAGACTGAGCCTGAAAGAAAAGCAAGATTCCAGGGTGTGCTCTTCTATTTGTCCCCACAGAGCCCCAAGGGCTGCAGGGGAAAGAGGCTGGAAAAGTCTGCCTGACTGCTTTAGAGGAGGTCCAGCTGACATGCTGTCACTCTGGGCACTGAAATGCCCCTGCTTTCACTGTGATCTGGCAGGTCAGACAGAATCTCTCACCATCACCAGCTGAGGCACAGAGACCAGTCCAGCCCCATATGTCCACCTAAGCAGGAGCTGGCAGGTCAGCACTGCACAGCAGAGGAGTGAGGGGCTGGTGGGGGAAGCCTGAGCTGGAAGAGAAGGGTGGGCTGCAGGGCAGGAGGGGCCACTGGCAAGATGATGAGGGAAGCCCCAGGCTGGGAGGGCCAGAAAGTTAATGCAAGTGAGTAATGTGGTGCATTAGTAGAGATGTGTGCATAGGGGAAGCCATGAAGAGCTAAGTTTAGCTCTAGTCAACACCATCAGTCTTTCACTTTCATGAGCACTAAAATTGACTGAAACTCAAAATATGTATTTTAAAAAATGGGAAAGGAAAAGAAAATGTCCGGTTCCTGTAAGATGATCAATAACAGCCAGTCCTAGAGATGACTTTTTCAGCCACAGAGAAACAACTGTTATTGTTGAATTGCTTGGGAACTTTGCCAGTGGACAAAGATAAACCAATAATGTCAAAGAGAGGAGGGGTGAGATTGCTGAAACCTTAGCTACGGTAAGAGGGTTGATGGAAACACTTTCAAGGGGCATGTGGCAGGCCTCAAGGAAAGCAATCAGCTCCAACCAGGCACCAGGAAAAGCAAGGGCTGGGAGACCACACACCTATGCCTCCTCCACACCACGGCTGCTGCAGCTGCTGCAGCAGATGGCACTGGGTGCAGCATCGACCTGCTTCGGAGGCTGTAACCATGGCATGGGAGTAGACATGTGGGGCATGTGGGCTCTTGCAGGACTTTCCTCACAACCCTTTCTCGCCCTGCACTGCTACTTGACTTCTCCTGCTCCCTTAGAGGTGGGAAGCCCAGAAGTGCAGGCAGGAGCGAGGGGCAGCCGTGAAGCAGCCCTGTTACCTCAGGAGCAAGTTCACTCTCTGGAACCAGAACTGCCTCAGACACGCATCATTTAACACTGCAAAGAAATCTTTACTAAAGCTTTATTTCTGCAGCTGTGTCCCCCGTCCCCTGTGGCTCTGCAGTCATCCCTTGCAAGCCTAGGACTCACCCAGAGCACACAGATGTGGGGGACCTCCCTACCAGATGGCATGGCACCAGGAGCACCCCTCTCTGACTGCCCTTAAAAGGGCTCTTCCAGGGCAGTGGAAGCAGTTGGTAGGTTGCTGACTGTAATAGTTTTGACTGTGAAGGTCTGCAGGGAAAACCAAAGCAGTCACAGGGTCATAGTTCCCTGAGTTTTTGCCATTTCATCCTGGACAAATAGTAAATCTCATTCCTTAAAATAAAATCCTTCGTATGTTGTGAAACAGTGCACTGAGGGCTGTTTTTCACAAGACCTTGTTATTCCTATGACACCAGCCACATGACACCAAGGCACATATTTGGGCCGCGATGTCCACAGACAATAGATGGAAAGGCCCTGGGCAGACCCCAATTTGTGCCTGTGAGAGATAGGCTGCTCTGTCTAATCTTGACCTTTTAAAAGTTTCCAAATACTGACTTCCATTACTACAGAAAAATCACTGCACATTCTAGGTTTTGTGTGTTTTGTTCAAAATTTCCCGGAATTCGAACCCAAAACCAGCTAGCTCCCTGGGTGATATTACAGGGTAGGGGGCAACTGAGTCAGGGGATGCCAGAGAAACTTGCTGATGGGTGCAGAACCAGCCAAAGCAAAAGCCAAACCCAAAACACAGGGGTCCTGACTTTCAGGGCTGTCTTCTGACTGCAGAATAGTGTTTCCTAGTAGTACATGCTCCTGACAGCATTGGGGTAATCACCCCTCCCTCATTGTCATATGCTTTTGGTACATCACGGGGACATAGAATCATAGAAGGGTTTGAGTTGGAGGGGACCTTAAAGATTATCTAGTTACATCTCAGTGCCACAGGCAGGGACACCTTCCACTAGACCAGGCTGCTCAAAGCTCCTGCCAGCCTGGCCTTGAACTCTTCCAGGGATGGGGCATCCACAACTTCTCTGGGCAACCTGTGCCAGGGCCTCACCACCCTCAGAGTAAAGAATTGCTTCCTAATGTCTAATCTAAATTTACTGTCTTCCAGTGTAAAGCCATTCCCCCTTATCCCATCACAGGGTCACTGGCTGCCTGACAAAAAGTGTTTTCACCTGTGTTGCAGTATGGGAAACTGAGGCACAGAGGAAAGATTTACCTGAGGTTATTCTGGAGACCAGTGGGAGATTTGAAGCTAAAACATGAACTCGCGAGAGCTCAAGGTCTTTCAAGTCTCAGCAAACATTCCATTCTGAATACAGACATCGGTTGATAGGTTTATGAATGGGGAGGGAGAGAGGGATGTCCTCTGCAGTATTTTGGATCCTGTGGTCCCCACTGATTTGGACCTTCCAAAGGCTGCAGCTTCATCACTGTCAAGAAGAACTCAGATCCCACAAGGATGGAGAGAGCTTCAGGTTACCACACCTGCAAAGGGCAATAGAGCACATCCATTCTGTGGGAATCCCATCAAAGCTTTGAACCTCCAGCCTATCTGATCTGCTTTTTAGCTAAGAAGTCATTTACATGGCATGCTCTGTCCTCAACCTCTCTGCTAACAGAGATGATTATTTGATGTCTGCAAGGACATCCCTCCCTGGTTTGGAACACACAGACCACAGAGAAGTCACCACAATCTCCTGCTGGCTGCTCAGCCCTACCAGCTGCCACACAGGTGAGACCCCACCTCTCCAGGAGAGCCGGAGTCCTGTCCTCCCCCTCCCTCTCCGTGTTTGTGTTGCTCTTTAAATGGCTTTGTTTTGCTTAAGCATCCCTTTTCAAGTACTGTTTAGCTTCCAGTTGGAATGAGCTCCAGGAAGCATGGCCGGGCCCCTGCCTGGAACAACGGCCTGTAATTTACGGTGAGTTATGTTTCAATTACCTCGGTGTTATAGCGTCTTGGTGAGGGCAGGCATTATGTCATGTCAGGGATACGGGAGAGGGAGAAAATACAGACGCTCCCATTACAGCCAGTGATGGAACAGTTTTAATAATACTGCAGGAAAAAAAATAAAGAGAAGGGGAGCGCAAATGACTTTCCAGCCATACCATTACTGCACATTAGTAACCCAGCGCAGCCAGGGAGAGAGAGGGGGAGAGTGAAGTGGGGAAAGGACAGGCACAGCTAAGCAACAGGAAAGAAGAAAAGGGAGAGGAGAAGGAGGGGGCAGAGAAAGGGAAAAATAGGATGAGGCAGGAGAAGATGGGGAAGGAGGGAGGGAAAGATGGAGAGAGGGACAGAGAAGGGCACCAGAGGAGCAAGGAAAGAGGCTGAGTGAGAGATGCAAGAGGAGGGGTGGCAGGAAAAGAAGGATGTGGTCCTCATAGAACTACAGAGGGAGGCTCACTGCCTCAGCCCCACAGCAATCCTACCTCCCAGCCAGCTCCCATGCACCCCACACCTCCACTGGCTGTGGTTCACTGGCTGTGGGGAATGGCAAGGCAGGCGAGGGGCTGCAGGAATGGGGAAGAGAAGCAATCTCTATTAGGCTTTGGTGAACGACATTGCTTTGTTGCTAGAACAAAGCACTCGACTTTCCAATAATAACAATTCACTTTTTTTTTCTTTCAAGCAAATTTCCTTTGTCGTTGTGGCTTTTCCTAATTTTACTTCAGCAGGGTAAGCCCCTAACTTCCAGCTTGCTGTCTCAATCCACGCTCTGCCTCACTCTCAGTCACTCCTGCCCATGTGTGCCAGCACGATCTCTCCTTCTTTATTTTCTTGACACAAATGGCAGTCATTGCTCAGAGAATGTGCTGGGTGAGCCTGCTTTGTAATTCAAACCTTTTATTCAGGTTACTATTATGTACTAAAGAGGAAAATATGTATTGGCTAAACGGCCTCCTTACTGATGGTCCCCAGGGTGCAAGGGAATGGCTGGGGCATAGGACCTCATGTGAACCTGCTGTCTCCCTGCCTTGCTCATCTCTTTCCAGGGAATTCAGCTCCTTTTCATTGCCACCTGCCTTCCCACTGCAGGGAGTAAAACCTGTGGTAGGAGACAAATTTATGCCTTTCTGTCACTGTTCATGCTTGACAATGGGCTCAAAGACCAAGAACTTTGGGCATATCAAATAGCCAACAGGAAGATCAGTTGAAAATTGGGAGTGTAATTTGAAGGAAGCATGAATAAGTGAGATTTTGCCTCTGCCTGGGTAATTTATACCAGTATAACTTCTAGAGATCAGTTCCCACCTGTGTAGGCTTATTCCACCAATGCAATGCCAGAAAGCCTCAGCAAACCCAAGGGAGGGATTCCCTACCATGACAAATGGCTTCATGCTGCTGTACCAGTGAAAAATAAAAGCTGTCCGCCTGTCACTCAGATTTTGGTTTTCCAGAATGCTGTTAGTAAAGATAGGGGATAATACTGCAGTGTTTCAAGTTGTGCACCTGCATTCTTTCAGTACCATATCTGTACAGTACCAGTGACCACAGTTGTGTAAATGTGAGCTGAACCAGCCAATGGCACACGGAGGCACATTTCTCATGGTTGCAATAAGGGGCACATCCTGCCTCACGGCAGTTATGAAAAAACATGACACCAAATGATCTGGTTTAATTTTAAAAGCACATGCATAGGCCACCCCTGTTCCAGTGCAAAGCCTGCAGAAACATTTTCCCCATTACCATGTCCGGATTATCAGTGTGAGTTTGCACTGTATCAGCAGCTTACCACTGTGTTGACTGGCATATTTGCCATTCAGGTACAAAGATCCCAAATGCTGGTTGAACCTGCTATGTTGCAGGCTTCCCAGCCCTCCTGCGCTGTGTGTGGTGTATCTGACTGTTGGCAGCTGGGGGCTGCAGCCTCCGGAATGGTTCTTCTCTGTGCTGCTCACACCTCACCTGCTGCATCAAAGCGAGGGGGCATCTGGATAACTCTGTGGTTGGGCACATGTACTGCAGGCAGGGGGATCTCAGAGGTCAGGGGACTGCTGCCAGAAATTTCAAGTGGAGGCTGCCTAAAAACATTCTCCATCCACTGGATTACTCCAATTTTACAGGATGACACAGACAACAGAGGAAATTATTAAGGCGACCTGAGTTCCACATCAAGGAGTTAACCTTTTATGCTTGCCTGCAGACAGAGTGGATGATTTCTGGTAAAACTTTTCTTTTTGCCAGGACTTTTCAGGGAAGATTTCTATCTTTTTCCTGGACCTCTTTTAAGAGGAGACCATGATCTGCCTTATATTGTCTGAGGTGTAGTCTGGAGTTTTTGTTCAGTGAGAGTCTCTTTGCCTCAGGGATTGTTTCAGAGGGACTTACATGGCAATTGCATCTAGTCTGCATTATAAACAGGACACATTTCTCTTTCCAAGTAGACATTATCTTGTTTACCCTTTTTAAAAATTATTTTATTTATTTGGTACCATGGGAATACCTCTGCACAGGCAGGTAGTATTCAGTTGCATGTAGAAAGGGAAACTTCACCCAAGCAGTTCTACCACAGTCCCCTCATTTGTCTTGTGGCAGAGTTTAACAGTGAGAATCTCTTTCTTCCCTCCATTTCTGAGCTCACAGATGTTAAACACAGGCGATGCAGATCTGATGGTCTTGTGGTTCCAGCTTCTCTTCCTTGTTTCCAGCTGCTAAATCACATTTAAAGATGTTAACAATACACAAATACCCTCAGCATATGACTTCCTTCTGCAAGTGATCACTGGAGCTGTCACAGGGGTATTATTACATTGCCAATGAGAAGAAACACATCCCCCATGGTTCTGAATGGAAGGGAGGCATCCGTAAGGCAGCTTCTCAAGTAGGAGGTGGCCCAGGCTTTAGAAAATGTGGAGTGCCCCCACACGGGAAAACGGTATTTTAGGGAGCACAGACTAAGCAATTTACCTTGTATTATGTCTATTGTTTTCCCTCCACTGTGGTTAGTCATTAAAGTCATATTGCAGCCCAGTTCTTGTCAATGGATCTTCATTAGACACAGTACAGTGACTAGTGACTTCACTGCATGAATTTTCACCTGATTTTTTTTTAACCTAAACTGAGGAGCAGCTGGGGGACATGTGGATGTGCCTTGGAGAGGATTGTGAGTAAACATGTGGGTAGCAGTATGTTTGCAAACAGCTAACTCTCTGGGAGATCAACCAATGGGAAAGTTGGTCCTGAGGCACCAGGGGAACTACAACAGAGATTTGTTGGAAAGTGAGAGATATAGCTTCATTCTTCATCACACAGGGGAGAACTGGCCACAGATGTTATGGGAGGGCTCTGTCACCAACTTAGCAGAAGAATTTGGAATTCCCCTTTTCTCCTGCTGTTAATATTCCCTCACAACTACAGTTCATCGTCCACTTCACTGCCTGTGGTATTACCCGGGACTGCAGGATCGAAAGCTTGCACAGTAACTGGGTCAGAGAGTCTCCTAAGAGGAGACTGTGCTGGTTTTCTCCCCATCCTAGCCACCATGTTAACTGAGACGCAGCAAACAAGTGAAAAATGTGGCGTCGGGTAAAGTAGCCAGGCTTACGTCTGACTTCGGGGAAAATTTGGGAAATGAAGGGTGGCACCAAATGAACTGCTTCAAGAAGTTTTGAACAGCGGATTCTAAAAGTCCTTCTGCAGCACAGCCCTGCCTGATCACTTTGGTTTGTGTAATAGGATGTATTAGGATCTAGTTACAAGCCAAAGACCACTAGGGAGTGGAAGTGTGAAGCTTAATACAGTATCACAGAAATGGAAAGTGTCTTTAATGGTACAGAAGGGACTTGTGCTTGAAAGCATTTAACAGAGCCCTGGTAAGTAAACTGTAGTAATTGAGCTAGCAAAGGCATTTAGCTTGAACACTTTGTATATGTATAACAAAATCAAATAAGCACCAGGAAGAACCATTCTTCAAAGGGATGATTTGAAATGCTTCTATTCCCTCCCCAGACAAAGAGCACTTACTCATTTCAGCGTGCACATTTCATTGTGCCAGGTAGCTACGGTGACTCCTGGTTTGTGAACACAAAAGGATTTAAACCACAATGCTTTATAGTCAAGCTTCTACACCTACAGTTATTTCAAATCCACCAGGGAATACAACCCAGATCTTCAAACTGAGAACTCAGCTGATCATGGCATCCTCTGGGACTAATGCTCCCTCTGCTCTTCTCAGCTCCAACTTTCTGCCTTCCCTGAGGATCACTGTTTATCTGGAAAGGAAACGGGTGCTCAAAGGCACCAGAGGGAAGATGAATAATGAGCATGAGAAAACTGTCAAAGCAAGCTTCACTGTGGTCAACTGTATGTCAGAGAGAAAAGGAGGAAAAGAAGAATAAATCCTAAGGACAATACAAGCTTTAGGGATCTGGCCTCTATACCCAGTAGAATTGTATTGTTGAATACAACAGGTTGTCAAAGGTGTTAATAACAGCTGGGTCAAAAAACACCCACTGAGATTGTTTGTTTTCCTTTAATTGAGCCCCGCTGTTTTCACTAACTAAAACTCAAGAAGGAAATGAAGTTAAAAAAAAAGCGGTTTTATGTCTTGGGAGCTGCTGCAGGGCCATGTGGGGTTTGAGCTTTACTTCATTCTCCTCTGGGAGAGAGTTTTGTTTAGAAGTGAGTCCTAATATGAAGATCTGAAGGACTGCACTTGCCACTACAGCACCATATTAAGTCTCTGGTTGGCAAGGTTGAAGAAAAATATTTCCAGTGTGGTGTTTGAAGTGGAAAGTAGAAATCCAGTTTAAAATTTTAAACAGAGAAGTTTCTCTTTTTTTTTTCCTTTATTGGCACAAAATCTTGCTTGAGGTCAGCTTTGAGTGAAAAACTGTGGTGAACAGGACCTCACTAGACAGGAGTTTGGTTTAATATTTTTGGTCTTCTGTGACATTCATCTGAAATAGATGAAATTAGAGATTAAATTACCCACTGAAAACCAAACCAAAACCAAAAAACCCAAGCTTTTAATCAAGTTCAGGGCACAGATTTGTATGTCCATGTTTAAAAGGTATTGAGAATTGAAGAGACTAGGCACGGAAAAGGATGAACACAAGGAGGAGAGATGGATAACAGAGAAGGCAAAGAGTCTAACGTGATGGAAAACTGGAGGGTCACTTCAGAGAACAGACTTCACGAAAAGGCTCAGCCTGTGTTGGAAGCAGGGAAGATGACAGACAAAGGAGTGGCTTTATCAGACTTAGATGCTATGGGAACACCTCTTGTGGCTGAGAAAGGCACATTTTCAGACCCATGAAGCAGCCCTGGCTTTTGCAACAAAGAGCACTCCAGAAGACCTGGACTGCCAAAGAGTGACATCAATGACTGGAGAGCAGAGTGTCACACCTTAAAGGGGCAATCTGTGATACCAGCTTTGAGTTCCTTTATTTAAACAAACAAATAAGAAGCTAAAGCTACAACGCACTGGATTATTCCTATAAAGGTACATGCAACAAAACAGCCTAATGGGAGAAGAAGGAACACAAGGTCATTACTGCATGCAGCTCTCCCACTCCCCCAGTCAGAAAGGCAAGCAGCTACAAGGAAAAATTGGGGTCCAACTGTTCTTTCTCTCTTCCTTGTAAATGCTCTCACCTCCACTGTCCCAACCCACCACCTACCTTCCAAGAAAAACAAAGCTCCAGTGATTTGTTTGTAACGTTTAATTCTTACTTGAAGAGCTTATGTTACCAGGTTTAGGAAAATAAAGAATGCTAAACAACTTGAACGGCCAACAACTGACAAATAGCAAATAATGAAAGCACTCAATTCAAACATAAATGAGGCCAGGGATTGCCTATTATTCTGTCTTTGCACACTACCCAGAAAGCAGGCAGAGGGGGTGCATTCTTGGTCAATTCCTAGGCACTGTCATAATAAACGTGATTAATAGGCTATAATTTACCTGCACAAATAATTCAATGAACAAATACAAACAACAAACAAATTTGGGCAGCTGCAATCAGATCTTGAGCAGAATAGAGCACATTTAGTAAATAAATTGGTATCAACTAGTCCTAGTAATTGCATTCCATCTCCCAGAATGGCTCCTGGATTACTTATGGAGCCCAAAAGCCTGCCAAGCATTTTACAGGCTGTGTCCATTCTGTGCCTGGGAGAGTGGATTCACTGCCTACACCCAAATCACTGAGCGTTTGCATTTGCATTGACATTTTTATGGGGCTTTCTAGCTTCGCAAGTGTTTTCTAAGGAGTGAAGTTTAAAATGGCTCTGGTCCTCTTGTAATATTGCTGATTAAGTAACAGGACCAGACTAGATTTTGCATTCTTTTAGCCACAAAAATTACTTACCTGGGGCATTAAACCAAGAGGCCCTAGAGAAACATGTGCACAGGTTACAAATAAGCCCTCAGCACTGCATTAGCTCTCCTTGTTATTTGCTCTCGCCACGTCGCTGTTGTCCTGAGTTTTGAGCTGGAGTCACAGCACAGCACAGACCCTGGAAACCCGTGCTGACTTTAGCCAGGCCTGAGAGAAGCGAGCACCTCTCCTCCACAGACCAGAGCTCTGGTCTATTTTGTGACTCGCAAGCAGAGCTCTGGCTCTTTGGAAGAAATGCTGAACTAAGCTTTCCTGGGCCATGTACCCTCCCTCCTCCCTGCCTCCGCCAGGCAGCAGTGCCAAGTGTGGTGGGTAAGCACAGGTTCCACGACAAGGTAAGATAAATGGAGAAACATGCACTGCAAGAGATGTTTATTGAGTGAGATGCTAAATGAATAACCCAATCAATGCTGTAATATTTAATTCAATACAAACTTCAGATTGGGAGTGTTCCCCATTTATTTTGTGCTGTCACCAGAACTGTCGTTCATTAGAGCACCGTGCTGTCATTAAGGGGAAGAGGTTTCCAGGAGGAAAGGGCTGGCTCCAGGCTGTGCAGTGTGTGCAGCCCTTCCAAGGGAGTGAGCAACAGGGTTTTACTACCTTCCTTCTGTGCTGGGGATTTTGGGGAGGGCAGGAGACAATGTGTGCTTCTGAAATTCTCCCACCCTCTGTAATGCCTTGTGCCCGTGTAACATTTTCTCCACATGTCCAGAAGCCCTTTGCAGCTGTGTCTCTGCCCTCAACAATTTGGGCATGCCAAGGATGAGTTTAAACCACCCTATTATTTCTGTCTTCTGGGCTCCCCGTTCCCTGCTGGGACACTGCCATTGCTCACACTGTCGGCACAGGGCTGTAGTCAGGGATGGAGGGGGAAGAAAGGACCTGTTAATGTGTCCTGGGAACTCAGGTAGTGCCAGCTATGTGCAGAAGGAGCAAGGGGAGGCAGAAAGACTCATCGTGGGTCAGGTTCTGCACTGTCAACCTGCCCTTGCCATGTGTCAGTGCTTGCATCTCCTCGGCACTGTGAGGTCAGTTACAGTGTGCCAGCACACCCTGCTTGCACTTGGACCAGCTTTTGGGCAGCCCTGCCTGCTGGCAAGCCATCCTGCCTCACCACCAGGATAAAGTGCTCACCCTCTAACACATGTGCATCGGGATGGCATGGCAGAGGTTGCCAGCTGGCTGGACAGCCCTTGCTTGTGACAGGTGGCACATTGTCTCTGAATCATCCTGGCCATCCTTATTCAGCACACCTGGCACCCTGTTCCCCACATTTAGAACTGCCACTCTCATCGATCTCAAACCATCTGGTCCAGCTCTAACTTCTCCTGTGTTTGATTGGATTTCCTGAGTGTAATACTTGACTGAGAGGCGCCCACAAATCCTTCCCTATCCCACGTTGCCTCTGATGGCTCTTGCCTATCTTACCTCTGTCACTGGCCAGCTTGTGCCAAGATCCAGGATGATGTCTAAAGCATGGTATGGAATCACTGAAGCCCCATTCTCTGAACTAATCTGTCCTCTTTTCCTAAGGGTTTACATGAAAGCAGCCCAAGGTAGTTCAGTATTGATTTCCACATCGGTGTTAGAGTAATGCATTCATTCCAGCAAGTTGAATACCTTTAGTGGGCGATCTTCAAAGCCAACTTCACTCTTGAAGTGATCCCAATTAGCTTATTTATTCCCTTCCCTCTTTCTTCTGCCTCTCTCTTTGCTCTCTCAGGCAAGTCCTTAATTATCCCCCCAAGTGTTGCTCAGGTGAAGCAGCTGAAAGCTCTGCTTAACATGTCCTCTGATTACCCACAGAAGAATTAATGAAATACAGACAAGTCTAGTGAGCCTGGACACGTGTGTGTTTGCACATTCATTTAATTCTTTTAGTTTCCCCCCTCAAAAGGGAAACCCAGTCCTGCTGGCCTTTGTGAACTTTGCTGCTTTTGGGGAGCTGACATGGGCGCAGTGTAGGTTTCTGTCACACCTCACATGCTCTGAAGATTTCTATTTCAAGGTAGTTTAAAAGGATGTAATTGGAGAGGAGACCACAAAACCTCCATATAATATGGGCATGATCTAGAAATCAAAGCATATGTAAATGCAGAGATATGTATGAAAATAAACAAAAACAAACCCCTCTCCCTCTTCTGATTTAATATACCCATACACTGATCCATTCTAACTCTATCTTCTCTTCTCACTTTTCTTATTTCTATGGCTCCAAGAATTCACATCTCATCTACCTTTCAAAGGCTGGTGAGTAACCAGAACTTTGTCGGCATCTTCATTTTAAACAGAAAAAAAAACAAACAGCCCTCCCTCAACCCCCCTTCTCCCAGTCTGTTCCTGCCAGAAACATAGCAACCAGCACGCACAGCTTTCTGCAGGCAGCCTAGTTTGCATTTAATTAGTTCTGTGATATCCTAAACTTCTTTCAACCTCCACCCCCAGAACATCACTGTAGAAATCCTCATTCTGGGAATGGCATGATGGAGCTGTCAAAAGCCCAGCATCTGTGCCAGGAAGTGTTTAGAGTACTTGGATTCCTGAATCAGGACATGGCTTGCCTGGAATATAATCTGTGACCAGGAAAATGAAGCAATGTAAGGGTCTGCAGAGGAGTAAAGATAGGAAATGCAAACTCCTTTTTATAAGATGGAAAATACAAGGCAGAAATATGAAACTACCTGCTCTCAGAACATCCATCTGGCCCATCAATAACAATTCCAGGACAGGTGCCTGCCCACCCCCCCCACCCCTTAATGGGAGAAGACAAGGGTTTTCCAAGGTGAGGAGGAACCTGGTGAAACAAGAAGTTCTAATTGCTAGCACCTTTTCACAGCCATGCATCCCCACACCAGTTTTGAGTATGTCCTGAAAAGTCCCATTGAAACAAGGCTTACACTCTCAGGGTTTGCCTTTATGTAGATCATCCAAGGGCACTGGGCAGACAAGGCAGAGTCACTGAACACTGGAGGGAAGGGGTTTGTATGGACCACAATGATAACGCCTCCAGGCACCTTACACATGTTTGAGTGTTCAGGATCAATAAACACCCCTGCTCCACCTTGCAGAAAACATCACCTCCATCTCCATGCAATTCCTGTTAGCTCTGTTGACTCCATCCCAGACCTGGGCCCTGCCTCCAAGCCTTTTGCTTGGACACTGCTCTAGCACTCACAGAAAATGGTAATGCAATCAGTGTGTGCCCAAATTGAGCTGCCTGCTGGTCATCCTTGTCTGTTCCTCTTCAGTCCTGAGTTTCTACCAATCATTCCTTCCTCCAAGGCAGCAGGGGGTTTCCCAGTACAGTGCCAACCCCAGTGACATCCCGAGGTGGTCACTGTGTCTCCCCTGAGCAAAATCTCCTCTTTTTGTGCCTTTATCTCTAACCCAGAAATGCCAGCCACAGGAAAGCTCCTCACAGTGTCCTGCATTTCTGCTAGCCACAGCAAACCCAAAAACTGGAAGGCAAGCAGAGCTAAAGCAGGCATCGATATTTTTAATCACTCTGTCAGCCCACTAACACCCTCCTTGATGCTTCAACCAGGCTTGCAGTTGGCAGGAGTGCTGCTGACAGGGGTACCAACACATCGAGGCAGGTCCTTTATCCCTGTGTGATCAGCACATTGCAGCTTCTTGCTCTGGCCATTTGCAACCTCTCTGCAGAGAAGGCAGCTGCATTCCCTGCCAGGACTCTGTGAATTAAAGCACAGGGAACATTCACCTTGTTCAACAGTTCCTCCCTCCCACCCCCTGCCAGTCTGCTGCTGTTGAACTCGCTGCAACTTCAGCTGCTTTATCATCTCATTTGCTTTCTGATCTGACACCAGCCTGCCATGCAGCTGATCAAAGGTAGAAACCAGAGTGCAGCTGGGCTGAGCAGCCCCTGAATTCACACAAACATGTCACTTCCCATCTCTGTATGTTAGACAACTTCACTTCTTTCTGTTACTGCCTCTTTCAATCTCTCCCTCCATGCATACACACACCCCTTTGCTTTCTCTGCATCCACTACATTAATTTCCTGTGCCCATGTGCTGTCACCGTTTCCCCTTTCTTTTTTGATCTTTCCCATCACTTTTTCCCCCTTTCCCACTTGCTTCCCAAGTCCTTATGTCTCCCTAAGCATTCTCATTTCTTTGTCCTCTCTTTTTCTACTCTTCCCAGAATTGTCACATTTTTCCACCTGATTGGTTCAGTTTCTGTCTCTTCCTCTTCCTCTTCCTCCTTCTTCTTGGAGGATCTGCATTGTTTCATAGGAGTGATGTAACTTTTTGCAGCATGGAAGTAAGGTGCCAGAAGGGATATTCATCCCTTCAAAGCTGCAGGTAGACTATTATTAGTATCAACATTATCTTTATATATGCCTCTTGAATCAGTAAATGACCTCCTCCCATGAAGTCTTTCATGGATCAGAAGCCTCTCAGCACTTGATATCCTGTGTGGGGAAGAAAGAAATTCAGTCGTCCATTTCTGCAAGAAATCAAGGAAGAAAGGGAAGAAAGGAAGAAAAAGAGGGAGCATGAAAGAGAGGAGTCAAAGAGAAAAGAGAAAAGAAAAGAAAGAAAAAAGAGAAAATAAGGGTATTTTGGTCTTTGGGAGAGAGTGTGGATAATAGGCAGTAAATACAAGGGGTTCGAATAGAAAACTTTATGCACAACCTTGCTGAATTTCATTTTAACATAATCCTCAACTATTGCAACTCTCGCTAAGATAGCAATATTTGAAATGTCTCTGGTAATTCTCCCAGTCACCTGGACAGGACTACAAATTAGTCTTAATTTTGGATTTTGTGTTACATTTCAATATTTCAGTCTGCAATCAACTAACACTCCAAATGAGGACAAAGACCAGTTCAGGCCTGTTTAGGTTAGGGAATGAGTGATGATTCTGATCCCTTGTGGTAAGCCCAGGTTCTTGCCCCTGATGGTAAAAAGACCATTTACAACAGAGGAAGGCATAGGAATGGCCCATGAGAGGGGTGAGGTAATTTTACCTCCACTCCCCTACCCATCAGGCCTCAGCCAAAGCTTCAAGAGTTGGAAATGGTGTTCCAAAGCTCAAACTAATCTGCAAAATTTGTGCTGAGATCTGAACATCTCTGAGGTCTTCAAGCAGGCATTTTGGTCCACACCCAGCTTGATTAAAGTATTCCTGGATTCAATTAACTGAAATAGAATTGGATTATTTCACATAATGCAATCTGATTTTTTTCTTTTTTCTTTTTTTTTTTTTGTTACAGTAAAGTGAGCAAGTGGTGATTACAGGGCTTTATACAGGAGGCCTTGCTGTTTCTCTGAAATAAAAAAGTGACATGAAATTAGGTTAGTTTTGCCAGAATTTCTTGGGGGACGTGAGGAGTAGGGGAAAATATCTCTGATTTTCCTTCATGAGATTAGTTTTCATTAGATAATTCTAGAAAATGTATTCTCTGGCACATTATATAACAGAAGAAGAAACAGTTTAAATGAAAGACACTTCATTTTCATCAAAATAAAATACATATTGAATCAAGTGTTAAATACACACACAAAATCATTTCCCCAGAATATTCTTTAATAGAAAACATTTTTCAAGAATTAGGGGTTTAATTTCAGTTCCGTGTCAAGCCCATATTTCAAAAAATTGAATCCTGAGAGTGGATAGTCACAGGTTTTATTTGACTAAATGGTGCCTCTGGGAACCATGGTCGGCACAAGGCCAGGCCCAGGGCTGGCAGCAGCCACCTGTGAGATGCAACTCTCTCCAAGCTGGGAGTGACTCTCAGCACACTGATGGGCCCTGGACCATTTTGAAATTCCACCATCCATCTCACTTCTCCACCCTGGTGAAATGAAAGGGCCAACAAGGAAACCTCCATGTCCACTCCATAACTTCAGACCAGTCTGAAGTGCCCATCCGAGGGCTTTGCTCACCATGGCAGTCCCAGCACTGAGCAGCCAACTGAGCACCCAAACATCAAATTTTCCTGTTCCAAATCCATTAAGCAGATTTTATTTACAATATCTTTCTACGTCAGGAGCTCAGATAGTTAATTTTTGTATCCAACTCCCAAACCTTATACATCTGCAGATGTTCCCACATGAATATGCTCTCAAACTTATCCTTGTCCATCATATTGGAGTACTTTAGCATGTGGTGCTCTTTTTGAACCTCATGATATTTCCAGCTGAAGGTGTCTCTTGTGCCACGGGACACTTAAAAAAACACCTCAAAGAAAAGAATTCACAATCTGTGGTCCCTAAACCCCCAGTTCTCAGCTTAATAATACATTTTCAGCTGTGCAGTTACAACATTCATAACTAGTGCTGAGAAAATAATTTGCAGCCAGTAATTCACTGAAAGAATTTAGTCCCTTTCTCTGCTCGCAGATGGTCCCTGAGCAAAATCAAAATTTCCTCGAATGTACTCATTATTTGAAAATACTCAACACATTTTTGGCAGGGCTTTTTTTTTTTCCCCTTTAAAAAACCACCCTTGCAGATTGATCACAAAAGCATTGCTTGTGTATTCCATAGTTAGTATTCTAGCCATGAGCTGCTGGTTTGTTGTGATTAATCATAGGTTCATACTATGGTTTCCATTCCCCCACTGGAGGGAGAACAAAACCCCCGTAATTCTTATAGTCAGGTGTAGGCCTTGAAAAAACCCCAGAGGCTTTGATTTCCCTTGGGAAAAAGAAGCAGAGACATTGCACTAGGGAATTTTAACCCCTTTAATCTCTGGTTCTCACAGGATTTCCTGTATCTTTCATAGTGCCTACAGTCCCCACTTAATGTGGCTTCACAGAAAGTCTCGCAATGGTACAGCAGGACCATATATTTGGAACTGTGCATCCTAATGGCACAACAAAAGGCACACCCCATCCTGCTCCCCAGTCCCCTGAAGTGAAAACAGCTTATCCCAGAAAGAAAACCCATGGTGAGGTTGCAGGATGCTGCGCTGGAAGCACTGGAGGTATGGGATAAACTGGAGGATGCCAGGAGATAGGCACGGACAGGATCTTCTCCAGACCTGTGAGACCAAACAGGTCTGTTTTTTTAAAGAATCGTTGCAAAGAACAAACAGATAAAGCTTCAAAAATTGATTGATAGCAGGGTCCATCATTTAAATTCCGGTAGCTCATTGCATGCGAAGGAACTACATTCAAGGGAGGAATTGCATTTAACTGTTCATACCAACACTTAGGAAAGAGAAACATTTGCAGGCTTGTGAAGACTCAGTAGGCCAATCAAATTCTTAAGTTCTGCCCACCTGCTTCTACCAGCTTTGGGTTGTCCTGCTCTGCTTCTGTAGTTGGACACTGGAACTCATCCAGGGCTGGGTGCAGACTGATGTCCTAGAGCTGAAAAGATGCGGCACAACACAGTAAAAATCCCTGAGCCATCCCTCCCATCCATCAATTGCTCTCTTTCTGTGCAAATATGTGCTACTCATGCAAGCACAGACAGAATTGTGCCATTCTTTGCAGCTGCCACAGGAAAGAATCACATTTACATTACTAAATGCATTTTTCCAGCAAAACACAGAGTGAAGTCAGAAGACAGCCTTTGATAAAGAAGAAAGAGACTTTAAAACAAATAACCCACATTCACTAACATGTATTCAAGTACAGACAAGAGGAACAGCGGTAAAAAAAACCCCAACCAAAACCCCTGACACTTCTGCTTCAAGCAGCCTTTATCACAGAGCGTGCGGGTTCTATTTTGGCTGTTACCTTTCCTTTTGATGGTGTCTTCTGAGTCACTTCTCACGCAGACATTTCTCCATTTCCCCACATGTGCTCTGCACTGTGGGGGATCCTGTCTCTTGCAGATGTACCCTGTGTTTGCCTAGCCCAAGCAATGACCAGCCATACAGGTGTAAAGGCTTTTCTGCTCCTGAAAGATATTCTGTGTCCAAAGTGGAGCTCTGGAAAGAGGTCTGGAATTTGGCTTGTATCCAGAACACAGGACTGCCGCTGAATATATAGAATTATGACAACTATAAATGTTTTGAAGGAAAAAAAAAAAAAAGGCTTTTTCAAAGGGATGACAATTGCATTCAAATAAATTTAGTATGTGGGAGGTTCTGATTGTTAATCACATGTATGAAAACACCACACAAAACCTTTGGGACATATAAGGTGCACTACAATAGCCTGCGTAGATAATAGATACACATAGCTCTTACATTTTCAATATGGCACTAGATTTATTTGATTTCTTGAATTGTGTGACAGGATGGGAGGAAGTGAGGAGTTTCCACAGATGGAAATGGGCTGCTGCAGCTAGCCTCAAGCAGAAGAGAAAGGATTTAATGACATTTACACAAAAAAATATCAGAAGTGAAGTAGCTGTTGAAGATGACATCAGCACATTTCAGAATTGGCCATTTATTAGGGTAGTGATGAGACCCACGTCATTCAGAGCTAATATTTCTGAAGCTGTATTCTGGAAAATACTAGAGCAGAGAGTTTTCAACTGATATTTTCAACTGATATTCCAATACTGTTTCTAGCTTTTTCTAGATTTTTTTTTTTAATGGCAGAAAACATATTTTAAGAAATGGAACTGAGACAAAGAACAATTCAGAGACAGGAGGTCAGTTCTGTGGCAACTTCAATGGCAATGGAGACATAAAAAATAAAACACTGCAGCTTTTATAAAAAGTAAGTTTTTCATGGCTAGAACATTTTCTGCTTATTGTAAAGTTAACCAGTGAGGAATTTCCTCCATCTGAAAGCAGAGGCTGAGCCACTTAAGGCTTGGGATGTTTGAAATATGAGGCAAAAACCCCAGTCCAAACTTATCAGTTTACACCATCCAGGACACCATTCACCACAGACCTCTCTAGTCTCAAGTTCAGACCCAGGTATGTATTGGGTTTGTGTGAATATGTTTTGGTAGCAGGGAGGCTTCAGGGGTGGCTTCTGTGAGAACCTGCCAGAAGCTTCCCTCATGTCCATCAGAGCCAATGCCAGCCGGCTCTAAGATGGACCCACCACTGAGCCCATCAGAGATGCTGATAATGCCTCTGTCATAACACATTTAAGAAGGAAAACAAGGTTTTGTGCAGTTGTAATTGCACTCAGAGGAGAGTGGAGCAGAGTGAGGATATGGGAGAGAATCAGCCCTGCAGACACCAAGGCTGGTGCAGGGGGAGAGGAGGAGGTGCTCCAACTGCTGGAGCTGAGATTCCCCTGCATCCTGTGGTACAGACCACGGTGGAGCAGCTGTGCCCCTGCAGCCCATGCAGGTCAGTGGAATTTCAGAGATCCCCCTGCAGCCTGTGGGTGCTGGAGCAAGTGGATACCTGAGACAGGGCTGTGACCCTGTAGGATCCCCACACTGTAGCAGGACCCATGGAGAGAGGAGCCCACATTGGAGCAGGTGTGCTGGCAGGAGTTGTGACTCTGTGGGGGACCCACACTGGAGCAGGCGGTTTCCTGACAGACTCATCCTGTGGAAAAGTGACCCACATTAGAGCAGTTCATGAAGAAATGTTGTCTGTGGGAGGAACTCACATTCAAGAAGGTCATGGAGGTGTCCCTTGTGGGACCCCATGCTGGAGCAGGGCAAGGAGTCCTCTCCCTGAACATATGGTGAACTGTCTATAACCCTCATTCCCTGTGTTCCTGTGTCACTGAGGGGGAGTAGATGGAACCTGGGAAGGATGGAGGGATGGAGGGGAAGGTGTGGTTTGGTGCTGCGGTGCTCCTCAGAGAGGGCACCACTTGTCGCTAGCTGAGGCTGGGGTGTGTCCCCCTTTAGGTACAGGAAGAGAGCAGGAAGACACAGCAGCAGTGAGGGGATCCAACTCTCTATCTTTTATTTACATTTTCTACTTTTATACATATGTACAGAGGTCAAGGGATTGGCTACAAAGTTCGCCACCTCTTAACCTGTTTGGTGGACAGCACCATCACTCAATTCTTCTCTCGGAGGAGAAGAATGCAAACATTCCAAGAATAAACTTTGTTTACATCAGAAGGCTACATGAGAAACTTCTGCACAGAGGCAGAAAGGCAGAAAACAGGGTAACAGGAAGGTGTTTTTGATGGTTTGTTTTACTTCTCATAAAGCTACTCTGATTTTGTTAGCAATAAATTTGATTAATAACTTCAACCTCAGTCTGTTTTGCCCATGATGGTAGTTGGTGAGTGATTTCTCCTGGTTCTTATCTCAATTCATGGACGTTTTGCTATATTTTCTTTCCCTTGTTCTTTCCAGTTGCACAGGAAAGTAATGGAGTAGCGTTGGTGGGTTCCTGGCATCCAGCCAGGGTCAATCCACTACAAGATGCAAATTCCTTAACTTGTTAAAAAGTCTCACCAGCTAGGAAGTCAGAAGAGGACAAATGTTAGAGTGTGTGGTTAGACACCTCTTGAATCAAGATGTCAAAAAAAGAAACAAAATCTTTTCTGTTATTTAAACTCAAGGTTTATGCCAGACAATACACGATGCTCTAACCAAGGGGAGAAGGATATAGTGAGCCCAGGCTTTATTAAGGTCTGGCTGTACATGATTTACTTTTCATTAGTTTTAGTTAGCAGATAAACACTAATTCAGGCAAGAGTTCTAACCATGCTTAATACTTTAGTCTTAAAACAGAATAATATCTCCAGCATCATTAAAAACAAACATTCAGATGGGAACAAATTAACTCATATCAATTCAGCCAGCTGCAAAGACCTTTCTATTACTGCTATTTCAGAAAATTTATGTTAGCCACTCTCAAACCACCTCTTAAAAATGCATGACTTTTGCATCAAGCCTGTAAGACCATAAAATTCAGGCCTTTCCACCCAAGGAAGAGAGTGACTTCCCGAGGACCCTGTGATTTCTTGGAGAATGCCATGCAAGTGGGGAACCATCTAGTCCGGTTCTCTGCCACAGGGTGAGCAGTGGTCCAACAAGCAACTGACATAGTTTTACAAGTCATCTAAAGCTGCACAAAGCCAGCTATCCTAAAATACTTATTTAAAAGTTCAGGTCATTATCCAACAGCTTCCAGAGAAGGGAGAACACTCCTGCAAGTACCTGAGGGATAAAATAAAAAAGGAATGCAGTCTCTGCTTTGACGCCCATTTTGTTCCTGGGTGATCAAATCCTTTCTGATCTTTTATCTACTGTCCTGAGTCTTGAAAGCAAGCACCTCCAGCTCCAGGCAATACAAAGAAAGCAGCAGAATGCACCAGCAAAACACTCACTGCCTGTGACTTGTTTCTGTGCTAAAAGCTGGAGCTCTCCTTTGCTCTTCCACTTACATTTTCTCTGATTCATTCTGACTAAACAAGAACAAGCCATATTTATTCTTAGAAAAGTTGCTGGGTCACCATAAGCCCAAATTTAAGTTCTGGTGGAAAAGGCTTTCCTGCAGACTGCATCTGAAAACTGCCCACTCTCAGATCCCATTTCCTGTCCCAAAGCACTTTGAGAAAGTTTGGATACACATCTGAACTTTCCAGCTTGATGTACTATCTCCCTGTGACTCATAGAAATGTTTCTATGAATATTTAATTCTTTTAAGTTCCAAAAGGAAAAAAAAAAGGCTCAAAAGGGAAAGAAAAAGACTCAAACAAATACCATAGCTGCCAACATCTTGTGACAGAAAGTCAATAGCTTTTAAATCTGCATAAAATTACATACATTTCCATGAAATTACCTGCATTTGCATATAGTGATGCTACAAGGGAGTTGCAGCTCCTCCTCAAGGCTCCCAAAATTCTGTCTTCTCCCACCATCCCAACAAAACATAAATTCCGTCATCCTTGACCTCTGAAAGCATTGGGAAAATACAGGAGGAAACTGCTGGGACATCTCCATAGCCCACTGGAAATTCATGCCTGACCAGCGACATGGGCCAGGAGCTTCAGGAAGTCTCCTGAGACCTTTCTTCCTTTCCCCTTCCCCATCTCTTTCTTTCCTCCTTGGCAGTGCCAGAAGGAGACTGGAGAGAACAATTTCTAACAGGTAGAATAAAGTCCGTCCTCCTCCTTTCTGTCTGTGTTCCTCACCACATGACTCTGAGGGGACAGTGCCCACAGCACGCCCAGCCAGTTTCTTTCCAGTCCTTGTGGAGTCCAGGGATCCCTCTCAGCCTCTCCTGATTTAGGCCAAGGCAACCCCGGCATCCTGTGCAACATTATGTGTTGGGGGAGGAGGGAAATAGGGCCTGGTAGTAAAAATTGCTAGCCTAGAGGTTTCTGGAGTGCATGGAAGGGGAAAAGGCCCACCCAGAGTTGGAGAGTGACTGCAAACTGGAGCCAAGAGCACGTTTGAAAAGACATGGGCAATACTGCCTTTTATCCACAGGCAGAAGTGGTGTCTAGAAGTACCACAAAGAAAGGGGAACCCAGCTACAAATCACCTGATTGAATGACTGCAATCACAAAATATTCAGGTACAGCATCTCCCAGCTGCTGTGATGGTTGCCATGTCTCCCTGCCCTCCCAGCCCTGAGCTGCTCCTCTCAGTTGTGTTAGCACAGCTACATTTGTGAGGCCAACCCAGGAACCCCAGTTCACATTGTAGCCCCCACACTGGGGAAGTCAGCAACATTGTGGGCACAGTATATAGGGGGAAAATGTGTGTGACCCACCTACCAGCCATTTTAGAGACACTAGAAACTGTCATCCTGGAGACGGTCTGAGTCTGGGGTTAGACAAGGAACACTGCTTTTCACTACCTAACAAAACCCAAGAATACATTTGATGAGCAATTCCTTCCTGCAGAAGTCTCTCATCATGATTCCAGCACACAGATATATTCTAGAGATAGTCCTACTGGCTGGAGTGATAACTGGGGGATCACAGAGGAATGTGTCCCCAGGACCAGAGAGCATCCTGACAGCTTCTTCCATGGTCTTCCCTCACGTTAGGGAGAGAGCAGGATGTGAGCAGTATCATTCTTTCCCTCATATCCTCCTTTTGCAGCCCCTCAGCCCAGCAGCCAAAGGTACTGTTCTATATACTCAGGTTTTCTCTGGTGACGTTTTCCCACCAAAAGCTGAACTTGGATCCACCAGCCTGCTTTCTCAGAGGCCACAAAACAGGTTAGTAATGCGTTAGATCAAAATGGGGAGTGTTTTGTATCCCACCCCCAGGCCCTGGCCCCCCTGTATGTAACTACTATTGAAATATATTTGGTAACACACCGAACGTATTTAAAGGGATTGTGGAACTGGCCAATTTTCATGCTAATTAAAGTGCAGGAGATGGAAGTGAGCTGTTTGAAATACATTACAGCACCGAGGAAAACATATTGTGCGCTATCTCATATTTTTTCAAGAGCCCATATTCAAATCCACTTTCAATCTGTGTGCACTGTGCTGCTGCTGTTGCTGCTGCTGCTGCCTGGGTTACCAATCCACAGGCAGCATCCATCCTGCCCCTGTGCTGGCCCAGCCTTTGGCATGGGATGGACCTGGATGCATAGCCCATCCCTGGGGACAGGGAGAACTAGGTCAGTGGCCTGGAAGGAGCTGGAGCACCAGGCTCCCACGTGGGGGGAGGCAGGGAAGGGAGAAGATTACTAATCTCCACAGACAGCATAGCCAAAGGGGACAATGTTTAAATTTCCTGTGATGCTTACAGAGGAGAGAGCCCAGAGTCACAACTGTATTTCTCTTGCAAGGGCTGGGGAAAGTGTGAGGTTCAAGTAAATGTCTGGGGAAAGGAAAATCTCATGCAGAAAGGCATTTGCAGAGCATGTAAGAATCTTTTCTTCACTTCCCTGGATAGCTGGTTGGTTGGGTCACACCCCAGTGTTGAAAGTGGACAGGAGTTAGACCAGCATCTCTGAGCCAGGGGCACAGGTGTAGCTTTGACCTGGATTCCAGCTCCTTAGGGTGCATGAGTTGTTTATCAAATACAGGGCAATTTACTTACCTGGCAGGTCTATTGAATGGTTCTGTCCTACTTGCTCAGGTAAGTTTAAAAATTCATTTCATTTGGAGATATTAGATGTTGCCCATTTGTTTACACAAAGTTCCTTCCTCTACAGCAGGAGACCCCTTCAGAGTGCACGTTCATGTGTATGAACTAGTTTCAGTGTCTGGCTTGGGAAAAATCTGCATGTAAATTGATGGGAACATCTTTGAGTTCTTCCCAAGGCAATGGTGCATGTGCACAGCCCTCTGGGTTCAGTTCTGCATGTAGCTTTGCCTCCCTGTAGAGGGTGGCTGGCACAGAGGGTGATCTTCCACATGCACACCCACACCTCCCCGGGAAGACTCTAGAGAGAAGGACCTATTTCTACAAAGACCCACCATAGCTATAGGACACTTGTCCATGCGTGATTGCTTGGATGCAGGAATTATTTGGCTGTTTTCTTTGTTTTCACCTCCTTTCCCTCTCTCACTGACCTTTGGATACAGGGTCGACAAGCATACTTGTCCCCAGGGCCGGGAGCTACCAAGCTGCACTGTCAAGTGCTGAGCAGTGTTTCTTCACCCTCAGGAGGAAATCTGCTTCTTTAAATATTTGTCTGACTCCCTGACAGCTCTTTGACAGAACATTTTGACTGTAAACTTCCCTGCTTACAGTAGCATTCAGTGGCAGAAGACATCTCTATCAGGGCACCCTCCCCTTTGCAAGCAAAGCCCTATCCCTGGCTGGCAACAGATTTTCCTTCCCTGTTTCAGTTCATATCTGAGTCTTTTCCCCTCTGTTATCTTCTGTGAGGACTTCATTTCCCAAACCAGAATTTGGAAAGACAGCTGCCCTGGGGCTGGTATGAAGATTGCAAAGGTTAGGAAGCAGCAGGTGAGATGATAAAAAAGAGAGGTTCTTCCCACATGGACTCCACCAAAGGACAGAGGTGGCAGAACAATGGCAAAAAGAGCAAATCCCGTTCTAGTGAAAAAAAAGGCAAGTTTCTCTCTTAAATGTTAATTGAGAAGTTTTCCTTCTTTCCTTCAGAGTCTGGCAAGTAATGTGTGTGTGGGTAGAGGAAGACAGGAATTACCTAGCAAATCTGGGAACACCCTGCAAACCCAGGGATCACGTGGTTTTAGAAGCAGCAGCAGCTCTTAGGAGGCAGCTGAGGTAAGCCAAGAAGACACGTGGGAGTAGGGGAATTAGGCAGCCCTGTCTCTGAAGCTGTTTCAGCTTTCTGGTGTCAGGTCCACATGAAGTCCCTGCCTTTGGAGAGAAGCCACCACCAGATAGAGCAGTTTTCTGATTTAGCTCCATGAAGCTGAAGCAGATGACTGGTCAGTGCAGTAATGAATTTGAAAAGACATGCCTGAATTAAGTCATCCCTTAATGAAGAGCCTCTGAAGAAATAGCCTAGTTTCATAAGCTTGAGGCAAACTAAGCCTTTTAATAAGAGCAATATCTAGATTGCCTCTGTGACAGTGGAGATCACTGAGCACTTACACCCTGCTGCCTGGCAGTTTACAGCAAGAGAGGTAAATAGTGTTTGCAGGAATGAAGAGATTGATAAATGATTCCCATTGAAGCATGGACCAGAATAACAGAGTAGGCAGGACCTGTGCATCAGTTTCACTTTGAAGTCAACAGCATGGTGCTGCCAAGATTTCATCTGTGGTGTCTTCTCGAAGTGAAGGAGAGCAGGACCTTTGCTAATGTTGGTGGTATTCTTGTGGTTTTGTCCTGCTGAAACAGAAGGTTGAGAAGAACCATATTAAGTTTAACAGGTTACAAGATCTTCCTCATTCTAAAAATGATGAGAAAGTTAGTAGACCCAGAGACTCAGTAACCTCAATGTATCCATGCTCAGCTCTTCATGCACTTTATGACACTCAGATTGGAGCACAAATACTTTTTCTGCCACTAAAAGCTGTGTCTCTGGCAGAACCACAGATACTCATCTTTAGAGGAGTGCACTGTCACCCAAAGGAGGGAGGGATGATCTCCTACAGGTTTTCTGAAAGGCACTGCCATTGTTCAGAGTGCAAGTGGGCTGAGGAGCTTAACAGATGGCTGCAGTGAGACACGGACTCTCTACAGATGGTGAATTCATTCCCTCTGAGATCAGTGGTGGGCTGGATGACAGCCCAATATGGTTGCAGACTCCAAAAGCCTGTATTACCCCCACACACCCTGTTATCATGACATTTTCCTCTTTGGAAAAGGCAAAGGGATTTAGAGAGATAGAAACAGACACCTACATGACAGGGAGAAAACAGTGAAAATGGCAGATGGCATGGAAACAGGTATGTATCCCTCTGAGAGGCTGTCAGCATGGGAAGAGAGGGCAAAGCAGCTATTGCTCACTAGCTTCCCTTGTGGACATCTCTTCCATTCCAGGGACATCCATAGGATGGGCACCCTGGTTCAAAACATAACTTTCATAAACAGTAAGCAAAATGACTGAGGATGACACCTCCGAGAAAACCTCCCAAGAAGCCCTTCTCCTAAAGGATTTTTTCTTTGAGTCTATGGTCTCAGTTTTAAGCACTATCCCATCTCAGGATGGATTTTTTGCAACCAGCACTTAAAAAGCCGGAAGCTTTTAACAGACTTGATGAAATCATTGGAATTAGACAGCAAATGGGCTCCTGCTGTGAGCAGCCTCAGATTTGAATGGATCCACCTTATACCTCACACCCCATAATAGAACACTAAATTTCGCATCGAACAAGCCATTTATCAGGTCTTATCATGGGAAATATTTTGGTTTCTTAGCTATTTAAAAGCCAAACCAGAAAATTATTTCAAACCAGAAATAGTATAAATTCTTTCAAAGGAGTTTTTTTGTAATCAAGTCATGTTTTGAAGACAATCCTCCTCCTGGTGATATTTCAGCACTGCAACACTAAAAGACATCACTAAGTCCAGGGTTTAAAGCCACATCTTCACTCATTTCAGGATGATCTTGGGCTGTTTAATGATTGTGCTGGATAATACCAAGAAGCTTGGATGCAGTTCCAGGTTCCACGGCAATGTGTAGGTCGGAGAATTATCTCAGCAGTCAGCATCTATTGACTCATAGAAAGCCTGACTCACAGCTATTGGTATCTACTAGAGTTCCTTTTATTTCTGCGTTTCCCTATAAGTTTATAAGATTATGCCCACCAGGACTAATGCTATGTTATCTCAGGAGCAAGCTTAAATTCAGCAGGCTGGTATTCAGCAAACCTCCCAAGCTGGGTGAAGGTCTTTATTAGAATGCACCTCCTGATAACTCCTCTTCCCAAAGCCCCAGGGCTTGTAGGCAGAACAGCACAGCCTTTGAAATTCACTTCCTTCCAGTTTTAACAGAGCATTTGCAAGGAAGTTTCACAAGAGCAGCTATTCTGCTGCTAGTTCTAGTGGCAGAATAAATCTTATGATTCAGCATCCAGCACCTTCTCTGGAAGTTCTGAAGTAACTCTAGAAATGCTGCCTTTCCAAGAGGAAAAAAAAGGAAAAGGGAAAAAAAAAGGAACAAGTCACTAGAAGCATGCATGTAGATTTGTAGACATGAAAAAAGCCAGAAGATGTGTCTTGCTGAATATAAACTTGCTGGTGCAAAGATCTTATTCTAAAATTGATGGAAAGGCCCCTTGTGTTGCATTGCTCCCTGTTATTAAAGCAGTGTTAGAACACCTTGCAGGATTGAGCACAGTATGAATGGTAAGTCCCAAAGCTATATATTGAATTATGGAAATATCTCGTGGGTACTATTGTTCCCAGGATGCTATATGACAGTGCAAGTTGATCCCCAGTGGCTCTGCCAAGAGGTTCTGGGATTATTCCAGAGGTATTACTTTTAGCTTGGTCTCACAAGTCTGCTAAACACTTCTCAATATGAAAACCACAGCACAGTGATGTTAAGGTGCTAAAACCACACGAGGAAAGAGTGGGGAAGGGGAGCTTGAAGCAGAGAGAAGTGTTCTCCCCAGTCATCCTCCTTCACCCCTCCCCAGCTCTTTTGTTCCAGGGTATTTCTCACCACCTTCCGAGGTCCACCTTTTGAAGCAGCCAAGCCCTGGAGCCATTGCAGCCAGGCATGCTGCCGTGCAGCCACTAGCCCTTGCTCTTAGGGAAAATCCTCCTCCCAAAGGACTGCTTCATTTATTTCATTTGTCTCCTTTCCATCTCCCACCCTGTCCTCAGGGGAATACAACCCAGGCAGATAAGCTAATGAGACAATTAGCTCTCTGCTGCCTGATTGAAGGGCCCTTTATTTCCTTAACCAGCCAAGCCAATTCTCAACATCCTTGAGTGCTTGACTTTATTTCTGCAATGTGATTCATCTTCCCTCTTGCTCATATATAAACCTACCATAAAAGAGTGTTATTAGTGTTGCCAAGTTAAGCATTACTTGTTAGCAAACACTTAGAAGACCTGAGCCTGTTGGGGGAACCTTAATTCACCCTCTTCCTCCTCCCACTCCACAATTCACTTTGCATGTGTATTTTATCAAGGCCTTTAATAACCCTATCCTACAGTGGTGCACAGAAAGCCCATTCCACTCTCAGCACACATACTGGGCAGTGATCTATGAGGAATGACGAGCTCAGGGATATTTTATTTGTGAGATATTTTAGTTGTGAGTGGCTGCCTCACAACTTGACTTGCCACCCACCTGCTCTTGCATGTCTGCAAAGATTATTGCCATGCGGCAATCAAAGGTGGGTACAGCCACAATACAAGAATCATTGTGAAATGTAACCCAGCATGCCAAAACTACATGTTAAAAACAACAGCACCTTCTGGAAATGATCACTGCAAACTCTGGCAGAAGGGGAAGATGGAGATCAGCAGAAAATTTAGGACCTACTCCCATTTCCCTACAGGTTAAAGATCCTACCTCCCAGGTGATCATACAACAGCCCTTATATTTGGAATCCATCTCCTTCTACCTTCAGGCCAGTAAAGGAAAATAAATTTCTGAGACAGTTGTTCAGGTAGGGCTTCTCTGTCTGCACACTGGCTGGCAGGGGAGGCAGCAGTGCCTGGCTCCTCCTCTGACCCTGTGCCATGGAGAGAGACACAGCCTTTCAGAGCCCAAGCTCCTCTGAGGTGAGAGACGAAGTAGCTGCCTTGCTTTTGTCTCTATATGTGGCGAAATGCAGCAGTGGAGTTTAGGGGGTCTGCAGGATTTGCTCAGTCACCACACAAGGTCCATGTTTTCCTCTCCTGCACCTGCCACCCACTCCCACTGAGCCATACAATTGTGTCCATGTCACACAGTACTACAGTGTAATGGTCAGAGTATCAGTCACTCATCAGCCTTTCCTTGGCAGCACTCTGTCCACCACATTGGGAACAGGATTTTTTTTATTTGTCTCCATTTCCATACCAAGTGGGAGAGACAAATGGCTGATTGCCTGTGCCTGGAGCACCACTGCTAACTGTTGGGATGATGATTGATGTCACTGCCTGACCAAATCCTTCAGCCCATGAGATGCTTTCCAGTCCTGCAAAACCTGTCCTCTATTCAACACTTCCCATTGCATTCTTGATAATTTAAGCTGTAACACCTCTTACTGATTTCTTGATAGAATGTTCCCCCACTCCCAGTAAAAACTTACAGAGTGGCCTCCGAGGCACTAAAACCATCCATGTCCTCTCCCCTCTTGCATGTAATCGCTTCTAAGGAAGGTTGCAAGAGGAAGAGGAAGAAAACCAATGCTGAATTCTCACTAGATTCATCTTTTGCATAGTCAAGCCTGAAATGGAACCTGAATCCAGTATAACCCAAATACTATGAATCATTTTAACCCCAGTCTTATTTTTTGTTCCTGGTTCATCTAGCCATTCCTGAAAACTTACAAACATACTACTGCATGACCAAGAAGAGGTTTCCTGAACACAAACACAGAACAAAATAACTGTCAGGTTTATGATGCATCACTTTATCTAGACATAGAAGTATTTTTGCCCAAAAATTTCAATTCAGGCAGAATGGTGAAGGCTTTTGCATTCATCCCAGCATTTACATGGAACAGCTATAGAGCAGGCTCAGGTCTATAGTTCATACCCTGACAGCCCAGGGAAGGAGGCTCAATGTGAAATAAATTCACATTGTTTCCACTTAGGATCTCCCAGCCAAGTAGGTGGCAAGTTCAGCTACATCACTGAACCTCCTTCCTTTAAATGTGTGCTCGAGTGTATTAACTCTCCTCAGCATTGCAGAAGCCCATGAGAAGCTGAAAGCCTTTTTTTTTTTCAAAGATTCCAAGAACTGCTAACTGGTAATCATGCAGTACTGTAAACATTTGATTTTAAAGACATGCATGGGTGGAAAAAGGTATTGAATTCATAAAATTGCAGTACATGTGCACCTAGATTCAATAGCCTCTGCCCAGTTGGGATTATAGGGAATAAGGACCAAAAGTTTGCAGAAACAATTGAAGACCTTGGAGAAAAGCTTTGCTTTCTTCCACTGCTTGACAGATACAGCACAGCAAACAGTGAGTTAAGGCTTTTCCCTTGCTACACTGCAGCAAAAATGAGAGATTTAAATAGACTGAAAATGTAAATCCAACATTTACTCCATAGACATAGTGAAGCAGAGCAGAGGGGAGGGGAGTGAGGGAGGATAGATGATCATTGGATGTGTGAGAAGAGAGATGCATCACATAGTATATATTTTATATGTATTAATATTCATGCCAGTTCTTTCTTTTCTCCCTCCAGGCTCTGTCTGCTGCTTCAGTTCATCCATCCGGCTTCAAGAGGGAGATGGATCTTTCAGCCCTTTCCTGCAACTCTAAGCTAGAATCCAATCATCAAAATAGCATGTGGTTCCTTTCTCAGCAGCCTTGCAGGGAGATGTTGGGACATCTACAGCCACAGTCCCATCCTAAGACAGAAAGCAAAGTTTTCTCCTTGTGAAGATCAGAGATGTTCTTGGCTGATGACATTTTGGGAGAGGATGCATGGAGAGTTACACTGTTCTTCCTGAGTCCAGAGGGAGCACCCCCTGCTTTTAGAGGTGCACAGAGTTTTACATACTGCTATCCCATATCTGAAGGTCTGGAACAACACATGGAACAGAGTAATCCTATGAGAAGTCTTCAAATGTGGAATTGAGGAATGGAGATAACCATAGCTTTGGAAAAATATTGTGCTGTCTGATGGTGGAATGGTGGTAGTCAAGCCAACGTAAAGTAAAAAAGGCAGTATTGTCTTATAACTTATTTGGAAACAAAGAAAGCCCTGCTGTTGAGGAAGGAGGAAGGCAGTTGTCCAGGGCACTTGGCTGTCTCTAAAAAAAACATGGGCCTAGAGGCAACAGCATCAAGATCAAGAAGTAATATACAGGTTATAGTGCATGGGAAGAGAGTTTCAATTTGATGAAAAGGAGATGAGGCTGAAGTTTATGCTGAAAGGCTGCTGCAGTATTTTCATTCCAACACTACTGAAGATTGTCATGAAAAAAATCCATTTTCTGAACTGTGTTTGGAAGAGAGACAGTAGTAGTCCTGGAAGACTGATGTTTCCCTCAAGACTCAGGTGCTTCAAACTAAGAAAACTTGATGGCAGTGCTTAAAAAGCACTATGTGCCCCAAACAAGCGTCACAGCACAGAAATAAATTACTCTTAACCAAGCCAAGGAAAGGTGAGACTTAACAGCTTTTTCGCTTGTCTTGCAAAGCTCTTCTACCTATCACGCTGGTATTCATGCCTAAGGACTCCCTTGGGAATTCTTGCTTTCTATTTGGGAATCAAAAACCCGGACTTTGATGAGGAAAAAACTGCCGAATATTTTTCACCGAGAGCAATTTAATCCAGAGGAAGACAGGTACTGTGTGAAGCCTAGTGCATACGCGTGTGGAGTCCAGTTCTGAGGGGCATTCTTCCTGGAACCCATCCCAACGTGGTGAGTGGAAGCAGACCCACACCATGGAGTCTTTTCAAAGAACACCAGGGAACCAGGTTTAAAGGCATGCCATGAGCTGTAGTCGTGTTCTGCAGCTGAGCACAAAAGGTTTGGACATGTAGGATGTATGTGCACTTTTCTAAAATGCAGTGAAGGGAAAGCCATTTTATATTTGTAAGGAGGAGGATATCCTCTGTCTTTCTCAGCTAAGAGTGACTCATGTATGTACTACAAAGGATTGGTCTTCTGCCATGGAACAGCTCCTCTGAATTTTGGAATGCAGAAGCTGGATTTTGGTAAGCTGGACTGGGTAAAAAATCACTGCCCCTCTTTATCTTTGGACATAGCAACCAACAGATGTGTCCTTATTTTTTTTGGGAAAGTGTACAGAAGATTTACCATCATTCTTCCCACAGAAACTGACAGTGTTCACAAAATTAGCATCCAGGAGATAAAAGTTCAGACCACAACCGGCTGCCAATTCACATAGCACAATTTAAGTCAGTGCCACTTTACAGGAAAGCTTTTACAGGAAGTGCTCAGGAAGGGTTTTGATCTATGGATGTAAAGTAAGTACTTTTTACCCTTGCCATTATTTGGTACAGAAGGAAAAGATTTTTAGCCTACCATGGAAACATGGATTTGTCAGCATAGTTTGTATTACAGTCACATCCACGGCCTCCTACTGTGATAGATGCTGAATAAACATGCAAGTGAGAAGTCCACGCCACCTAACAAAGATATCCAAAGGGAAAGAAGTGAAACAGCTTGTCCAACACCATGAAACAAAGCAGACACAGAAAGCAGCACAGACTGCTTAGTCACATGTACTACTTGGTGGAAGTTGTGTATTTACTGAGGTTATAACTTCTTTACAAACATGTGCCTTCAGACAAAGGCACGCTGCTTCTGCTGCCACCATCAACGAAAGACATATTTCCTTATTAGTCCATTACTCCCAGTGGATCTCTTCAGCAGTGTCATCCTTACCCGTAACTCCTGGAACCCATCCTAATTATACCAAATCAGAGCTGGGTATGAAGTCTTTCTTGCAGCCCCAGAACACCACATTCACACATTTCATAATGATTACCAAAGTTTGGTTTCCTCTAGGCAATGTTCAGCTGCAAGAAGCTTCTCTATATTTTAGTAACAGGTGCTTCATATTGCAATCTTTGTATCAAAAGAAAGTAGAATTTTGTTTTCTCTCCATACTCCTTTGAAAAAAAAAACTGGACAAGTTCAAAAGTTCTCAGTGAATGAGAGGAAGGAGAAGGTTCTGCAGACAGAGCATGCTCTTTTTGTCTTATACCCTAAGCAGGCAAGATAAATGTCATGCTGATTAATATTTATTTTCCTCAGCCCAAAATGAATAGGAATTTAATTCTCAAATTAAATTGAAAAATTTGAAAATCTAAAATATGTTTTACTGAACAGATTTTATTTTAACCACTTTTAAAACCTGTTTTTAAAAAATCCCAGTTCTTTGCTATAGTTGGCATGTATTTTCACTCTGATGAAAAGCTTATAAAAGACTTTTTGAAAATGCTTTTTCCTTGAAATTTTTAAACGTACCAAATGAATCCCTCAGGCAATTTTTTTTTCCAAGTCGGTATTTTCCAGTGGAAAAAGATTCCCATTTTAACCTTTCATTAATAAAAGTTCTAGCCTGACTGAACACTCTTAGCTAAGCTGTAAGTGAATAGTTCGCTTCAGGAATCATTAATCCATACCTGATGTGGACTGGTGTCTTTCCAGCCTGTGGCTGTACACTAAAAGAAGGTGTCCCTGTATCTTTTCTCTGCTGCTGAACCGTGTGGTGTCAGTGGGAATGTCAGTGGGGGGCTGTGGGGACAGGAAAGGGCAGAGCAGGCGTGCTCTGGGGAGAAGCCTGGTTGAGCTGGTGTGGGCTGGTGGACAAGGTGGCTGAAGCTAAGCTTGAAATTATACTGACGAAATTAAGGCTAGCAGAAAATGCTTCTGAAATACAGCTTCCAGCTGTATAGTTGCATTCTTATTTGCAATTCCTCACTCCCATGGTGTTAGTGAAGGAAAAATCAGTTTTACTGATATGTTGGTTGATTTTGAGTTCACTAGTCAAGAGCTTAACTAGTTCACTAACTTCTGGAAAACACAGCTACTGATAGATTCAGATATATATGAAATTAAAATCCTTTTTTTTTTAATCTGTGACAAGCTTGATCTTGAAATATTTCTAAACAATATATTCAGCCTCCTTTCAAAAAATGTTTCTCCCCTTGTGTAACTCAGAAATAGCCAGATCAATTTTGTGAAAAAAAAAACAAACAAAAAAAACCCCCCTAACAACTCCTAAACAAATCCTTTGAGCTTAGACTAAGTGTGAGCAATTTCATCCTGAAAGAGGAATCACTTGGAGAATTCAGAGGAAATAGAAGCAGAGACTTGGATGCTCCAACTCTTTCAAGCTCTTCATCTGGTGTGCACTGCTGGCAGAGGCAAAAAGGAATCTGCAACTGAATTGGTCTGCTGTCAGGGGATGGATTTGCTTCTAGAGTTTTCAGTACCACTGAAAGGAAGAAGACAAAACACCAGAAACAAGCCTGCATGGGTGCACAGAGGGATTGACTCCCCCCAGGGCCAGCAGTTCCCTGAGGATGGCTGACCCTGGAGCCCTCATTCAGCAGGGAGCTTGTCCCACTGCCACCCGCCCCACTGCCATGAAGCCTTGTGCGTGCATGGTGAAAGGCCCAAGTCCACCACCTGGACAGTTGCCTGTCACTGGATTCATTTTCCATGGGAAGCAACTCTAGACTCATTGTGTGAGAGGACACAGCTGCCTCAGAGCTCAGTAACTGGGTTTTCCTTTCTTACTGTGCTCTCTGTACCTGCCCTGGCACGACTCATTCACAATACATGGGAACAAAACACTGCAGCACAGTTCAGTTTGGCACTACACTGCGTGATGGGTCTCCTGCAGATGGCCTCGTGATTTGCTACAACCAGTGCTAAGCAAGTGACAGAATGCAGCAAGACCGTGTCGCTGAAACCTCATACAAAGACTTACTTGAAGCCTTCATATATCAAGCAAACAAGAGCAGGCAGGGAGAGAGGGTTATGTGAGCAGGTGTTTTCAGATTAAGTTTGAAGGGAGATGGAAATGAGGCACTGCAAAGCAGTTAGCTCTCTGCAACCACGAGATTGTGTGGACAGGTCTCTGATTAGCACATGCCTCTCACTGTCCCACTTTGAAAGACTTCAAGTCCATAGAGATCTCGAAGGGACAGTTGCAGCCATCCAGTGTGTTCTGTGCAAAGCCTTCTTGTAACATCCAATTCTTATCTTAGAAGCCCAGATAAATTTCATCCCAGTTCTCCAGACTAGTGGATCTTGATTATCACAAGCCCTGTGGCTTTCCTCATAAGCTATGCTCTTACCTTTAAGCATGGCAGGATTTGTGGGAGCTGCTGTTGGGCTGCTGTCAAGAGTTATATTGTTCAAGCTTCTCTACTACAAGCAAGACTAGAAAGCTGCTCCCTTCACATGCAACAGGTTTGGAGCCAGCCCCCTGCTCTAACAAATCCAGGCACCTCAATTTCTGCTGTGCCCAGATTACAGATCTGAGCATCACAGTTTCCAACCAACTGAGCCATTCTGTTAAGACATTGCTCAAGAGAGGAATTCATCATTTGACTGAGGCTTTTCAGCATTCATTGCAGTATTATTCTATACATCCATAGCTTCAGGGACAGTAGGATGTGGAAAAGCTGATACTTGAATGAAGTGCTGAGTTTTGAGTGAACAAAAAGCTCATTTGCCTAAAGTGGGTGTGTTTGTGCTGCAGATAGTTTGAAGCCTTTGATGTGATAACTCAGGAACAACTTGTTCTGAAACCATTCACTTAGTGAACGCATATGGAAATTCAGTATTCTTGCTCCCACTGTTTGCTACCCTTCCCATACAGCAATGAGCACTAGCTAGAACTGGAAATACTTAGTTTGGCATCTTGCTGGAGATCCTATTCCTCCGGGGAAATGGGTATATCCCCATTTTCCTACATGTGTCCTGAGCACAGAAGGAAAAGGTCCAGAACACCAATGGATAGCCCTACACCACATCCCTGGAAAATAATATTTCCTGTGTCAGACACGAAATCTCTCTCCTCATAGTAACTGACAGAAAAAGAGAGGAAAGATCAGTGGGACTAGAGGAGCATCTCACTAGATTTAGAGGACATCAGCCAAGCCCTGCTTACTGGCTGATTCTCAGGAAGTTGGAGCTTTGGTGGTGGCCCATGCTGGGATATCACTGGGCAGACCCATACTCTTACACTGCAGAAGAGATGGAAAAGAGCTCAGGATGTGTCTGCATGGATTTCTTCTCTTTGCTGTGGAAACTCAAGCACCAGTCCTCTCAGGGTACTTATCAAAGAGCTGCAGTTTCCTTGTGGAACAGACTCTGTGCTGCAGAAACCTTCTCCTGTGTGTTTGCAGCTCCTAAACCATGGCACAGAGAGCTGTGGGTGGGAGAGCAAAGGAAGCTCTGGCAGTACATGAGGAGGAGTCACTGAGCTCTGCAGAACTTGTCTGACACGAGAGGAAGGACGTGGCATGGAAGGTCAGAGCCCCTGTCTCTCCAAGGGAACACGCAGGCAGGTCAGGGTGAATCAGGGATGAGATTTCCAGCACTCTGCATCTCGTGCACCCTCCAAGAGGGGAGAGCTGTGCACGACAGTGACTCACAGAGTTGCTCATGGTAATGAAGAGGGAGGCAGTGGCCAACTTGCTGCATTTGTCCTATTTACAACACACTACAAATCTGTGCTGATTTAAAATCAACAGGAGACAGTGATGAGAGACCTGTGTGACCTGAAAGCACTCTCACTTTGCCTAGACCACTCAGGGGAGTACAGCACAGAAGGCACACAGTAAGTCACTGCAGATTACAGGCTGAAGATATGACACCTTGTGAGTTGTCAAGTATATTGCCACTGCACCTGCCCTTAGGCAGAGGAGGCAGACACGACCCTGTATGGATCTAACAAGTACACCAACTGTCCTCAGCTATCAAGGACAGCCAGCAGAACTAAGCAGCTCCTTTCCCAGCTCATACAAATTGGATCAACTCCCCTCTGCTGCTGCTGGCTTTTGCCTACAGTATTAAGCTACTTTGGACCAGAGAGCCATTCCTCCCCTCCCATATTGCTCCCACTGCTGCATCCATGGCAACATTAGGAGCTTAACAGCAGACAATTCAGCCAAAGCCACCCGCCACTTCAAAGCACACTCCCCAGCTTGAGGATTCTTGTCTATTTTAGAGCCTCCACTGTTGCTATCATCAATGGGACATCATGAGTATGGACAACACAGAGCACAAGGAACAAAAAGCCCAATACCACTCCTCTATCAGTGCACTGCTAGTCTCCAGCCTGAAGGCAAACCATTATTTAGTCAAGGAGGAAGAGCACAAGCAGCAGCAGACAGCATTCCCCTGCACACTCTTCTTTTGGCAGGAAATTCGAATGAGTAGGAAAAGATGGGGTCATGAGAGAAAGTCTGGTGGAACAGATAAGAGCAAGAAGTCAAAAGCTGGAGTAATTTCATACAAATAGTCCAGGCTTGCTCCCAACCATGCAAATGAATATAAGTAATATGTCCTTTCACTAGCAAAGCATTAACTCTTTAGCCATCAGTGACCACCTTGCCAGCCTGCACAGCTCCCAGTCACCTTCAGTGAGGAATTATGCCTATATCTGTGCTCATTCTCAGTTGAAATGGGATGCTCCTAAGTGTAGGTGACTGTCCCAAGCCCATATTTTTCTTACCCCTTCACTACACCAGGCATCTTGTGTGTATATGATGTTTTGAGACAGTCAGTGCAAGACTACGGTACCACATGCCACAGAAGCACTCTGAGTCCTTCAAGCCCTCCAAAGACTACAAGCAGCAGATACCAAACTTAGAACCATCAACTACAATTAGTATTTTCCTAGTACATTCCCTTGTGAACTAATAGCCTGAAGTATAACTCCCATTCCCCTCAACGTCGGTAAAGAAAACATGGAACCAAGGGTGCCAGCAGCTTGAACCTTCCTAAAAGCTAGAAGAATAAAGTATGGAGGTCTACTACAAATATTTTTAGTATTTGTAGTAGATGAATGACACCGGTGTAGCAAATTTATTAGTACAGGTTTGCATTTCTCAGTAATTTTTATGCAAATGTTTCAAACATAGTACTCTGATCTCCACAAGTAGATATTTTTCAGCCAAAGAACCCCCCAAGGCATTATTCTAAGAATCCACATCATCCAACATGGAAGAAAGAGAAATGTGGTAAAAAAAATGACCTTCCTAGGCCCTGTCGGTGAGTTGGATTAAATATTACTTTCATTCTCTAATTATTATTCTGTCTCTGAAGCAACACTGTAAGAATCAAAAAAAATTTTTTTTCAGGAACATTCTTGCATTCCAAAGTTATGAAGTCTGAAAGCTAACTCAAAAGCCAATGAGAAAGAAAGAAAAAAATAAAAGCCACATCATTTTCTTTTTCAGAAGAAACACAGATTAAATGTAGTAGGTACAGTTCAGTAAAGTCTCCCTTCAGACACCTTCTAGAAATTAGCATATCTGACACTGCAGTCTTCACATCACTAGTTTTAATTCCAGGTTTACATCTCTGCTGTCACAATTATTTCTATGAATGTGTCAAAATCCACAGTGTAACAACTAAGGTTCCATTCCTCCTCTAATTTTAGAAGTCCAAGCCTCAGAGACACCTTCTCTGTTGATTAGAAGGGGTTTTTTTTGTTCAGTTCATTGATCACAAGGGCCATTTACAAGACTCTGAGTTAACTAAAACTGATTTCAGTCCACAAAGAGCTATCATGTTCTCAGGTGAGATACAACGAGGTATCCCGTGCACTGGAGGGGTTGACTTGATGGAAAGCTGCTCTACAAAGAGAGATCTGGGAATCCTGGTGGACAACAACTCCCTTCCAACTCAGGAAATTCTATGGTTCTATGTTTCATGAGGATTGGAGCATCTCTATTATAAGGAAAGGCTGTCTAGTGTCTCTTTTTAACCTGAAGAAGAGAAGACACAGAGGGCATCTTATCAATGCATAAAAATATCATAAGGGCTGGGGTCAAAAGGATGGGCACAGTGCTGCCCAGTGACAGGACAAGGGACAGAGGGCACAAACTGAAACACATAAAGTTCCATCTAAATAAGAGGAAAAAATACCTTACTGTGAGGGAGGCTGAGTACTGCAACATGCTGCACAGAGCAGCCATGGAGTCTCCTTCTCTGGAGATATTCAAAACCAGCCTGGACACGGCCCTGTGCAAGCTGCTCCGGAGAACCTGGATGTTCTATCAGGGATGCTGGACTAGATGCTCACTAGAGGTCTGTTCCAACCTCAACCATTGTGTGACCCTGTAAGTTCACACTGAATACAGACAAGATACTCTGAGAACAGACTCTAGGAGAAAAAATTAGTTTATCTAGACAGACTTGTCATAGAGTACAAACCTAACCAGACTCCTGAGCCAACCCTTGAGAACATGTCTTACTTATGGCAATGACCTTAGCAGTCATTCCCAACAAACCCAGACTAATTGTTAGAATCAGGACCTTGGTTATAAACCATTTAACACCAGTAAACCCTGGTGCAACCCCGGTGACCAGAATGCAGAATAGAGGTGACCTTGAGCAGAATTTGCACGTTCTTTAGTTCTGCAAGTGCTTGCTAGATCACAGAACCAAAACCACCATTTCATACTGACCAGGAGGACACAGTTCACAGTTCACACCAGTGAAGTACAAACTTTACAGCCCAGGGCATTCGGTGGCTGATGGTGCTGAATTCAGGTGTGCCTGAATTACTGATGGCCTTACTAAAATTGTGCTCAGGCTGGGGACCCTCCACAAGCAGCAAGTCTGAGGCAGTCACTCTGCTTTTTCTGAAAGCTGTCATTGTCATACCAGGTGATGTCAGAGGGGACTCTGGTCCTCTTTTATTCTGCCTATCCACTTACAAATCACAATTTAAAACATAATGAAAACATCTTCTTAATATTCCTTCTAAGATATACCAAAGAGTGGGGTTTTTTGTTTGTTTTCAGTTATTTTTTTTAATTGTCCTCTGTAAGCATTGAAAATACTTGAAGATAGAGCCAAATACTCAGACTACATCTGAGCAGACCTAAAGGACGGGTGAAGCATTAAACCCCAAAAACTACAGCTCCATATTGATTTGGTGCTAATTCACATATATTGCTTATGCATAGCCTTGTTGAGCTCTACTATTGTTATTATTTTTAATGATAGTTTAGGGGGTTGTTAATGGGATAGTAGAGCCTTTCAGAGCCAGAGTCAATCCACATTCAGCATGGAAGTGCCTGAAAGTCATTGAAGTCCAGTATCCAGAAGGAAGACATAGCAGGAATAGAAAACGTTTGAGAGATGATCACCCACAAACCTCAAAGCCCTCTTGCCTTTTTTCTTTATCACTTCCCCATCAGGAGACATGCCAGAATATAGAGTATAGAATCACAGCCTTGATCATAAATAACCTTTGAAACTCTCCACAAATAACTTCTGAAATTCTTGCCATTCACTTTCTCATTTATACCTTGCAGGTGAAAGACCGTTTGTACAGTACTTCTGATAGAACCCCTTCCCAAACTTTGAACCTGTGCCAAATACTTCCTGGGAGGGAAATATAACCCAGAGAAGTATGGGCCCAAAGCACTCCTCTGTTAGGGTTTTTGTGTTTCTACTGGAAAACAACACTTCTGGGACAGCAACTCCAGACAGAAGCCCACATACATTCTTGGTGACTGTCTGCTAAACCAGAAAGATTATTTGGCCATCAGAAAAAAAAAATGAAGCCAGATTAAACACAGCAATTTGGTTTAGAGAGGAAAGACCTATCTGCTAAGCCTATTTCTCACTCTTTCATGGAAAGCTCTCTCCTACCTCTGCCCCACTGCCCCCACAAGCAGAAGGTTTGCTGAAGAGGCCAGTCCCACATTGATCACACAGCCTCATTGCTCTTTTCCAGACATAATTCTGCGGACTCTGCACATCCTGCCTTCTTGTAAAGCACACACCGCCCCCCCCCCAGCCCCCCAGTCTATTCCTCAGAGGAAGAGGAACCCCTACCTTTCCACACTACCCCCTCCTCTGCTATCAGCGGTTGAATTCAGGATCCATTGGAGCCAACAGCTTGGGCTCTGTTCCCTGTCTCCAGGGTGGCCATTCACAAACCAGTGATGAGCTGGACTGAAAAGCCCAAGCTACCCTTGAGAAAAACTAAAAAACAAGGATTGGGGGCTCAAGCTGTAGAGGCTACACCTACAGGGCAGATCTCCATCCCAGAACAGCTATGCTGGGAAAATCTTTTAGAAGACTGAACTAGTGTCTCATTGCAGGATTCATGCCCAATTATTAACCTTGTAAATATTTCAGGTTACACAGCATATTATACCTTCAGTTTATTGATATACCCATAGATTATTAATCTTTCATGACACTAATTAATTATCATAGTGATTTGGCAATTATCTTCTGTAAAGTTTGGCTGGGACCAGGTGCAGCCTCTCTCAGTGCCTTTAAAATGTGTTCCAGACCCTCACAGAATGCCAGATGAAAGATATTGCTTTATTAGATCAAAACTGGGCTGCTGACACCTCTCCCAGAATATGTATTGACAGCCTTGCTCTCTTAAAAGGTACAGCCTGTATGGAACAGCTTATAAAAACCTTGGATGCAGAAGCAAAGAAAAATATGCATAGATTTAACACATATCACTATGCCCTTTTCATATTCCCACAAAGGCTGGAATTAAGGCAGAAATTTCATCCCAGAATCTGGTTTATGGATGGCCTAGAGATTTCATGGAGGCATTTGTTCCAGAGACACGACTTAGTCCTTTCTTCAACTGGAGAAATCTTATGTCATGCACTGCGGAATGCGGTTTACTAATCACCGGCGCTGGTTTGAATGGCTCCATGGATCAAAACCGACTTTACACGCGGATGCCAAGAGCATTTGCCATTCTCCCGCATTGATCATTAGGACACTTTGCCTGTGAGGATCACACTGGGAGTCATTTCTTTGATGTGTGCAAATGCGGGAAAAGAGCTGAGGCTTTTACAGGAGCCGCTTGACTACAGGTAAAGAATGCTGCAGCTTCGGGGAGGGCCATTGCCAGACAATTAGAGCCTGCTTGTTCTGTCTTCCTATTTACAGGACGAGTATAGCTCATGTTGTTTAGGCAGGGTGTAGATTTTGTTTCTGTGCTTTGGAAAAACTCATCCAAGTGCAGCTATCACGCGTCCTTTTCAGCAGGAGCTAACTTTAAGCTCCGTCCTTTTGTTCCCTATCACCACCCCTTTCTTTTCTGCTCTCTTCACCCTCTGTAAGGTGAGCTAAAGCTGTGCCATTGTGATGGTCAGTAGTCACTCTGAGCCAAACGCCTGGTTATTTTGAAATCAGTGTGAGCATTTCCACCGACTGAAATTGTAAGAGGATTAGACTTGTATGCAGTCAGCTCCATTGAAGCACAGCAGACATGTTCTCCAGCTCCTCAAAAACATGTGTAATAATTTGTCTGGCTGTGATTGCTGCATTCTCTTGCAAATGCCACAGCTCTGGGGAATAGTGCACTTTCCACCCCTGCCTACCTTCCTAAGAGGCTTCTTGCTCTAGTCCTTAGAACAGCCACAGACTTTAGAAGACTTTGGACCAACTCCTCAGCCAGAGTTTTATTCCTGGCCGTGTACACATTACCTGTAAATATTGACAATGGGTTCATTATGGACTGAGTGCTGCACAGACTTTGCAATCCTGCAGTCTTTAGACCTTCTGGGAAAATGTTCTGCACACTTTGGGGGCGTATTTATCTCCTTTCATGGCTGATCAACACAGAGAACATGGCCATCGAAGCAAGTTCATTGGTCTGCGCCCACATGAGGTGGCTGAACAAGAAATGTGCAGCTCCACTCCACTTCTGGCTGGTGACTGAGTTCCCCAGTCCACAGCCAAATGATTTGCTCCATGTGTGTTCCGCACCTCTGCTGCCCCCATGCCATCCCTCCCTCTCCTGAGCGTCCATCAACACCATCAATCCCCAGTTTGTATGACAACACATCCTTGTAAAACCCGTGAGTGAAAATGTGCTCGGCCACGGTGCATGAAAGGATTGGCCATGGATGCAGGAAGAGGACACAACAGAAATCTGCAGTGAGGGTAACCCCAAATTGAGCTATCTGAGCTTCTGGCAACAGCTTTCAATTATGAAGTACACAGCAGCATCTTGGGAAGAAAGGGGTGCTGCTGGCAGCCAAACTCCTGGCTGCAGCTTTTCACTCTGCTAAAGAAAATAAAATCCTTGGGAGAAAGAAGAGCCTTGGAGATATTTATTTACCATTATATTGAGATGTTGTCTTCAGGAAAAGTCATTCTTGGATTTTGTTTTTTCATGTTGATAACAGAGAAGCTCAGGTGAGAACAACACTGTTTGGGACCTCCAAAAGCCAGTACACATTAGCAATGACTGCTTTGTCCCTACAAAGTTGTTAATGGAGGTTACTGATGCCACTTCTGGTGAGCTGAAGTTCCCACTGTACTGATGTAACACGTAAATATTTGAGTGGCTTTGCTTTTTCAGATGAGCTCCCACTGCCCTTCTTCATTTTGGAGGCAGAGGCAGCACATCTGGCATTTGGAAAAACAACAACATCAACAGCCCCCCTCACATTATTAATATTTAAAAACTGTCTCCCGCACATGAATAGAGAAAGTTTATTATCATTTCTAATTGCATAGGCCTGTGTAATGGGTTTATGTAACATGTCATCTTTTCTACCAAGCTCACCACTATATGCTTTGAGAGCCTTGGAAACATTAAATAATTTAGCCTCAAAATACCCCCTGGTGGTGTGGTTTGGTGCCATTTGTCTCCATTTTACAGATGGGGAACCAATGCAAAAAACCTTCCAGTGGTCTCCCTAAGGTCACTCCAGGAGCTTTTGGCAAAGCTTCAAAATATTATGTCTCTACAATTTTTTTTTTGCTCCTGAAAGAAAAATACTCTGGGCCAAAGCAAAGCTCACAAGTACTGTAGCTGGGTTTTGGAGATATTAAAACCTGCAGTCAGATTTCACCTTGTTGCCTAGAGCTACAGAAGATCTACACAGAAGAAGTCTTAGGCTGGGCTAAATTGTGGCTTACATGGCAGAAATGCAAGTAGGATTTAGTGCTTTAAAAGTGAACACCAAAATGACGAGCTGATAGTTCACCCTAAAAAAGGAAAATAACATCATAAAGAGTGGTAAAATGGCTTTAAAATGTAGAGACTAGAGAGAGCAGAACACTTTCCTGTTTCATCCTGATGTAGCAAATAGGTTTGACGAAACCACCTTTCTTAGTATTCTACCCTGTCCTTGGGGGGAAATCCTTGCAATAAATAAACAGAGAACCTGGGTAATGGAGGAGTTCTAATGAGATATTTTCATAAAAAAGTTTTTAATACACTGAAATATTTCACTTTGACATTTCCTAAACAAACCTTAACCTTTTCATACTCTTTTAAGAATTGATCAACCCAGAAAAAACCAAGAAAATATATGTATATATTTTAAAATGGAATTAAATAACTCAAAACAAAACATGACATTGACATTCATAGGAAACACTGGACACATAAATTAAATTTCTCAGGCTACAGTGAAATAAACAGCTTATTTCCTGATCCATGCCACATTTTCTGGTTTCATCCAAACCAAATCTGTTCTCACCTACACTTTAAGCTCAACCAGGAAATTATTTTCTTTTCACTCAAGTAGACTTCTTCCTTTAAACTTCTTATTAACCCTTCAAGCATTGTCCAGCCATGTCCGTTCATTTCATCATAAGTCTCTTTTCATCATCTCTTTCTTTAAGGCAGTTTGAACTACAAGCCTATATGGAACTTGCTGTGCTAAGGTTATACTGGCAGTTCAGATCTGGATCTGAAATCTGTGGATTGCTGCACCTCAAAGACAGTGGAGTGATATATTTCAGTCCCGAGGAATTTGTTGGTTACAGCTTGTGAAGTGCAGCATTGTGCCAGTCCTGTACCTGCATCTCAAACCCACCCTTTTCTCTTAAAGCATCCACACAACAAATGCAACCACAGTAATTCAAGGTCCGACAGTGGAAGTGGTAGCAGAAGAAGGACACAGCTAATGAAAATGGAGTAGCATTCATAAGGACAGAATGCAGCCTAAATGTTAAAAAATAAAGAGTATTCAGCTTGGGAATAGCCTATTCCATTTTGTGGAATGTGTAACCTTGGTAAGCAGCCTGTAGGTCTGTACCAAAACTCTTGGCATGCTCCCTGCCTTCATGGCCCCACCTACAGAGACCCCTTGGAGCAGTTCTCAGTGCACTCCTGTCAAACATCTGATGGAAGAATGTGAACCCAGATGCCGCAGTTTTAGACCTAGACAAATCTGCTTTAATTCCTTGCTTATGCTGAGCCCATCAGATCAGGGTGGCTCATCTCTTGGATATGATGGGCTTTGTGGATGAAGAACAGATTGTGCAAGCTGAACCCAAGGAAGATAGAGATTATGCTGGCAGGCACAAGAAAGCACTATGAATAGTTTATAGACCCTCTGTGTCAGCCTTTTCATACTGTGAACAGCCACAAACCGTCTGTTCAGGCAGTGCTCCAAGAAAAGTCCCAGAGCCCTCTGCCATGGACAGAGCACACTGGGGCAGAGATTTCTGCCACCCCCATTTGGCTAGAAGACTCCTTTCCATCCCAACACAACGTTTCCTGGCCTTGGGTAGCCAGGCTTTTGTCACCTTCTGTTTGGATTACAGGACTGTGATGACCCTGTGGAGAGTTCAGGTGATACAGCTCCCTGCAGTAATATGAACAACTTTGAACGTGTCTTTCTTGTCCTCTGCTGCCTATTCTGACTCCCCGCAGAGCTCACAGCAACCTTCTTGGTCTTGTTCTTTATCCTGATAGACTGGGCCCCAGACACTACAAACACTGCAGAAGGCTCCAGTTGCAGATGTTCTTTGGCATGCTCAGGGTCTGTCATTGCAGGAATACTTCACTGGTCAAGTGATGGAATTTTCTTGGTACCAAGGGATGATAATATGACAAACATTGGTATTTCTAAGGGTGATTCTTCCACAGATAGTCCCTTATGAGTTTTCATTCCTGGTACCAGGTTTATTTCTTCAGGACTGCTAATCTTTGGTATAAATGTGGATTTCCTGTCTACGTGTACTTACAAAGAGGAGGGAAAAAAGCAAAGTGAAAATCATATTTTGCTAAAGAATATTAAAGTTCTAAAATCAGATGGAATGTGCTGTTCTGCCCATGGGAATAAGTAATGCCTTGCTGGTGCCAGTGCATGCTCTTCTGGAAAGTGCCTAAATCCTGCAATAAGGATGGAAGCAGAAAACCAGCATGGAGCAGATGCTTGGATATTAGGCTGATATTTGCCTAAGTGCTCAGATGCCCATCTGTGTTTCCACAGTATCTCTTCTTGACTGGAAGCTCACTGTTGCAATGAAAACACATTCTCTTTGTCCACTCTGACAGAGACTCAGAGGCTTGTGCTTTACCTGGCATGTGTTGTACATCAGAGAACACAGTTAGTTACTGTGACTCAGTTCATGAACATAACTGGTTAAGCCAATGTCTTGTGATTTCCTAGGGAAGTCCACAGCAGCTTCACAAACAGCCCCTTCTCCTAACACGTCGGGTTTTCTCAGGCCCAAAGCTACTTTTGGCATACTACACAGAGGATGCCTTTATCCCACCTTTTCAGTAAAATGTCCTGTCCCTCTCTTAAAATTGAAAGAAGTTCTAATTGTGAGGCGGGTGAGATGAACTTGGATGAAGGAATCTGCCTTTCTGAGCAGTGTGAATTATGGCTTTGTCTTCGTCTTCTTTTACTGGTCCTACCTACTTCTTCTGGTCACAGACCATTCTGAATTTTCTCAATCTAGTACCAGGTTTCCAGCTTTATAAGGTTCTTTTAAGCCCACAAATTCTCTGTGTTTTTGGAACTAGTTATGAAATTATGGTAGTTGCAACTTAGTCCAAGCTGCTGATGTTCCAGTCTTAGAGTTTGGAGAACTGGTCATAAACAACAGACCATCTTTCACTCCTTCCAGTGACAACTCATTCTCTCTTTCCACTCCTGTATTACGAAACGTCTTTCTGCAGAGCTAAAAGATATATATTCTGTGGGTGGGAATAGGTGTTTACAGCAATGCTGGCTGTTGAGAAACTCTAAGAGAGATGGATCTTTGCATGACAGGAAAGGAATATATCCTGACACAATGACCTCGAATAAAAATGACAAGTGAAGTCCTCTTTCAGCACAAAGTGATGTCCCCAGAATAGGTATGACACAGTTAAGCAGATCCTAAAAGCTTGGATAATACCGCAGAAAAAAAATAGTCACTGATAGATACCTGATTTTTGTCCTTACAAACTCTGTCTTTCAACATGGGTACTTTTCAAACACACTTTACAAGAATGCTGGTGTGATCAGTTCTTTGTTGGTATTTTTTTTTCTTTCTTTTGTCTTCTGAACACTTTAAAGGCCAAATGTATTTCAATGCTTTTCAAAGTCTTTCACATCATGAGAGACACATCTGTAGATTTGTGCAAACTGAAAATGGATGAAATATCACATGCTTCATTGGAACAACTGCAAATAGTCAGAGCTGAAATGAAACCCAAATATTCTGAATAGACCATTTTGACCAGTAGTTGTTCAAAATCACGAACAAAAATAATTCCTACAATCCATTCTGAAGAACAAAGACACTGTAGAAATGCCAAATCTTTCCCCAGACACCCTTAGGTCTTTGGAAGGAATGGACTGAACAAGACAAAGATTGCAGGGAAAGGTAGCATCTTTTCATAGGCAAATAGAGAAAAATGATGTGAAAAAGAGACCTAAGAGTCCTGGTTTCTTCAGATTCGAAGCAGAAAATTTCAAATTAGAGTGTCTCTTCTAGATCTAAACCCAGTGTAATAAAAGACCTGTTTCAGTCTGTCTGATAAAATTTTGCCTTGCTGGTATCCTTAGGCCATCACAGCTGCAGCAGCATTCTTAGTACACTCAAGGTATCAAATTCTTTTGCCTTCTTCAGAGGACTGGAAGGGACCATGACAGGTTATCTAGTCCATCTTCCTGACTTCAGGTCAGAATCAAATACACCTATGTCATTACTGAAACTTATTTATCTAATGTGTTCTAAAAGACTTCTAATGACAGAGACTGCACAACCTCCTGCAGCAATCTTTGTGTTACCTGAACCTTCTTTACTGCAATTTAAACCCATTACTTCTTTGTCCTATCAATCAGGGCCATGGGAATCTCTTCCACTCTTTGTCTTTTCCACAACTTCTTATGTTCTTGAAGATTTTTGCTGACCTCTGAGTTTTGCCTTTTTTTAAGTCAAACAAAACTAGTTTTCCCACAATTGTCTCCCTGGTCTTTTTCTCTAGGCTATTTCTGACTCTGAATTTTAGGTAGTCTCAATTCTTTCTTTTGCTGCTCTATAGACTGTGTTTTTTCTGGATTTTTCTTGATATCCCAAAGCATTACTTACTTACTGGTGCGGAATATGAAGCATGATCCCAAAACAGAGCGAGCTTAGAGAGTGATCTCACACTTTCAAGAAAAAATGACCTTCCCCACCTCAAATTATTATCCCCAGAGCACAACAGCCTGTTAGCATCCAAAATTGAGGTGAATATACATGCTTTTATCTTAGAAAAAATGTTAGATCCCAAGAGAAGGTAGTAACAGCAAACTAATGCATGTTTCCATGAAGGGGAACTGTTCTGAGGCATAGACAAGAAAATAAATATTTTCTAGTAATAACAATTGCCATTTTCACATGGACATTTTGCAGGTTCTTAGCAATACACAGAATGTAGCAGATAATGATTAGCATCAACCCAGCTTATCAGATGGGAAAAGCACAATACAAAGAAATAATGAGATGAAAACTGAAGCCGCATGATGACAAATAAACATAAAGATGAACAGAAAAGAAGATTTCCCAATTAATGTTGGGGTTATTTCATTTTCTCCCACCTCTGCAGACTGGCACTGACTTTTTCTCTCACCTTAAGGGAAGGTGACTAAGGCCAGGTTCAGGCTGGAATCCACTGATGGAGTGGAGCAGAGAAGTCAGCTGAGCAAAGAAAGCGAACTTTCTTCATGTACCACGACTGGAGTAATGCAATTTACTCTGCTGGAGCTGTATCAGATCAATGTGATGTCATTCATCTTCCACCCCATGCCCAGGTAATGCTTTTACCTCTTTGCCTTCACAAGAGAGGCAAAAGAATAAACTGAGATTAACTTTCAAAGAGTTTTATTGCAAAACAAGTGTGTAAAAAATTATTTTAGGCAACCTAGACAATATCTTTTCACATCAGTGTTTAGCAATATCTGCTTCCATAGACATGTAGCACTTAGTACTGGAAGGATCCCTTAGGACAAACTCTTGTTGTAACGTATTTTCTCTACACCAAAGCCTACATAAATGTTAAATGAAGCCACTTTAAACAAATATAGGTAACAGAGGGAGAATAATCCTGTTAGCAGAATCAGCACTGCAGTTGCTAAGTCATAATATTTTATTTATTTATTATGTCATAATGCCTATACCAAAAGTAACTAGATGCCATAAAATAATACTTACAGACACAGAAGTTGAAATGACACACCATAACCAACCCTGCATAAAAGCTATTCACAGTATCCAGGGGAAGGAAGGAAGGAAGGAAGGAAGGAAGGAAGGAAGGAAGGAAGGAAGGAAGGAAGGAAGGANAAAAGGAAGGAAAAGGAAGGAAAAGAAAGGGAAAGAAAGGAAAAGAAAGGGAAAAGAAAGTAGAGTCCCTTTGCAATCCCAAGTAATATTTAGTGTCATTCCTGGCTGAGCACAGGAGCTGTAGCACACAGTGCTTTCAAAAACACAATCTCCAAAGAGCCTTAGATCACCATGCAACACCCAGGGTGTGGATCTTCAAGCTGTAAAGGAGACAGAGGAAAGAAACATTCTTTTTTCTAAATGTGGCCTCCTGTCAGCTACTGGATTGATCCAAGCCAGGCAATGGAAGGGTAATAGAACGAGTAAAAGGAACAGGAATAAGGTTCTCAGCATGATGGACAGAAAATGTAGCAAGGTTAAGGGATCCTAAGGACTGCACCTTGTGCCATATGAAAACCCAGAAATATATCAAAAGTAGGGAGCAGGGGTATCTATGCTGCATGTGGAGAGTTAAGTTAGGTATCTGTGAGAAGAAGGCTGTCTGGTCAGAAATAGAGAAAGAAAAGCTGTCAGTGTTGTAACTGCTAGCTGTGAGGGAATAAAATAGGACCTCCTTGGCCAATATCAATCTATACTGGAAAAAAAAGTGACTTTGAAGAGCTCTCAGCAGAAAAACAGCAAACACAACTACCCTCTGTTATTCTCAGCAAATCACTTGATTTTGCCTTCTCTGGCACTTGTGGTCTACCTCTCCCAAAGCCAGCCTCTGCAATTTCTTTAGCACTCAGAGCCTGAACAGAGAGCAAAGGACAGTGCAGGGAGACAACAGTGACCAATGAATAGAAATTCAGCACACTCTTTTAAGCCCCTCTTTCCTCCATGCCACATCTTTTTTTATCTTTTCCTTCCAAACAGGGACATGAAAACAGCATAATGCAGAGGCACTCAGATGGCACTGCCAACACAGTGCTTAGGAAAACAGTCCCTCCCTGACTCTGATAATTTAGCTTTGTTTTAGTTTCAAGCTAATGAACATTTATGCTGTAGCCAATCTTCAATTTATACCCATCTAGTCCAAAGCACAATTATATGCCGAGCAGAAAATGCAGCTTTGACTCATAATAATAAGATTGGCACTGTGTCTGGCAGCTTTTCACTCTTCCTTTTCATGCCTGCAGCCATATCAGTTGGGCAAAGCTTCTGCCATATTTCCTAAAAAAAGGTCAGGCTGGCAGACAGAAGGGGAGGACTTGGGGCTACTCAGTGTTGGAGTAGGACACCTTTTGAGATGCCCAGAATTTCCCAGAAAGAGATGTAAGAGAAGCATTTTCTCAGAGAGCTTTCTAAGTTAAGGAAAATAAGAAGAAATGGTTTTGACTCTGTGTTTGCTAATCCAAATTGTTCTGTCTGCATTCACGGAAGGCTCTGGTTCACGAGTCCACTGTTAGTCCTTTACCAGTGCAGACCTAGTCCTAGGGTGCATTTGGTGGTGTACGCTGATGGTGGCAAGTGTGCTCAGGACATTTTCGATTACTTTTGAATCAGTCTTGTCTATTCAAGACTTCCTAGCACACTTTCCTTTAGGAAAGGTGGTACTGTGCTTAATTTGAAAGTCAAAGTGCCAGTAGTGTTCTTGGCTTTGCCGTTGACTTGTATGAGACACCAAAGCCATCACTTAATCTCCCTCTCTCTGCTTCATTCTCTTCATCAGTAAAATAAAGTGAACAATAACCAATTCTTCCATGCAGCAGACTTTGGACTAGTCAACGTCAATTGCAAATGTGCTTTGAGATTGCAGAGTGGAAGTTATTAGAACAGAGCTGAAGAAGATAAGTGTCCCGTAGCCATCCTTTGGAATCCTCTCACAGTTTCAACTACACATCCATTTATTTTCTGCCTGTGTCTGCTACACAGTCACTGCTGCAAAGCAATGCACTGAAAAAGCTCCTGGTGAAAGATTCTGTTGAGCATGATGATTCTCACTCTGTCTGGAAGGTGGCTCTGAGCAGAATTAGTCCAGTTTGGCATCCTCTTTCTTTTGGCATAATACCAGGCCCTATTGCATTTTTACCTGCTTAGTGCGGTGGGGCACCAGCTTGTCCTTTGTGTAAATTCCTTTATTTCTTTATTTTTTTCAGCAATGGGAAAGAGTTCTACCTGGCCTCTTTGGGGACAAAATCATGCACAGTTGGTGGTGCCCAGAAGGGAGAAGCAGATGCTGTTGAGATAGTCATGGTGTCCAAAATAGAAAGCAATTTATATGGACAATTAAGAAGAGCCACATGGGACTTTGGTGGCTGGAAGCTACAAGTCTCTAAGCAGGCAATTTCTAGGACTTAAAAAAAAAAATTAATTCACCTGAGGCCAAGAAGAGAAGAAAGAGAAGAAAAGTTATATTGAGAGAACAATCCCCAAGTTCATTCACTAGGGCTTTCAGCTCCTGATTTTCAGTGAAAATTCAGTATGTGGTGTCCTGTCATCAATAGGATTTAGAGGAAGAGAGAGCAGTCATCAGAGAACAGGTATGAAATTGTAGAAAAAGTAGAGTCAGACTAAGCCAGGGTCTTTAAAAAATACTAAGACAGGATCTCTGAAAGTCTCTCTGTCTTGACTCTCACCTGTCGTGATGCCTGCCCTCCTCTGATTTTCCATGCCCTAGCTCCTCCTGAATATTTTCTCTTCTCATTCATGACATTACACAGAAAAAAGACTTGATGAAGGGACAGAGATATGGTGGAATGGGTTATATGTCTGACATTTGCTTTCTTGTAATTGCTTTTGTTCATTTGGCATTGGGCAGATGGAGAATGTCAGAATTTTCTGTTGACCTGACATTTTTCCTGCTGCTTCATCAATTAAGAGAGTTTCAGTTTCAGGCAGAAAGGAGTTAAATCAATCTGCTTCAGAACAACCCTAAGAAATCACTCAATTCTTTAAAAAGTCTCTGGAGGGGTGGTTGCTATAGCCTGAGGGATGTGCAAGCTGAAGGCTCAGCAGCCACGTTGACATTCGAAGCCATAAACGTTTAGGAGAAGGGACAGATACTACTGAGGTTTTGTCCCTTCTCTAGCTGACTGCAGAGCTAAGTGCATTGTCTGCACTTGCCTGTTCCCCAGACACTGCCTGGGGCTGTCTTGTTAGGTCTGGAGTCCCACTGAGAATACTCTGCCTCCCAGCAATACAAAAAAACAGGAGGGCATTTCTCACTCCATAGCCAGAACTGGAACCTGCTGAGCAGGAGCTCAGAGAAATCATGCATTGACTCACTTCTTGCTTATTTGCACATGTGAATTTGGGCCAGCTCAAAAGTCTCCTAATGAACCATCACCCTGCAGGATGGTATGAGTTGCTTCCCCAGTTCTTTGGCTGCTGAATTGAACAGTTTTAGCTGAGTAGCTCCAAGGCTCCTGCTGCATGCAATGTGGGATCACACAGGGCATTTCTCCTCTGGTTGCTCAAATTAGATAAAATCTCTGGGAACAGCTTTCCTGAAGCACACAGTCTCTCAGAAGGCTGAAATAATTGTTTGCAAAAATGGAAAGAATGGATTTGTGAGACTAGATATAGGACCCTACTTACTTCAGGTATGCTGAAATCTGTATTTTACCTGCTTGTTTCATTCAGATTTTGCTGATGAAAGGAAGTATTTCCCATCAAGGAATGAAGGCTCTACTTTGTTGCAGCCTCTTTTATTCTCCTTCACTCACTTCCATCTCTAACAGCTCTGTTGGGTTTCCCCCATTTTCAAAACTAGTTCAAAAAAAAAACTGGTTTCAAAACCTAGTTTTGAATTTTCATGTCCTTTTACTGGACGTTATGCTGCTAAGCCTTGGCATTGTACAAGCTAAAGTGCTTTTTTTTTCTCTTATTTTAATTTTCCCTCTTGCCGAAATAGTATGTGCTCATTCTCACTCATTCTTTCCTCAGTACTGTTTTTGACACAACATATACAGATCTATAGGTAAAGCGTGTCTGTGTGGTACCACATCTTTAATTTCTTGCTATATGATGCATTTTGTCAATCTGAGTAAGAACTTAGCTCCTAACAGATAATACTATGACTGAAGAAACTCTGTGAGATGTAGTCCACAAAGCATTTGAGTCCTTGGTCCCAAATGTGAAGAACGGAGACCTGAAGTTGCCTCTATCTAATAAAATGAGCAGTTGGTTAATACATATTCTGCAGAAGTGGCTCTTTTCTTTCCTGAGAAAATTTTCTAAACAGAAGTTTCATTGAAACCCGTTCATTACAGGAAAAATACCTGGCGTCTAATAACTCAAAACTTCCCATGGAATGTAATAGAAAGGTTTCTGTGGAATAATTCAGAACTGTTTCTACTGGTAAGGTATTTAGCCAAGATAGCCAGCAGGTCCTTTGGATATGTCTTCACTGCTGCTTTCCAGAGAAAGCACTACAGAAGAAGGATTTATTCCCTGGCAAAAAAGGCTAGCGTTGAAAAGCAGAGTTCACGGGCATCATCAGGAGGTTGGTATATCTATGCCCACAATTTCACCACCTTGCCAGGCATGTGAAAGGAATAAATATGATACTAGCCTTCTGCTAGTCAGCAGAACTTCTTGGCATAAGAACATCAAGCAGGAGATCCAGAGCCCTCTCTGTCTGATACCTGTCATTATCCAGGACACATGCACAAAGACTCTTGCTTCCCCACTTCAGAACTGCCCAGACAGATGTGAAGGCCAAAGGAATGATGTGGCAGTGTTGTGGCAAGCCCCAACTCAGTGTGCATTAAAAAGCTGCTTATTCCACAGGGATGAGAAAAAGAAGAGAAATTAAATTTATGCCTCTTTTCTTTCTACTGAGTGCCAGGAGCTGTTTTAGCTGCAACAGAGACACTCTAGAGAAAGAGGCTGACAGGCAGGAGGAGGGAAGTAGAAGCAGCAGAACAAGACAAGATTAACAGGGAATGGGTGAAGAAATCAAAAGTGGAAGGTCAGCAAAGCAGGAAAAGGAAACGGGAGCAAGTATAAAAGCAGATGGAAATAACTGAAATAATTCAAAGGTAGTTGCAAAAATAAGGGGGAGAGAAAACATTCACAGAGCAGACATTGAACAGAAGGCAACCGTATGGGTTATCAATTCCAGCTTCCAAATACTACAGACAACAATGGAAGAGACTTTAATTGAAAAACATCCATAACTTCTGCTTCAATCCCCATTCCCATTCAGAGTCAGAAAACACTGAAACCTCACAACACTCGGTGCAAAAGAGAAAATGCTGCAGTGATTATAACATGTCCAGCCAAGAGAATGGGAAAGATGAAGGGCTTTGGGAAGGACTCAGACTCTTGCAGTTGCAGGCAGGCTGACACATTCTGGTATTTCTTGAGAGTGCACCATGCTCCACAGGGCTATGAAGACCATGGGGGCAGTCACTCTAAACAATCCTTGCTCCTCAGTCCAGAAGGAAATCTTTCCCAATGCCACATACAATCAATGCTTTTAATTCAAGACACATTAGTCAGGCAGTACCACTAGGAGAACCAGCATAGCCCACCGACTATTCTGTCTTCAGCCTTGGATAATTTCTTGTTTGGGTAATTTAATGCTTCAAAGGAAGATCAATTTGCCCTCTCCCCACTCCTCATTCCTCCCATCGTTACATACACATCTGAGAGAATAAAGAACTGGGAAATGAAGGAACTTCCTTTTTTAACCAAATAGTGGTCAGTGGGAGCTCTGAAGCATGAAATTAATTAATTAAAATATAAATGCAGTGTAATTCCTTCTATGAACCCAGCAAGCTCTACTTTTTAATTATTTAAGTTCCTTGCCCTTGTTATCCTGTATGGAAGACCAGAACTTCATTCCTTTGAAGTTTAGAAACCTTCTCCTGATTTCCCAGCTAATTTATACTCATCTGATCTTTCAGCACTACTTTACTTCAGCTGAAACAATTCTCCATCCTGGTATTTACAAAGAGTGCATTTATGAAGACAAACCTCACTCTTTCTCATCTTTCTTTTGCAAGTCTATCTGAGCCTCCCACACACACTTGCTAAAGGTCTGTCACTTCCCCTCACCATCCTCACAACTCTTCTCCATACATCATTTTCCCTTTTTTGACCAGAAGTGACCCAAATTGGCCGCAATATTTTAAGTGAGCCCTCCTCAGTCCCTCATATCACATGTACTACTAAAATACTTCCCTTTCTGAAAATATCCTTGCCTGATATATCCCAGAATCACATTAATCCTTTTCAAGGCAATGTCATATTCCAGCAAAAAGGCAAAGAAAATGTGAAGCAGAAAAGGGAGATGCTGAAAAGAAAAAATGAAAACATCCTGAGGAACAACAGACAATCCTGGAGGGAGGAAAAAAAAACAAAACCAAGTGCCCTGCAAACGTAAAGACATAATCAGCTTTGTAGAAAAGGTAATTCAAAGGAATAATGGAAAGTCAGAGAGCTGAGGCAAGGCACATCTGTACAAAATCACAGGGCTCTGGCTTTGCACGAGCTCTCAGCTTCATGCCAAGCCTCTGACACTGCCTGCCAATGTCAGCATTTTGGCTAAAGCAGGAGTGACAGTGTCACACTGGCCGGGGGGACCTGAGTGCAAGCAAGGCAGGATGGTTGGAATTGTCTCCTAACTGCTGGACAGGCCCTCTGCACCAGAACTCAGGGATTGCCCCTCCAGGGTGCAGTGCTTTTTGCACAGTAATTTAAGAATTAGCACTCCCCTCATGCTTGGGTGTGCATGTGTGTGTGTGTGTGGATATGTATGTGCTTGACATACAAAACCCTCAGTGTCTTTTTCCAGCCCTAAAATTTTAAGGCTAATATTTTTAATAAAAATATTTCACTGTCCTATAGACATGCAAATATTGTCCTTTAACCTGCTAAAGAATATAATGGAAGATCTTGGAGTGCCTTAAGAATATTAATGAGATGTTACAATAATCCCCAGGCAGTGTATGCTTATGTATTTTCTGTGTATTCTACAAAGAGATGAAGTAAGTCCTGCACTAAGTTGCCTCACTACTTTCTGTAGTGAAATGTGATTATGCTTTTTCTTTTAGTTATTATGTTGAAGAAGAACTTCAACATTGAAGCATTTTGCAGAACTTTAAAACAGAAGGTGGAGGAATAGATAAAGCTCTACATTTTGCTGCTATACAGCAAAGTTGATGGGTTTTGCCTTGTAAAAAGACAAATATATAAATAAAACCCAACAAATATTCTCATGTGTGGGTTGTAGAGCAGCACCTTTGTTTCTGCCAGTGCAGAAGGAAGCTTAGCTTGCAGCAGACATGCGATATGTCAATTCATTTCCATTGTATTGGCAAGAAGGAACACACACAAGACAGATTTATCAAGCTATCTGATAGTCTAAGAGCCAAGAATTCTTCTTCCAGCTCTCTTCTCTCTGTTTTCCTCCATACACACACATGCAAAAATAAAGGCAAATCTGCCACTCTTGCAAGCATAACACTGTGAAGTTCTGCAGCTTTATTGTGGGTGTTTATCATAAAGCATCCTTATCTGTTATCTGCTTATAGAGAAGGCTTTGGCATGTTATTTCAGAGTAATAGCCGAGAGCGAGTTAAATTGCATTAACCTTTAAAGCTGGCATTAATGGGTAACTGTGTCAGGAGACTATATTACTGTACAATTTCTTTTTCTTATTCTTATGCTGACTCTGTGTCTAGAGACGGGTTGTTGGGGNTTTTTTTTTTTTTTTTTTTTTTTTTTGCTGTGAGTGCCAGCCTTACATCACAGACTTTGAGCTCTGAGCACAGCATTTGTGCTCCAGGAAAGCATTCAACTGGAAGAAATGCAGGAGTGGCTTTTCCTCAGCGCCGACAGACAGCAGGAGAGAAGCAGGTTCTCGTGGCAGAGGCTGTACATCTCGTCCTTTGGCACAAGCAGCTGGTGACTTGGTGCATGCTCCATACCCATGTCTTATTGCAATAAGGTCAGTTCAGGGCTAGGCTTCACTCTGAGCCTAAAGCTGGAAGGGTAGGACTTGCTACTAGACATACCAGTGAGAGATAAGCCCTCTCTTATCACTTCAGAAGGTTGTCAGACAATCTTCAGGATAGAGAGAGCTTAGAATTGAGATTTTTGGATGGGGAGGGCTAAAATGCATGAGCTGTACTGCATTCTCTGTTGCTCTGACATGGAAGACTTCTGCAAGGTATTCCAAGTGTGCAAGCCCAATTTAACAGCCGCTTTCCATGAACAGGGACAGCTGGAGCTACTCCAGATCTATTATGGTGTAAATGGAACTGGAACGTGGCCTACCACTTATCAGATATTCTCTTCTATGTATTAATTATACATGTAAAAGTCCTGTATTTAGGAATAATCGCAATAATTTATCACTTTCAGAGAACTGTAATTGCAAACACAACATAACCATTCATCAGCTGTTTCAGATGGAAAGGAGTAGGCTGAGAGAAGGCAGCAGCCTCTTTGATCACATTTTGATTGGGAAGTCTCGTCATTACAGGTTTGGTTTGTGAACCCTCCTCCCCCTCATAACTCTTGAAGTTGTCTTCATAAGCTGTTTATTCAAAGAATACCTGTGCCTGACTCACCTCTCATCACAATCCCCCACTAGCTTTTGAAGGAGAGCTAGCAGGAGAATGCTGTGAAAGGACACAATGTGCCCACCAACAACATTTCTGAAAATACAAAATGCACTAAATATTGCAGTGATCTACAAATCTTTCATAAATTGTAAGCCATCAGGTTTGGCATTTGGCAAGCCCATCTTACCAAAAAGATCTGTCTTTGGGAAAGGGGTAAAGGGCCAGAGTCAGTTTTAATACCTCTCAGAAAAAGTCCTGGAAAAAGCGACAATCCTACACCCTATGTCTCTGCATAAGTGACATGCCTGGGGTGGTGCAGTAGAGGTGTGAGACTCGGCTGCCAAGGAGATGAGCACAATAGGAGAGCCTAAATAGAAGAGAATATGATTTATTTTGGAGAGCTGTTGCAATAAAGGTGCATGTTAAATACAGAGCCACTGGAGTTTCTTGCCAAAAGCTAGCATTAATTGTTTAAATTAATGCAGCAATTAACATGCAACTAAAATAAATACTTTCTTTTTTCTTTTACTTGCTTCTTAAAAGAAATCCATAGCTGATTGCTTCCCAAGCCGTCTCTGGGAGCACAGGTGCTGTGCTGCCCTTTAAAATGGAGCTGTTCAGCCTCTTCTCCCTGGCTGATACATGAGGTTGGGCACTGCCAGCTGGGGAGGCTTCCAGGCCTTCAGGTGCACCTCCCTTTGTGCTTTCTCATGAATATTTGGTCACGGGGGGCTGTGCTCAGTGGCATCTTTTTAGCCTTGTCCTCAGAGATGCCTGTCACAACCCCTGTGTAGGCAATCATGCTCCCTCCTTCAAGCTGTAGGTATTTACCATCACAGTGCAATTCTGCAAGATGGGCTCCAGCAAGCTGGGATCTTGCACATCATTTAGGACTGGTCTTGTCCTGTGAAGTTTTGGGCAGCTTCCTAGGTGGGGGAACACACACTACAAGGTCTGGCCGAGTTCTCTCTGCATGTATCAATATATGGGCCTAAAGGAGCTGATCAAAACCTCTTCCTTTTCTATTTCAAACAGCAGAAGTTCATCGTATTAGTTGCAGAAGTGCCAGCTACAAGCCCCAAAGTGTCAGGCAAAATGATGTGCACGTCTGCTTGTACACCAGTACAGGCCTGATTTGAGGGGGAATGATTCTGGGCCTGCAGCTCTACCAAGGATTTTTAAACAATGCCTTGCATTTGAAACTGTAATAAGGATGTGTCTCTCTCCCTCCAGAAAATAAAGGAAAAAAATGACAATCATTGGTAGAAATAGTGTTGATTTTTCTTAATGATAGATGAAATGAATATTTCGATGAGAATGATAGATGCCACCAGTCAGAGTTCTTCTTGCTACAGCAGCCAGTGCCTCTTTATGTACCCATCTCATGAAAGTGTCAGAGATATTTAAAAAGGAAAAAAAAAAAAGAAATATGCTAAAATTAAAATGGAGAAGAAAAAGTCATTTCACACATTTAATGGCATAATGAAGTCTTTTTAATGTAATTTTCTTTACTCTTCTGATTACATATTCACAAAGAGGATCTTCACTTCCATCTTTATTAGGCACTGTGTTTGTCATCATTATGGGTTAAGTATTTTCATAAACATTTGATGAATATTAACCATTTAAAATAAAAAATAACAGTTTATTCTCACTACAATGACTACTGCACATGGAGATATTAATATTAGAGCAAGTCATATGAAATTACACACAGCCCTGTCCCTGTGTGCAGGGAAGCAGCGCAGAGGCAGGGAGGGGAGAGACTCAACCTAGTGACATGCAGACGGGCTTGCAAAGCTGGATCCTACCTTTGACAGGAACTGACAGTGACCCCAAAAGACTACTGAATTGCCCCATAAGAGACTAGGTGGTGCTGGATCCTTTCCACAGGTATAGAAATAACAGGTTGTTTCCTTGCTTCTTTTCTCAGGTGACTGCACTCTTGCCTGCTGCTTGCAAGGGGCTAATCTAGCCCAGGCTTGAGTGTAACAACCTGGTTAATTTATATGTTGTCTCCAGCTGGTGCAAATGTCCTAACAAACACAATTTTAAATGTGGTCTGTTCTCTACAGCAGGGAAATGGCTTCCTAAAACAAACAGTTCCAGAGCCAAGTGCTGCAGAAAGAGTAGGAGGAATAAATACCACAAAAGAAGGTCCAGCAGAAAGAGGTTGCCTGGAGTTGGGTAAAACCATAATCTGGTTAATCTGGTTTTAAACACAGCAGAAAAATGCAGACATAACATTTTGTGTCAATACAATAACCGCAGTAGTTATAATGAAATTATAGCTATGTTTCATTTTGATCCTTTATTTTTATTAAGAAAGTCTATTTCTCAACAACTGAGTAATTTTTCAAACGGAAAATGATTACGTGTATTGTTTAAACACTGTCTAACCTCTTTTTTCCATCCTGGTTCTCTTTAGTTTGTTTCATTTTCCTTCTCCCAGCCAATAAAATAAAAACATCAGTGATGACATCCTAATTTCACAGCACCACGTGCAAGCTCATTTCTAACGGAAGGTTACTGTAGCACAAAATACCAAACCTGTTTCACCGGACCTGTCCCTTTGCTTACTCAGAGGAAACAGAAGGCAGCTGATACCCTGGGGCTCTCCCCACCTGTAAACCAATTTTAGACATAGCTCACTCTTCCCCAAGAGTGCCAACTTGTCCTGAGAGTAAGGAGACACAGAGCAGTTGTTGGGGTTTTTTTTAAGAAAAAGAAATATGCAAAAGGTGAAAGAAAAAGTCCACCTGTGCACGTTAGAGTGCCTCTTCCCACCTCCCCAAAGTGCAGAGCAATATTGCCACTGCTGACAAACGTTATTAGATGGGCTGATGGGGGAAGGAGCAGAGAGTTACTCTTCGTTGCCTTCCCAACCATTAACTGGGTCACTTTAATTAAATCCTCTAGGTAGGGGATCCAGAGCAGAAGTGTAAAGAGCCCGAAGGCCCAATTCAAAAGCTCCCAACTCATCGCTGACTGGAGAGGGTTAACAGAAGAATTACTGGTGGATGTTTAATTAGGATTTGTGGGATGGGGATTGAGCATTAGGCTGGGGTTTGTTTAGGGCTCATGTGTGCTCAAGCACCGAGGTAATTTCACATTGTGCATGGCTGCGTCCTTTGCGGAGCTCAGCCACTGCCGTGCAGGAGCTGGAGTAAAAGCTCCACCTGGAGACAGCCGGAGCTTGCCTGCTTCCCTGCACGCCTGCAGCAGATGCTGCTGGCCAGGATTTTCTGGGAGAGCAGGGGGGCCCAGGAGCCCTCATCCCCAGAATTAGCTGCAGTCTTAGCACTTTGCTTCCTTCCAGCACTTAGCGCCTCTAATTCCCTGCTCCCATGAGGAGCCGGGCACGTGCTGCATGCGAGCTGTAATTGCAGGCCTGCAGCAAGGATAGAGGGAAAGCTTGAGTCAAAGCCTCCTGCCACTCCCTGGCCACCATTCATGGACAGGGCTGGTGCCTGTGAGTTACATCTGAATCTGGACCACGTGCAACCTCACTGTCCTTACTCCCGGGATTAGGCAGCCACCCCCTTGCTCAGTGAGCCTTTCCAGGAGGCTGCAAGCTGCTGGGAGCCAAAGTGATGCTGTCTCCAAGCAGAGGATCTCATCCTTCCCTGCAGTCACAGGAGATGCTTTTCTGACAAACCTCTTTGGTTTGAGGCTCCTTTTCAAACCCCTCCGTCTAATTTACATCACCTTACAACTGACCGCTTCCCCAAGAATGCTGCTGAGGTCACTGGTACAGGAGGACAATCAAGGAGGCAAGAGGTGGCTCCTGGGAATGATTCACCCTTCTTTGTTAGGTTTTGGAATCCTGATCTGGAAAGAAGTTTGCAGTTTGACATAATAATTCAGGGCCAGGACTGTAAACTGGTATTAAGCCTCAGGGTTCTGGGTCCTATGAAACAAATAGATCCCCTGGCTAGTGACTTATAAAGGCACAGGGATGCTCCCAGTAACTGGAATTCAGCTGTCTACATTACTAAAATGCTGGTGTGGCCCCTGGCATGGTTTTGGCCCAGGCCAGCCAGCAGCATCCCAAAAGACTCCTGGGCACAGTCTATGATTTAACATAGGCCAGGGATCCTTTCCATGGGCAATTTGTACACAGCTGCCTTGGGCTGGAGCGAAGGAGAACTTTGTTGCATGGAAGCAGAATACTGCAGGCCAAGCAGCATCAATATCAGGGAATGTTTCTGGAAACATAGCTAATCCCCTGATACAAAAGTAGGTTTTTTCACCAAAGGTCTGCTCAGAACCACTCAAAAGAGAGAAGGAACATCTCCTTCTAAGGCAGCTTCTCCTCAGCTGGGCTGAGCCTCATCAAGGTATGGGACCCTCTCTTGGACTTGGATAAGGACTTTCAAGCAGGTAGGGAATAACCAGATCAAGTCCAACTTAGCAGCAGAACAAAGAATCTTAGCTACGGGAGAAAAAGTCTTCTGTGCTGTTAGAAAGTGGGTGTTGTGGAGCCTGGGTGGCAAGAACAGAGATGACAAGGGAAGCATTCAGGTCTGGCTTGCATGCCCATTTCTGAGAAGCAAGGTTCACTGTCGTTAAAAAATAAACTAGACTGGCTCGTTAATAGTGGAAAGCAAGCCCTTGCACGTTATTAGTCACCAGATGGTGTACGAATGTGATGTCAGGAACCAATCCAGTATGACTCATGGCATGAAGGAGAATGGTTAAACAGGGAAATGAAACAGAGGTGAGAAATGCCACAAAAGAGTCAGCTCAGAGGAACTCACATCCTCAGCAGCACTGGAGAAAACGACCACAGGAACAGGCTTTGCCAAGAAAAAAAAATCAAGAAGTGAGACTGTAAACAGAGTTGATCATGGGGGATAAAGACGAAATGGAAGCAGACTTTTTTAGTATCTCAGGGAGAAAAAAGTGACAAGAACTGACTGAGACGCTGAAAAGTGAGTGATATGCTATTGCCAAGAATAATGCTCAAAACACTGTAACAGCTGATAGAGGTACTGAGCATCGTGAACCCAGACAGAGTAAGACTTCAGAGACATCTCTCAAAGTGAAAAAACAACCAACAAGCTCACCAAAAGCCAGGAGCAGCAGAAAAAGGAGCAGATGTTCGTGCTGAGAGCACCAGACTCCACGGGCAACTTCGGAGACTGCCGGTGAAAAGGAAGGTGAACCTCCATCCTGGAATACAAACACAGGAGAGTCTGTCCTTACCCCTTAGTCACAGTGAGCCCTCATCTTTCTTTATTCTTGTCTGGGACAAATTCTGTCCCTGAAGGACCAAAAAATCCCTTTCGCTTCCCGACCCCTCACATCTGTGCAAGATATAGGGTGTTTTGCCCTCCTCTGCTTTCCTGTACCCTCCTCTCCTGTTTCTCTGTACCAGTATCTTCATTTCCAACAATGTTGTTCAGACTCAAGCCAACAGGTTCTAGGTTTGTAATTAAAAAAAAGACCAAAACTGTATCAGACTCCTCCCAGAGAGAATAACAGATAATTTTCTTTTTTCATGGAACTTGAAGCCCTTTTCTTACTCTTCACTACAGGTTCAGCCTCCACCTTTTGCGGGCCCATATAATCTGCTTGTACAGCTGGCTTCAGGTAGAAGCCTTTTAACCTGGTGTGGTAAGGGCATCTTCTGCTTCAGTCCCTTCAGCCACCTGGACAGGAGGACAAACCATCTCTGTCAGATGTGCACCATGAAATGTGATGATACCCAAGTTATCCCCAAGCAAGGTTTCTGTATCAGTGTGCAGCCCTGTAGAGAAGCACTTTTGGGAAGCTGGCTCTGGCTAGCTAACCGTGCTTGTAACACAGTACCCAGGAGACCTGTCAGCCTCCAGAACTGCCTGGCTCAGCTTTGCCTTGGGTGTCTCTTCAGGATTCGTTGGTATGTCACCCAAACACGCTTGTAGTACAAGGATCTCAAATGATTGACACTCTCCAGCAACCCAGCACAAGGCTTAGCACAGACCTTGAGAGGAGGTTGTCCTGCTGATGGTGGGTGTATTTTTATTTATTCCTTTATGCATATATACATTGTTGTGCATAATTAATGCTCCCACAGTGTATTTTGACCTTGCCCATGACTTTTATTTTTCCTATTGCAACTGAGAATCTCTCTTACCTTAGCATGTGCCAGTTTATTTCTTATTTTTCTCCTTACAGGCAATCATCCTCTCTCGCCATCTTTCTCCCCCTTCAGTTTAGACCACTTTCCCACCTCTCTACAACCCTCCCCTCTCTCTTTTTCCTCCCTCACTCCATCTCCCTTCCTTCCTTCCTTCTTTCCTCCCTCCCTCAATCCTCAGCATCGGTGACCCGCCCCATCTCCCTCTCCCTCTCCTGTCAGCAAAGCAGTTTATCGGCAGTTGCAGTCTCATCTATCAGTCCAATTCATCTTTCCCTGCAGCCTTTGGGGGCAGAGCAAGAGGAAAAACCACAAGCTGCCTTCCTAAAGAAACCAGTGGCAGCCACAGGCATTAATATGAGAAGCTTGGGAAGGTGTCGTTTTTCACTCAAGCTGACATTTAAGCTGTTTCATAAATATGAAATCAAACCAAGGGCCCAGATGGGCCTCCACCCCCTCCTCTTTTGACTAAGAGTGGTTGTGATACTCTCTTCACCAGCTTAAAAAAAGGGGATGACAGGAGCAAATCCCTGGGGAATGAAGGATAGAAGGAGCGACTGTTCTCAGTGACGGCACCTGTGCTGTTTACACTAGTTTTAGCAAAGAGCCACCAGCCACTACAGGAGAGCCATCAGTCACTATTGGTAGTGGCAGGTGGGATTTCCCTCTGAGTGCACAAGGCAATGGGGTGGATATTTCTCCTGCTATTCCCACAAGGGATAGTAGTTCTCTTTCCATCAGCAGCTCTCTTGTCACCATGGCTGTTTCACACACAGAGCCTGATTTTGTGAGAGACTCTCTGTTTCTGCTGCTGTCAGAAATCTGGCCTGCTTACACCACCCCAGGCCCTATGCAGCCTGTTGTGCCATCATAGATGTGCACCACCTTTACCACAGCACATCCCAGGGAACCAGTACAGATTTTCGGATGATTTACTGGACCAGCTGGAAGGCCTGCAACCTTACCCTTTTTTCCACTCCCATTAGGAAGGAATTCCTTTCACAACTGGGATGAGAAAGAGGTGTTATAGGTATCTGTTAATGATCACAGATACCAGGAGCAAGGAAAATGTAAATCCTGCTGTCTCTTTCTCTTGGAATGATAAGGAGGGTCTCTGAGTTAGTCTGTGGTCTATGTCTTTTTTTTTTCCCCCACCCTGCTGGCAATGGCTCACCTCTCTATCCTTGCAAATCTTTACTGTACTCTCAGGCAAGGGGAGAGAGTCACAGCCCCAGGAGAGCAGACATGGATTTGACACCTTTAGATATGCTGGTAGATATCGCTGGCAGTGATCCAGCTCCTGGGGACCCAGGCATTCCTTACACATACCCTGAAATTGCTTGCCAGCCTGTCTAGGGTGTGATAGGAGAAAGTGACCTCCTGGGGCTCTGAGCTCTGCCTCTTGGTTTTGCCACGTCCTGTGGGCTCATCCCTCATCACAGCGTGCTCCCAGCACCCCACACTGCCTGCCTCTCCTGCAACCCTTGAACAACTATGGCCAGTCTTCTCTCTTCTGATGAACCAAAACCACCTAATTCTCAGGACAAGTGTAGCTGACCAATTTTGTGAGAACCACGAGCTTCACTTAAAGTAGCTTTTCTCCTTCCCTTGTGTATGACCCAATTAAGTGTTTACAGAGAGTAATTGTGCCAACACCCCTTCCCCCCACCATCCCTCCTCCTCCTACTTTCGATTTGTCTAGACTGAACAGGGCATGCTCCTTTTCTCTGGAATGATGGGTTTGCCCTTCCCTGATCATACAGGTTTTCCATATTGGCATTTGATACCGTTTTAATCTTCTCTTGCAAACAATTGATAAGAATAACTCTGACTGTTCCAGTTGATATGTCCTTACACAACCACCATGGTACTCCACAGTGTCTGGAACAAAACTTGCCAGAATTACTTAAATTCAAATCCTAAAATCAGGGAAGAAATGTAAATAAAGAGAGGGAGGAAGAAACCACAAAAATGAAATCGTAAAAAAAGGAAAAATTCTGAAACCAAGTGAAAACAATAAAAGTGAACGGGGTGACAAGAAGTGCAGGGAAATGGACTGATGCTTGCCCAATTAATCATCATTGAAATCACAAGATTTCATTCCCTTTCCTGAAAGGAAATCAGGGAAGAAATGTAAATAAAGAGACAAGAGAAAAATTTGAAGAAATGACACGTGAAACAAAAAGAAAGGAAAAATACAGAAAAAAGTGATTCCCTGATTTCAGGATTTAATTGGAGTAATTTTTTCAAGTTTTGGTCCTTTCCACTGTCCCTCATTTTATCTCTGTCCATTTGGTTGTAATCACTCCATTTCCAAATTTTCTTGGTTTTTTTTTCCATTGCATTTTATTTGATCACATCTCCTTTCCAGGGCATTTGTTAGACTCTGTTCTCTGATTTCAAGATTTCATTCCCTTTCCTGAAAGGGAATGAAAGCATGTGCTCCTCCCATGGAACACATCCACACACTCAAGTTGTGAGCTCATAGTTGAGCTGTGATTGACTGCTACAAGCCAACCTGTCTTACATTTTCTTGTTTCAAACTGATAAGCTCTCAGTGTGCAGGTGAAACACTTGCTCACAGTGCCCAAATCCGTGGCCTTGCAGTTTGTGCTGCTGCATTTCCTCACATTCCTGTTAACATCATCTCCACGAAACCTTGTGTGATATTTTGGTGATCCTAAGCACTGTTGATGCTGCCTGTTAATCCGCTCCTAATTTTAGGCCAAAAAGTTAGCATTAAAAACAATTTTCCCAAGACCAAGTCTTAAGAACTTGCCTAGCAACCTCTTTCCAGCAGAGCTGCCTCCTTCCCCTATTACACCAATTCCTTACTCAACTCACAACCCTTGTACTAATCCTTATCTTCTCTCATTTAACTAATAATTTCCCAGGTGGCACCAAACCAAATTTTAATGAAGTACAGATAGAGAAGATCTACTACTTTTCCCTTGTCTAGAACATCAGTTACCTTATCAAAGACAGATATCGAGTTAGTCTGGCACAATCTCTTTTTGATAATGGCATATTGCACTATATCCCATTTTCTATTCCATGTCTTCAATTATTCTTTCTGACATAATTTGCTCTGAATCCATCTATGCCCTTGAGGCCAAAATAACAAGTCCATGGCTGCCTAGATTGCTCTTCCTCACCTCCTTAAGTATGGGTACCACATTTGCTATTATCCAGGCAGAAGAACCCCCAGTGATTGGACAGATTTATTAAAAACCCCATCTACCAGCCCTGCAATTTCATGGGCCTAGTTTTTTAGTGTCTGGGGAGGGTGGTTTCCTGACCTCCCTTGTTTGAGCACAGTAAGCTCTCTGAATTGCTTCCATCTTGCATGCAGTCATTGCCCTTTCAATACACTTATTCCCATTAGCCCATATGACCTTGCTCCCACACTCTATACCCCTGCTCTTGGGGGAAAAGTACCCCTCTAGTTTAGAACTGCACAAGTTTTTCCCACTAAATGCAGAGGTTCCAGTTTTTTGGGGTTTGGTTTTGTTTTTTTTTTTTTCATTTGTAGTCCTAAGGATCCTTCTGTTGTTTCATTCCCTTTGCAGGAACTGACTCAGTTTGACTTCTAGCAATTCTCACTTCATCCCTGCACTTTCTGACCTCCCAAGACATACCTTTCTTTGTTACTTAATCCCCCTCTCGAGGCTGCCTTGATGTGCAGCTGGCCTAGGGGGTTATCAAGTGCAGCAGACTGCTGGGGGGTAGTAAAAGGTCCACAGACCTATGGCTTTCTTGGCTTATGCCAAGCCCTGCAGAGCTGGCCTTGCTGTGATTGCCAACACAAACAGGGGCAGGGCAGCTGCCGCTGCTGCAGGAATATGTCCCTTAAACACTGGGAAATGCTGCTCCTACCCTCTGCTCCTCTGGATGTCAGTCAGAGAAGAAACTTAGACCTTTCTCTCAGATCCCACTCTTAGTCCTGATTCTTTGCTTCCCCTCCCAAAGGCAGGAATCCCCCTCTCACACTTGCCAAGCAGTGACCTGAGAGGCACAGATGGGTATCTATTTTGCGTGCAGAGTAGATACAGGGCACTTTTGTAGCTCCTCTAGAGGTGGAGGGAAGCAGATCCAGATCTGCATTTCAAGGTGACAGTGATTGAGTGATTGACATGTTTCGGAGAGAGAGGAAGGCTCCTTTCTCTAACCACAGTTGCCTTAAAATACTCACAACTCTTCTGCAGCCTCACAGCTCCTCTTGTCTTCACTCACCTCACATCTGCTCTGCAGTGCCACCACAAATGATTTATTTGATCTTTGTATTTAGGGAGGCAGCATTCAGAAATTTGTTAATACTGTAGACAACGTGCTGCTTCTGCCCTCCTCTGTTCCTTCTAGGTTCTCTGCTTGTGGCTGAGACATGTTTTAAAGTTAAGGTTTCAAAAACAGTTGCTCATTCATCTCCTCCAGGTTTATTCTCTTTTCCTAGGATGCAAATTACAAATCATTTTGCAGTACTCACTTAAATGTATTATTTAAATGTATTATGCTGCTCTTCCTCCTTTAAAGTCTCTAATTTCCCAAGTCCAGCTGACTTGCTGATTTCTTTGCTTGCAAAAAAAAAAAAATAAAAATTGCCCTTTGGAAATAAAAGGGAAGTCACATTCATGATTCATTCTTATTTATCTGGCCACTCAGTTTGAACTAAAACATATCTGTGATTCTGTGCTATAGCTGTAGGACTTGAAGGGACCTTGAGAGCTCATACAGTCCATCTCTGCCCCAAGCAGTGATCAGCTATCCAGACCTCCATCACGCCTGACAGGCACGTGTTTAACCTGCTTTTTTAAACTGCCACTGGCAGACCCCATAACCTCCCCAAGCAATCGGTTCCTTGTCTTACTTTCCCCTCATCTCAAAAAGTGTTCCCCAGTGTCTCATCTGAATCTCTTTTCCTGCAATTTAAGGCCATTATTGCTTGTCCTCTCTGCCATGGATGCAAAGAAAAGGTTATTGTCTTCATGGCAGCTTCCTTCTTCCTCATAAACCCTTTGAGACATCTCTTCCCAGGCTAGGCAGCTCCTAGCTCGTTCAATCTTTCCTCACTATTTCTGGTTTCTAAATCTCTCAGAATTCTTTGTTTTGTTTCCTGTAAAAAGCCCAGGAAACCTGTGTCTTTCTTAAAATGTAACATCCAAAACTTGATGCAGTTGAGTCTGAAGGATTACTTCATGTATCTTACACATGATGCTCCTGTTTATATATCCCAGTATGTGTTTGCTTTCTTTGCAACAGGTGATTTACTATTATTGACTCACAGGCAGTGTGTGATCCACTGTAACCCTCTATATCCTTCTCAGCAGAACTATACCCTGCTGTTCCCATGTTGTGCTGGTAGTATTGATTGCTCCTCACCACCTTGTACTCATCTCCATTGATTTGTATCTCTTTTTTTTTTCCCCCCGATTATTTCTCCAATCCATCTAGGCAATTTTGAATTTTAATTCTGTTCCCTCTACAATGTATATGATTTTCAACAGGGTATTCTGTCATTTGTTAAGGGCATACCCTATTCCATAAACTAAGTCAATAGAGACCATGGTGCCCACCTTGATGCATCCTTCTAGTCAGCCAGTAAGTCACTGATAACTGTTTCACAAGTACAGTTTTCCAAACAGTTTGGGATCCATATCATAGTAATTTTATCCAGGCTGCATTGCTCTAGCCTGCTAATGGAACTCTCACATGAGACAGTGTCAAAACCTAACAAGTCAAGGTGCTTTGCCGTTATCTGCAAGGCTTGTTACCTGTCAGAGTAGGAAATCAGGTTGGCTTTATACAATTTGTTCCTGCCAAAATCAAATTGCCTGTTATTTACCATGTTGCTATCCAACTCATGATCAATCTATTGTTAGATCCCACATAAAGCTCTCCTGTAAAATTCTCTCTGCTAACTGAAATCAAGGCTACAATAGCATCACTTGTGATGAGGCTCAGTGATTATTTGGTGATGAAGTCTTTTAGCTATCACATTCAGGAATAACTGGGCCCTACTTTTATTAATAGCCCTTATTTTACAATCTACGTTTTGGAAAATACAGCCCTCTAAACTGACTCAATTCCCAGTTATATTCCTCTTTCTTACGTGTTGAAGTGCTTTGTGATCCCTAGATGGGCTAGAGCCATCCAGGAGTAACATTTTTTCAGTTCCTTCCCAATGTGATTTTAACCCAAGCCTTTAGTTTGCTACAACTCATCTGCCCATCACACCCTTAATGGGCATAATCCTACCTAAGTTTATCCTTGTTTCCGTCTTTCCTGAAAACTATATACACTTCAATACCTATGTCCCAGTCATGACTGTGACTCTAACATGATTTTGAAATAACCAGTTAATAACACAGGTCTTCTGCTGTTTCTCATGTTCTCATGTAAGGATTAATGTTGATGCACCTTGGCTGTTTCAGTCTAATCTTGCCTATTTTCCCAGCTAAACTGTGTACAAGTGATCCCCAAACACTATCACTAGTTTCACTACTGTTCCAGTCAACATTTGTGCTCTCATTTTCTTTGCCTTTTTGTTTCATTCCTTGCCGTACATCCATCTATTGCTATTACTCTTTTCTTTGCCCATGTTGCTCTTTCTGTGTTTTAAACAAAGAAAAAAACCACAAGGACAAATACTGTACAAGACTTTCCTGAACTTTCACTCTCTTTCCTAGACTAAGATCTCATTATTAATTGTGGTGAATTAATGATAGAAATCAGTCTCTCAGGCATAGAGGAATCATGTCTCCCTGGAGGATGGCTCTCCTTTTGGGAATGCATCTCAGTGTTTAGGCTTTCTGAAAACTCTCTCAGTTATATCAGCCTTGTGATTTTTACTTGCCTCTGTGCATGCAAGAAATCCCACTGTAGCTCACCTGAGCTTCAGTCACTGATCTGAGCACATTCCTTAGCATGGCACAGGCATTTTTAACCTTCCCTAGTAGAATCCTCGCAGTAACACCTGTCCCACCATGAAGGACAGACACTAGATTTTTTCACAGGATGGTCTTCAGGTTCACAGATCTTCATTGAGTAATTCACCACCAGATGTAAAAGGAAACAATATCCTTGCTAGGACAAAACAAGGCCAGTGAGTCGTGGGCTGTGGCTACGGAAGCACACATACCACCATACAAAGGCCAAATTTTCAAATGTTAGCCACAATCTGTGCCACAGCCCAGCAGAAGGCTGAAACAGCCTGGAAGGAAGGCACAGAAAGTTGCAGGGAAGTGTTGTGGGTAATGACTCAGCCCCTTGTGATCCTCATTGTCATGCAGTAAACTGTAGCTCAGATGAAGGGGAAGGAGAGACAGCCATTCTAGAAAGTACAGAGTAAGGCCGGAGGAGAGTGAGGGCCTGGAGCGTTTGGGATGTATGAGAGGCTCTAAACTATGGATGCTTTGCTGTTCTGTCCCTGTAGCCTGCTCTGAGAGGTGCATGGGCTGAGAAATTTATGCTGATTCACAGAACTTGGAAAACAAACCAAGCCTTGGGGACTCATGGCAGTGTACTGTTCTCATTTGTCTGCTGGGGGTCTTCCTGTTTGCTCTCACTTTCCTGTGTGAATGATCCTTACCTTTCATCTGTATCCCCAAGCATGTCCGTATTTTTTTTCTCCCTTTCCTCCCATTCAACTGCTATCATAGATGTGGAACACTGCCATATAATCACATCTAACCCTTGTGGAGAAAACTTCACTGAACAGAAGAGAAGCCCAGTGGCAGCAAGGAAACTGGCCCAGAGAGGACTTGACAATGTGGAGAGCAAAGTATGGAGTCATCTGAAGAGTTTCTCCAAAAGCCTGGAGATTTAGGACATAGTGCAGTTATATTCTTGAGAGAAAATTAAAAGAGAACTTTTTTCCTCAAAATTTCTAGTCTTACAGATGATTAGAAGAAAATATTATTACAAGTCAAGGAAAAATGACACGATATCTCTTGAAATGTAGTTTAACCTATTGCACCTGGAACATTATATCCATTAAAAAAAAAAAAAAAAAAAGAACAGAGAGAGAGTAGAAGAAATAACAGAGGAAGATAGGGCCCCAGAGACATGCTGTTAAAAATTATATTTAGAATCTTTAAGTCTCCAAGGTACAGCAGACACAGAAGTCAATTATACTACCTCAAAGGGAGATTTCCAAATACCATACCCAATGGGAAATTACACAGAATTGACTTCCTACATCCTTGTATCTCCCATGATCTTTTCCATTTCACAAGGCAATTGTGAATCTCTGACACTTGGACTTGGCAATTTTTGCATGGAAGGTGAAAGTATAAAAAATATTTATCTGTGTACATCTAACCCAATTATTTAATAGACATGAACAAAATTTGGAATCTCTATGCCAAAGACAGATCTGCAATTTCATATTTTTCTTTGCTAAGGGAAAAAAAAAAAACAAAATAAAATAAACCTAGAAAGTCTCAGTGAAAAATTGATCATTTTAGGTCAATCAGAATGTTTTATACGTATCTTAACTTTAATGTTACATTATACTGTAGTTCCAAAGAGAAAATGGGAATCTAAGCAAGATGTTATAAAAAAGCCTAAATGAAACATTTCAACCTCCTGGAAGTGTTGATATGTTTTCTGAGTGAAATTTCATCAAATGGGGCACATTTCTACAGACCCTGAAGCTTTCATAAAATCAGCCCTTACAAATGGAAAATCCTTATACTGAAAAAAAAAAGTCAAATACATCTCCTTTTGAGTTTCTAATCTTCATGGCTGGAAGTACAATCATTGTCACTTGTGTCACTAAACAGCCTTCAAGGAATGAGTGGTAACAATCTCAGCAATTCTCTGGTCAGACTCTCAAGAGAGCACACTCAAATTTGTGTGGCTTCACACTGGTGACCTGCAGACTGCTGCAGGTCCACAGCCTGTGTAAATCACCCGTGAAGCATGGTGCCCTTTGCTAGGTTTGAACTTGCTATGTGAGGTGAAATTTCTGCTGGAAACGTTTGGTTGTTTCTGATTTTTAAGTGTGTCTGTTCTCGACACTTGTCTGCCTTGCAGGGCAGAAGATGAAGAGTCACTGCACTGAGACTTGGCCTGCCACGGCAGCAGACAAAAATGTACAGCAACTCAACAACCCCAGGAAAAATCTCCTCTGAGGAAGAAGAAAGCTTTCTGAAGAAGGGAGATGATAACTTCATCTTCCTTTGAAAGACGCTGTCTTCTCTCTCCAGGACAAGCACAGATCTGAGGCATTTTCTCCCTTTGGCTTTCCCAGGTCATCTCCACTGCACAACTGATGTTATTCTTCCCTTGTATTTCTCAAATTACTCTTCTCTGTTGCTCAATTACTCTTGCCTGCATTTCTGGAAAGTGATAAACATGCTAATAAGTGAAGATCTCTGCCTATCAAACCCAAAAATCAGGAAAGCTGCAGGTTCAGAAGACCAAACTACAAATCCTTGCTGCTGTAATGCAGCAGATGAAGGATTTTGAAATACAGCAGTTGTATTGGATAGTTACCACCTGGGTAAAACATTTGGGATGTTCATTCATCAGATCTATCCTCCCTGCTCAAGAGATCATGTACAAACTAGTAAATGTTTTCTAGGGATATAATCCCCTGCTTTTGTCAAGGAGACCATTCTTGCTTCATTTGGTGGCAGCAAAGTCACACCCCTTATCTTCGAAGAGAGATGCTGCACTTCAGGTCAGAGGTGGTCTAGTATCAGTGAAGAGTGAGTAGAGCAAAAAATTGGTCACTATCTAGGAACTAATGAATGGACCAACAGAGAAATCACTACATCTCGCACTTGCACTGACCATTTTGGACTAGCAGAAGGATTAATTACAGTATGGACAGCGGGATTTGCCCAAGTAAATACAGGGACATGAGCTGTTGAAATTTGCATCTGGGGAAGCCATTCCAAGCTTCCTTTGTAAGTCAGTAAAGCTCTAATCAATATAACTAATGCTGTTTAGGGTGCAGTTCATCTCATCCTAAAACAAACACCTATGTTTTATCTGCTGAGACACTCTCCTCAGTATCCATTAACAGTAATGGCATGCAGATGCCTAGCAGGGGTAAATCTAGGACATAGATACCCATCCCTAAGTGAGACAAGTCCTCCCCTGCATCCCTTTCCAAGCTATAAATGGGGCCCTGGTAGGCAGTGAGGAACAGGCTTGCATTATCTGTGCACAATTTGTTGGGGAATTTGCTTCTATATCCTCTTGTAGCTAATGGTCTGTTCCATTAATTCTTAAGGTTAAGGTGACCTTGCAAAGCTAAATAAGTGCATTTCTCAAATAGCACACAGCAAATATATGTATGCACACATTTAGATAGTCGGGGAAGAAATTAACCCTACCTCTCTAACTCATTTCCCACTTTCCTTTCAGTGGCAAGATAATCCACTTAAATAGAGTTCTCAACCTTTTTACAGGCATAAAATAACATGAAAAAGATGGGAAAACCCAATTGGTTGGTTCCTTTCCTGTCCATGGAATTAAAAGTATAATTATTTCCTTATTAAAACAAAAATTAAATATTTTCCGAGCTTTCATCCTTTTTTTCTCTTCATTATATCTCCTCTTAAAATAAAAAAGAAACACGAAACTTAATAAAAATAAACCAAAATTGATGCAAACAGAATAATTGGCAAGGCATGAAAATACTGCTTGTATCCTGGAGACAGACTACACTGTCAGTCGTTTCTTAATTTTCACTCTATTAAGGTAATTTCCTGTGACTGTGGCTTTTTTTCCGGCAGCCATTCTCACACACTGTCATCTTCACATGCTGGGTGGGGGTATGTAGTTCTGGGTTCTCTTTTCTTAGTCAGGAAAGAAAAATACATGTGCCAGGTCCGTTTCCAAGAACTCTGGAGGCAGACATCCTCGTCTCTGAGTCCAAGGAAGGCAGCAGGGGAAGTAAATTCCCAAATGCAGTTTCCACATCACTGTAATATCTGTTCAACAGCACCTTCACTGGATGTCTCCTACATGAAGACAATGCTTGGGACAACACTGCACACCAAAAACATTCTACCCAGAATAATGTGTCCACCACCAACACACTCCAGCTTGGACCCAGGTCTCGTTCTGAACTTAGAGCAGACTGAGACCAGTTTGGAACCAGTCTAAATCTGGATGAGTTTCAGTGGCCACCATGACTGGCAGCCACATCTTGGTGCTCTTCATTGCTCAGTTTCTTCCTTTGCTGGTGGCACTTCTCACATGCTCCTGCTTACGAGCAGGAGATGTTGGTATAATCCATCAAGGCTATCAGATGAACCTACCTCAAGACGTAAGTACCCTGAGGAAGTTTATAACTAAATCTAGATTTCCCAGAGAGCCGTCTCAGCTTGAAATGAACAGCATGTCTTCAAACATGTCAGGAGTGACATAAGGCCAAATTAAACTGATTTTAGAACCACAGTGAAATTCTCATATTAAATAAGATTAAAACCTTTGTCTAAGACTCCTCCACCTGAAATAATTTTAGTAAGCTTTGGAAGTCTGGGAGTGGAAAATGTCTTTCACCTTTTTCAATCTTCTCCTTGCTTCCAGCCAGAACCAAATATGGTAGTGTGGAAAAGTTTTATCTGGAAACAAGAATTATCAGATGCTCTCAAACTAAAATCGCTGCCTGTGGTGAGAACCTGGCATAGCTGAGCAGGCAAAGTGTTTCTTCTGTTCATCCCTCCACCTGTGATACTTACTATTCCTCTGTGTGCATGTGTTAGCAAGTGTGCATAACTTTCCAATGACTTTGAAAATCCAAAATAATTTTTTTATTATTATGTAGATATCTTGTGTATATTTCATGTACATGAAATATATGTTGGAGGCTGTACACAAATTTCTCTGGAAATATTTTTCACAATACATATCCCGTGTTCACCTGTGCACAGGATTAAATCACAACCTGTTATTAAGGTGTAAACCTTTGGCAATGAAGTAAAATGTGCTCTCTTTCTTTATTCCCTTTGTTCTTTGGGAATCTCTCTATGCTTCAGTTTTGTATCAGTGACATCAACAGCTCATATTCTTGTCTGAACCACTGGCAGGCATAAAATAACCAGGCTGGCACTGCCAAATTCGATTTCTGTCTCAGAAGCATTTGACCATAAGAAGACAGTTGTTTTACTGTTGGCTGCATGTCATTAGGAGCAGGTGTGGTCTGGATGATGGCCCCAGATGACCTGGGTTCCACAAGCAGCTCTTGCCATGGAAGATGAGATCCAGCTTTGCTGAAGGTGTGTCATCTCTGCCTCCTTTTTACCCATTGTGACCAAGGGAAAGCTCACCGGTTCCTACCGCATTTTCAGTTTTGTCAGAAACTGAAATACTACATAAAGAGCATGTCTGCTTACAATACTGCTCAGTTCTCTCTGTTCTTGATTTTCAGAGAAGACAAATCACGTCCACACTCAGGATTTTGCACAAATGAGAGATTTATACCACAGCTGTGTCTACAACATATAGCAACACAGATCTACACAGAGCAGCTTGAAAGGAATCAGTATAGGTTAGAGAAGAAAGTTTAACCATGATGGTGAGTGGAATAAACAAACCAGTGATGAGGCAGGTCCTTTCTATTCCCAAGGTCTTAGAGGTAGCACAGAGCAGACCTCATTGTCTTCAACATCCTCACCAGAGGAAACAGAGGGGCAGGTAGAGACCTCTTCATTCTTGTGATCAGTGACAGGAAGTGGCATAAAGCTGAATCAGGGCAGGTTTAGATTGGATACCAGGGAGAAGTGTTTCACCCAGAGTGTGACTGAGCACTGGAACAGGCTCCCCAAAGAAGTGGTCTCAGCATCAAGCCTGGCAGAGTTTAAAAAGCATCCTCAGGTACACGGTGCGACTCTTGGTATGTCCTGTGTAGGGCCAGGAGCTGGACTCAATGACCTGTATGGGCTCCTTCCACCTCAGCATATTCTATGATTTCATGATTCTATGATTCCATGAGGTCTTTTACTGCAGGTATGTGACTTACCTGCAGCCATTCCTCCAGGTTCCCACTCTCTGTGAGATCCCATGTCTTTTACTCCTTTTAGCAGTGACAACTAAAGTCATTGGAGGGAATGAGCAAGGCTTTAGTAGGAGAACTTGCATTAGCATCTTAATGAAGTGCAGAAGAAAGAACAAAGGCAGAAAGAAGAGGTGAAAGGAGAAGACAAGGTAGAAGGGGCGAAAAGTGGTAAGCAGAATGAGGGCTAGAAACACACCTCAAAAGGGTTGGGGCAGACTACCATACAGCACCAAGTTCTTCAAATCTCCTAGAGCAAGAAGAAGCAGATAGGCACGGAAGAGTGAAAGGCTGGACCTAAATCACTGACAAAGCTGCTATGCTCACTGCAAAGCCCGTGACAAGTGTTCAGTATGGGGGGCTCCAAAGAATGTATGCTTCAGTCTCAGGTCCTTTCTACTGTGTTTCTGCTCCTCCAACACCAACAGCCTCCAAACTCTCCAGAAGATTATACTGGTTAAAAGATCAGCCTCACCAAAGACCAAAGCATACCAACTGCAGACAGTTCCAGGCTGAGTTGAAAAGACTGAGAGCATTACCCCAGTGGTAAATCCCAAAGGAAACTCAGCATAGGAGTCAGGAGACTGTCAGATGGTTCTCACACTGAGACCCTGACTCCTCATATTATAGGAGAAGAAGAAGCATATCCAACTAATAAAGCCTTTTCTTATGTTTAGGTTGCCATAGGTCCCTAACATTCTGTAGCTATATTGCCTATAGTCTGTTGATGTGCTGTCTATTTTTCCTTTTTATTTTCCCTCTTCCCATTTCTGTCCCATATTTCACATTCATTCTAGCTTATTCCCAACTGTCTTTTCACTTCATTTTTTTCCAATAGTTGTTTTTTCTTTATCACCAGTCTCTCTGCTTTTCTCTTTCCTAAGTGGACTGGGAAACATCTGAATTAAAATGTGTGCACATCTGATGCATGCAACAGCTTGATATGAGGCATGAGAAGTTTGCCATATCCCCAGCAATTAGTTCTTTGACTGCCATCTTCCCAGTAGCAGAATTTTCTTCAAGGGGAAGTACATGGTACAATCACCTCAGCTAAGGGAAATTAAATGAATTTGGGATTGATAAAAACCACGCACAATCAAATTCTGAAAGAGTGAAAGGAGACGTGTCTTCAGCATCCGTCCTGATTCAAACTGCTTTTCAGCAGTGAAAGTAAAACATATCCTGTTTACAAAACACGGGGGAAAAAAACTCAGAGCATGATCCATCCTGACAACGAGCGTTCAAAGACACAAACACGTAACTATTACAAATTCAAAAGAGTTCTCTTATTTCATACAAAGTTAATTGGCACTTCAAGGGAGTAGACCAAACAGCACAGAAATTGTCTACTTATTGAAATTATCTGAAGTGGAAGGAAAACAAAGAGTGGGAGAGAAAGAGACAAAAAAAATACATAGATTTTAATTCCTGATAATGGATGGAATGCTGTAAATTAGAGACAATGAACCCTGCTCTGCCAGTAATTACACCAGTATGTAACAGGGGACATAGCTGGACCAAACTCATGCTGCAGAGATTTTTGTTTACTCCCTGTAAAGTGGAATCACTGCCATTCATTTTGGTTTTCCCTCCCTTGCCCTCCCCCAAGGCAAAAATCCCTGAATCAGCTGGATGTGATCAAGGCATTTTGCCACTGTACGAGCAAAATGGGGAGCTCTTGAACACTCTCATGGCAGACATCCCACATCCCACTAAACATATTTTAGCTGTCAGGTGGATTAAATGTCTCCCTTTAAACAAACCCACCATGCAAATGTAAGAGCCTCACCATTTTGCTTTTCTCAAGATGAGTTTGCTGACACAGACTAAAGGTGGGAAAGAGCAAAGTTTAAGAACAAAGTGGTCATCAAACACTCAGTGATCTACAGGCCAGATATTCAGGAGTTCAGCATCCACTGTAAGAGTCTTCCCAAAGGATTCAGCCCCTGCTAGTCCCTGGGAGGGAAAAGCCAGGTTTTTGGATACTCCCTAAGTTCAGCTCACAAGAACTGCAAGAGCCGAGGGCTTCTGAGGATCCTGCATAGCTTAACAATTGTGTGGATAAATAGTGGTGCCAGAAAGCTGACACTGACCAGCAATCACGTGTCCTTCTTTAGCCAAAAAATACCATAAAAATGGATTGTTTAGTGCTGTTCTGCGGCTCCCACAGTCAGACACTGACAGCTCAAATGCAGCTGTCTCTGATTTTGGGCTCAATTTAAGTCATTTAGACATGCTGCCCAGACAAGTTTCTCCATGCCTGGAGGAGCTGGGGGCTACTTTAAAAAAATTGCCTCAGTACCGTCTCCAACTCAGCATCCGGCCATGAGCCTGCCATTCTCCCCTGAGCCTGCACAAGTCCTCAAGGACATCACGTTCACCACTGCTGGAGAGTCCCAAATGTGACAGCTTCCTGCCTCCTGCCACGGGCCTGCCTGACCAAATTAGACTGCGATGTTAGTCTGTGGTGAAATGGGGTTTTCTGTGTCCCGAAGGAAAACGAAACTTACTTGAAGTTACAGGCCTATGGTCTAGGAATCTTTTTGCTTCAGCTGATATATTGTCTAAATCTAAAACTTATTTAAAAACCTGTCTGGATGCGACGGCTTTTAATTAATCTTCGCTTAGTTTTTATACTATATAGTACCTTGAAGACGCAAGATCAATCACTGCTGTATTGTAATGTAGAGTTGGGAGACAGAAAGATAAATGAGCTATCAAGTTTAGCATTTTGATAGCTAAGTTTAATTTTAACTAGCTCGGGAACATACTGTGGATAGGTGGATAAAGTCATGAAATGGATCTTTCATCTTTAAGACCCAATCTAGAGTCCATCAGAAAGGAACAGAAAGAGTTCCTTAATGTCTGGTCAGTCTCACATGGACTTCTCAAAAAAACCCCAAACAATTGCTGAAAATGAGAAACACCATCAAACAGCAAAAATAAGAATCACACAAATCTGATGGTATGTGACTATATTTAGCACATTTCATCTGCATATTCTACAGCTTCCACCCTCCAAAGACTCATTACGAAGGGCACTGGGACCATTTCCAATGCATAATATTAGACATACATGAGAGTTGTGGCAGAAACAGGTCTCAATTCTTTATAAGGAAGGGTAAACACACTGTCATGCACATGATGGGGAAAGAGAGAAGTTTATCACTCAAGGGTACAGAATGAGTCAGCAGCAGAGCTGACAGCAGAACCAAGAAATCCTGACTCATCAGTTATTCCACCCATGAGGCTTTCCACAGCACTGCAAGTAATTGATATAACAGGCAGCCATGTCATTCATCCTTTAGAAAGCACCCATTCAAGATGAGGGACATTCAGGCCCTTATGCCTTTTATGACTCAGTCACTCAAATTCTGATGTGTTGCACAGAATGCATCACAGAAACTTTAATTCCTGTGTTTTCTGCTTGGTCCATTGCAATGATTTTCATTTTAATGTGTGCCACGCATCCATCACAGTGACGACTTCTAACATGCTCCACTCCACCCAGTCCCACTGCAATGACTGATGCTAATGCACTGCACCAGTCTGAAAAGAATTTCCACCATGCATCATTTTAAGATCATATTGTATTCAACAGGACATTTAAATTAAGGCAGTTCTTGTACATATGGTTGCTCTGAATCTTAACTCTGGCCTTTTTCCATTAGATCAGTAAAAAGGTTGAGCAGGGGAGCTAAATAAAATGTAGCTTTCTTTCTGCCTGCATTTCCAAGGAATTTATAAACACCTATCGCTCAGGTTTTCCACAGGCTGGATGAAAAGGTCTTTTTCCCAGAGGTGTATTCTGATACACTGGGGTGAGAATAACATTCACAAAAGCCAAAAGAAATGCTGAAATCATTGCTTCTTGTTTCATCAGGCCTAGAGTAACAGTGAGATTTGTAGTATTTTTTGGTTAGGGAGAACAGCATATCTGTGCTTGCTCACATAGTAAAGAAAGTAGAAGTAACTGACATGACTGATAATTAAATCTCAACCAAATAATTAAGTTTCCATTTAACTCTCTGCTATGATACTGGGGCTCTGAGCATGAAGTTAATAACACATAGGATCCATTATTTTACCAGTGAGTTGAAAATGTTGTGGCCATGTGACACAAAGAGACAAGACAGTATTAATTCATTCAGCTGGTTGAAAATTTTACCAGAATATTTCGATGATTTAACTTTGCTCCAAAGGACTCTATTCGGTATAAGATACCATCTGTCCTCCACTATGTGGCATAAAGCATTTTAAAAAAAAAAACCCTCTGTAGCTTCTGATTTGCTTATTCAACCAACAGGTACCTTTTTGCCCACATCCAGTCCAGATCTAATTGTAACCAGAGCTGATGCAGCAGGGCACATAGCCTCAGAGTCAAGATGTTGTTTTCTTCCCAGCTCACTCCATATGCTTGTCAGTGCAAGATTATGTGCTGCTATTGCATTGGTACAGGGATTTTAGCCAGTCTGTTCCATGCTGTGGTGTGTGATGTGGCTCTGGGACTGCAGACATCCTGGGAGGATCTGTGCCAAAAAGAGGGTTTGTTCTGCAAGGGCAGGCTCTCGTTACTAGAGCCAAATGCATAGCAAAGACATGCAGGTCAACCATTTTTAATAGATTAGAAATAGAGTATGGCTCTGGCCATTTTTATACTCTGTTTATACATGCTTTAGACAGCCCTCATACGGGCAAAGTCCCATTGGAACAAGAGTTCACAGGGAGTAAATCTCAAGCCTGTAGCTTAGAACCACTTAATCACACAACAGACTTCATTCCTGGCAGAAGTAATTAACAAAGGTTCAGTCATCTAATCAGGGAACAAAGGCATGGCTCTGTCACCTCATTGACCAATCACACCACCCGAATATTGAATCTTGAATATTGACTACCCACAGCAGAGGGTTTGCAGTAGCTCCCACACCAAAACACGCATAAACAGAGGCTGCAGGTCAGTCAGAGCAACCCCACTGTGTAAAACAACCTCTGCTGAGCACCGAGAGCTGGAGAACACAGGAGCCAGCCAGGTGGGGAGGGCAACACAAAGCAAAGCAGCTAAATTTGCCATCGACTGCAGATTCTGCTCGGCCGAGTGTAAAACAGACAGCAAGAAAAAGGGAGAGGAAAGAAAGGTTGGAAAAGAGGATGCTCCTCTTGATAAATGCTGCCCAGAGGAAAATTCAGAAGTGTGGGAGCACTCATGTTTTCACAGGGCATGTCAAACAGCAGTGAACTCCTGTCTAAAAGCCCATCTTGCAGGACTCCACACCATGTACCAATCTTCCCAGACAGAGCATTCCTCATTCACTTCCCTTTTCCATATGCTTGTTTTGACCAGTGCCAAGCAAAGGCATTCTGCCAAAGCTGATTTCTTCTGCCCTGATTGGAAGCTTGCTCCTTTGCACTGTGTTCAGGCTTCCTTCTTTGTACCGAGGTGAACTCTTCTGCAGTATGAGAAAAGTAAAGTGTGGGACAGCGACAGGGGCTGAGGCTCAGTAATAGAATTTTCTGGTAATGGCTGGGACAGAACTGAGACTGGGAGCAGCCTGAGACAAAGTTCCCATTCAGATCATAGCATCACACCGTGCTCCTGCCTCTGCAGTATAATGAATAATAGCCCCATCACCCAGACACCTTTTTTATGGGGGATCCATCAAAAATGAAACCAAACTGAAGAGCTCAGGTTCATTCTAATTTATCATGTAAGCCTGACTCCCAGACAAACTGTCTTCCAAAAGGATTCATACCTTTGGAAAACAGCCCCAGCCCTGTTTATGAAGTTTGAAAACAAAACCCAGTCTAAGGAAACCCTGAAAGATTTGGAGTGCAATAGTTCAATTCATTTAGCAGTATCTTCCACCACAGCAATGCCAACAGAAAACTGCTATGAAAGAGGGCAATAGCATGTAAGGAGCTAAATAGAGAACTCAAGTTCATACATCCAAGTACAGCAGGGCAGGAAATGAGAAATTCTAAGGCAAATCCAGTCTTGCATCAAAACACTATGCAGAGAAGCTGGACAGCTGGGAATTATTTTTAGACTTGGCGCTGTTTTTATGAATGACTTGGGCACACCATCAGTACACCTTGTTCTAAATCTTTATTTCCTTAATCATAAGAGAGAGCAATAATGCCAATAAACTACTTCAGAAGAAGCAGGAAGATAACATTTGCATAGTGTTTAGACATTAGTTTGTCCGAGAAGACAAGAAAAGGCAAGAAGACAAGGTCTACCTAGGCCCTTTCCTGTGAGGATGCAGTCAGGCATGGTGGAAGCTGCCCACACAGAGACAGACAATGTTTGGTCCAGTCTGGCTGCTGTTAGCCATGCAGGGTAAAAGCTGTGGGGGAATCTAGGTGCCAGTCTCGGTTTGCCAGATTGCTTAGGTATTCAGCCTAGGTCTAGGAGTTTATCTGAGTGAGGCTGTAACATGCTGGGTTATGTTCAAGATCAGGAAGGTTTCAGTGAGAAAAATGAACTGAATTGCCAAATGAATGTGCAAAGCCAAGAGACCAGGCCAAACTGAGAGGAGGACCACAGAATCAATGCATCATCACTTAAAAACAAAAAAAACATACCCCACTTATTTTTCACCCCCACCCTGATTGTCATATAAGAAGGCCAAAGCAGGATCTGATGTGGAGAGAATTGTGATGGATGTTGGCGGACCTGTGCACCCTCCAGCCCTTCCCAGCAATAACCACGATCAGACTGTGATAAAGTAAAAAAATTACTCAAGAACTAAGAGTTTTTCATTAAAGAGGTCTGAAGAGTAAATTCACTCACCAGAGTAACCTGCCAGCCTCCTGTAGGTTCACAAATTCATAGAATGGTTTGGATCAGAAGAAACCTTAAAGATCGTCCAGTTCCAAACCCCCATCACGGACAGGGACATCTTCTACTAGACCAGGTTGCTCAGAGTCCCATACAATCTGTCCTTCAACACTTCCAGGGAAGCAGCATCCACAACCTTTCTGAGCAACCTGTTCTACTGCTCACCATCCTCACAGTAAAGAACATCCTCCTAATTTCTGGCCTAAAGCCACTCTTGTTCTGTTTAAGGCCATTCCCCTTTGATCAGTCCTTCTGAGGGAGGGTATCTGCATGAGTATGTGTATGTAGGAAAACAGTCCTCCCATGAGACTGTGAAATCAGGCAATTAAAGAGATGTAGCCTAATTCATCTGTTAGGAAAAAATAATTTCCTATTTTCTACCTCACAATGATTTCTTCCCTTTTACCTCTTCCAGTGTTTCTACATATAGGAAGGAACAGTTTAGCTTATTTAGCACTTATCTTCCAAGGCTCATCACTTCAGTTGCTGAGGCCACATGGATGGCAATTCAGTGTCCCGTGCAGCAATGCAGCTGGCACACGTTGGTCTCTGAATCCACAGGAAGAGATGGCCAAGAGGAGAGACTGGTTCCCAGAGCCGCTGCAAGTGACCCACTGCAGAAGACACACTGAGCCATTCACATGAGGATTTCACCATTCACTTAAGAGTTGGGCTCTGCTCCAATTCAGAGTTGTGGGAGTTGTGGGTCTGCTCCAATTCAGAATATTCTGTGATTCTGTGATCCTCAGTATACCCGAGTCCCTGAGGTCAGAGACAACACAGCACCTTCCTTTCTAGCTGAGAAGTGGCAATTACTCCCCCCAAGTGATTGATCAGGTAACTTCTAAGGAGTTTCAATTGCTGACAGCAGCTCAGCTTCTCCGGCACAGGGTCATGAACGTTGACAGAGTGGTTAGAACCAGTTTGCACTGCTCTGCCTTGGAGCAAGAGAGCTTTCTCCATTTGAGGTATCACAGGAAGAGAAATGAGGCAAATGAGAAGGGGCACCGTTTGCAAAAGAAAATGAGAAAGACTGGGATAGATGAACAATAGCAGAAAAGTCACACTGATTATCTCAAATCGCCTGGCAGAGGAGATTAGACAAAGAACAAATTTAAGCCTGCAGAGAGAAGGGGAAGCAAGACGGGTATTCTGCCTTGCTTTGCCTCTCTGGCTTGCATCTCCTGCTTGCTTGCTGAGAGCTGCCATACTGTTGAGGACTAGAGAAACCCCAGTGGTGCATGGAGAAGACAAGCAAAGCCAAAGATGCAGATGGGGAGCTGCAGACAGGGAGCTGTACGTTCTCCATGGGGTGAGAAATGTGGGGCAGCTCTTGCAGCAGCAGTGCTGTGTCAGCCAGGTCCCTGCCAGGGCAGTTTGGTACCAGCCTGCTGCAGCCAGGACGGCAGTGGGGAGCCTGCTCTCCAGCTCTGCTGGTCTCTCGTGTCCACGACAGGACAGCCTGGGGTTACTCACACATCAAAGTACCCTGAAAGCAGAGAAGGCACTCCGTCTTTTTGCCAGCTGTCTGGTGCATGCCAAGGTAAGGTGGTTCAGAGGCACAGCTGGAGATGGTGTGGAAGGGAAGGTGAGAGCTGCCATGTTTTTCAAGGATATAGCAACCTTCATAGCAAATCAAACCAACTGTCCAACTCTCGTAACACCTTCTCTTAGGCAGCGGCTAGCATCAAGGATAGATGTAAAACACTTAAAATGGGAAATAACTAACTAATATGTCCATTGGGGAAGTTTCTTTATAACCCCAGGCAGTTAGTGGTGGAATTTATGCCCTGAATCTCAAGGGCTGATATTTCTTATAAATTTTTTATTTTCTCTAATGTAACTGTGAATGTTCTCACTGTCCACAAAAATAGCTTTCTTTTTTTCTTCTTATTCTTTTTTTTTTCTCACTAAGACCATGAGCTCAGTGGGTGACACCCTGCAGCAGGGAGTTCCACAGTTTAATAGGGTACGATACAGAAAACCTCTCAACACTTCCAGATCTGCATTGCTTTTTGATTCAAAGGATACCCTTTTGTACCGGCACTGAGAACCTTTTTAAATATTATAATTTATATACTTCTGACATACCCCTTCTTATTCATCTCTTCTCCGAACAATATCTTCCTTCATCTTTTTCGGTTTCTCCTTATCTGAAAAATCCTTCCAAGCCTCCAGACCATTTTCACTGCCTATCTACAAGTTCTGCTATATTCTCTTTTTTTTTCCTATAAAAAATAAGCTTATGAGAAATTAGCTAAGTATGAAAGGTGAGGGTTTATCAGTAACTCTATAATGGTATTACATCTTTAATGTTAATTTCTGTCCTACGCTGTAGATATTTATTCTATGCATCTAGTTATGCAAGGTTCAAGGAAAGATGGGGGTTTCTAACTGCTCTGAATAAGCATCTTTGTACAACAGCTATCTCCTGCAGTTCCTCATGCCTGTGAATACAGCTTCCATCTTCTGCCTTACTGCATGTTATCAGGCTGTGATTCTTGTTGGGGATTGTCATTAGGGTGGCGAGCTGGTAGGGTTATATAGCTGCCCAACTCCTATCAAAGGAGAACTTGAAACACTTTCTGTTATTTTTAAATATAGCCTTGTGTCACCTCGTTTAACTTTAAAGTTCTGTTTGAATGCATCTCTCTGCAGTCATCTAAGGGAATGCTCCACAAGGAAAAAAACACTGAAAAAACTTGCTGGGTTTTTTTCTCTGTTAAAGTCTTCTCTGAAGTGATGTTCAGAGAGGAAAGATTGCCTGGGTGAAAGGACTAGCGCAAAGCCTATGGTAGAAAGTCAAATCCCTGCATTTATCTCCCTTCTGCTCCCTCATGAGATCTTGTCACAAGCAGACGTTATGGGTAGGCAATCACAAGTGATCGAGTTTCTGATGCTTAACCAGTTACTGTTCATCAGCTGAACCACAGAAGCAAAGATGTCCATATTTCATGTCCACAGAGACAGGAAAAAAAAAATCTCTTCACTTAAACTACCTTCTAGGAGCACACCAAAGGGCAATTAAAGCTGGCCAGCTGTCACTCACTAGGCTATGAAAGCACATCCGCTCTCTCAAGCTTTCCACACCTGCAGTGATTCCTTAACTCACAAGAGAGCAGGGTGGAAGCAGCAGGAAAACTGCAAGGTGCATGTATAGAACAACCTGTCAGATACTGCAGCCACTTGGCTACATGTGTATTGCACACCTGAGAACACAAACCAGCAAAGGCACCACACAGAAACATGGCCTCTGTCATCTCGGGTCCTCCTTCTCCCTTCCCCACACTAAACGTCGCCTGAGGTCGGCAGAAGGGTGAGTCCAGCCATTTGGGCCAAAAGGAGAAGTTGGAGAGGGGGAGGTGATGAAGCCAGGGCAGTATTCCTGAGCTGCCACAGGAGGGGTAGCAGCCAGCACGCGTGGCAGGACAAACTACCACCACAGCACCCACTTCTGTTGGGTACTGATAGCTGAGAGAGGCGAGCCCCACATCCTCCAGGAAAACTCTCAGCCAACATAAGCAGCATGACTAAGATCAATGCTTGGTTAAGGTAGTGTACCAGCTCCAGAAACAGCCTGTTTTGGCTACACTTGGAGCCAGCTCTGAGCTTTCATGATACATGTGCTTTTTTGGTGTGAAAAAGAAATTGAGTTGACAAACACTGCTAATAGGAGGAAGAAATAAAAAGAACCTTCTCCTTATTGAGATGCATTGCTGTATTATTTTCCGAGTTGTTTTCTTGCAGGTTTGGAAATAAACTCTGAGCTGTTTTGCGAACCCTTCATATTCAGTGCAAACATCTTATTTTATTATCTGCCTTTTTGTTGTTGGTCTTCTTTCTTCTTCCTCATCCTTTCTTTTTTTTTTTTTTTTAATCCATTCAACCATTTATTGGAACTTCTATTCTCCAGTGTACATTTCTTCTTTGCTACACTATCTCCTGCTTTTCACAGATAAACACCTCACACCTGGGAGACAGGCTCCTCTAATTAGTATTAAAACCTGAAGTTTTTTTTCCACCCTTCTTTGAAGCTTTCTAGGATGCCTTTTCATGAATAATAATGTTCTCAATTCAACATAATGCAACGCTCAATCAAAATATGCTGTAGCAATCACTTTCCAACAAGGAACATTGGCCTTTTCTCTTCCTCTGTACAGATGATGGTGAGGCAATAAAAAGTCCAGCCCAGAAGAGGTGCTCAGAAGTTGCAGTTTCCACTTGTGGCAGCCTATAGCCCTCAGCACACTCCGTACAGAAAGTTCAGTGTCTTTTGTCATCTCTGCAGCTCCCCACTGCCTTCTCCAGCACAACAGGAGTTCTGGCTGCCTGGTCCCCTGTCAAATAAATCCCTTTGAACAGCAGTTCCCTCTCAGCCAGCCAGCCCCTCTGCACAGCATGGGACACCCACAAATCTCTTCATTCTTCCCAGCAGATCTCTTGTGGTTTAAGTCCCTGACTGCTGCCTAAGGGATGCCAACTGTGCTGCTGCCTACAGAAGACACCAAGGTCCCAGGAACTATGAATGCACATGCTATAGACCATTTCCAGTGGAAACTTCCTTCAGAAATGTACAGAATCTGCTGTCTTCCCACAGAGCATCCAGGTCTCAGTGGATGGAAACATCAGCATTCTTCAACAAGAAGCTGTTTCCTGACAGCTTTACTGATCACTTCCTATTCAGAAACAAGCTGGGGTCACCCCTCTGCTCCCTGAAGCCAGACAAGTAATCCCAGCAACTTCATAAATGGTACTGCCAACAACAGAGAACCACTCTAGCCACAGTGAGATTATATCTGCCACAACAGGAGCCATCTAGTCCTACAATCATTGGGATTATTGTTTCTCATATTAATATTTTATTGGTGAATTTCTTGGCTCTGTGTTTGAATGCATATACAAATGCCCAGAGAAATGTTTGCAGGTAAATGCTAAAATGTTGAGAGCAGAACTTGAGCGCTGTTGTAGCAACATCCACAACTTAGCACCCGTGCACAGGGATCAGTCCTACTACCCTTGACCTTGTGTGAATTTCAAAGGAACTTGAGACATAGGATCTTCAGCCTTCACCTTTCTGTCAAATGTCATTACAATTGCTCTTCCAGTTCCACTCAGCTGCTTCAAAAAATCCCACTTCATGAATAAGACTTGGCTGTGCATAGCACCACTGAACTCCATGGGGCAAGCTGGAAAGCGCTGCTAAGAATGATAACAGTTAACCAATAGCTAGTTTTTAAAACAAAATAGCTAATTGAAGGAACTGTTTCAATGTCAGTCCCAGGAAGGATGGAGGCTCCAAAGGCTCTCTTAATTTGCTACTGCAGCTGATCTCAACCAGTCATATCAAGGTAATGCCATAAACATGAAGAAAAAAGAAATACCTTCCCAGCGTCAGATCCCAGCTCTTGCCAGTCAAGTAAAACTTCTGAACTGTAGGATCTATTCTTCCTTTTTTTAGTCAGTCCATAAGTCAGTTCATCATTCCTACTGATTCCTTCCTTTTTTTAGTCAGTCCATCATTCCTACTGATTCCAACAGATTTTGTCTAAGATATGAAGAAGTCCATGGAGATCTCCATGGACAAGTTCTTCAGGGCTTCGGACAGGTGGGAACTGGTGCCTGAGCAGTGCCTCCCTCATGAGTGCACTGTGACAACAAATCAGGAATCACAAGGAGACACTGTACTGAAGGAAAACTATCAGCAAGGGAGAAGGCTGGGGAAGACAGGACACTTGGGACATTTGTTCCCTATCATTCCAATCCTAGAAAGCCTTGAGGACCTAAATTAGTCAAAGAGTATCCAGGAACTAAACAGGGAGTAGAGGGACTAGGCATTTTTCTGGACTTGGTATTTTTCTGGATTTGGAAGAACAGTATCTGAATCCTGCAAACACCTGTGGAAGGATTCAAGACTGCATCAGACTGTAGTACTATCTGAGGTGTCCAAGGATTGCTAAGTTGTCTGTAGAGGACAGATGGATGAGACAAAAAAAACCAAACCATCCACATTAAAGTCCTGCCCTTCTGGAGAGGCAGCTGGAGTAGCTAAATGACTGCTTACTTGTCTCTGGGTGTCTTTAGGCAGTTCATAGAGACAGTCTGAATTCAGGCAGCTGGACATGTGTTTCTATGGGTTTCTTGTACTTCCTCGGGCATCTGATATTGGATTGTGACACAAACCAGGATGCCAAGCTGGACACACTGCTGGTCTGATGCCCAAAGACAGTGCTGGCAGACAAATAACCCCACACCTGGTTTAGAATGTCAGGGAAAACATGAGAAGGCAGTATTGCAATTATTAGTTTGCTTTTCTTTAAATATTTCTTGCCAGGGTCCCCCCATCCCATCCCCCTCCTTCTCCCCATATGAAGAGCTAGCTAGGCTCGCTGCAGTGCTGGAAATTATCTAAATGCCCACTGGGCTGAGGGGTCAGCTAGTTCACCAGCCATAACAATTAAATTCTGGTTATTACTCTTCCATTACTATACAAACTAATCCCATACATCTCATGAGCTGCTGTTGAGGTGACTTCACGCTCTTTAAAACTCATGCTATTAATTAGAGTGCAGTCAGCTCTCCTCTGATTTGCAGCCCCCCTTCTCCCCACCACCTTTGCAGACCCGTGTCCCTGCAGCCACAAGTACTCCTGCTACCCCAGAGCTGGGGTCCCCATTAACACCCCCACCTGTTTGCCCTGCTTTTTCCTCGTTATTCCAGTCCTGAACTCCCCCCCAAATTCTGCCTCTTATCTTAATTTGAAGCCTCTCTCTCTCTTTTTTGAGACCCTTGCCTATTAAACCAGCTTTTGCTTAAACAGAATCAGCTAATCATATTGAATTATGCCAGATTTTAATGTGGCTTCCTACACAGACACATGCCCATAGGGATCCAGGCTGAGAACACCAAGCCCACATCATCTTTGATCTAAGACACTACAAGATATAAACCCTTGATCATATTTCTAATGCTAATTAGTCATCACCTTCCCCTTTTCATAAGATATATGTGTCTAAGAACACTGTTGCTGATTTGGTCATTGCCAAATTAATGATTGTATGTGCAGTATGTAGTGGCATTTCTATAAGTAACTTTAATACTAGTGAACTGGTTGCATTGAATCAAAAATTATAAACTTTTGCAGCTCTCCTGTAATTGCTGTTCAGGGAGTCATTGCAAAAGCAAGACTCCAAAATAAAATGAGCAGCAGCATTTTTGTAATGAAAGCAAAATGTCCTCCATGAAAACCAGAGTCCCCGTCCTTGGAAAATTCTGCATTATATCCTGAGAAATGCAGACTCTGATCTAAAACTGAGACTCCGGCCTTAAAATATCCTATTACTCTTTGTAATTTCTACACTCGAACTATTATCATGTAAACCAACAATTACAAAAACAATAATGGTGCAGGTTTCCCCGCTGCCATTATTTTCTCTGAATAGTAGCAGCAACATATCCCCAGCCACTATTAGGAATCACACCACAGTTCATGCTCTTATGCTACTGCAAAATGATCTCACATAATGAACCACGTACAGTGTAATTGATGGAAGCCATATAACTCATGCAAACAAATGGATGCCTAACAAATAAACATTTCCAAAATGAACAAGCACTATTTGTGTGTTCAGCTGAGATATGAGCTGAGCCTGCTGCAGGTGACAGAAAGTGACAGAGGCTGACAAAATAAAATGAAAACCTAAATATTTACTAATTTAATCAGTTCTTTCCTCCTTCTTTATGTCTAGGGGAATGCGCTTTCTAGCAGTCTTAATTTTAGTCCTGAATCTTAATTCCAGTCCTAAGGTTTCGTGGGATCTCGTATACAGGCATCAGAATTGCTCCATAGATAAGGTTATGTTTGGAGATTTACACCAGCTGATGTATAATTACTGAATTCAATTTTCAAATTTGGCATCAGGGAGAAATGGATTTGTCAAATAATGGCTTCAGTTGAAGATTTAGAAACTCTTAGAAAGTAGACATTTAAAGATGCCCATTGAAATTCAGACCTGTTTTTTCTTATATTTCTTTGGGTTTCACTATCTTAAATCACATATGCTGCGCACACATCACATTTCACCCAGTTTCTCATCTTTACAATCTTTCAGACATAGGGCGGGTATTGGGACTTGAAACGAAGACCTTTAAAAGTTATTTCTATCATTTTTTTGCTACTGGATTTAGCCCGGCAGATGAAACCAATAGATGTGAGGGCTGTCATCAACACCATGCTCTGCTATGCATCAAGGTGAGCAAGAGACCTTTGTGCACAATGTAGTTTATGGACGTTGCATTTCACTTAATGAAAAGGAGTAAAATACAGATGCTGTTCCCAAGTAGCAGGGTGTCCTCTTGCTTCCCTTTCAAGCATATTTTCAGTGTAAATGGAAACAAGCAAATCCCAACCCCAAGTGAACCATGCCTTTGTTAGGAAAAAAAAAAAAGGTAGGCTCTTAATTCATGACAACCTCATAGGTGTAAAAGGCTTGTAAAGACACAGTCACTTGCAGGAAGTGCAAACTAAGACTGGATCCCAGCTCCTTACTCATCTTAAAACAACAGCTGCTTTGGTTCTCCTAAGCTTTTCTCTCAGGTTAGCTGCAGTCTTTCCTTGCCAGGAGAAAATACTGCTGGGATGTCTGCAGGGTAAGAGCAGAAGGTGCTGTGGGAACCTGGCTGGGGTGCACATGGGCAAACAGCTGTGCCGGTCTCAGAAGTCACCTCTGCCTGCCTGCCTGCTCCCAAGTCAGTCTGCTTGCCATAGCTGCTGGCACAAGAACTTTCCTGGTCTTTAGCTGCAGCCATACTCAGCAGCAGCCCAAAGCCACCCTTAGCAGCAGCTTCTGTTGGTTTTTTGGGTGGTCAGCTGCAGTGGCTGGACAGCAAATAGGCCATGTCTCTGTGCTTTGGTTCCAAAGTGAGATACATCCAACAGAAAGGTGGGGTAGGCACCAGGAGGTGGCTGTAGTAGCAGTAAAGCTGCCAAACACTGAACACCAGAGCTGCCAGAAACATTTTGCTGCCCACATTGAAACAAAAGCCCAAAGTGTCATCCAAGGCCTTGCTTTCAAGGGAGAGCTCCAGCAGTCACATCAGTGGGAATGCAGATACGGAGTTCAGCAGAACGAATCCCAGCATGAACATCATTATCTCCACATGAGAAAATAGGTCTTGGGGGCAGAGGACTAGGGTATTGCAAACATTTTCCCAAACAACATCAGCTAACCAGGCTCCCCTAATAGCCAAAAAAATGCACCCTGCACAAGGATTACACCTGTAAAGCTGATCAGTTTAAATCTACCTCTGCAGTCATATTGGAAGGACGTTCCCACACAGGCAGAATCTAAGGAAAGGATAAGGCACATGCCAGGAAGACCTGCTGGTTATGCAGGGTCAAGGGGAGAAGGGCTGAAGCACAGCTTGAGAGGAAAGCTGGGGGGGGCAGGTCTGACATACCAGTGTTTAGGAGTGTTAGGGAAGATAAAATGCCCTTCAGGAGGAGGTTCTTGGGGATTATAGCTCTACACCCTTGAGCACACTGCTGTACAGCAGTCATGGTAATAATTAATAACAAGGAAATGATTCTCACCCTGTTCTGGTCACCTTATTAAAGTGAGGATATTGTGGAAATGGAAAAATCCCAGCAGGACTGCACCTAGGATGATAGATGGATGGGATGCATTTTTAACAGAGCTCACTACATTTCAGGAAACATATTTCTGAAGGGAAAGTGGCTGCAAAGCTTTTATCCTTGCCTACTCTGCTGCTACCAGCTTCTTTCAGAGAAAGGACAAGACAATGCAAGGTGGACACTTGATCTGAACAACTTGTGGCCAATAACGTTGTGGTTTGTGGTCCTAAAATGCTTCGTTAAACCAGCAACCCTGTCTTAACATTTTTTTATCATTGTCCTTTTCCCTTTGTGCTCTTGCCAAGATAAGTTACAGAGGCTGTATTTTCTTAATAGTCAGAGTGGCACACAAAATCTAGAACAAGATGCTGTTTGCCCTGAAGGACTCCTAGAATCCAGTTTTCAAGTGTTAGGCCAAGCTGTAGCTTCTGTTTTAATAACAGATGCTGTTAAGTAGTCCCAATGAACAACAAGTCAAAACAGGCTTTGTGTGTATATTCTGCTATGGCAAAGCTGATTGGAACATAACCAGTGGATTTTGACCTACACAAATGCACAGGAGGGAAGAAATTTTGGCAAAGCTGTGCTAGGCTTTTACCACAAGCTGTTCCCCTAACAGGGGCCCTGCAAAGCCCAGAGGTCATCTCCCTTGTATGAAAGCAAACCAGGAACCCAGCAAAGAAAAATTTCCATAACATCTTTCAGCGCCTTATGCTCTGCCCCTGCAAATTCAGTCCCAGACTGCCAAGGCTCTTAGGTGACATGGTGTGCTAACAGAATGGGACATTCACCCTACCCTCACTGAGACACAAAGCACAGACCTTTTCCAAGGATCTGTGTTAAAGTTTAAAGGGGTCAGAAAAAGAAGAAAGAAACAAAAGAAAACCTTAGTCCTCCAAAACAGTTGAACAAATATTTCCCTGCTTAATAAATACCAGGCTCGGCCGGGGAATTGTAATTGTGTGTATAATGCACCTCAGATCTACAGTATAATTACACTCTGGAAACCATTGACTAATAAAAGGCACCAGCCAGGGGAAAGGATGCCTTCTTGCCATGGGTTGACAGACAAGCAACAAACAAGGTGCACTTTTTCACCTTCTATTCAATAAAACCAGGGTATTAAATATGCAGGCAGAGCATCTCCATTAAGCAATTTACTTCCTTCATTTTCTTTCTCTCCTTTTTTTTCCTCTTCTCCTCCTTTTGTTTCCATCAAGACAGAGAAGGTTAAAAAAAAAAAAAAAGGCTATATATGAAACCCCTGGCTATACGTGAGCTGTACTTTAATGAGGCTGCATCTTAGTCCCTCTGCTATACTAAGTAAACATGTTTCTCCCCCTGCAAAGAAAGGCTTTGCTTGCCTGGGACGAAGGGAAAAGAGCTTAGGGAATACTAGGAGGCTTTTTCTCTGCCCACATCCCTTCCTCCATTCCTACTAAAATAAAACCCTTCCTCACATTACAGAATGAATGCTCATTCACCAACTTACAGCAATATGAGCTATTTCAATATTGCTCACAATGCATTTGAACCTCCGCAAGAAATCAGAGACCAGACAACTCGCCTGAAAATCATGTTCCAGTTTCTAAAACTTATCTAAATCCAGGAATCACACCTGGATTTAAATAAAACAGCCAGGTCTTTTCCTCCAGCCTGCTCTGAACTGAAGCACTCAAGTCAGTGCATATCTCCATATTCTGCCAGTGACTGTCTCAGCCATTTATGTTTTCAACCCTGGATGGAGAACAGAAAACAAGTCTTACATGGCGACATAACAGGACTACTACAAGAGTATTGTGCGACTATTTTGAGGCTCTGGGAAACATCTGGTGTGGTGTTTGGCTGTGAGACCCCCAACATGATACAGAAGGATAACAGGTTCAAAATACAACTTAAGTCCCTTTTTCACCCTTCACTGCAGCACTGAGCAGGACTGGAGCATGTCCCTGACTTTCCCTGCCTGGAAACTGAAGACTCAGCCGCTGCTGACATGCGTTTGCAAAGGAAGAGGAGGCGGCGTGAGCCCTCACACTTCCAGCTGCCCTGGCACTCGAGAAGGAGAGCACTAACACGAAACCTTGCTGGCTTTGTCCTTGACCTACCCCTACAAGCCCCGGCACAAAGAGCACGTGGGTCAGAGCTGGGTGTGCACCGGCTGCTTCAGTCTCCTCAAGCACTCCCTCCGCTTATGGTGAGATGTCCGTAAGTTCTTGCTTCTCGGCTCCTGAGGAAGGAAGCAGCAGGGACATGGTTCCCACAGAGTGAGGAGTCAGGTATTAAACTAGAAACCTACATCCACATGCACCAAGTGGCTGAGCTGCTATTTGAGAAACCCCTGCCGCTGATTAGCAAGCACTCGTGGTTTCAGACCTCATTTCCCACCCGAGCACGCAGGAGTGCGAGTCCAGTAATGACCCTGCTGAGCTCCCAGGGATGTGCAGCCTGGCCTTGAAACACGCAAGGGAGAGCGGCCGAGCCGCGCTGGCTGTCACCGCCTCCCTGCCGGGGCCTGGGGAGGGAGAGGGGAGGCGAATTGGGAATGTTTCCTGACTCAGCAGCGGTGCGTTCACTCGCGGAGGCGCTGCCGCTGCTAATAGGTTGCGGTAATGGAGAAGCGTCTCGCAGGCAGGACGTTGAGAGGCTGATCAGCTCCGGCAGAAGAAGTGAGGTCAGTGGTAATGAGCGACAGCGACGAGGAATGCAAATTGCAGAAGGATTTATGGAGCAGTTTCTGCTCAGCGAGCAGATTCCAGATAAGTGGACTGTTAATAAGGCAGGCAAGCTCTGTGGTAGTGCCAGCTGTTGGAGGGGGACTTTTTTTGACTGGCATTCACACCAGGCCGGCTGCAGGGGTGCTGACAGTACAGGCCCTGCACAAATATCCCTCGCCACACACAGCACATGTGGTAAGCTGAAAGCAAGCAGGGATAGGTGGCAGAAGACTGCTTACCAGCACACAAGGGAAAGCCAAAAAAAGAGCACAACTTAGCAGGCTCAAACCCTAACCAAAGCCACTTGTATCTTCTCTTTTTCTCTCAGTCCCTTCCTTCTTCTTCAGGATACACGATGGTGTTGGATGAGTATCTCTCACTATTCCTGCCAGAGATGAAGTGACCTAAAGGCATGCACCGAAAAATCCAGCAGGGCTGGGAAGGACAAGCTTACCTTGCCCACGTCTTGCCTGCACTGGTTCGAGTCTCTCAGGATTATTGCTGCTGTGAATTACAAATGGTAGGTGTCACAGGCTCTGCTGAGGAATGCCACTCTCAGGGTAGTCTGCAGGATGTTGGTGACATACCAGAAATCCCTTTTCTTTCAGTATTATTCCTTCTAAAAGCTGTGGGATTTTGTCACAATAAAGCCTCTCAGCGTCGGAGCAGTAGCCAGTTTCTCAGCCACAGAGCTGCCACCCTCAGCTGCTTGGAGCAGTGACACACCCAGGCCTGCAAAGCTTCCATTCCCAGCACTGGCCTTGAAATTTTACTCCAAGTAATGTGCCCACCAGAAAGTTGTTGAAAGGAGTTGAAAGATTCTAGTCTTAGGAGGCCCCACAGATGAGCTGCCATTGAGCCCTTGTTGTTGGTAAGAGCAAGTCCTCCCCATCAGAGGAGGTGAGCTGGAAAGCCCCACTCAAAGTTCTTGTAAATCCTGAGCTGAGGCTGCCCCGGCAGGTTGTGCTGGGAATGTCCTGCCTCAAGAAAGAGAAGTGATGGGAACAGGCTCTTCTGGACAGAGCATCCTTTAGACAAAGGAATGGCAATGGATCCTCTCTATCAATGGAAAAAGCAGAGCAAATTCCCAGGCTAAGGACCCTCCACTGGGAGGCTAACCCCTCCTATCCATGTTCTGAGCCAGTGGACAGGGCTCTCACAAACATGCACACAGCAGGGGACATGGCAAGGAACAATGGGTGACATGGACAAGTGATGTTGGATCCTGCAGCAGCCACTGCTCAGATTGTGTTATCTGAGGGACTGCGGCAGCCTTGTGTGCTCCTTGGCTTCCTGGCAGCACCAGACTTCCTGGCAATGTTTAGGCACGTCCTTCTGGAGCAGCACAGAGTCAGGGCAGTGCACATCTGCATCTCAGCTACACCACAACAGGGGTGTGAGAGACAGAAACCAAATGAGCTCATTTCATCCTGACTACATGAGACTTGACAAGCCTATTAAAGGGCTGTAGCCTACTGTGTCTCGTTATGAAAAATTAGTGCTGTCCTATAAAAATGCTGGAGAGAGTGTGTCACTTAAGGAAAGAATGTCTTGAGGATATGGTCTTTTCTTAATAGGCCCTACATCATCAGGGACATACATACATCAGGAGTGAGGCAAGGGGATTTGGACCTGGGAGCTAGTATCGCTCAAGTCTGACACCTTTAGGATACTCTGCTTTGCCCATCTCTTCCTGCTTGAATGAGAAGCAGCTGCAATAGCCAGGGGTTAAATGGACCAAAAAAGAATTTTGCTTGGTGTTTGCAGTGTCTCAATGAAAAACACAGTAAGAAAAAACAATAGGTTGGATTGAAAGAGAAAGAAAACTGTGTAAAGGTTTTCAGCAAAATAAAAGTAAACCACAACCATTTGATCTTTGGCCAAACCCAAACTGGGTCAATTCAAACACAATGTTTTTTTCTTCTCTGGGTTATTTAAACTGCTGTCTAATCTTTTGTTTTTAATGTAGATGAGTGTTAATGCCATTTCAAAAAACAAAGATATTTCTGTGAAAAGAATGTCAAAATTAAATATTTGAGTGTTTCAAAAATTAAACACTTCAATCAAATCCAAGATTTTTTGACATTTACAATAATTCTTAGTTCTTTTCCCTCCGGGCTTTTGGGGGGATTGGTTGTTTGGATTTTTTGCTATAACTCTTTGCCAGGCTTGGACTAAGCATATGCACAATTTTGGCTTTTTCGTTTTCTCCCCACCTCAGACCCTGCCACACCTCTTTTAGTGTTTGTTAAAGGGTCATCACCACTTGTCAGGTTGAACCTTCTCATGGTTCTGGGGACCGAGCCAGTGAAAAATAAGAATAAAAGTGTTTTTCTCTCTCTTCCCCACTATTTGTGAAAGACCCAAGGAACTCAAACATCTCTGTGCCATCTAGCACCTTGCTACCTTTGCTGTGGCCATGGGCAAACAAACAACGTCAGCTACATGTAAGTGAATGATCAATGGAAAGGCAAAGGTGAGTCTTACTAAGCTGTGCATCTTTACTGGAGGAATGCATAAGCCACTTGTGCAGAATGAAACTATCAGCCCCTGCTGAAGCACAGTAAAGCCCTACCAAGAGAGCTGTGGCTATAACGGGGAGAAGAGCAGCAGCATCTCCTGCAGTAAGAGACATTGGTCAGCACCCTCAGACAATCAGACCTTCACATCTCAGGTGTGTTCAAACAAAGGTTAAGTCAGTACCTTTTTCTGGCCTCTATTCTTATAATTAAAGTGAAAAGATTTCTTTTGCCAGTTACCTAGGAATGTTGCCTTCCAGACAGGCAGAGGAAAGAACACACATATGACAGCTGGAAGAGAAACCAAAGCACTTTGCCTCACAAAAGAAAATACAAATGAGCAATCTGAGTGCCATCAAACCTGCTGTGAGAGAGAAAGAGAGAGTGAGAGGCAGGATCAAATCCCTTGTTAGACCTTAAGCTCTCTGGAATTAGGCCACTTTAAGAAGTAAAAGGACTAGAGTTTAAAGGATTCTGAGAATTTCCCGTTTCTTCAGATAACTATGACCTTTACAAAGAAAACTACAAAGAACCCAGAGCATAAAGGAATGAGACTTCTGTGTCTTTCCCTTTCTTTTTCTTTCTTTCTTTTCTTTACTTTTTTTCCCCTCTCTCAGCTTTCTTTGTAGAAACAGGTAATTGTGCTGCCCTTTCTTGGAAGATGCAGTTCTCCCTCAGCTACAGCTTCATAATAAAAGTGCCAGTACTGCCGCCCTTGGCCCGATGGAAAATTTGCATGGAGAATACAGCCGAGTGAGACTCATTATTAAAAAACCTGCTTTTACAGTACGCTCTGGAGCAGAGGCAGAAAAGATACAACTTCTGGGGTCAACTCTAGCCTAAGTCTGTTGAAATCAGCCTAAATCCACTGATGCCTATGTCAACTGCCCTAATGAAGATGGACAACTGCCTGCACAGGTTACTACCTCTGTTCAAATGCCTCACAGCTACACAGGCATGAAGTGGTATACAGTGCCCATTTCAGTTCCTCTGGGAGCTGGTACCTTGTGTCCACTGACGCTCCACTCAGAGATGAACCAAATCCACCTGCTGACATGTACACTGTGCTCTTCTGTCAGTCTGCCACAAAGGTTGACATGCTTCAAAAAAAAAATGCTTGGAAGAAATTCCCTATGGCTGCAACCAGCTATAGCAATGTAACTACAAGCTCCTAGTATGTGAACAACAGAAATCAGGAAGAGAATGAGAAGGCAAAAGGAATTTAAAGACTTTGCTTGCTATGGGGAGAAAGGATATATCTCTTCCTCACATCCAGACACAGAGCACATTGTGTGGTCACAGGAGTGTGGGGCACAACACACCCACCACATGTATACAACAAGGTACTCTGTGTGGCACCCCTGCACACAGGGCTTTTACAGACACACAGGGGACTGGAAATACTTGAAGGACACCCTAAATGGAGGCAGATACAGCTCAGACTTGCACAGACAGCTGTTACCAGAAACTCAAGTGTGAATAAAAACTCCTGTGAATATGCAGTCATTTGCACAGGCCCAGACAATTCCAGGCATGCATGTCTGCTGCCAGACACATGATACAAGGTACCCACACTCTGAATGCGACTTCAGACACCATCTCATGCTCTCAGGAGCATGCACATGTTCCAAATCCCAACAAACTTATGTATATTGACCGACTCATACAGCAGCACAAATGTAAACCTGTTCCAAATAATTTTCCACACAGACTCAGGGATAAACATCCACATCATTGAACAATTAATCTACACCCACAGGTATTCCATGCAGGCACAGAGAAATGGGACAGTTGCCCAGTCAGATGCAAATCAGTTGCAGGCATAGGAATACCTGCTTACCAGACTGCTACTAGGAGTCACAAACCTCACTGGGCAAGGTCTGACTAGCTCTTAGGAACTCACCCCTTCTTTTTGAGGTTCAGGTTCTTCATCCACTTGGTGTTCTTTGTCTGCAAAAGCTCTTTCCATTCCTCCATTCCTGTTTCCCTCTGAAGCTCTGTTCAAAGAAGAATAACACAGCTGAGCTAATAGCCTAACACATAGCTGTCTGATGGCCTCCCTTTCATGCTTGCCACTTCTTCACGTGGACAAATGCATATTTAGCTGCCAGTCGCAGCACAATCAAAAAAAAACACCCAAAAAACATGAGAAGGTAAATGAAAGGGAGAAAAAACTTCAGGGCTAAATCCTTCATTGGGTGCCAGGCAGCTAAAATCAACAGTATAACACCAGGGCTGAACTTGGCTCAGCATGGTGTTTTGATGAACTAAATAATTAATTAAGAAATATCTCCCCAGCAGATCTATTCTTGCGGCAGAGTATGTGAGGAACACACAGATCCATGTAAGAGTTCTATCGCCATCATTACATGCTGCAGAATAGCATATAATTAATTATAATGATGGCAAAGATTAGATCCAAATTCCTTTACACAGTGTGTACACAGCCCAAACAGACAAAATAAATCAGAGTGCCCGTACCCTAATCCAGCAGCTTCAGAGGATTAAAGAGGTGCATTCTAATCACAGGCTCAGAGCAGCCCCACTCAGTATGCACAGAGCTGCCCTGTGTGCAGCCATGTCTAAGGGATCCCACAAAAATTATCTCTCTCCAGATGAAAATCATAATTTAGGCTTTGATCATCTGCCATCATTTATGATGTCCTGGCTTGCTTTCCCTTCCTAGATTTTGGCCTACACAGCCCAGGCAAATTCCACATGCACCTCTCTTGAAGCCTCTCCTGCAAGACACAAGTTTTCATTGCTCTTACCAACATTCTGTGTGCTGTGCTTTGTTACTTAACAGCTGATGAACCAATCTTGAGGTGGCAGCACTGAAGACAGAAGGTGGGGGAAGAGTGGGGTTTCTCCCCCTAGGACATTTTATTCAAAGTAAAAGGCTTTTTTTTTCTTACTTTTGTTAATATGGACTATACAAGAAGGTTGAGGTTACACTCCTTATAAAGCAAGTAGGTCTTTTCTCCATCCATCACGAATGAATTTCAAATTCCGATGAAAAAGTGATTTCTCAGAATGGAAAAATGCCTAATACAAATAAAATTACAAAGAAACACATATTTCTATGCAACAAGGGTAAAATTCATTAATTGTGTCAGTAATCATTGGGTTAACTCCACTCCTGGAGCAGCTGAGACTGAATCAATCCCATTACACCTGCTACAAGACTGAACTCTTATGTTAGGTAAAAAATAGAGCGGGGTGGTCCAGCCCATGAAAAACATCATAATTTGTCAGAATGAAAAGCTTAATTAACACATACATTTCCAAAGGAATAATTTAAAACAAACAAACAAAAATAATTTAAAACAATCAAAAATTAAAACAAACAAACAAATAGATAAATTTAACAAATCAAACCCACAACTGGAAATACAGTCATTTTTCCACTTCTCCAATCCAAGAAATGTCTTTTGGCATTCCTTGAAACCAAACATTTCATCTGGGGATGTTATACTGAATGTTTCACAGCCTTGTTTCTGCCTGAGCTGGAACTGATCTGTTACAATACCTGGCTGCTCCCTGACTTTCACCCTGCACTATTCAGCCCAGTCAGTGCAGATCTGCAGTATGTTATTGTGTCTCAGACAAGCAGATAAATCCATGAGAGCCACAGGTACAATGCACCCAAACTACAACTCCCATGAGGCACCACAGCCCCGTGGGCAGGCACCACCTGATTTCAAATAAATGTACAGCAAAATGCTTTGATTCATTTCAGCAAGTGCAAATGTTTGAACCAATCCAAGTCAAAACATTCTGTTCAAAGTCTAATGTTTTAAAGCTGTCAAAAGTTGCTGTATTTTATTTACGATAGTAAAGAAAAGGGTGTTTTCCCTCAGAGATTCATTTCCATGGGAAAACTCATGCCCAGGGAAGATCTGGAAGAGAAAAGCCCTAGTAAAGTCTCCTCTGGTCTTTCACACGGGCAACATCTTCCCTGCAATTTTACTGCAGGGTAAATTTCAGGAAGCATGGATGTACATGAGGTAGCTTGACCTCACATGCTGCTGCTATGGGTAGCAATAAAGTTGAAACAAGCCTGTATAAGTTCATCTGAGAAGCTGTGTAAATAAAGTGTTGGCCCACTTTAGTATTCATGAAGTTCACCACAGCTTTAATTCAGAGAGGGTGGTTATTTCTGTTCATCCTGAAATCACGCCCCAGGCCCCAACATGGACATGTCATCCAGGGACTCGCTCTGTATCTAAGAAAAAGCAAAGCACAGTACCTGGGAATATCCCAAATGGGTGAAATGAGATCTTCCAGAGCACTTTTCTTGGGAAGTGTTAACTCACACATGCCCTTAAAGGAAAGGTAGCAGGATATTAACACAGGGTAAAAAGAGCACATGTATTCACAGGGCTCCATAACACACCTGAAGAACTCCATCCACCTCTGAATTAAAAAAACAAAAGAAAGATAAACTAAATCCACATGTCCTTGCCTATCTCCCCGTCTCTTTTTGTGTTTCTAAGATAAAAGGTACAATATAACCTTCCATCATTTCATCACAGCCTCATGCTGTGAACCAGTCAATAATTTTTATTATCACTTATTATCACAAAAGCTGCATCACTCTCTGATCCATCGAGCATGGATCAAGGTCCCATTCCACCTGGTGCTGAACAAGCAGGGAACAAAAATACAGTCTTTGTCTAAAGAAAAATCTAAATATAAGGAGAGAGAGTGGCTGGCTAGAGGCAGATGGGAAAGAAGGAGTTAATGAGCTCTTTCACAGAAGCATAAAATCACGGGATGGTTTGGGTCAGAAGGGACCTTAGAGATAATTTCATTCCACTCCTTGCTGCCATGGGCAGGATTTGAGGGCAGAACACAGAGATTTTGCAGATGCTAGCAGGGGAGAAGGCAGCAAGATGCTCTTCTGCAAACCTGACAAGTGTGTGACTGGCGCCAGAGAGAGGAATTGGCCAGGATAACAGAGCTGACCCACCATGGCTGAGCAGGGAGGCCATCATGGGCCCTGAATGAAAACCAACTCATTGTGTTAGAGAGGGGACAAGGGACGTTGGACAGAGGGTTGTCAAAGCAGAGCAGCAGAGGGTACACTTTGCCACAGTGTCCTGCAAAGCCTTCCTAGACATCCAAGCAAAATGTGCTGGAACACCCAGTGTTAAGAAAGGGCTCAGCTCTGACCTGAGGCTCTGGCTTGGAAATGCTGTTCTTGAGAAACAACCTGCTGCTCTAGAGTTTGGGGACGATGTTGGGGAGGTTGCTAAATTTTGCCTTTTAACCATTGTGCTGGGGCTGGTTACTCACAGTTGCCCGTTGGAAGAAAGGAGAGAAAGGCTGAAAATTCAGAGGAATCTTGATCCCAGCCCTGGGCTTTAATGATGTGTATGAGTCAAGCAAAAACCTGTAGCATAGAGGATTGTATTCTGAAATCTGAAATGCATTTTAAACAGCAACTTTTTTAGAGCTTCCTCCTAAAGTGAGCAGAGAAGCATTTGGTCTGCCTCCTTTTCCGTTCATTCCCTTTTCCTCTCTAATTTTTCCCTTGTAAAGAAACCCTGAAACCAGAAGGATCTCTGAGACACCAGGCCTGATCAAGCGTGGGGCAGAATCTGCTCATTCCAATTATCTGCCAGCCTAATCATAAAAATATCACGGTGCACACTCCATATGTCATTTTTATTGAATTCATTCAGGAGTTTCTCGATTAATCTTTTATTATTCCTTTCCAAATCCCAGGGTTCCCATAACACGGGCTGATCAGCTAAAGCAATTCTCACACAGAGACGATACAGTGAGAATTATTTTGGCTCTTGCATCCTTCAGTCACGTCACCAGAATTCCCTATGGCCTTTTCTTTGAGTGCCTCCTGCCTGGGGGAGACCCTGTGCCCTCAGTGCCTCAGCCCCTTGGCCTTCATCACTCCAGACAGGAGAGCCTGACCCCACTAAGGACAGCACGCAGGTAAAACCTTAGCAATATCCCATCTGAAGGAAGAAAAATGAACATTCTCACGGTGAATAATCCCAAATGTAAGAGGTTAACTCCCAACACTTCTGGGAAAACACCTTGCCCAGACCAGCAGCATTTTGGTGTTTGTACCAAACACAGCATCAGCGGCATCAAGTAGATCCAATGCAAGGAAAAAACAGGACCCTTTTCAACCTGAAACCCTGGGCTTGCCTTATCTGAGAAATCTGACCTCTCATGGCTCTAGCAATAGCATAACTACCGACATGATTTTTCACTCCACCTCTGTTTATCTCCACGTTAGCAATTCCCATGCTGCTGCATGCAGCAGAGAGGCTGTAGCACTCCTGCTCTTCCCATCCAAAGCTTGTATACCAGCTCAATAAAAGGGGCAATAACGGAGCTTTCCATCCCACATCTGGGATGCATCCCACCTGTGCAATTCCCTTCACCTAGGCAGAATGGGACCCAAAAGTACTGAGAGTTTCCCCAGGCAGTTTTGTTGCCTATGAAAAAAATACTACTGAGAGAATAGTAGCTAGGCTTTTGTTATCTCTAGGGTAGGATATTCCTGTCCCAGTATCTTGTTTGGCATCTTCATCACCACCTCATTAAAGCTTCAGTTCATTAATTAAATATTTAATACATTAAATGAGGTTCCTTTTGTACGGAGGAGCTGGGATCTTGTTGCTGGTGAGCGTGATGCTGTGTATCCCCCTGGGATGCTCCAATTTGCCATACTAATTGCACGGAGACTCTTCAAAAGGCCCTGTGCTGAATCCTCGGCTGCTGAGCACATGGTACGCTGCAGCTCAGCAGGAGAGAAGCCTGAGCTGGGAAAGACACAGAGCAGCAAGTCACTCTTCTGCACAGTCCCTGGCAGTCTTCTGGAGAGATCACCCATGTGACAGGGCACAGTGCAAGGCAGGAATCCCCAGACTGAAAATAACTCCCAGACCTCATCTGCATCTGTGTGCAGGGCGAGATGCAGCGGATCCCAGCTTTGCTAAATCGAGGAGGAGCCTTGCTAATTAGGGCTGTTAGATGGGAACCAGTTAAAAGCTTTCTATTTGCATTTTAAAAGGCCCCACTGCTGCACCAGAGATTTCTGCTCTCTTGGTTACATATATTGGAGCTGTACTACCAGTTGACTCAGTGCAGCAAAGATTGGTAAAAGCAGAGGTGCAGAAAGGGGAAGCTGGAAGAAAGGAAAGGGGGCAAGAATCTCCCAAAGCTGATGAGCTGCTGGTGGAACAGAACCTTGGGCCGGCTGTAAAACCATATTGCTGCCTTACTCTGCCCTCATGTACACTTTTTTGTCCCCAGCCTGCTATTTGCTTCCACTTCTGTCATTGTGAGAAATCAACTTTCACGTGGCTGAGCGGTGATAGAGAGGGTTGACACCTCTGGCAAGAGAAGGAAGAAAAGCTATTTTTTTTAACCTTTGTTCAGCCCCTTCCCCTGCCTTTCTCACACACACCCATCCCTGATACCTATATAGAAAAAATATTAGCCTTACTTCTATTGATACCCACATAAAGCTAAGGATCCAAATTCCAAGTGGAAACTGCAATGGCCTAAACACGGGGTTTAACTCTTAGGCCCATTTCCTAGGTTCTCAGTGTATTGAGAACAACATTATGCTGAAGTACTGTTTCAAATCCAGTAACTAAACGGCAAAGTCTGTAGACAGAAGGGATTAAGACCCCAGACTTCCAGCATCAGAAATGTGGTTTTGTAAAATAAGTAAATCCGCTAGGAACAGGTGGCAGAAGGAATTGGATGGGGTTTGCCTCCCCATGGTAGAAGATGGCATCTGTGTGCATGAGCCTTTTAAGAGGAACACCTAACTTGGAGGATTAGGTAAGGAAGCTTAAAAAGGAGTTTAAGGAGGTTATTGGGAATGAGTTTTGGGGTTGGAGGGCTTTCCAGGAAGGTGAAAATGTAGGTGGATTAAGGTTTTACTCTGGGAAGGTGAGGGGAGGAAGAGGGATGGCAGAGAGAACACAAATTACAGTAAGAGGCTAAAGTACAGAACACTGATTAAAAAACAAGCAGGAGGCTTTAGGTTGTCTGTGTGTGGTTTGGATGTTTTTTAAAGAATGAAATCAGGCTGCTAAATGGGGCCAGCAAAGCCCGGTCTTACGCAGTGATAGGATGGGTCTTCCTTCCTGTGATGACCTGCAACCTCAAAATAGGTTTGTCTGGGCTACAAGGCCCTTGACCCAGACTGCTTTTCCTGCCCTGCTCTTTTGTTGCTTTTCCAGGGCTGCTTCCCCACAGATTTAGTGTGAGATGTCCTTCCGTGCCTGGATCTTGAATAGGCCCAGCAACGTCAACCCCCTCTTTCTGTTCCACTGACCAGGAGACCAAGCTAATGGAGAAGAGACTCAAATCAGAGGGCACAGGTCTCTCAGCAGGGCTCCATAGGTCACCCAAAGGGACTGCATGTCAAGAAATCAACTTCTCGGGGCACAGGGAAGGGAAAGGACACTTGTTTCTGCTCTCACACATTTTTTGTTTGTTTTTTATCCTTCCTTTTAATGCTATGTTAAGGAAAGGAAGCTCTACAAAAATAGGGGGAGGAAAGCTGAGAGAATGAGACTATATTAAAATCTTATGAAACTTTGGGGGAAGAAAAATATGATTGTCCTTTGGGAGATGATCAGGTGGAATAGCAGTCTGATAGAGATACCCTCTGTGACAGCAGTGTGTTGCTGTGCTCAGGGGTGAGACAGAAGGGGTTGTAGGTTTCTTCTTTCTGGACACCAGAACAGAAGCAGATTGCTTGGACACAGAGCTGCACACAGGAACCACCGTGATTGAACACCATGGGTGAACAAATTCATCCACAGCTAATAAAACACCTCCATGGGGTTAGGTACCACTTGGTCTTCAATAAACAAGATTTAGTGCACTCGTGGTGGACAACACTTCAAGGGCTATTCAGCCATGGGTAAGGGCCATTAAATACAGATGTAGGAAGTAAATAATGGAGAAAACAGAGTCCTCATCCAAATCATGTTGCAGTTCAGTGATGAAATCAGGGATCCAGCCCAAGTCTGTTGACCTTTGATCTCCTGCTCTGCTCAGGAGATCTACATCATCTCTCACTAAAGCCAAGTGCCAGACATGAACAACCCTGCTGAAGTCAATGCTGTTACACTGTCATATGTTTTGCAAGACTGAGAAGGAGTTGGAAGGACAGAAGGTCTTCTTGAGCACAAAAACCAAGATGGGAAGGAAAAAGCCTCAGGGTTAGGTCTGGATAAAGGAAAGTTTGCTCATATAAAATTTAGAAAGCGGTAGTATCAGACTATCAGTCTTCACATTCCTCTATTTGGCCTTTTTCACAACACTAAATTCACCTGAAACCATGCACGCCTGAGAAATCTCAGTGATGACCAACCAAGCATCTATCTTCCTTCAGCTTTCTTCAGAGAACATCTCCCATGACAGTCAGAGATAAATTTTCTTTGTGGAGAACATTTTCCTCCTAATTATTCTAGAGGGAACAGTTCTGATGGTGCAGATCTTTCTCAAGTAAAATCTCTGGTGTAGCAGAGTACAAATACCTGATCACATAGCCTGCCCCTATCCATATCTCATGGATATAAATTGCAAGGTCCTCTGTAGTGGACTTAAGAACGAGATGTGACTGTCCAGGATCACAGAATGAGATCAGTTTGAAAGCCATGTCAAAATACTCCCATTACATGGGAATGAGCTTGTACCCAGATTTCTGTTTGTCAGAGTTTCTGTGACATGTACTGTCCAAAGCCGTGGTTTACTGGAAAGGTGGGCAAGGGTTTACCCAAAATATGCATATTTTCCCTGCTAGTTCTTAAAAAAACATTAAAAAAAATAGATAAGTTTGGTGGTTCTTACCACTCCAGATTGACACATTCTATTTGCCTGGATCTAATGTTTTTCAAGCCCTTGCTGCTGAAACTGCTGCTGTGCACTAAAGCTGTAATAAGTTAGGTAAATCCCAGATTACTCTAAAACAAACACAAGCTCTGGGTTATGAATGCTTTCCTTCTCAAACCTTTCAGGACTGGGGAGCAGGATGGTAGTCTCCTTTGTTCCAGCTCTTCTTTTCTACTACACTGAATTGTTTTGAATGACACCCGCCCGTTTTTTATACTTCAAATCACAATTCCACCTTCTCCTCCCATAAGACTCTTTGTTTTAAGGCTATGTTCTCATTAAGAACGGGAGTCACAGTTTTCCATTGTGCAACACCATGAAGGGATATTTGGAGAATTTGGTTGTACAGGATTTGAAGCCCATTAGATCCCCAGCACAAAATCTTGGCTGGGGTGGAAAGCTGTGCGGGTGCTGAAATGACAGCCATGATACTTTCCCATCACCGGTCCATGCTAGCAATTTATGGAGTTTGGATGCAATTGCTGGCAATGACTTAACTGCCAGCATGGCCACAACAAATCACTTTCAGCATCATGTCAGCTTTCTGTGATTAAATTGTGGATCTGAGAAGGCCCAGCCTCATGGGATCCTTATATAAGGGCAGACAAAGGCAGACATGAGTGTTGCCAAAGCCACGTCCAGGGGAGAAATGGATGGGGGCTCAGTTCTACACGGCCACACAACCATTCCTGGGCCCCATGACTTGGAGCATGATGTCAGACAAAGCTAATGAGGGGGAACAGACCTGTCTGAGCCCTCTCCTTCAGCCTGTGAGAGAAATTCGTGCCTGAACGTTACATAGGGAGATGCCATCTGTTTTGTCTGGGTCAAGGATATGCTGCCCTTCAACTGGGGCAAATCTAAGAATGGAAACTGAGGCTGGTGGAGGCTAAACCCAGAAGCAGGGAGCTAGAAGAGAATGATTTTTTATGCCTGTGGGTCTAGTCCAGTTGGGATCAGGTGGGAGGGTGTGGAGGACCTGCCAGCTGAAGTAATCATGGAGATGGAGGCTCACAGATCCTGCCCAGAGGACAGGAGTGAGGAGGGGTAGGAAGCTTCTGCCAAGTAGGTCTATGCCACAGGAAGAAAGATTAACTAGCAGCTGAGGAGCTGACAGCAACAGCAACAGCCAGTTCAATCAAATAACTTCCAGCATACAGCAACAGCATTTATCAGGTCCTTACAGGCTACCCAAAGCCATAGTACTTAAATGGTTTCTACAGATGGTAGCATATCATTAAAATTAGCCCTGTGCTTGCTTGCCCAATGCACGATCTGCAGCATGTTAGCTACCCCACTATATTAGTTACCTAAAGAAAAGGCAGAGCTGGATGAAACAGCTAGAAAACACTCCAAAATAGAAGACTGGTTTAAAAAAGCCTGGTCTTCCCTGTTGTGCCCATAAATACCTGCTGTGATGCTTCTGCATGTGTCCATGAAACCTCTTGCAAATCCATAGTGGGATACATTTTGCAAATGTACAGAAGATTGAAATTAAAGAGTAAGCAGATGTAGTAGAAGCAGTCAAGAGTGATCTGTCCCTCTCGCTTCCACAGATAAGATGCAGCAGGCAGAAAAGGGTTAATTCTCATCTCAATTATACAGGCACAACTCTGAAGACAGTCCACAGTCCTTCAGAGGGCATTGGTATGATTGGGGCCAAAACCTGCCCAAAGGCTGCTAAAGGTGAAACTGACTTCTATTCCTTAAATATCCCAAACCTCAAATAATACTTGCAGTAACAGCAGGACCATGGTCTCAGGTGGAGGGTCCAGGAATACCCAGGTTCTTGTGTCAAATCTACCCTTATCAGTAACTCTAACACTGGGTATTAAGCTAACGAGATATGTTGCATGAATAATATGCCCAAGGTCTTTTTTGCCCGTTGAACTAAAAATGACAAATTCCACACACTCCTCTTGATTTCGTTTTCATTGCATATAACATGAGCATTTCTCCCAAGGTCTACAAAAGACAGAGGCTGCATTCTTCATGACTCACTGAGCTATCATCTGGTGACTGAAGGTGTAAGACAGACCAGATGTCTGCTGGGGCTACTGTCTGCAGGGCCTGCAGAGCTGCCTGTTACCAAATCACAGGGGAAGGTGCCACCCTCTCAGACCTGCCAAGGGAAATAAGGGAAATTGCTTGTGTGATCATTTCCTAACCCACAGTGAGAACAAAGCAGATTAGAGCTGAGTGGGGTCATTTTGATGGGCACTGCATTGGCAAACTGCTCACACTAACATCTGTGTGGCATAGCTGGATGTAAAAGGGTAGGCAACCTCTTCCATTGCTCCAGCTGGATCCAGAAAGGGATATGCACTCTGAATCACACTAGGGCTAATCATCTTATTTCCAAAAAGAATCAGAAGCTTCCTTTTGGCATAATCCCTTAAATCTTTCAAGCTACTTTTCTGTCTCCCAGGGCACACTGCTGACAGTTTTCAGAAGAATGCTTATGCATTCTTGCAGTGAAGGGGGAGACTTGCAAGAGAAGCCACCAGATTGTCTGCCACAGTGCTGGCGGCACAGAAGTCTTTCTTTCACTCTTTCTTTCTTTCCCTAGAGTTTAGGAGGCTCAATTCATTTGCTTAAACACAGTCATCTAGAGCCATGGGACAATTCCCACCTGACCTAAAGCTACCACTCTGGAAGGGCACAGGTGTCCTGCTGGTCTTTGGTAATCTGCAGCAGTTTCAGATATCCATGTGCATCTGTAGCAGGGGAAAAGGCAGCTAAATTTACACAACTGAACAGAGCTACTAGGTCAGCAATTCAGAGGGTTTTTTTTTTCTGACAACTATTATGGCAAGGGTCAGCCAGTGGCAAAAGTTTGCAGACCATATTCAATAAACACATTTGTTATGTGAAACAATATGGGTTTGCATCTGAAAAGGTACAAGATGCAGCTAGACACGTTTGGGTATTTTCAAAAGTATTTAAGTAGCCAACATGCAGGATTCCAACTTATACTCAAAACTGCACTAAGGAAAATTAAAGCATTGTATCACCTCTGGTGACTTCCAAAATTCCAGCCCCTTACACCATGTAGCAACACAGAGCTCCAAGCAGTAGCAGAATTTACAAATCCCAGACAGAGGTGTGGTACAAAAGCAGTCAAGCATAAGTCACAGAAGCATATAACCACATCCTCTGCCTCTGGTGCTGCACAACACTCTGCTAAGGGTGCTGAAATACCGGTGGCTAGGCAAGGGCAAGGATGGAGCCGCAGCTTTCAGTACTCCACAATCACGTCTGTCATAAATTCGTAGAATGGGTTGTATTGGAAGGGACCTTAAAGATTATCTAGTTCCAACCCCCCTGCCACCTTCCACTAGACTAAGTTGCTCAGGCCCCCATCTAACTTGCCCTTGAACACTTCCAGGGATGGGGCATGGAACTTTCTGTGAGTGTGATGGGAAAAAATTATTTCAACTCTCACCCCACCATGTAAATTATTTTTTTCTTAATAGTGGGAATTCAAATTTAACTCAAAAGAACTAACCCTAATTTCACTCTTCCTCCTTCCTCAGATTATTGATTCTCTCTTCCAAAGTACAATGGCTTCTGTGTGCCTTCTTCATTTTGTTAATTACTCTTACCCAGCCAGAGGTAGGGAAGGAGGAGGCCAATGCTATGTGAATGGATCTGACCCATCACCTTTTACCACAGCAATACCAAGCGACAAACACACTTAGGAAATCCAATTAGTGGGGAATCCACAGGATGCAACTGTTCATAAGCAGCACTCATCGAATACATTGGCAAATACACAATGCAAAATGAGGGTTTGTTCAGGAGTGGATAAACATGCTGCATTGATTAGACAGGCAGCTGTTAAAAGTTTGTTTGTCTCGCTCAGATTAGTCAAACAAGAGAATAGATAGACAAGTAGATAGGCTGACAGACAAACACATAGATAAAATTGTTCCTGCAAAAGTGCAGGTTGCATTTTCAGGGAGGTGTCTTGGGTAAAATCAATAAACCAATTTCTGGAAGCCAGAGTGCCACCTGTCATTAGGAAAAGGCCTCTGAAACCACCCCATGCTTGGCTGTGAGGTCTCTCTTCGTGGGTTTCAATGAGAGTGAAATTGAGTGACTTCAATAATTTCATGCCGGGTTATGGGAGGAAGGTGAGGAAGGGTGAGTTCCCAACCATCTAATAGGTCTCTAACAGCTCGATAATTGGCCCATCCTGTGGGTGATTAAGGATGAAAATAACTAATTTCCGCTCATCTTACAGACTAATCAGATCACCTCACCCCTATCATTTTCTCCTCTATTTAAAGATGCAGCCTCCTTCTTTCTGGCATCAAAGGCTAGCAGGATGCAATTATTTAAGTTAGTAAAGGAAGTAGTTCAGGCCAGGCTGGTGTTAGTGAGTTTAAGATACCAATTGGTTGCTCTGTAATAAACCTTTTACTTCTGGTTTCTGCTACAGTGCTCCAGCTCGTGTGCAGCATAGGAATCCTGCTACCAGATCTCAGTGTTCTGCACTGGAAATAGAGAGGGTTGGGCTCAGACCTTGGACCCAAATCTGAATATTACAACACCTTGGGCATGATCCCCAGCTTTGGCTTCCTAGCCATGCTTTCAAGAGTTTGTATGGCTGGTGATTTCTTGTTAGAAAAGCCAACTTTCAGCACTACTGCTGGCGCAAAAAAAAATCCATATACAGCACATTACGTACAAGGCGCACATCCTGTGTGGTTCCACTGAGGCTTCTTGGCCACCAGGAACAGGCAAGAGGCCACAAAGATGAAATTAAGGGCTGGACAAATCCCACTGTGGAGTGGGGATGTCGTTTTATTCCTTGCCTTGAAGATGTGTTCAAACCCGGATTGTGTTTCCTGCATGGCTCAATGCAACACTAAGCATTTTGTCGCAGTTCAAGCCATTCCTTGCCTACATTCATGGCTGTGCCTTTACAGACCCCTTAGTGAGGGTCACAGATGTTGGTTCCTCATGCTCCACCTGTGTACAGAGGTCTAAAGGGGTATTCTGGTTTATATGGGCAGGGATCTCCTGGTTTAGTGCTAAACTGAGTGCTGGCAGCTCTGGCGGGAAAGGCACAAGTGGTGGGAATATTGGTGTGACAAGTCTCCTTGACTAGTCCACACTATAAAAAAAACCAATGAGGTCCTTCTTCAGTAGAAAGATTTAGACTTTCTTTCACGAGAGGCTGCTGTGAAAAACTCCTGGAGACCTCAGAGAAACACAGGGAACGCCCTCAAGCTCATGTCTCTTTCCCCGTATGAGAAGTTTGCAGCACACTGCTTTAAATAATGAGTTTCATTCTCCAGATTCCTCTACAGTATGCCCTGTAGTCTCAAAAGATTACAGTATGGCATAACCCATGCCACTATGGAATAAAAAAGTAAGATTTTTCCTGAGAGAGAACAATAGATAAAAAATAAAATCTGGTTAGCAGAGATTCCTTCCATCATGCCTGCCATTCTGGGTACCAAACACACTCTTCTACAAGTCTGCAATGAGCAGACTACGGTTTATACAGGAAACTCAAGCACAGCTGTTTCAATACCGTGAGTCTCTGTCAGGAGACCAGAGATCAAGATGATGGAACTGAGACTGAGACCTTAGTGGTGGCCTTGGCACTGCTATTCCTTTGCATTGAGCAATTAAGCAGTATTCACAGATGGAGAACTCCAGTCCTGGAATTGAACTGGGCCAGTTCACTGGCATAATCCTGATTATTTCAAAAGAAGCTCAGTGTCAACCCCTATGTCTCGGAATGTAGCAGAAACCATAATGAACAGCAGTTTTCTCCCTCATTATTTTCAGGTCTACTTCTCCAGTTAGTCCTGTGTCCCACACATCTTACCTACCTGCTTGCTTTCAGTGACACATTTCCAACTGCTTCCCTCACTTCATTTCATCCATGCTTTTTCTGCTATTATCCTGGAAACCTCTTGGCCCTTGTAATTTTTGCCTCATGCCTTAAGCAGTAGCCTTTTCTTCATGTCCAAGAAAGGACAGCTTCATTTTGCCCAGAAGGAAAGATCCAAATCTCAGTTACTGGCTTTCATCATATCTCTGCCAAGAAGAATGTCACTGCTGTGGCTTCTTGATAGGACTTCTTTTTCAGGCACATCCTTCATTGCTTCTGCTGTGGAACTAAAGTCATCCTTTCCCAGAAGAAAGCCACTGATACATTCTTAGCACTACACATTCTCATTCAAAAAAGATGAACAAAGCTGTAGGTATGACAAGCCAAAACATCCTAACACTCATCCCACTCTCATCAAAAGCCCATCTTTGTTCAGAACATAATGATCCCATAGCAGAAATAGCTGCTATTATTCCCTATCATCACAGCTTCCCAATTTCTCACCAAACGTACCCCATCTCCAGCCACCATATGCAGCCTGGGCAGGCTGCCAGCTCATTTTGTGTGTACTGCTCTGCAATGCTGGGATCTGGAATCAGGAGCAGGCCTGGTGGCTCCTGGCAAGCAGGCCCGTGCAAGGACATCTCCCAGTGTCTTGAATTTCAGTCTGGGCTCCTGTGTGTTTGCTAACACCCTCCAACAGCCCATCAACAAAGATGATGGAACACCAGTCATTTGCAAGGCAGGGGTTGAAGGCTGGATTCAGCTTTACCAAGGCTTCAGTGCCCATTACAGCGTGCAAGAACATTCCTGGGTGATCTCTGGGCAATTGTTTCAGAGGTTCAGGGAAGCATACTATACAGGGCTGTGGAGCTGTCACAATCTGAATGAGTGAGATTTTAAGCTTCTCAGCTGAAACATGAGGCAAAAGTAAACCTCAAAACTACAGCTCAGAGAAGTGAACTCTCCTGCACCTCCCAAGGGCTCCCATGTCTCCCTGCCAGTGGAAAGCCCACTGCCATTAACTGTTTCACTGCTGGCTTCTAGAAGGAGAAAGCAAAACACCTTATTGAGAATTACACTGAGGGCCTCATCTTGGCACTTCAGCATGGTGTTTTCAGCTTATTGGTGAGGCTTGATAAAACATTTCCATTTTCATTCCTTTTGGTTCTATCCTGCCTGCAGCATTCACCTGAGGTTGAAAGGAGAGCATGAGCAAGCTGGGGACCCATGAAATAATAAAAGAGAGTCCCTTTGTCAACTAAGGCAAACAGAGTAAATTGTAATAACAAATATTTTGCTCCGTGAAATGTGAACCTTTTTCTCCCCTCTTTCCAGTTTGTGGAAGATACCTGTGCAAATGTCAATCTCCTTATATCTATAAGCTATTAGAATTTATATACTGTTATATGAGAAATATACTGTTTTGTCACGTATTTTGATGGCAGAGTGACTCCAAATATTCAGTTTATGAGCTGCAATTCTTAGTCCCAGTTGCCCACACTTGGTAACTTCCTGCTTATCCATTATCCTGCTGATAAGCATTTCCAGTGTGAAAACCTACTTGTGGGGTTTTCAACTAAATTCTCTTGATTTCAAACTCCTTCTCAAACTCCTCAAGCTAAGCGAGTTAGCGATTCAGTTCTATATATCAGTAATACCTAACAGCCCCTGTGTTCCCAGACAGCACACTGGGAAGAAGAGGGTGTGGAGGAAGGGAAGAGGGCCACACACGCAATAAAGGCATTATGAGAAATTTACACAATTGTGAAATTACTTTTTTTCCTTAATGGTTTGCCAAGCTCCAGGATGGAGCCAGCAGCAAGATAAGAAGTGCAGAGTCTTACATACTTTCAGGTTTCCTCGCAAGTATCTCATATGGCTCCAGTCACCCATTCAGTATGCATTTGAGTATGTGCTTAGAATTAATTATTCCCATTGCCCAGAAGGGTAAGCTATTCCAGCTTTTCCAGAGAGACCTATTCTAACAGTTTTCAGGACATACATAAAGAAACCCAGGCTTACACGCATGACTGAATAAAGGCAGGATGCCGATTGAGGTCTTCACTACTAATTATGTGTGTGTGGGCACAGACATATAAGCAGGATGCATGGCTCAGCTTACCTGCTCCACTGCATGTTCCCCCACCAGCTTTCACTGCAGCTGGGCTTGCATCCCTTCTCCAGCACAGCACACCACATTCACTCACAGAACTGATCTGCCCTGAAAACCACTTCTCTCACATTTCTAAATCTCTTGGCGTAAAACCTGTTATTCTCTTGACATTAGGCTGTTCAATACCTGTCACTTCCCCCCTTCCAAAAAAAAATTGACTTCCGAGTGACATTATATGATAAGCAGTTATATACTGAGACTTCTAACCAGATGGAGCCCTTCCATCACTAGAGGCAACACAGAGCATGTGGGATAAATGCACGCTGTCACAGGGTCCCTCTGCTTGCTGCCTCACAAAAGGAGCTGCTCCTTGCTCACAAAGCCCTGCAGTTTGAACCTGCTCTGCAGCTCTGAGGAGCAGACTGTCTACATGAATATCTGCAGTAGCCCCAGTGCCAGAAAGGCTGATGCTCTCTAGGTTATATTTGCAAACAGATTCAAACCCTCTTTTTTCTCTGCTACCACATTTTACCAGTTCATACCTCCTATCTCAGCATTAATGCTTGACCTAAATCTGGTCCAGCAACTTTTGGGACTGGAGCAGCACCTCACAGACTGTTCCAAACCTGGAAATGTATCCATGGTACATCTTACCCTGAGGAAATCCTAATCTCTTTCAAGTAGTGGGGATGTAGGTCATTCAACACTACCAAAAAATGCCTCCAGAATGCAAAGCGATACAGAACCATGGTACACATGAGTTTGGACCTAAAGCAAAGCAGAGTTAATACTTCACTGAAAGCAAAGAGCAAACTGCAGAGGGACACTGGGTATGGCCAAGACACCAGGACTCAATACCTATTTTTCTGGTTAGTAGGTCCAAGAGGCCCCAAGATCTCAGTAATGCTTTGCAGCTGATTGCAGGTATTTCTGTGAGCCTAGTGCCCTGTCCTGTTGTGCCAGGACAGAGCACTTCTGGTTAGGACTTGCCTGAGTCACCCAAACTCCCTCACCATCTTGTGTTTTCATGGGAGCCCTCAAACATCAATACTAACTAATATTATTACTAATACAACAGCGCTGAAAATAAGGAAAAGAAACTCATACTTTCAGCATCTTAAAGTAGAGTTTTCTGGGTTGTAAAAACAGCCCACCCTGCCAGCAGTTTGTCATGGAGCTTAGTTCTGCCATAAAATGCTAATCAGCCTGAACAGTCACGTCCCCCCTGCACCATATCTTTTTATGAGCACATTAGCATGGTCGTTAGGAAGAGGGGACTCATATGGACACAAACACGCACCACAATCATTTATTTCCCCCTTAGACTCCATCCTGAGTGACTCTAATTCATTAGCAGGGAGCAGTTTTCCTTCCCCTACTTCGAGGTGGTTTCTGGTTTCCAGAAACCCAGGCATGCCCAGACTACCAAGTTGTTGTGTCCCCATAGTGCATCATTTATTCCCTATGACAGATGTCACAGGAGCACAGGTGGAAACCTTCTGAGGAGAAGGACACTCGTGCTCTCTGGAATCTTCATGAAGAGTCGTTGTTAAAATTAAATACAAAGGAGAAGGTTAAAAGTTATAAATTCACTGAATCACTGGAGTATAGTACTGGAAAAACAAAAGAATTTATGAAGAATGAGAGAATAACAAGACCTGTAGGAACCAAAAGCCACGACCTGAGAAGTAAGAACAGGAGGATGCTATGAATCAAACTACAAAGCACAAGAACCATTTAGATTGAACTTTGTGATCATTAGCATAGTAAAATGCCCATACATAAGCTATGATCACCCCTTACTCATAAAAGCCCCTTCCTCTTAGAGCATGCATAGTAAAATAAATGTGCACTGTATCTTTAAACCAAGAGGAGAGAATGAAAAGCCAATTACTATAACTTTAAGTTGTTAGGCCTACAGGAAATGGCAGGTTTTTTATTGTTCAAAGGGTATAAAAATGAGCACCTGGCATACTGAAGGGGTGCTAGTTTTGTGGATTTAACACCTATCACCCATCTCTGCACAAACATGAAATAAAATCAAATATCTCTACTCTGTGTGTTGACTGGCTTCTTGCACACAGGGTTAAAGAACCCTGTGCTGGGGACAGCAGTGTCATGTGGATCACTAGATGCAGCTACTTTTTGTTTGGAGTAAGGGCCTGTCAAAGATTTGATAAAAGTCACCTTTTTCCCTCAAATACCGAAAACGATCCCTCTGTATGTGATATAAAGATAGAGCTGGGAATAAAGTTGGGTGATTCAGATGGAGAGATACAGGTCAGTGCCACTCAAGCTAAGAGAGAGCTAAAGCCAATTTTAGGAGCAGATAGCCAATCTCTAGAGGGCACCTTCAAACACACAGACAGTGCGAGATGCAGAGTAAAGGAGAGCAAATACCACAGAGCAAAGAACACAAGGACATTGGTCTTGGGGATGTAACCCCCTAAAGTGGCAGGGAAAAGGATGAGCCCCGTCTCTGCATTCATGGCACCCAGAAACAGAGCATTGCTGACAGGCCCAGGGTGTGACTGCATCCTGCCTGCTTAGTGCCCTTCTTGCCAGATCTCATCCACTTGGGCTAAACAAGAATAAGGCAGTAGGAGCTTTAGTGCAAATGATTTCTTTTTTCCCAAATTCTTTCTTTTTCCCCTATCAGTGAATTGTCCCCTCTTTCCATCTCCTATTCATTCCCTATCTCACTGTATGCAAACCACAATCCCCCTTTTCTTCTGTCTGCTTTATTTTCCTGAACACTCATTAACTACTCACAAAGGACCGTGCCTGGCAGATCGGAGCTGCAATTATCTCCTGGTTCTGACCCGTGTTCAGCGGTCAGAGATTAGCATCAGCAATAATAATGGAGTGCGAGATGCAGGCAGCTGCATGCTGGGGATTTGACAAGTGTCCAGACTGCTGGAGCCAACGTGAGGGGAAGGGAATCCACACAGGGGACCGTGTCCTCGGGAAGGTGGATGTGGACATTCCGGTTTTTCCAACACATCCTTCATGCCTGTTCAGGAAAGATGATCAACTTGTTCTCTGGTATTCCAATTGTAAATCCTATCCAACTCCCACTCATCCTGATGCACCCGTGAACCTAAGGGAGGCAGAGGTCATTTCTGGTACAGTTACCCTCCTGACTTCAAACTTCACTTTTTTTTTTCAAAGTGCAAAACCCACCTAGAAAATAGAACTCCAAATCGTACACATTAGCAAGGAAATACATCCCAGACTGCTAAAATAAACAGTCCTGCCTTTTCCCACCCCCAGTAAAGGATAGGAAAAAATGTTTGACTTTCCTGGCTCTCTGAATGCCTTCCCAGTGAGGCCACCATGCAACTTTCATGCTTTCTGTCCACACACTCGTTTGTTTAAGGCATCCATCCATCTCAGTCCACCATACTGTAATTGAGATTCCACAACAGGCTTCTGTTGGGTCTCCTTCTCATTTCTCTCAGCTTTTCAACAGCTTTGTTTTCTAAAAACTGTGGCTTTGTTTGTATATGGGTTTATTATTTCTTGTTTTCAGTTACTGCAAGCAGCCTCTGACAAACAGGTAAGTCCTGTAATAAGCTTGGGAAAATAATTGATCTTTGGCTCAGTCTTATCTCCTCTATCCATCAATACTGTTAGGGCTGTCTCTATGTCACATCCTTGGCTGAACCTTCAACACAGCAAGTCCAGGCTGTCAAAACTTTCCAGGCAATGTTGGAATTTCCTTGTCACTAAACATCTTCTGGATACCACCTTTGTTCTTCCCACCCTCAAAGGGGAAAAATTGCAGACAAGATTCTGAAGTTCGAGGCTGTATGAGTTCAGGATAAAACTTAGACTGTTTATCTGTTTGGCAATAATATTATAAGTTTAGCTGATAGGCAGCAGAAAAACCCCAACCAACCAACTAAAAAAGCCCCACAAACACAACAAAAATGATAGTACAGCTATTAGGAGAATGGCTATGAACTTTGCTCATACCTGTTTCCAGTTAAGGTGCTTGATCCACTCCTGGCCTGATTTGAAATATCCAGACTTTTAGAAAACAGGAAGAGAATTCTCATCAGTACAAACTCTCTTCAAAAGATGACTTCAAATTCATCCTGCTTCTGGTTATCTTAGAAATAACATGAGAACAGACCCTATCAGAGCATATCACTGCTCCCTGAATCTGGTATCTGCAGGCACCTGGACATTTGGAAGTGCAGTGATAATGAAAAAGAAAAAAAAGAAATTAATTGAAACTTTTGGAGCCTCAAAAGCTGTTCAGCTTGAGATTTGGAAAAAGTTCAAATTTGATTTGCATTGTAGCTGATTAACCTTGTTCATCCTAAAAATATCCCTTAGTAAATTTTCTCAGTTATAAGACATCTGAAAAAATGATGGAAAGAAAATGCTAGGAAACAATTGCTTGAGTTGATAAAATGTTTGCAGTTCAAGTGGCCTCACTCCCACTTTTGTGACTTAAATATAAATTTTAATTTTTTTTTTTTTACTGGCACAAAATTTTTCAGCAATTAACTTTAGATTTCTATAGGCAAGTATTTACAGCAGGAGCTGCTACCTGCTATTTTCCCTTAAGTATTATGTGTTAGATGACCAGTCACAATAACAGATTGAGTGAAGATTGAAAGAACTATGCGGGGGGAAAAAAATTGAAGGGGTGGGTGAGGAGTAAAGCAGCAGCATTCCACTTTTCTAAACACAGAATATGAGTTGAACAATGACAAGGTTGCGATCAATTCCAATCTGCCCATTTCAAAGGCAAAACAGGTTCAAGAGGATTTGTAGCAACATCCACAGTTTTCACCTGGAGGACACCTGGTTCAGGCCAGCCAAGGATAGAGTTTCTCACATAAACCCTTTTTATATAGCTATAGTGAAAACATTAATTGATCATTTATCACCTCCCTGGAAATGAGTAAATTCCCACATCTGCTCTCACCCTTGCTGTTCAGAAGAGCACAGGATTTTGTCACTGAATGGACTAGGCAGATAACCCCAGACTTTTACATATATGCAACCTTCTAGTTATATTAAGTTCAAGGCATGCTTCTCCTGCTGAGTGCAAGTCTGAACTCCCACGAATTAGTTATTCCCATTTAGTACATGAACAGACGATGCTGCTTTGCAGGGCTGTCGATCCAGCGTGAAACTCACTTTGGAAAACTGTTTTTAAAGAGAATATCTGCATGAGGGAGGGGAGAAGGTGGAGGAAATAAATCTCCTGGTACTTTTGTTCATTATTTAAGGCAACTGTTATTTTCTCTCTCATTTTTGCTTTCAAATTTGATATCTAAGAGACAAGATTTCTTCTACTAGGCATCACTGAGGGAAACAGAGCGTGCAATCCGTTTCAGAGAATGCTTTATTCCGGCATTTCAGGCAGGAGAGAGGTCCAGAGGAGATGAAAGAGGCAACCAGGAACCTGAAGAGACTTTGAAATGCAGCTCTGGTCTTTGCTTGTTCAAACTTCACACAAGCCACTTCTTTGGGTGCCTCTGTATGGCATAATGATGGCATCCTGGTTTGTATCAAAAATAGTGTGGCCAGCAGGACCAGGGCAGGGATTGTCCCCCTGTGCTCAGCACTGGTGAGACCACACCTTGAGTGTGTCCAGTTCTGGGCCCCTCAGTGCAGGAACATTCAGGTGCTGGAGCATGTCCAGAGAAGGACAATGGAGCTGGTGAAGGGTCTGGAGCATAAGTCTGATGAGGAGCAGCTGAGGGAGCTGGGGGTGTTGAGCCTGGAAAAAAGGAGGCTCAGGGGGGACCTTATTGCTCTCTGCAAATCCCTGGAAGGAGGCTGTGGTGAGGGTTCAGCTGGGCTCTTCTCTCATGCAACCAGTGACATGAGATGAGAGAAAGTGTTCAAGAAATGACTGGATATGGTCTAGTGCCATGGTCTAGCTGACAAGGTGGTAGATGGTGAAAGATTGGACTTCATGATCTTGGAGCTCTTTTCCAGACTAAATTATTCTGGGCATATACCTTGTCCAACACTACCAAATACAGAATACAAGGAAGGGAAAACTAGGAAGTGGGGTCTGTTAATGGGATAAAATCTATCAGGGCTCTTCCTACCAAGCACCACTACAGAAAGACACCATAATGAGCATCTGACCAACGCACTCAGGTCCCCACATTTCTGAAGTGGTTCTGTGATTCATCACCAGCTGCTCTGCTCTTTCAGGACTCACCAGGTTGCAAAACAAACATTAATGAAATTGCAATGCCTGCCTGTATCTAAGTCATGCTTGGCACAACTATCTTTACTGAAAAAAACCGATCTGACCTTGAGACTCTAGAGTCAGCCCTTATGATACTTGATGCACCCTCACAACTGAACTTTGCAACTTCTTCTGTCCCTAATGGCCTAACAATGAACCAAACAAATACCTGTATCAACGTGGTACTTGACGTATTTCCTTTTTTAAGACCAGCAGTTTGCCAAGGGTAACTCACACACTATAGACAAGGCCATCAGATAAATACAGAGTGCATAATAACCTGGCGTGCCTTTATGAGACCGGGAAAAACCAGTATATCATGGGATTTCAGGCAGGGAGCACAGCATCAGCAAGCTGGAGGGGAGAACATTATTAACAAAGCACTTTCTCTGAGCTTCTTGATAACTTTGGATGAGGTAAGCCAAGTCTGGAGGATATGTTAACTTTGTGCATACACAGAATGGGCAAGCCTTGTGACTGTTAATGGCTTTGTTAAATCATTTCTCTCAGCGAGTCTGTCTGTAATAAAGGATTGCTGCAGCTACCCTCATTTTTTAAGCTGCTTTGAGTTTTGCACATGGAAAGTATTAAGTGCTGGCATTACATCTGTAAAATTAAGGCCCTAAAAAGGTCAAAGTCATCAGCTTAATTTCTGCAGAGACGATTGAGCAACACTGGGATCTCAGGGTATCTGATTAGTTATACCTTACAGTTTTTGCTGTTGTCTGCTCTACTGTACTTTGACTGTGTTTTCTCTCCCAAAGGTTTGTGGAGGCTTTAAGTTAATTTTGTGGTAGCATAAGGTACCAGACTGACAAATTGCAAGATTAAAAGGATCCTACGTGTCTAGATCTGCAAGCAATATCAGCAGCAGCTATTCTATCCATTATCCCATCTCCCTTTCCCACACTCCCTTCCTACCCTAAAATAACCTCAGCAATTAAACTGAGAAAGGACTCACAGAAGGAAGAAAAACTGCAATCTCTGTGTCCCATTCTGTCCCAGCCCTCTCTGGCTTAATGCCCAACAGGAAGGCTATTTATACCAAATTTTTTTTCAGGAGGAGGATGAAGGACTCTGCTATATCTCATCTACCCATCTGATGGGCAACTAATCAGCCACCAAATCATAATTATTTTCAGGGCTGGAGCAGGGTCAGGAGCCAGAGGTGAGAAGCATTAAACACCCTGCCAGTTTGCATATATGCAGTCACCTGAGCTTGACCTGTGGAGGGTAACAAGTAACATCCACCAAAGCGAGCATGAACAGTGACAAATGTGAACCAGTCTCTGTTTGGATCATCAGCTCTCTTTCTCCAAGCCAGAGAATGGCTTGGACTAGAAAGAACCTTAAAGATCTCTTACTTCCATGTCCCTACCATGGGCAGGGACACCTTGCACTAAATCAGGTTGCCCAAACTTTTTTTGAAGGAAGCAAAGATGTTCTGGCTGACAAAGAAAGGAGACAACATCCACTCCAGCTCACTGTCACTGAGCCACCTCCACCCCAGCCTCAGAGGAGGAAGCAAACAGGCAGCCAAGCCCTTTTGGTTTGCTACAATTCCAATAACTTTATTCAGAATTTGCTAATCCTAAACCCTTCAAGATTTCTATGGACTCTGTCACTGTGGAAATCCCAAATTCATTTGATCAGTACAGAGACTCTTTCTGTTATTTATCACGTGGAACACATGGAAAAACATTGCTCCACAGGGCCATCAATCCAGTCTGAAATTCAGTGTGCTGAAAGAAAGGAAAATCTGCATGGTGAAAAGCAAAGGCAAAACCAAAAACCTCCCAAAGACGGTTGACACCAGGGGAAGTAAAGATATGGGTGTTCTATCTCAAGGCAAGGGAAAAGGGTTATTTATAGTGGGCAGAGGAGAGGGGAAATACACCTGCTGGGGAACTGGTTCTACCAAAAGTATTCAAAGGTAGGTTTCAGAGCAAAATGAAAAAAAGTCAAGTAAAATGAAGAATGCCTCTATATAACCCTTCAGAGGTGTTTCGGGCTCTCTCCAAATGCAGGTGGAAACCACTTAGATGTGATTTACATGGGTTTAGATTTCCCTTCCCCTGCCAGCAGGAAGACTAGAAATGGACAGAGCCCTCTATTTCAGTACCAAAATTTATCAGAAAGCGTGTTTTCAACAGCCAGGGGGGGGGCATATAACCAGTCCATCCACCTTCACACTCCTTTTTGTAATGTAGAACTTCTCTCCTGGGGCCCACTGACTCTCTTTCTTCAAATCCAGTTTCAGAGTACATTTCTTCTTGAAGTTTCTTAAGAAGTTAAAGTCTTTCCTGTAAAGCAATTGTGACAAAAATAGCCTGATATGGAAAAATCCCACCCCCACATAAACATCTAAGAGCTATTCTAATGTATATCACATTTTTCGAGAGAAGGAAGGGTAATCATTTGTTCTCTTCACCTATCTTACTGCTGGCTCCACAGGCCTCTGCTGAAATGTTTTATTCTGTGCATGGCTGATGGAGTTTGCACTTCTCTCAAGGAGAAGGGCACAGGAACATAAGGCCCTCTAGATCCTGCCATCTGACCGAAGAGAACTGTCCTTTGGCAAGGACAGCTACAGGAACACTTCACAGGGTGGTTTAGGGCGAGGGGTTCAGACCTAGACATCTGAACTGCAGACGTTTAAAGTCATGGTAGATGAAGGTCAGCCTCTGTCTCCCACGAAAAATGTTGCAAGCTTGCAAAAAAACCCAAAAACCCCACCACTGCCACCACCAAAACAACAAAAAAACCAGCCCTAAAAACTCAACAGCAAAAAAACCCCAGAACAGACCCATGGTCTCAGGGACAATTGAGGAACCCAGCTTCACTGACACTCAGACTACTATAGCAACACACTATTTTGAGTTAGACAAAATGCTTAATTTTCCTTCTCAGGAAACTGAACTGTGCTTGCTGACACTGACTNAAAAAAAAAAAAAAAAAAAATCCCTATGTGGCACTAATCTGTGGCACTAAGAGAAGTTAGTAGGCTTAAGGATTACTTTGCACATTTTTACCCATCACATCAAATACTGTTCCTACCAGCACCTGCCACAGAGCAAACAATAAAAAATTAAAGGAAATTTAAGTAACAAGATGGATCTTGTGGAAAGTTGGAGAATCTCAGCAATTTCTAATACATATGGAGAACTTCATTCAAGAGAAAAAGGAATCAGTGACCTGCAACTCACCTATACTTGTCTCTTCTCTTGCTGTGACTTCAGCTTGATAATACCGTGGAATTCTATTTACTGATCTTCCCTTGAAGGGATCATTTGACTCAAAAGATCAAACCTGCTTCCCCACCAAAAAACAGCCTCTGTGTGGGGACAGATGTGTTTGCCCTGTTGATGAAACAACCATCAGCTGGATCAGATTGTAGGTAACTTATTTTAATGCTTTTGAAAAAAAGGAAAGAATTTGACATCTCATAGATGTAAGTTGCTAATTAAAGAAAGCTGCTAATTAAAGTCAATTAGAACCTGACTGACCCATAATCATATTAAAATACTTACAGCAGAACCAAACTGTCCCTTCAAAAAGGGGATTTTGCATTTCTGCATACAATTCATGAGGAGGACAGAGGAGAGCTGAGGGAAGCTCCCCACTGTGCAGATGTTTTCCTGGAATGATTCAAACAGGTACATCTGGATGGCATAAAATCTGACAAGGAAATTCAGATGTATGGGGACTTCACCTGTCTGCATATTCCACTGGATGGGGGATTTCACATGGTGAGCTTCCCTCCCACCTACCATGTCGCCAAATGACTGTCAAATGACCATGGGCACCTAACAGGGATTTGTCTCCTCAACATTCATCCATTGTTTATAGAATTATCTATTTTTCAGTTATTGAGCGAGCTTCCACAGCTTCATAACAGCCATCCCCCTAGACAAATGTCCCTTCAGAGCAGCTCTGGACATGCACTGATCCCTATGGCAGCAGGCCACAAGAAGCCAAGCCCTGTGCTAGTGCCATCTGTACTCTCAGACAGGAGACACCAGGCTATAGCCTCTGTTTTAGTACTGGCCACAATGGCACATGTGCTTTTAACTACATGTCAAAATATGCTTAAATTTGGGCTCTGAAGAGAAAGGGCAGGGTGCCTCTTCTTTTTCAAGGCAGCCAAACACCAGTTTACAGGAGAAGCAGGGCATGGGGGCTCTTAAACCCCAAACTGGTGTACTAAATGCAGGGCTGCTTTTTTCCTCTACTGCTTACTTCAGTTTCTCTTTGTGTTGTTGCTATTCTAGTTACAGAGAAGGAAAAACAGCACCTGAAAATTTGCATCTGCATCAACATCAACCCAGCCTCCTTCTAGGGATCCATGTGCCCATATTCTTCATTTATCTTCATTTCACACTGTCGTTCCTGCCAGCTACATTGCCTCTGCCAAAAAGCTTTTGGAAAGAGGAAGTGTCATGAGAACCACTGCAATTATAGATCCAAACTTACACCAGCTGGGTCAGTGCAGCCACTTCAAAAACTTTTTTTGTGGCTAGGACCATGTGTTCATATATATATATATATATATCTCTGTATATCTATTTTCACACGTGTCTGTTTTTTTACTTCTCTTCATCAAACAAAAGCCACCATGCTCTGCAAATTTACAACAAACTCTACATCTTTGCAGAAATGTGATGTTTGCAGCAGACTGAAAACAAGCTTGCTGTGTAAATGCTGACTTCATGGCACGGGTGCATTTTGGAGCAGTGAACTCAGTGCAGGGAGATCATACAAAGCAATCCTCAGTAAGCCCGTGAAATTGCACTGATGTGTAACACATACAAATGTGGTGGATAAGGTAAAGGGAATCCTGGAGAGCTCTAGGAAGAGCTGGGCTTTGACAGAGCATCATCACAGGGATGGCTATAAGCAGCCACTTAAACTCAAGGTTTCAGCTGTTCCTTTCTAGGAGACCCAGCTTAGAAAATAAACTATTCCCAAGCTGTGTGTGTTTGCCTCCAGTGCCTAACAGGACGAACTGTATAGTTTAACTTTCAATCTACCACCCTATTCCTCTCCACATGATCCCACTAACTGCTGCTCCAGGGTGGCAGAAAGGGCAGCTCAGAGGGTGAGAAATGCTTAAAACCCTCATGCCTTCTCTGTACACAAGGACAGCCAAATAGCCCTGGGAAGACACAACTCCATTTTCTGTTCTTCCTATGCCTACAGGTGCCTCACTGTGAGGACAACAACAGGGGTGCAACAGGAAATGCAATGGGGACAGTTCACAACCTGAGCAGAGGCCAAATGGAGCCAGTGAGGCAGATGCAAAGGGTGGGGGAAACAGACCATGGCTACTCCAGGGTCAGCCTGTTCCCCAAACCATCCCACACCTCCTAAGCAATGAACAAACCTTGAGCTGGTTCTGGTCTGCTGACCTGGAACATCTCAGGGGCATTCTTCTGGAGCTTGCTCTTGTGTGTATACTGACTTTCTACAGCACTATGCAGGCTTGCTGTGCAATACCCTCCTGGATTCCATCATAAAATAGAAATTCAGGGATGAAAAAAAAAGAAAAACCTTCAATTCTTTCAAAAGGAGCCAGAGCTTGATTTATGGCTTTGTATCTCACCAGTGCTAGCTCAGTTGGGAGAGTCAGGATTTCTGCAAGGAGAAGGTTGTTTTGAAACCTCCTGAACTTTTCTGAGCCAGAAGGTGGTCTGAACATCAGGCTTATTTTATTTTTTTTCTTTTTTCTCTGTCTTTTATTTGGTGCACTCTGCAACAATCCCCCAGTGAGACATTTGTTAGCCAGCAGAAGCAGAGATTCAGTCTCTCTGCATCAGTGCAGGATACAAACAGCAGTATGAACCTGCTTGGGGGGCTAGGTCAGGACAGGCTGGGTAGACCTGTCACAATGAAAGCAATTTGTCAGGCATGCAATGGCTTAAGGGTGCAGCAGCCTCACCTTTGCAGTAACCTGTCTCCCTCTAAGTGTGCCCTTGGAGATGAGCTGTGCAGACTGCATGGCTGGACCTAGACCTGGCCTGTATAGACAGGACAGAGACACTCCAAGGCAGGTAAAGCAGGACTAGAGCTCTGGCAGAGCACAAGCACTTCTTGGAGGCTGGTTTGCCCACTCATGCCAATCACTGCACTCTCCTGCTATGTCAAAGGCTGGACCGAGTGTCCAGAGCACCCGAAAACATCCGTATCCTTTCTCCCACACGTTAAACTTTGTGAGTTATTTTCATAGCTGTTTTTTTCCCCCTATTACTCCTCTACCTGTCACATCTGCCTTCTTTGTTCCACTTCTCCAAGACCTCATGCTGAACCCTTGCAGGAGAAATGCTGCTGTGCTGTGCTGCCTCCCCTTCCAACACAGCTCTCTCCCTCATGCACTGCTAGCCACGAGGAGCCCTCCCACACAAAAAGCTCTCCTCAGGATACCCCGGCACTGCAGTGGGAGGTACCCTGCACAGAGCACATACCAAGGCAGCAATGGCTGTCCTTGTGAGCATCTTGTCCTTACGCTCACACTGCCCAGCCCATCTCGGCCCCTGTGCAACATCCACGCAGGTGTCCAGTCATTCCCATCATTCTTCCAGAAACTTTGACTAACGGGACAACAGGCAGAATGTGCCTGTTATTGTCCCCTCATTCCCACAACCCTCCCTCTCTCTGTCCCTGCCAGGCACAGGTGATGTGTGGTGGTTTCAGATGACTACTTTATATCCTCATGAGTCAAACCTTAATATCCCTTAATATTTGCTCCCAGCATGTAAGTGGTGCCTCATGTTGTTTCCTTCTGTGACCTCAACATCCAATTCCTGTTCCCCTTGGTTGATTTACTTGCAGGAATGATACCATCTGTGGCAAGATAATACCCTCTAGCAGCTCCTCAGTACGTGTGCTCACTTTGATTCCTTCCACCAAACCCCCCAGAATGCAGAGCAAGGTGCCATGAGCAACCCACATGTTCAGCTAACACAAAAACCTTTAACAGCAGTTCCTTTAAAACCTCAGGATAATCCTATTAACTCCTAGCTGCAGGTGCAAAGGGGTTGATACTTCCAGTCCTGTGCCTCCCACAGGTAGGGAGAAGCTCCTGGGGCACTGATGCCCACACAGGCAAGCACACATTCTCCAGCGCTCAGACCTGTGCACACACTCACCCCACGCAGCACTCACCCGCAGTTTGCTCAGTGTTTTGCCGGGAGAGATAAGCTGTACATTCGTTGTTGTGGTGCAAAGGGATAGCAGAGCTCGGGGTCTCCATCAGAGGCAGGCACAGGCTTTTCAGAGGAAGGCTTCAATTCGTGACTACGATTTTATCTCCCGTGTCCGGGTTTGTCGTTAGCATCAATTGCCGGTTTGGTGGCATACCGATAGCATGATGTGATCTCTGTTGTCCCTCTCCTTTCCTCTGGGGTTTTGCACAGCTTTTTCCTCATTACCCTTTTGCTGAAAAGTGTTTATCGTGGCAGATAATCTGAGAGAAAGCTTCTTCTTGAAATCATTTGTCTTTTAGCCATAGGAGTAGGAAGTGTCTCACAGTTCCAGTCTCCCTTGTCATTTAAGAGAGTCATTCTTCTTTCTTACACTACTGTACTTCAGCACTGGCTGGCCAGTTCTAAATTGTGGTCTGTATCTTTCCATGTGTAGCCAAAAAAATACCCCAATCACACTTGGCATAAGAATTTGGGGTGTAAGAGAATCAATAGAGGAGGTCAAATTCCTTAGTTCAGGCTCTCTAACTGCCAGTTGTACTAAATCTGCCTTCTCATGGAAGGTTTGGCATTGGCAGCTGCAGGTGCCCTCAGTCCCAACAGTGGGTGTCTGCTCCATCAGCAGCGTGGTTAAGGGAGCAGGCAGAGCCTTACAGAAGACAACACTGCTTTCACTCAGATTTCGGTTTTGAACCTCCGGTGCTTGAAGAGCACAAAGCTGACTGGCTCAAATCAAGTGCCCCGAAGTACTGCAGCTTTTTCTGTGTGTTGGTGAGAAGAGGGGAAGGAAAACAACTCTGTTCTATAGGTTTATAATTTTACAGGTGTCACCTTGTCATGCAGAGAAAAACGGTGTGATTAAGATTTTTTTTTTAATCTGTTGTGAAACCTGAAGATTTTTTTTTCATTGTAAGCAAGCGGGTGATGAAAAATCGAAACTTTTGTTCTTCCTCATGGAATGGAAATTCCAATTCAGAATGTTGACATTTTTGATTAAAACAAAGCTTTTTGATAATCTCAAAATCAAAGTATTTAGTTTTACAGAAGTAGCATGAAATACTGCATTTGAAATTGTTACAACAAACCAAGTGTCCCCCTAACACAGCTACTTACAGGAATTGCCTCCTGCCCTGATGATGGCTCCAGGAGCACAGTGAGATACAGGACTCGCATAGGGCCTGCTTCAAGTTCACCAGAGCAAAACTCATTGCATCACCATTGCTGTCAAGTTTTTGGGGCATCTTCAATGAAGACCAAAAGCTGGTTAGTTGTAAAAGTAAAGTCCTTTATTGCATGGCTAATTCAGCCTCATAAAAGCAAAGTTGTTACAGTCCATGCCAGTATGCAGAAAGCCTTCTAGCATAAAGTCCCCAAGTCCCATGCAGAAGTAGCAGCAGTAGCAACAGCATCTGTGATCTGTGTTTTATTCGTGATGGTGGTGGAGGATCCCCACATTCTCCAAGCAATGCATTTTTATTCTATTTTCAACCAATCAGGGTAAAATATGATCTTACTCCTGCCTTGTTGGACCTATCCTAACCTAAAACTGATGTGCAAAAAGTAATCGTAATTTCTTACGCAAATTCTACGTATATGACCCTATCTGTTCTGTCTAGGAATGCTAGCAAGGCTACATTGTTTTCCTATGTCTAGAGCTTAGTTAACTTTGCACAAGGCAATGCTACTGAACTTTAGGCTTTAGGGTTTCTCTTACTGACTAATACAGGCTCTCATTTGTTTAAAACACTTAAAAGATTCTCTACTTATTTACAACTAAACTTTCATTTCTGCCTCATGTCTGTGTGGATTTATGTATTTTAGTTTCTCTGAAGGTTTTAATTCAGCCCTCACATCTTTGAGCACCCCTGGGCCTGTGTGGATGGGGCCCAGAGGGATTTTGCATCCCGACACATTGCCTTTTGGGTGTACAGGTTTTGGGTTTACTTCATTTGTACCTAGTGCAGAGCAGAAATGGGGGTGTTGGAAAGGCAGCCTGAGAAAGTGATGCGCCCTGTGAAAACACGGGCAGAAATCTGTTCAGAACAAATCTGCATTTTACCCTGGGGGGGAAAAGGCATTTGTGAGGAACATTTTCACACGGGTCTGGTATGCATGGCACTGAGAGGGAAGTGGAACAGGAGGGGTATCCCGTACAGATGCACCACTATACCGTCTTGCTGTTGCTGCAATGACACACGTGCTTTGTTACCTTTAAGAAGCAGCCCCATTCTGTGCCCAGGCATGGCAGAGTGGACTCACACACATCTCTCATGCAGGGCTCCACAGGCAGCTCTCTGCTTCCATGTGCACATGTCAGTCAGAGCTCACACTGTGACAGCACAAACCCACACACTGCAGCCTCAAGGATTCTGATGTAGAAGAGCAGGAGTAACACACCCTCTTGGCCTAATATTCCTACACATAGTCTTACACACACCCGTGCTAATGTGCATGCAGGACTTGCAATGCTTTTCCCTGTGTTTTCTCCAATTTCCCTAGGACCAGACATGCTTGCTCATTGGTTTAATCCCAAACACACATAGCATTCAAGTCCTGCAAAATCATCCCCTCTCCCTTGGGAGAGTGGATCTGGCAGCCCTGTCTCCACTGAGACAGAGGCTGCAGTTTGTGCCAACAAGAAGAGAAATCCCGCCAAAACCTTGAGAACAGCCCTGGGCTCATTCACATTTTCGTCTGTTCCTGGGGGAAAAGAATAATAATAATAAAAAAACCCAAACCAGCTGTGAATTTATTGACTCTCCCTTAAGAATCTCCGTGCAGTAAATTCCACCTTCATGGCGCTGGCTAATTATGCATTTATTTAACTCTGTTGCCGTGGTTTTTTTAATGATTCTCTGCTTGTTGTTTGAAGTTCACTGTCTATTATTTGCTATAAAAACCTCTGTCATATTTTTACCTCATTATTCCTAACAAACAGTGCATTTTCTGCCGCCCTCCCCTCTCTCTCTTCCCTGCTCTGCCTTGCTCCCTGCCACCCTCACCTCTCCGCCTGGCACTCCCTGAGTTTCAAAGACCAGCTGTTAGCATTTTGTCAACGGAGTGCTTTTGAGAAACTTCTGTCACGGGCTCCAGCACAGCAGGGGCTGCTGAATAAAATATCAGACCTTCAAAAGGGAATTAAGGCAGGGAACAAAAGCAGCAGGGAGAGTAAGGAGGGGAGAGGCCGGCTCTGCGGTCCCCTCCCGCCCGGCAGTGTGGGAGAGGGACCCTTCGGTGTCACTCCGGGACAGATGCCTGGGACAGATGTGGTGTCCAGCTACTCAGTGAGAATTGCCTTTGGGATGAGAAAGAGAAGTGAAATAAATACTCTTCCAAGGGAACAGGTAGTTCCACACTTAGTTCAGGGACATTGAACTCGAGTGCAAGTTTCATCCACTCTCAGCTACAACTTGGAGGATCTGACTCCACTCCCTGAGTTCCTTACACTTGCCCAAGCTTCTCTATTTAAGTGTTTCTTCCAGCCCAAAAAACAGCTTTAAGACTTGCTAATATTTTTTTTTCCAGGTAAAATACAATTTTTTTCCACACCATGTTATAAAAAGGGAAGTAGGTTAATGCACTTGGTTTCCACTGGTAATTTCCAAATCAGCAAACACCACTCATTCCCATCTTCAAAAAGGGGATTTGGGCAATTACAGGCCCATTAGCCTTTTCTTGATTTCTGGGAAAGTGATGGATGCTTTTGGAAACCATTTCCAAATATATTAACGACAGAAAAGAGAGTAATTGGGAGCAGTCAGCACGGATTTGTGAAATGGACAGCATGCCTGGCCAGCCTCTCACCTTTTGTCGTATTATACCCTTTTCTGAACCCAGGGATAGGGCAACTGAGAGGCGTTTTAAAAGCTTTTATTCCATTTTCAGTCTCATGTGAAGGGTGAGACAATACAGATGTTAATTCATGCCATCACAATCAGAAGCCAAACTATTTCCTAATTACAATGCGTTACAAGCGTTTCTTGGCCTATCAGCTTTTGCTGCACAATGCTGTAAATGCCTTAAAGCCAATCATCTAAAATTACCCCTCGTGGGTCCTACTAAAAAACATCTTTCATAGTTTTATTTCTCCAAATTATCTAGTCTTATTTGCAAGGCCGTTATTTGAAACTTGTTTTTAGTTCCATTTTTCTCTCAACAATGTCTGTCCTATTCCATGGCATTTCTAAGTCAGCATTTTCTATCCCGAAGTTTGCATACAGATACATACTATATGAGCCTTCTGTTAGGCTTTGAGCATTCTCTACAAATCCGTTTCCCACAACCCTTCACAGTGAAATGACCAGTTTAGTAAAGGAGGGAAGGGACTTGATGGTTGTGTGATTCAGGAATGACCTGGACAGTGGTGAAGAGAGCACTCAGCAAATTTGCAGAAGGTACAGTACTGGAGGAAGGACCAGGAGGCTGTGCTGCCACTCAAGGGACTGTGCCAGGCTAAAGAATTGGGATTACAGGAATCTCAGGAAGTTTGAAGGGAATCACAAAGTCTAGCACCCAGGAAAGAAAACCTCATGAACCATTGTGTGCTGGGGTTCAACTGATTGGAAAGCCACTCCACAAAAGAGGCTTTTGGTAGGTTCTATTGCATAAATAATTGACAAGGAGCTGTCAGTGTGTGTGGCAGCCTCTTGTGAAGAAAAGCACGGACAGCAGGTCAAAGGAGGTGATCCTTCCCCTCCCCTCAGCACTGAAAGTGCAGAGTTTGGGGTGTTGTGTCCTGTTTTGGGCTCCCCAATGCAACAGTGACATGGAAACACTGGAGAGAGTCCAGCCATGAGTAACTAAAATTATCAAGGACTTGGAGCATACGACACATGAGAGACTGACAGAGTTGGGATTGCCTAGCCTCAATTAAGAATGGCCTAGGGTGACTCTCATCAATATAAATACCTAATAGCAGGCAGCAAAGACACAGTCAGACTCTAGTTAGTGGCGTCAGTGAAAAAGCAAGAGGCACAGGGTGCAAAACAAAACACAGGAAATTCCCTTCAAATATAAGGAAAACAAAGCTTTTTATTTTACAGTGAAGGTGGTCAAACACTAGAACAAGTTGCCCAGAGGGGCTGTGGGGATGCTAGCCTGGCAGCTATTCCAATCCTATCTAATTCCAGTCATTAGCAATGTTCTCTACTTGATCTTACATTCAGTAGAGGAGTTAGACTAGACAAGCTCCTTCCAGCCTTAAACAGTTCTGTGACTGGGGATTCTCTGGTCACTGAGCACACTTTAGATGGATTTCAGAACAGTTTGACAAGAACCAGGAATTCAGAAATGTTCATAACCTAAAAATGGGGTGTCTCAACAAATTCAGGAGGATTCCAAGAAGAATAAATCATCAAAACTCATGCCGTTAACCACAGTGTGCCTTTGAACTTTTTGTAGCAGATAAATGACTCAGCTTGCTCTGCTTATGTTCTGCCATTGTGCAGCATCTCTATTTGGAAGAAGAAATGTTGGCTCACGTGGAACCCTTGGCCAGTGAAGGAGAGTTTCCACAGGGAGAGATGTCCACATTTGCTGCTTCTCTTTTTCGGGTACATTGCACAAACCCCACATCACAGGATGCCCTCTGCCTAATCAAGGAAACCAGCTGGCAAATGATGAGATTTCATCATCATGCAGTTTTCTGCCATCCATTGTGAAATTTTAGCTTAGGTGGTAAGATGACTTAACCAGGCCTGTGCTCTCCAGCTCTCCAAATATCTAGACTATTAGGGCATATGTCCATTCTTCATAACTTAACCAAGCTGTACATATTTAAATCTGTCCTTGTAAATAAAGCCACTTCAGCCTTTGATTACATTCTTGCTCTGCACTCCATGCAACCTGCCAAATATTTTGGAAGTCAGGTGACCAAACTGCAATGTTGTATTTTAAAAGTGGTTGCACTGGAGCTGTGTGAAGAGGATTTTCCTCCCACCTCCATGTGCCATTATACTTTCACACTTGAAGTTCCTAACAGGAGGAAAAAAACTTGGCTTTATCCTTTGTTTAGCAGCTGCCGTAGATGCTTACAGCATCACCAGCTGCTGCTTTTCTTTTTCTTGGCCAAAATAAATGCTTGTTTTGGATGGGATAAGGAAACTTTATATATATAAACCTGTTCCATACACCTATGCATGTGTACGTACATAGATTCCTCCTATTTTTGAAAGCCAGTCACTTGGAGAAGGACATTTCCTGAACTTTTGTCCAGCTCACACAAGTGTACTAGTTAAAAAGCACTTTCAAATTTCACCACATGTCACTTTGATGTATTAAAAGCAGAATAACGTACTTTGAAACAACCTGTTACTTAGAATTCTAATAAATTTTCTTAGAGCTTTAAATGCGAAACAAATAATTTCACAAAGAACCAAAGAATGTGATTCCCCCCTAAAACCATTGAATTCTTGTCCATTTGTCTCAAAAGACCAATTTTTATTATTATTTTAAAGGGAATATGGAAAAAAAAGTCTTGATTTTAAAGGAACATGGACCTTTTTGCAGGCCTGTTTCTATATTCAGCCTTAATCGATTACAGTGACTCGTATTTGCTCATTAAATGTCATCTCACTAGTTTTTGTTTTCTCCAATGATTTGGCTCCTCATTAGTGAGTTCATACCAACTTTTCCACCATATTCAGTGCTCTCAAATTGTTGTTTGAGGTACCACACCCAGTTTGGTGACATCCTGTCTTAAGACACCCATTTATTACAAGTATTCCAGTGGAGAACAGGCATGACTGGAGTGAGAGAAAATATAACAATGAATAAAGATCAAGGGTGGGGCTCATTCAACAAAAGAGAAGTGACGGGGCAAGATATCATGTAAAACTTCATAAACCAATTGAATTATTGAATATTCTGTATGTCTGTAGTAAACCAAGCAAGAACCTCCAGGATATAATTGCACCTTCTCCTGGTCCTTCAGGTCTTTCCCATTACTTCTTTATTTACACCAGTTTTGGCACATCTATTAATCCTCTTTCATCCCTGTCAGTTATGCTACCTTTAATGCACCTTTATTTATTTATCCCATTCTAATGTAAGAAATTCACATTATTAACCTTCCCCTTTCCAGTCTCCCCTAGTTCCCTCAAAACAGCCAGGGAAATGCACAGTGAGGACATTAACAGTCAAGTGTCATATTAAGGGATAGACTGAGAATTTCCCAGAAACCAGTGAGGAACCAGTTCCTTGGCTAGCAAAGAAACCAGAAACCCAATCTAAGGGTCTCTCTCCTACTATTAAAAATCTGCAACATGTCCAACATGTCAGGGGCCAAAGGCATTTTCACCCCATTGTTTCTGATTTGCCCACAAACACCAGAGCTGAAGTGCTACACAGGATATTTTCCTTCAAAGAGAGCCTAAAGCAAGCCTGTGAATCCCAAACTGTGAGCTGTGCCATTGTCACTGAAGTAGCTGGATGGGCGTGCAGTGAATTCAGGCATGAGGTTCTGCTCTTGGACCAAGCAGACAGTATGGACACAGAGCATTGGCACATGTGGCTCTGTAGCTAGATTTACAGGCCTTCTCCCTATGAAGAGATGAGCTAAAAAAGGGGAGGTGAAGCTGGATTTGGGACAGGTAAATAAAACAGGAAGCTGCATTTCCTCCCTAAAGAGATAAGCCTGGCACTAGGGGACTTATAAAATATCAAGGCAATCCACACCATGCCAATGGATCTTTTTGTGGCAGAGCTTTAACACCCTGATAGGAAACACAAGAGTGAAAATACCATATATTACCTCTGCCTATGGTCTAACAGTACTTTGCAGCTCGATCCTTGGAGCTGTGGTATAAACTGTTTCAGGGGTAAATCTGAAATAGGAGATTTTGAGAATGAGGTTTATTACCAGTGGTGCCCAATTCATGCCATCAGGATCTATAGCATTTCTGGCATGAACATATCCACAGTGCCCACAAAGGGAAAGAGCCTCAAAATTGCCATTCTAATGACTACACTTAAATTGCTGATCAGGTTGGGATTCAGAAAGCTAAAATTTCAATTCCAAAACATAGCCTGAGGCCACAGCGTGTCTGAAGCACAGGTTTGACAGAAGGGGCTCTCATAGTGCTTCACTGACTAATGAGATTAAAGGGTTTTCATTAAATCAGTTGTAGTTATAAGGCTCTCCCCTTATTGCACTTGCATCTTAAAAAGGTAAGTGGTACTGTACGATTTGATACATTTGACTTGGAAAAGATTAGCAGCCAGTTTGAAGTTTTCCATTCAAAGTAATCCAGTATCAAAAGCCTCACTAGAGCCCCAAGAGTTTGGGAGAAATACTGTTTTGAATTTTAGTAGCCAGACAGGGACAGAGATCTTTCTTTCTGGTTTCTGATCAAAGTATTTTTCAAATGAAAACAGCCCATATTCAAAGTTCTAATACATCTATCTAAGACATTTCATTTAGATGTGTAACTATCCCAAATTACACAAGCAGTGACAATTAAGAGTTCCAAGGCATATCAGCTCACAGACAGGGATCTGGCAACAAAAGTTGATAGAAAGCAGCTGATGCAAACCCCTCACTGATCAGTTAAATGCTGGTTTCCTCCATTTCTGCTATGCTACACTTTTCATTATGTCAGAGAGTTCATCTACTGCCCGTTGGTAGCCCACCACTGCCAAAACTAATTCTGAACTTTCACAATGGATTTTATGATCGAATTCTAAGCAAAAGTCTGAGTTCAAGGAAAGAAGTACCTTGACTAGTGGCTAACACAGAAGAAATCAGAGGATGCAAATGCAGACCTCAGAGCTCAGTCACTTAATCCCATCACAAATCTGTATCTTCATTTCTTCATTGCACCAGAAGGGGGTAAATTTGCTTTGCAAATTAATAAAAAAGCTTCCACATGTTGAAAAACTGGGGGGAAACCAGGAAGCAGAGGAAGCATTTCATTAACATCATTAACATACACATGCACATTTTCCCAACTGTATTTCCTCAGGTGGGAGGAGAACTCTGTGGCATCCCCATCACGTGAAGTTAAGGCCCTGCAGTGGGAAATAAAGCATGGCAGCTGCAGTCTGTCTACACCACTCACACAGGAGCTACTCACATTAACAGCAGATGATACCTTTTCCACTGTAGTCTCTGCCTACTGGAGCATTTGTGAGACATTAGAATGCAGCAAGATGTACATGGAGAAGGCTTAATGCTACATTAGAAAGTGCCAAGATCTCCTCAGGCAGTCGTATCAGCAACTGTATATTACCACTGTACATTTAGGGAAAAACAGTACATGCCTTTTGCCACAGTCCCCCGTGGCCACAGTATTGGCTGTAGCTGCCAGCCAGAAACCACTCAGACTGTAAACCAGCTGCATTTGTAACTCTACCCCCACCCTCCTTTACCCCACCCACCCTTGGGCAGCTGCAGTCCAGATTTTATGATCACCTGGGTAATAGGGCAATAGACTTACACCACTCTCTAAGAGCACAAGTTTGAAAGAACCAGTAGATGTTTTGCTGAGCATCTCGAGCAAATTTCACAGTACGTGGCTGCTAGAATTAGCACAATATTAAAACAGAATATGGAAGCATTTGGAAAAAAACTTATTATGTACCACAAGGGTACTTCACACTAGGATTCCAAGTTAGTGATCCAGTAAAGCAGCTCTGGTCCCTGCTCAGCATGGCAAGATGATCCTTGTAACCTATTTAGGTCCTGATGTTTGCTGTAGGAAGGACGGCCAGAGCATGGGTCCATGAGATTTCATTTGCCACAGCGGGAATTGAAGATCACCTCAAGAAAAGCCAGAGTCAATATTTGATGCTGCAGATAAAAGTTTGCCAGGATACTCCCAGAGATCATTTTACAAAAGAGAAGACTGCCACCTGTGTGTCCTGCAGATTTTTTTGTTTTCCCAGCAATACCCTCTCCCTCTGTTCACAGGGCAAAAGTTGCCCACGTTACCTCCATATTCCCTGGGGCAAGAGTGTATCTGTGATATGTACCGTGCTCCCAGACCTCACATAGCCACAGAGGAAAGCAAGTTTAGCAGCCTCTACTGCCTGGGACATGCCTTTCCTTCTAACCAGAACATTTCTGAAGCATTACTCCAAACACATCTGTGCAGCCACTCAATATTTCCATTGAACTACCGTGGCCTTTTAGCTATTGCCCAGTTTCTCTGGGAAAACAGACTTTGTTGCATCTCAGAGTGAAAGACTGACCAAGTTAAAGGAGAGAGAAAAGGCAGGAAAATAGTCTTCAGATTCTTCGAAACATACAACTCCTTCTGGAAAGATAACTGAAAGCAAGTCATTGACAGCAGAGGTTAGAGAGAAGGAAAGCATACTTCAGCGTAGAGATTTATTAAGACTTGTCTTTTCTTTAACTGCAACTGTACACAAGATTGACATATCCTGTGTGCTAACTTTTATAAAGTCCCTAGACTTGCTGCAGGAATGCAAGGAAGGCCATTTCATCCGCAGTGCATTTACAACTGTAGTTTAAAGGATTTTCTATTTTCATATCCCAGCCTCAGTTGCTAGATGTCTCTCAGGTCAGTGTTTTACTAGCTTAGAGTTTGTCAGCTGGTACCTGCAGTGTACTACTTGTGCCACTTCCTAACAACTCTTCCAAAATATAAAACAAAATAACAGAGGGTAGAGTTCAGAAAATAGATGGCTCTTGATCCCTGACCCTGAATGGGAGACTTACAAGTGAGTTTGATGTACACTGATCCTGGAGGCAAGCAGAAGGGTGGGCAGAGACTGTAAATTCTGCTCATGTCTCCAGTAGTGGCACCCCAGAGGACAGTCTTGGCACCGCAGCCACTCTGCGGTCCCTACCCGGTGAGCACAACTTGCACACAGAAAGGAATAAATGAGGAGCTGGTGTAGGTAGGTCCCAAAGCCACTACTCATTTTCCTTGAATGGCAGCTTTGATTTAGAAATTAAGCATATCTTCTCTTGAGGTCAAATGAAGTAGTCATAATCTGATTAATCATTGATAGATCATTCAGAAGTAGGGCCAGAAAGCCCCTCCTATCCCTTCCTTAAGGAAATGGAGACAGTCCAACCTTGGCTATTTCTGAAGATCCTTATCCAATTACTTAAAAAGTAAGAATGATTCTAATGACTTCTTGAGGCATCTATTAGAGTAAATGGTCTGCCCTTACTTCATACTCTCCTCACCCACACGGAGGGTAAGTTACTTAACATTGCCCCTCCACCAAGTCCTCAGTAAAGCAGCCCTCTCCTATTTCCATTTTTCTGGTTTTTAGTGAGGATAGCCTCTCAGAGGAAGAATAATGCCCCTTTTTCCTAAAGCTCTTTTCTCCAAAGATGTTACCAAGGTTGAACAAGATGGTCCCATTAGAGTCTCCTTAGAAGTACCCCCCTCTTTCCCTATACACAAAGACTATTTCTCCCCTCCCCTATTTCTTTTCCTTTGGAGATGAAATAAGACTCTTGCCTTTTGCAGATCATTTAATCCAACAGGTCTGCCTTAGAACTGATGCTGAGATCACCATCCCCCATTTGTATTCATGCATTTGATTTCTCATTCCTAAGGGCAAATCTCTACACTTGTCTTGAATTCCATCTGGTTCATTTTAGATGGTTCCTCTTGATCAAAATCCTTTTGAATTCCAAATCAATCTTTCCTAGCCTTTGCAGTCAGTCTTAGCTAGCCAAAGCAGTGCTAGAGCCCAAAACCAGCACGGAAGGAATAAAGGGTTGTGCTGCAGTGGAATTAGGGTCACTTGGCTGCAGGATGATCACACACAGTCACCATAACTATACACATGTGGCTTGACTTGTGACAAGAAAGAATCGTGCTCAGCTGCTAGCACATTAATAGTTACAGGTTTTACTGCTATTATAGGCAGAGTTTCTGAATATCAGCGTTACTTCGCTTTCAAATTGAGGTTGGCCTTGTGTGAAAAACAGGACTTGGACTTTCCAAGTTGAAGCAAGCACATGGCCCAGAAGCTGAAAACAATGGTAGGGGCTGCGTACACACACACAGACGTGTCACCTGCTCATACAAAAGTGCTGCTCAGCTGCCTTCAAAGAGCAGATAGCAAAAACAACAAAAAAAAAATTGCTCTTTTTTCTCCCCCCACCTGCTTCCTACTCAGGAGCTGTGAGATCTCATATTTTCCAACTCTCCTTCAGCAGTTCTGGGATCTGCCTTTTCTCCATCACATTTCTTTAAGTGTCTGTAGTATATTCCGTATCTTTATGACGACACAGGGAACAGTTAAAACTCAACTGCACCTAGTAAGTACCTTGACTTATACATGAGGAAATAACACTACCTACAAGCATAACACTGTCCTACCACTCTGCCTTTGACTTCAAATTCCAGGTTAGTAGCTGCTGCTTTTCCACTTTTCAGTGTTTGTTTCAAAGCTATATTTTGAGCTAACGTCCCAAGAACTAGGCTTGGACAGGTTACGAAAGGTGAAATGAAAAAAAGGTTTAATTCTCTCTCTTTCAAAAAAAATTTTCCCATTTCATAAAAATTGTGTCCTATCTCAGAAGCAAGGGTCAATATTCAAAGTGTGCAAATAGGCTTCATGCTGAGTCTTAAATTCTTCAGACATAAGTAAATGGTATTATGCCCTGAAGACAGTTAGTGGACTTAACTAGGCCTCAGAAGAAATACTTAATGAACACAGCAGGCAAGACTTTTCTCCTTGTCCTGACCAAAGAACAGGTTGGTGGTAAGAGACTGGAGCCCTTTCTGCTTATATTCATGAATATTAAATTAATAGACCAGCAAGGATCTCAGGCTGTCAGAGCAGATGAGGGTTAGAGTCTCTGTAGAATGAAAATGCACTTAAAATATGTATGAGAGGAGGAGTTTTGAAACATGGGGGAAGAGAGGAGGGAGGCTACAGAATTAGGGCCAAAAATATCTGGGTACAGGAGAGGCAGGGAGAGAAAACCACTGGATTTTCTATTTTATATTCATACAGATCAGATGAACCTACTTTGTTTACAGAATCATCATGACCTCTAAAAATGTTCTAAGCACTTGAACAAACTTCACATTCAAGGTAGCAAGAGCAATTCAAAGATTGTCAGAGCTTTGGTAATTCAGAGATGGGGATCCAGGTGCCACAAGTATCAGAACTAAAACTCTTGCTTCAGATAACCCAGAACCAAAGCTCTGCTTTAGCAACACTTGCCTCTAGAGCAACATAAGCCACTACAAGAGCTGGTAAGAGAAGCCTTCTGGTGAAATCCAGAACTGCAACAAGAGACAGAGGCTCATTCTTCTGCTCCTCAGGATGGCACTGCAGCTACAAACATTGGTTATTCTCTCTCAAGGTCAACCCTTTGCAAATATTCACTGTGAAGTCAGTATTAAGGCAGACACTTTACCATGGGAGATGCCCTAGCTCTGGGTGGGATGTTATTCTGTATCACCTCAGACCATTGCTGGGGTTGCAGGTAAGGAATTCTCTGGTTTCCAATACAAAGGGCATGGTTTCCACTGGAAAGGCATGGCAGATTGTCCTCGTTGTTCATTATCTTGGGGTGTCTGGTGAGCATTTTTGCATGTGAATCCCCTTCTATTTCATATACTTTTGTTATTAATATTGTTGCTGTTACTGTTCATCTTCGTATCTCACTGCTGTTTCCAGAAAATTGTTCTTATCTCAACCCATGAGCTTCAACTTTTGTGCCTCTAATTCTCAACCCTATTTCTCTGGAACAGAAGGGACAGGGGCGAGGGGGAAGCAAGCAAGGAGTGTGTCGTTTGGGAGAGTCTCAGTGGGGGCACTGAACTGGGGGGGTACGATTCCTAAACCACAACAGAGGACCTCTGGTTACTTTACACACTTGACTCTACAGAAGGACAGTTCTGTAACAACAGCCTATGTGGACTTACCCAAGGGAACTTGGAAGTTAATCTTAGCTATAATGCTTTCCAAACTCCACAGCTTGATGCAGATCCAGGAGGAATACAAGAATATGAAGACAGCATTAAGCGATCCTGTGTTGCGTGTTAGGATAGGCCAGAGTATCTACAAGACAGGCCTGGATCCTGGTGAGAAATTGGAGGCAGAGCACAGATGGGCTCAGCCTTTCCTTCTCTTTCCAGTCAGTCGGTTAGGAACAATTATCCTCAAAAAGAACCAACTAAATCCACAGATTAGTTAAGCTCTTCCATTTAGATAGGGACCTTTGCAAATGCTCATAGCTTTCCATGGCATCTCTCATTTTAGACTGAATAATCTTTAATGCCATTTCATTCTCAAAGGATATAGTGGTTGCTTAGACATCAGTCCAACCCCACATCTTTTGTTCAACCATAAAGGCTCCAGAAAACTCAGAGAAACTTCTTGGATGGTTAGTAAAAACACACAGATACATAGATAACCTTCAGCTTTTGACACTCTTTGACTTCAGAAATCCCTGCACAGTCTAAGCTGGTAGTCTGAACTTCAAGGCACATGGCGTTTGAAATCACACTTTCACTACAGCAAACAGCCTTGGTGCCTCCTATTTTTGTAATGACTCAAAAAAAAAAAACAGTCAAGCTTTTCCGTCTCAGAAGGTCAGTGAGGTATGCAGGATTTCATAGCATCTTCGACACAGGCTGATGCACTACAGTGAAAGTAAACCTAGGAGGAAAGAAGCAGAAGGAACTGAAGTGAATCCACATGGGCTATTAGCCCCACATTAACACTTAAATAGAGCATTATTTCATCATTTGCCAAAGTTCAGATAAGCCCTAACCTTTAGCAGATAACTCAGGAGGAACTAAAATGTGGGGGTAGCTGGGGTGGTTTTAGCTTTTTAAAACAATGACATGAAAACAGCAAAGTCTGTATCAATAGAGAGAAATTAAATTATGGCCTTAAAGAACTAATTTTAAAATCAGGATCTACCTGATGCTGTTTTCAACCCAGAGCTCCACAGAATTTCTGCAGAGCAGTTTGTGGTACCTCGACAATATCAAGTGACACAAAAGCAGTGTTTTAAGCCTACAACACTGCCAATAACTTCTCCTTCCTGAAAAAATCCAGAACTGTTACTACAGCAATATCAGATTGATTCTACCAAACAGTATCAGTTTCTGTTTTATAACCAGAGTGGCTGGACTGATGCTGGTGGTAGAGGAGCTTCAAGTAGGTGAAGCTTACCAGTCCATTAAGAGCCTGCTGCAAGGTAGAATCCACCAAAGCAAAAGTGCTGGCAATTAAACACTTTTCAGAAGAAACTTGCAGAGAAAAGGGTTTGTTAAGTCACCTGTATTCTTTACATCCCCAAAAGGACAGGGTCATCTATCCTTAATACCCCTTTTGTACAAGCTTTCCAATAAATTATCTGAAAATGCTACACTGTTAGTCCCAATATTTTGGCTTCTCACATTGCTATCTGCCACCAGCTGATCCTCATATCCTGTGCTCTTCAGCCTCCTGCACAGGAGAAAAGAGAAAAAAAAAACATTGCAGAAGTGTCAAAAAGGCATGACTTCAGAAGGAAATTCAAACCCCCTCATGAGAATCCATCCCTGCATCTGTAGGGACACTGAGAAGCTGTAGAAGAAAGATGAAAGGGGACACTTTCATATGACAATCTCACTAGAGGAGACCAAGGCACATAAGGAAAATATTTCATTCTCATTTAAGTTAAGAAGTAGAGCTGAAAAAGATACAGCTGCAATTGATTCTACTGCATTCCTTTTACTCATTTGATTTCTTTTATCTTAAATATCAAAAAAAGGCATGAACCTATCTTAGTGCCTTTCTCAAGGGAGACTGATCATATTTTATACAATTTACCCCAATCCTAGATTACCTTGAATATAAGAATTAAGATTTTATGGAAAAACCTTCATCAACCCCTTCCTATTTGAATATGGTTCCACCAGGAGAGAGTGGGAATTGTTACTGAACAAATGCATTCTTTTGGTTGGTTGGTCAGCAGCTCTCACAATGCCTCCTGATCAGATGACACAAGTCCAGGTTAGTGGTCATTCATTCATCCCTGTAGAGGCCACAGAGAAGTGAGCATCAGGGCATTCTAGGTGGTTATAGAAGGACAGCAGGCAGTCCTCGTAAGTTACAATTTGAGAGCTGTCATCTGTCCCCTCCTCATACTTCCTTTTGGTCATGAAGAAAGACAGCAGAGCCAGCTCTGCCTTCCCCCTTTCTCAAGGACCTGCTTTACACAAAAACGCCCCTTCCCTGCAGACAGCTAAGTGTTTCCTACTACTACTGGTCAACAAGTAATCATGCTGCATTCCCACAGTAGGCTTCAAGAGAAAGAGGGTTCATGACTGCAGCTCTTCAGGGCACGCGTTGTGTTCCATCAGGATGAGTTACACAGCACAGGACTAGGAGTTAAACCAGCAGCTGTAGCCAACAACACACAGAGTCTGCCAAGTCTGATAAAGCAACCTCTTGCTCATCATCCCTCAAGTCTGCAGGTGCTGCCAATGCCCAGTAGTAAATGGTGAGGTGATATCAGGAAGTTGTCTCACTCAATGACATCCAGCATTGCCCTATGGCAAAGGCAAGCCCAGAGGTCTCCTGCCTGCACTGCTTCATTACAGGGTCAACACGAAGGGAATACCTCAGCTGATTATCTGATCTTTCCTGACACGGCCACAGCCTGCAGGTGACTTAAGTGCATGTTTTGTTTGTTGGGGATTTTCTGAAAATCAACAGTTTATTCTATTATTTTTTCCAATTTAGAGACTTGAAATTACTCCACTCATTGAAGTGGGAATAGCAGAGTGCTTTCTTGCACAGTTTGAATCACTAGATATTATGTTTAATACTGCCTCTCTCCCAGGAGGATATGGAACCAGGTACTTCCTGAATCAACATGAAATTCACAGGAAAGGAGGGCTCTGCATTTCAAATCCTAGCTGCAAGCCTGCTTAGGGCAGAAAGGGAAAAAACATATGAGTACCTGCAGGTTTTTTTCGATAGAAGACATGCCTTTCAGGAATTAATTCTGAAGGCTTTGTTTGTTTGCTCATTTAAATTAGTCCCTCACAGCATTTGCAATTTAGATTGTTATAGATTGTTCTAGTTGACATGGCACAGGGTAAGCTCAGAAAGCCTAGGTGTCCCCACCCACCTCCATTTAAACGCTAAGGAGGTACCTTTCTCCATCAGAACTTTCCCCTTGCAGGAGCCATCAAAGCCATCTCTTCAATTTAGGAGTTGGCAGCTTTTCTCTGAGGCAGTACCTTGTCTTCACACACCAAGAATCACACTGAAGATAGTCAGTCACACTGCTACAGTGCTGATCTCCACTTCTCAGAGGAGGAAGCAGCAATTCTGCTCTTCCAGAACAGGGAGCACAGGAAAAGCTAGAATTACTCACTACAAGTATTTGTGCTGATCAGGGAGCTGCCAAACACTTTTTATTGCTGCTATCAATTCCATTCCTCCAGGACAAGGGTACACGTAGCTCTTTTGGCTCCCAGTGATCACAGCTGCTCTCTATGCCCTCATTCTGGGCTATTGAGTTCTTATCTTCAGAGAAACAGTGAGGTACTTAACAGCAGCTGAGACCACCTTTAATTTTATTTTATTTTATTTTTTGGATTCTCAGGAGTCCCAGTGTCCAGGAAACATTATATAATGACATTCATCATGTAAAAAAAATGACACAGCCAAAGCCATCATTCCATGTTTTATAGGCTTTCATTTTCAATGTAAATGAGCCTGGAGCTAAACTGTGACCAAGCCACACATTCAGCCAAAAGGTTAAGAGCCAGACCCATCAAAGAGACCCTTACCACCTGTTTTCTCCATACCTTAAGGGGTCAGGTTTGATTTGTGTCTCCTTTTGATCCAAGTGCTCTGGGAAGATGCGATGGGCACCTACAAACTAGCCCAAGCAGCTCCTGTCCCGGCTCGCTTTGATCATCTTGGGACTGATCTCCATCCCAAGGCTCAGAGGATGGCAAAGCAACACAAACCATTCCAGCCAGCATTGCCAAACGCTGCCATACAGCCATCCACAATGGATTCATAGCATTTGAGATCGTTAACGAGCGAGGAAGAGATTATAATTTTCTCTAGCTTAAAAAGCAGGAAAGATGAAAAACACTTTGATAGAGGCTTGAAGCTTTGCTTCAGTTCCAGAAGCTGCCACCTCTCCTTTCACTCTCGCAGTCTAATACCTAACAAGTCATGTGTCGTGTCACACCAGGCAGTGGCAGGATGTCTTTTAGCTCAAGGAAACATCAACCTTCTGGGTCAATTAACATGCAGGAAGGGGAGCAGCAGCTACTGCAGTCCCGTGGCTGCTGAGATCAGACCACCAGGAGCATTAGGCAAAGGATGGGGCTTCTCTAGAACATCGAGGCAGGGAAGTTGCAGTTATAGTGTCTCAGGCTCCCAGGTGATGACTACAGGCCAACAACCAAGTTATCCACCCTCCCAGCCTTTCCCAAGGGAAGCACATGTAAAGCCACTTCTAATAATCTTTTAAGAAAGAAATTATTGTTTCTCACTGAGGTTTTTGCAATCAGCTGACTCTAGGCAGAGAGCAGGTTCTTTGCCATGGACTTCAGATTTCAGTTTTAGCATTTCTGTCACGTGAGCTCAGAAGAGACAGCTGCAGGAGAATCCTAAAGCGTGCACATACAAATGCTGTGCAGACAGACAGGAAAGATGTTTTTGGAATCTTGTGCTTGTCCCAAACCTTTCTTCCTTTCACCTGGAAAGGTGACAAGCTGCTGCCCCCTGTCATGACGGTTTTAACGGCTCTCACAACGTGCTGGAAAACTGAACTCTGGGGTGAGAGTGAGAGTTTTCAGGAGAGCTTTCACAAACAAACTAAAGATCATATTTCAGCCCTGGACTGGGAAGAGGTCATTTTTCTGACCCCCATGATCAGGTTGGTTTTACTGCTGAAGCCTCTATAACATAGAAACTTGTTACAAACCTTCACTTACCTACAAAGGAAGCAGAGGCTTAGTTTAGTGAGCTAGCACACTGCACCAGAGCCCAAAGCTCCTTGTATTTACTCCTCCCTCCAGCCACACAGCAATCACAGGCACTTTCCTTATAAGCTTTAGCTCATCCATTTCTAATGCTGGTTCAATGACCTCTAGAGTAACTGGGTGAGAGATAACCAGCTTTTATTCTTAGCTGCTAATGTGATGTACAACCCAACAATTGTCCTTCTCTTAGGAAAAGGATCAGGCCTTAGGAGCAGGTAGGATCAGGTCTTAGAGAAGCTTACAGCAATCAGAAGATTAGCTGCTTTAACCAGAGAGGGGCTGTTTACTGACATGAAGCCTGAACACGGCTGTGCTGTGGGTACAGAGAGCTCATGGACCTTGCAGAAGGAGCCAGACACTTCCCAGCTTTCCCCGTGTGCATCACAGGCTCAGCCTTCCTCTTACAGAGAGCATTATGAGACTTGTTGCACCAGTGAAACAGAAAGAACAACAAGGAGAGGGGGAAACCTGCAGCCCTTTAGGTCACAGCTTTAGCAAGCAACAGCCATCTCACAGGGACAGACAATTCACACTCAGGAGGCAGCAGCCTCTCTGTTACACTGACTTCACACCATTGTAAACTCCAGTGAATCAGGCCCCACAGGTAAGCAACAGAGAGGACTAAGGGAGGGCAGTGATAGAGTGGGAAAGCAAAATTCTCTCAATTTTACACTCGGTCACCCAGCGTTATCTAGAGACAAGGGGAAATCTCATTCCTTGTAATTCACTTACCCACAGCACTCAGAAGGGAAATCATTGCTGTTTGTGAGAAGGGTGAGAGGCGTGCTTTCCTAGCAGCAGTAAAGGACACCATGGTCCCAGCATAATCACATCTCTAAAGTGATTAAGAGCCCCAAGGAGCAAAGGAAAGAAGCACCAGAGCATCCAAAACGTACTTCCCTAAGGAGTCTCTTTCCACTTTACCAGCTACGTCCTGATCCTACTGTCTAACAGTTCATAAAAAAAAAATCCACCTGCTTGCAGGAGAATGCTTTTGTACTCTCACTTGAACTGCAATTGGACAGAATTAAGGATATCAGCCTTCAGATAAGGCTAATACCTCCTCCATGGGGTAGGCAGAGAAAAAGTCTATTCTCACCTTGCAGACACTCCTCCCTGTTAAATTGTCAGCACCTGCTCCACATTTATCCATTTTTATTTGTTCCAAAATTAATCCCCTAAATCCATCATTATTTCCTAAATAAAAATAAATCTATTTCAGAATGGAAATAGAGGAGTCAGCATCTGAAAAATACTCTCCAGTACCATTACTGGGTAAGAATAATGTTAAATGTTATGCCCTCTTCTAAAAAAATAAATAGATGAATGTGTACAGAGGGAAGTGAAAGGCCTGAATCACACAAAAGGCAAACTTCTTTATTGCCTGCTCACACAATGCTGAACAATAAAACATACCACTTGTCAAACAATGCAAATGCTTCCTGTAATCTTATATGCATGTATGTGCAGCATTTTTAGGTTTCTGTGTAAACAGAACAATTTGTGATCACATTTCAAAAGGAACTTACTGCAGTGTATGTGTGAGTACATAGACACACGCACAAAGCAAAATGCGTAAGGAAATCATTCACAAGGCACATTCATCATAGGAATTTGGGAAGAAATTCCACTATTCCAGCCATACAGGCAAATGTCTGCAGTCCTTCTGATCCTCTGCAGCTCCAGGGTCAAAGATGTGCACAGAAAGGGAGGAAGTTCCTGCACTGGAACTTTGGATGCTTTCACTTTGAGACTCAGGTTTACCAAAACAGTACTGGAGTGAGGGATAAAAACTTTAAAAGCTCATCTGAACAGAAGAAAAGTCCCGTGCAAATAAAAGACCCAACTCAAATAGAAAGCTTGAGGAAGGCAAAGAATGTACAAGCAGAATAAAATCTCAGCCTGTAAATACTGCCTTCATGCCTAAAAAACTTGCTTTGCTTCTGCACCCCTCCCCATCCAATGGGTATGTGGATTAGATTAATTCTGGAGTAGCTAATCTGTGGTGGCCAAACAAATGCACATTCTCACCTTGGTTTCAGGACCTAGAATGAGACAAGTGCAAGCACAAAAAAAGAGCTGCCACAGAGCATTTAGAGCACAGTAAATGCATGGTGCAGCTTCCCACACTGTGATTCATTCCTGTTAATGGACTTCACAGCCGGCTCAATTAGATGCAAGAATTAAAAACATAAGAGGGTGCTTGCTTGGACAGCCAGCTTAGGAAATTTTCTTGTTTGTGGTATGCTTTGGGTTTTCAAGGCATCTCTCTGCCCACAGAGCCACAGTCATTTTGTGAGGCAGAGCCATGTCGATGTCACAGACGACACGTTTTGATCTCTTCAACCAAGATCTTTTTATGGGTTTTTTTTTCTCTATTTTAATGTAAAATAGAAACATTTTAGATTGAAAGGGCATGGAAAAGTCAAAAAATCACTAGTTTAGTTATATTGTTTGAAGGAGGGAAATGCAGCAAATAAACAAATGACAGATAGGGAACAGTGGGAATTGGGTTTAAAAATCCCACAACTTTCTAGATTTAGTTATCTGAGATACCCTTTTTTTTTTATTTCAATAGTTCATTTTGTGTCTGAACTGTTTGTCTTGTGTGAATAAAATCTTCACCTTGGGGATCTACTACTACAGATTTTTTGCAGAGTGAGTGGTATTTTCAAAACACCTTAACATTAACTCAGTTCTGTTTCCCCCTGAAGTCAAGAAGTGGCATTTTATCATCAATGGCAATGAAAAGAAAATAAAGCTGATCTAGAGTGCTTCACCTTCCTACACATAATTTTCCTCTTCTGATGGTATGTACCTGTGTGCGTGCATGTACCAAACACACTGAGGTGCTTAGGAATTTGGGACATAAAACTAACATTGGTGCTTCAGGTCCATATTGAAAATACACTTCAAGAAGAAAAAAATATAAGAATTTTACATAAACCAAAGTGAAATGGAGATTGTTTTTCAGGACTACAGAAAGCATCTCTATATAAAAAGCTAAAGTAACAATAGTCTGATCCAAAACAGACTAGTGGATGATAAGAAGATAAAATGAAATCAGAAGGCATTTAGCTTGAATCAAGGCAGACTTGCCCTCACATAAATTTCTAAGCTAGCTTTTTTTCACATGAGGGAATGAAACAAATACAGTTCTGTCCAGTTTGACAGTTGCATCTAAAGGAGTGATACAACATTTATTATCTGTAGTTACAATTCTGAATCACAAAACAAGGAATTGTAGTGTGCAAGAACCTCAGCGTTGCTTTAAACTGTTTGACTGCTTGCAGAGGAGATACAATGCTCAGCAGCACAAAATAAAGGAATATTATGAATGATGGCAAATTCCTTATTGTATGTCTGAGCAAGCTGGTATGGAAAAGGGAAATGATGTGTCCAACAGTCTGAATTAGATCCCAGGTCCACAGTTTTTTTGCTTCCAGTAATGAGCAGGACATTTGGTCCTGTCAGACTTGAGTGGATGGACTGGTACTGGAGTACTAAGATTTTTAATTGCTGTGTTTCTGTGCCTGGCATGGTGGAGGAGAGGTAAGGGACAGGATAAAGCAGTTTACATGCTTGTGCCTGAGAAGGAGGGACACAGTTTGGTTGTGGTGCATTCCTGCTCCAGTCCCCCATGGCTCTGCTTGCACAGAAAGCATTCCTGAGGAGATGGTTTTGCTCACTGTAAGCTCTCATTAAGCTGCCTGGCCACTGGGGACTGTGGTGTGACAGAGTTGCACTTGTCATCAGCATGGATGCAGGACAAGGAAAAGCCCCTGATGCTGTGTCCACAGGAGCCTGAGGCAGCAGAGACCCAGCCCTATCACCCTGAGAGGCTGTTCTGTGTTAGCAGGGGCTCTGTGTCTGCAGCAGCAACTGAGTCAAGCCACAGCCCCGGCGCTTGTTTGACAATGTGTCCTTGTGGTACAAGCTCTGCACTGGAATAGGACACTTCTGAGGCAAAGGGAACAAGCTGCACACACACCTCATCTCACTCACTGGAGTTCCAAGCCCAGGAATGAGAGTGGGGAAAAGCAGGGAGCATGTCCTGAATTCCCTAAAGGAACACCCAAGCACCTTGGTGAGCCATGGTCAGCAATGCAGAGCATTGGGATTTGCTGTGGTAGGATAAAAGAGGGGGGGAAAGGGCCAAAGAGACCTTTGCTGATGGGCATGAGTATGCTGTGAGGCCACTGCCTGTGTCCCTCCCTCTGATCATGCAATATTCAGTCAGCTTCCTTTCTCCTTCTCTCTGTGGGGATGTTGGGCTATGCTGGCAGCAGCACGATCACCACTGCAGGCTGTCTCACATGGAAGTGAGACAAAAATTGGGGTGACTGGGAAAAGCCCAAACTTGGAGACCATCCTTTATTTGCAGGACAAAGCATCATCTTCTGTTTTGGGACTGCTGGAGCATCTTTTCTCCCTAGCCTTGTGCCAAGGGCTTCTTCCCTGATGTGTCACTGGGCCTGGGTGCAGACCATGAGTGTGCAAAGTTACACTGGTCATCTCTGCGAGCACTGCTGGAATTGTTCAGAGTTTTCCTTCAGCTGCCTCAGGCTGTAGGCAGCAGTGGTATGAAAGGGCATAGCTCTCAACTCATTGGTTCCACATCTTTAGGGAGAAAGGCAGATAGAGCTTTTCCTCAGGACTGCTGATGTGTGTGCTTTGTCCTCAGCACAGCAAAGGCAGGGGCCTCTTGTTTTGCCATGGACCAAAGCCATTGGAGCTAGACTGATGCTTTTGCCTGGGGTCACTGAAAGTGACAGTGAAAGTGCTGTATTTTCATTGCTTTTCTCTTTGGCATACTCACAGGCATCATTACAATGAGGTTTTAAAACTCCTTTTGCAAAGCTATTTTTGACTCCCTGTGTGTGTGCATGCGTGTGTAGGCACACAAACTTAAACTTAGAGCTGCTCATCCTCTCCCATTTCCTCCTCCCCATGGCATCTGTTTTCCCTCTTACCAAGGCAGGAAGATATTAATTTTTTGCTCTGCTAGTCAGAAGATTAGAAATATTAAGATGTATGCAGCATAACAGTGTTTATTTAGTTTGGTTTGGGTTTTTTTTTTTTTATCTGAAGGCCAAAGAGAACTTAATTTAATTGGTGGGAAGATAAAATAGGACTGCATTTACAAACAGGTTATCTTTCTACTGTCAACTCATCTCCCCTGCTCTGTCAATTGGTTGAATTTAATTGTTCCAGGCCTCCTAGTTTTATTAAGCTCTTCCTCTATTCTCATTCCTGATTACCCCGCTTCTGCATAATATATTCTCTTCACAGGTTACTGCAGAATGGTAGGAAAGCCTTGAAGGAGTGCATGATTAAAAAAAAAGGCATCCTAAGCAAATCTAGAAAAGCCCAAAGCCAAACACTTGCGTGTACTATACTAATATATTGCTTAGAAGGTATAGCAGACTCTCCATCTGTGGCTATCATGACTTGAGACTGGTGATTTTTTAAGAGCTGCACACAATTTTAAATACTTGAGGGGAGAGGTGACAAGACTTAAGGCTGCCTACTACTGAACATGGCTGATGGCTAGTTGAGATGGACCACAATTGTCCATTCTGGGCCTGATTCGGTGATGCTGTGGATAGAAATGTGTGGGCAAGACATAAGCAGTTGGTTTTTCAGCAAAAAATCCCCAAACCTTTCTGGCATGACTAGATGACAGCAATGTCAAAACCTCTTGTTATTCACAATACCCTTGGGTATTTGATACTGCATTGGTTTTGCATGGCCTGGTTTTGGTAGCTGGAGGGGCTGCAGGGGTGGCTTTTGTGAGAAGCTGCTGGAAGCTTCTTCCATGTCCAGCAAAGCCAGTCCATGGTGGCTCCAATGATGGGCATGTCACTGGCCAAGGCTGGGCCAACCAGAAATGGTGATAGTACCTTGTGATAACACGTTTAAGAAAAAAGAAAACCACAAAGTTGTAATTGCAGTCAAAGAAGAGTAGAGTGAGAATATGTGGGAAGAACAGCTCTGAAGACACCAAGGTCAGTGCAGAAGGAGGGGTAGGAGGTGCTCCAGGCACTGGGGATGGGATTCCCCTGCAACCCAGGGGCAGACTGTGGTGGGGCAGCTGTGCCTCTGCAGCCCATGGAGAAAACCCAGACCATTGTGGGTGGATGCCTGGAGGAGGCTGTGACCCCAGAGAGACTCATGGAGAGAAGAACCCTACTCACAGGGCTCCTGGAGCAGCCTGTCCTTGAAGGACTGCATCCCACAGAAGAGCAGCCCACGCCACAGCAGTTTTGGGAGGATGGCTGCCTGTGGGATGGACTCACATTCAGCAGGTCACAGAGAACTGCTGCTCGTGAGATGAAGCCACATGGGAGAGCTGCCTTCCATGGGAGGAACCCCACAGTGCAGCAGGGGAAGGACTCCTCTCCCTGGGCAGCAGGAGAAGCCACAGGTGATGAACTGATCATAACCCCCATTCCTTGTCACCTTGTGCCACTGGGGGAGGAGGCAAAGCAGGAAAGGGAGGGAGGGGTGGGGCCAAGGTGCTTTTAAGGGCTTATTTTAATTGTCACGATCCTGCTCAGATTTTCTTAGTAATAAATTCACTTCATATCTCTAAGCTGAGGCTGTTTTGCCCATGATGGTATTTAATGAGGGATCTCTCCTGGTCCTTATCTCAGGCCATGAACCCTTCGTTAAATTTTGTTTTAACCCTTTGCTAAATTTTCTCTCCGGTGTCCAGCTGCAGAGGGGAGTAGGTGAGCAGCTTTTGTGGGTGGCTGGCATCCAGTCAGCATCAACCCAGGACAGATAAACCTGCCCAGTGGATTGAATTCCGTCCATCCCCTATAGCAGAGCATGGCAGTGCAGAACACAGCATGTGCAGTTTCATAGGCAGGTTTTGCAGCCTGGCCCGACCTCTGTGTTGCAGCAGCCACAGGACAGCAGTATGTGAGCTGACAAATGCATGCCTAATTCAGGTACAGCTGTAGCAGCTACAGCCATATCTCGATTACAATTAGGTTAGCCTACCCTACATTAGGTAGGCTTCAGCCAACTCACGTATACTTCAAATAGCTATTTCCCCAGTCCTTCTTTAAGCCAGCACCACCACCATTATCAGGTTTGTCAGCACTTTTCAAAGATTTTTCTACATTATTAATGACTGTACCCACACTGTCCAAGGAAAGATGCAGCCTGGGCTGGCAAATGACTACTTCAGGTTTTCAGAGGAAATATAATAACTCATCAAAGGACTTTCTAAGGCCTGGATGGGCTCACACAGACTAGTAAGGGAAACTGATACTTGAAGCTGTATTCTAGATATACTACAGTCGCAGTATAAAACAGAATAGCAGCACACTGGGACTTTATATCTGCTCTCTTTTCAGTATTTTTACTTAAATATAATCATATTAGTCTGCTTTTCAAATCTTCTTTGAGCACTGGAATGCATCCACAATTATATAAGCAATTACAACTTAGGCTGAGTCTAAACATTAGGGGCTGTTTTCACCACTCTGTGCTCCTGATCAGTACAATCCTCATACTTAAAGCTCGAGCAGTTTTCCTGCTCCTTCTCTTCTTCTACTGTTCCTTTGCTACCACAAAGACAACAGATGTTTACAAACAGGGTCTTCCCTCACAGCCAGTAGTGGAGGCAGTGTTGGGACTGGTGACTGAGAGACATGAAAGCTGAAAAAATCCTACGTGTTAGTGAATGTCAAATGTGATAGATAGAGCCTGAACTAGTCAAAGCAATTCTCGAGAGTTCAGCAATACTCTGCTTATGAGCGTGCAATACCTTGATCTCTGTCTCTCAAACTGAAATGATGATGTATGTTCGATGCCTCTCTGATCCACTTGACTCACCTTACCTGGGACTATCTACTACAAGAAATGCACCTAGAATCTGCCATGACAGTTAAATTCCTCTTTGTCTTCCTTTCATCTTTCTCCTTCTCTTCCTAATTCAAATTATCCTAAATGGGATTAGAGGAGTCTTGCCTAGATTCCCCTGGTGATTCGGCCATGTTGTAAGCATAATGCAGAGACCAGTGAGTCAGCAGGAAATGAGAAGGAACAATTCACTTACCATCCCTGTCCCCTAATCCTTCTTTGCCTGTGAAAAAGCTACAACTCTCTCAAGAAATCTATTAAATGGCAGAGTTGTTATTTCCATTGTCAAAAAAAAAATAAATTAAATCCAGCTCAGAGGTTAAACAGAGGGTAAAGGAGGAATCACAGAAGTAAATACATCCCTCCAAAACATAGCTACTTTTATCATGCAACTTCACCTCTGTTGTAATAAAGTGGTAATGTAGAACTAAGAGAGAAATACTTGTTGCCATCCTAGAGAAGTAAAGGACTTTGGAAAATCATGGTACGGAGGTACAGAAGCAAATCCTCTCTCACTGCACACACCATGATAGATAAACACCTTTTTCTCCAGGTAAAATGACACTCTAAACACAGATACAGCATTTGCCTCCACAGCAGCGAGAGGAGTCAGTCATAGTGGGGTAGGGGCGGAGAGAAAGAGGAAGAGGCCTCAAGCATAGCCTTAAGCTGTAGGAGTGCTCAGCCGTCACTGATGGGGGGCATAGACACTGTTCCTGCCTCCCTCTACTTCTGTAACTGTATGCTTCACCCATACCTGTTGTCTTGGCTGCTCTAGAGCCTGGTTCTGCTGGTGGTGGAGTCATTCTCCTGAAATTTTCTGCCTGTTTTTATTCATGGCCACTTTATACCCATTTGCTCTTGTGCCAACACTGTCTTTTAGCTTAAACAGCTCTTCTTCCTCCTTGACGTTTATCCCCTTAAGGTGTTCATAGAGAATAATCATATCACTCCTCAGCCTTTGTTTTGTTAGACAAGTAGAACACTTGAATTCCATCCAAAACACTTGTTTGTTAGAACACTGTTGTCTCCTTGCACATGACAGGTTCTCCATTCTCCTGGATGGCCCCATGGCCTTCTTTAGCAGACTTCTTGTTCTGCTCCTGCTGCAGCTCAGCCACACACGTGACTGACTGGTGCTCAAGATGACGTTCCTGATAATGCCTCGGCAAAGCCTCAAACAATGACACTAAAAATTCCCTGTCTGTCACAGAAATACTCATCCTAAAATTGTATTTGCTTGTTTCTCACCTGCATCCCAGAGGTGGCTCATAGCTATACTAGCTGATCACAGGATGAATAACATCTTGGTCCTTTCTCCCTACTGTCATTTGCAATTTATGGAATTTATGAATTTATTTATTCTGGCGCATAGAAGAAATTCTCATGTTAATCCCAAGAATGTAACCTTTTACTCTGCACTATACAATTTCATTCCATTTCTATTACCTTCAAGGTCTCCCAACGCTTCCTTCGCGATTTCACTTTTTTCTTGAGAGTGTATCAGTTTTGTTTCATCAGCTAATTACATCAGCACACTCCTTTCTTGCAAGTCTATTCCTAATCCCTGTCTTCTCCAGATTTAGGCAGTAATTTCCCATGTAGGGTATCACCTTTCAATTTAGGTATCACCTAAAGTCCAAAATAAATTAGATTTGACACAGGTTTTTTTATCCCTAGAAAGCTGTTCTCCTCCTCAAGGAAAGTATCTGGTTAGTTTTTAATGGTTCCACTTTGTCAACCCTGGACTGTATTCAGCCTGTTTACCTCCGTGTCTGTAATTATTTTTACCTTCAAAACTTTATTTTGTTGTTTTTAGAATGGGTCTACACAGATAAAGACATCTGCACACTGTTAAGAGGGAGAACAATTAAAAAAACACCAAATAACTGAAAAAAACCTAAAAAACCCAAATGGATCAGGGTGTTATTCTCTTTGTTCGGGTTTTTTTTTTTTTTTTCAATCTTTCCCTTTTTGGCTATTGTTTCACCTCTCCTCCCCATCCTCTCAAATCCAAGAGATTCTTATTGTCATTCAACTCAGATGAGTAACTTCCCATTCATCTCTAAATTATACTACACGTTCTTAGCCTGATGCTGCTGCAAAACCTCAGGAGTTTCACAAAGGGACCCTACACAAACAGATATTGCTCATCAAGAGGGCAGCTGGGGAGGGCCAGGTTTGGGTGGTGGGCATTGATGGTTCAGAACAGGCAGAGGGGGCTGGGTTATCTGCACATAGCAGGTATTTCCATCTCCTTTGAAACGGTGGGAACCCGCACGCTTCATGTGAGCCAGGAGCGTTTTCGCACAAATAATGACTTGCATTAATAATGTTGTCGGCCCCCGAGTGCTGGTGGCCCCTTTCCAGGTGCTAGTGGCTGAATTCAAAAGGGCTGATTCACATAAGGCTTGGAAAACTAAAATAAAAATCAAGAGGCTTATCAGAAGCTTAACCAACCCTTTTCAACAGCCTCATTAAGTTGGCCAAAGGAAAATGTTTAAAATCCTAGCCACCAGTGAAGACATGTAAAGTCAGCTGGACAACACAGGGGTGAACAGGCTCCAAACACCAAATGTATGTAGCCTGGTAGGGAGCAACAGGATGAAACAGCTCAGCCCTAAAACTACTGCTCCCATACATTAAATTAATTAAATCCTACCTTCCAGATCTGCATCACCCAGTGGTGAACACTCACCATTGTGAGGCCATTCTCTCCTGGGCAATGAGGACTTTGAGGTGGACCCTCAGTGTACACTCTAGACTCTTGTGTGTCCTACCAGCACGACCTCTGTCTTCACTGCCATTGCAAAGACCCCAAGCGATTCCGCACCAGAAGAGGTGACTGATGAAAAATGATCCTGCTCACCTGCAAGGAGCATCTACTTCTGTTTAATTTATCTTGATTTCTTTGGATTATGTGATCATACTGTCTGTAAGTCTCTTCTGATAGCCATTGAGTCAGTTTGTCAGTTTCAACCCAGTTTGACAGAGGAGCACAAGTCTGAAACATATTGTTAAGCTCCGAACTGTTTTGTGGAAAAAGCCAGACAGGTAGAAGTTTCCCAGACTTTTCAGGTCTCATCCATCCTGGAAGAAGTAGATGATTTACATTTTTAGATGAGAAAATAAAACAAAATTTGAGTGATGGCAACAAGAATTTTTTGGGTAAGTGTGAGCCTCTGAATGGACCTGAAGTCATTACTTCTGCCCTTTTATACTCATCTGTAGGTATAGTTCTATGTTGGATGCTAGAGGACAGGAAAGATAGGAAATACATGACAGCATTAAATTTTCTTTCACAAGCCTTCATACAAAAGGTGTATTGGTTTATCCCAGATTTTGCTATTGAGACACTGGATGGGAAAGTGCCAAAAAAGTTGCCTCAAGTTTCGTCTCCAGACTACAACCTTCATGACACAGACATCTCTCTTGATCTGAGGTAAAGCCTGTTTTTAGCTTCCAGCTTCAGTTTCTGCCCTCTGAACAGCCAGGAGGTGCTTGAGAGATAGGAAGAAAGGAAGGGAAAGGGAAAAGGGAAAAGGGAAAAGGGAAAGGGAAAAGGAAAAGGAAAAGGAAAAGTAAAAGGAAAAGGAAAAGGAAAAGGAAAAGGAAAAGGAAAAGGAAAGGGAAAAGGAAAGGGAAAAGGAAAAGTCCCTGTTCCCATGCTGTGAGTTATCTGGCTAGCTCCTGGCATCAAATGAAAACAAATGGGCCTTGATTTACCTAAACAGCACCCTGTGTTCTGCTAGCTCTTCTCAGCTTCATACAAACATCGTGCTATTTCTACCTGCCCTTTTTTGTCAATATCCAAGTACTGACAAAAATCACATTTAAGTTCAAGAGCTAGTTAACATCTTGGTAAAAGGAAATCTTCCTTAAAGAATTCACATCCATATCCTGCAATGCTTACTGGAAGTATCCTTGAGGCTTTTCTCTGCTGAAATAGCACAATACTTTCCAGAGCAGCTCTGACATTTCTAAATATTTGTTCACACTAGAATATACATTGCTTTAATGCTGGAAAAAAACCCCAGAACAGTCCCTTAAGGCACACTGACTTATATTTGCATACAAGTAATAGTCCAGTTTGACTAAGCAACACAGCTTTCCGGCACTTTTATGTTAGTGTGACCGCATCCACACTAAGGGTGGCTGATAAAACAACATAAAATCACTTTCCTAAATGAACAATTAAAAATGGACACAAAATTTGCATAGAGATAGCAAGCTAGGGAGAGATGAAACCCTTGTCCCCTTTGGCTTATCTTTGTACAGCAAGAAAATGAAAATTGGTGCTAATGCTTCTACAGTTCTATGGGCATGTGAAATGGTGCTACCAAAAAGACAGATATCAGTGTTTATATTATGGCACAAAAGTTAAAAAATATCATTGTAGTTTCAGGTGTAGTGAAAAGCAGGAGGGTCCACATGAGAGCCAAGGTAGAGAGGCACTCATTAGAGGGAAGTTGGATTCTGTCTCTACCCTGGCAATTTCCTTCTTTATTCAAAGTGATTGTTTCTGCCTCTCATTTGCATAAGCACTTTGCTCATTAACAGGCTGTAAAAGGAAAAATGAGATGGGGGTGGGGAGAAGGAATGGGCCACTGATAGAATAAAAAATGTTTTAAACCAGGGAAGCAATAAGGTCACATCCACACCAGGCTGATAAGAGCCGAGGTCAGTGAAGGCCATGATACCTTGTTGTCAAAATCAGTCAGAAAAGGGAGACTGAGCTGATGCTCATTCCTCACTCTTCTATTTACACAACTATCTCCCCTCTCCAGTTGTTCCCCCCTCTTCTGCTCCCTCCCACCACTTTCTCTCCATGTTGCTGGCTCCTTTAAGCCGGAGCTGCTTGGGCCAATTCTGCTCTCATCCCAGATGGTTTCCATGTGCTGAGTCCTTTTTCATCTCCCCCGGCAGGAAAAGAACCAGACTTCTACATTTATTGGTATCTGTCCTTGAGGGACAAGCCCACAGCTGGTGTGGAGTGGAGCTGAGGATACACACCCCCAAATCAGCTCCTGGGGGAGACACAGAAGAGGCAGCTTGGTCTGGCACAGCCGCTCTGCCATGGTGTGTGTTAAGATTTGCACTGGATTTGTGACAACTGTGGCAAGCACACCCACGGGGGTGGAAGACAACAGAAGCTTCTGCCTGATGCTGCAGGCAGGACACATGGACAGCTCACACTCTCAGCCAGTGGATATTGGCTCATGCCACTGGCTTGAGACAACATCTGGCTTCCTCACTCCTGCTCCTTCCCACTGGCTCTTTCCTATTAGAAGGACAGTTTGCTGCTAACATGGCTTCAGCCCAGGAAATAACTCCATTTTCAGAGCTGGCCAGACCCAGACTGAACAGCAAGGAAGCAGTAGAAGGAAAGGAAAACAAAAGAATAGGAATAAAGTGAGAAATGCAGTGAAGCACTATGTAGTGCTATGCATAATGAGGCTAAAGGGAACATGACAAGACCATGGTCCTTTCTTTCATAGTCCTTTCCTTTCCTTCTGGTCACTACCATTCTCACCATATTTGTCAGACCATGCCCTTATGGTGGTGGAGACTGCTCCCTCCCTACATGATTGGCTCCAGGGAGTCTCTGCCCTTACCAATGGAGAATCTATCCCAGTAAATCTCTCTCATAATTAAAGTCTGATAATTTTTGTCCTTACAAACAGGACAACAAGGAGATGGTTGCCTTTGCTTTTACAACATCTATTACCATTTTGGAGCATATTTTCCCTGGTGTTCATTGGCAGGAAGGAAAGGAATTAAAGGAAAAGATTGCTAACTATAGCACAGACAGGACTCAGTCATAATTTGTCATGTAAGAGCAACTGACAGCAAATGTTTGAGACAGGAACACACACAACTATATTATTTATATTAGACTAAGGGGGGAAAAAAGTGAGTAGCTAAAGCTCCTGTGCTCTCTTTCCTCTGTTTCCTACATATTTGAGGTGCATTATTCTGCTGCTGGTAACACAACTTAGGTGAAGGCTCTTGGCCAGCAGTCTTCTAGTCAGTATAAGAATAAAAAAGAAACTCTCACCAACCAGCATTAATGTCCACAGAAGTAGTATCTTCTAGAGACCAGCAAAAGTGTCGAGTACAGAGTGAGTGGCCTCCAAACAGCATGAATGGAGCCATCTTGTCACTTTGAGAAACATACCATTTGAATGTATGGGTTTGGAAAGAATCAAGGGAACATGCCCCCCATCTTCATGATTGACTCTCTCTATTAGGCTAAATACAGCACTGGCAGTTCTCACCTCTATGAACTTTACGTACTTGACCAAAACTTAATTGGTTTCGTGATCAGTATGACCACAGAATCATTCAGTTTGCAAAAGACCTCTGATACTATGAAGTCCAACCATTAATCCAGCACTGCCTAGTCCACCACAAAAAACCATGTTCCTAAGTGTCACATCTACATGACTTTTAAATACCTCTGAGGATGGTGATTCTTCCACTTTCCCAGACAGCCTGTTTCAATAATGGATGATCTTCTTTGCGAAGAAATTTTCCCTTATATCCAGTCCAATCTGAAGCTTATGCTGTACCATGGCTTTTGGTATAAGGACAGTTTGGTAATGTGCAGAGTTAAGCAAGCATTTATCAGATCTCTTTGGAGACACAGTGACCCTCTAACTTTCAGTTCTCATGGTCTTGGAACTGAAGCCCACATTGCTGAATTCAGCCAAACTCCACTGCACCCAGTCAATTTATGTTACTCACAGAACAAACCCACAAACCTCCACTCTGTGCTGGAGAACCAAAGCCAGATATTTACTGGAAAATAAGATGGAAGAGTATCATCCCACAGTAGTCAGAGAATTACTCCATTTCTAAAGGTCACATTATTATGCAAATAATCATCTTTGCTGACATAAAACTTGATCGATCAGGACATCAGATTTAGGAGATGATGAACTTAGCATGCTGTTCTTGGTACCTTGATAGGTGCAGATGTAGCTAGTGTGCCTGGGGTTTGCCTAGGCCATGGGAACTGTGCTCCTCATGCCTGCACAAGAGATTTGCAGCCCTGCCCTGCAGCTTTCCAGGCACAGTCTCTTTGTTTAGTTTTGCACGGGGTCAGCAGCACACTATGCTCACAACAGCAGCCTTTAGACAGCCCATCACCACGGTGCTGCTGATGTTTCAGAGCTGTGTGCTTTAAAGCTAAGAAAGTATCTTTATGGGGTGTTAATAGTCCCACACAGTTAACGTCCTCAGTGACCCAGGCAAGGTGTAGCAAATGAACTGAGTTGTTTTACTAGACACCACCAGCTGTGATAGAGACAGTGCCTAAATCTTCAGAAGTGTTCGATTGGAGAGAAATCTTATTTGGCATGTAGTCAATAGCCCAGGGAAAGAATAGGGCCTTGTCCAGCAACATCCCCAGAGGTATCTGGTACATGTAACAGAGGCTGGGGATAATACAAAAAAAGCCCCAACCAAACTCCCACCTGGCTTCTCAGAATGCTAATCAGGCTTATATTTCACCAAAGGAAAACAATCCTTTCTGATTTTGTCTATTCCCCAAGGCTGCTGAGACACCCAGAATTTGTCAACTAGCCACAGCAAATAATTTGAGAAGTGTGATGTTACAGAGGGAGGATCTTATTCTATGTTGGGCGGAGAAGCCACCGTAAAAGCGATTAGACAAACTCTTCAAGTGCAGCTAAACAATACAGAGTATCTGTTCAGTGGGCTGAGCAATGCCTGATGCAGATAGTCCATAAATTGTCAATCTCTGGAGACTAGAAGCACATCCCAAAAAAGTAATTTCTCTATACTTGCCCATGTTTCATACACTTCCTGGAAAATCTTGGTTCTGGTTAGAGACTTATTTATATGTGGTTTTTTTCTGTTTTAAGATATTTTATTTTAAGATGACATGTTTCAAGTTGCTCCATTTCAGGCTCTTAGTTGTGCCTTAATGAATGATAGTTGTTCTTCCCTGAAGTTTCCTCACCAATCTCTGTTTTATTGATAGATTAGCTGTGGCTCAAAAATAATAGCATTACTCTCCTTTCTCAAATACCTGGATCAAGTCACAACAACATTCCCAGTGATGTTCCCCAGTGAGAACAGCTTTAAAGTTTGTGGACTTGGTGCCAGCTTCCAAAGAGCATTATATACATACACATAGGCTCTTGCCTAGGTCATATCTCTCATTTCCCCTCTTGTCCTCTTCACCCTCAGGTTAGAGCCTGGCTGTAGTGAAAGTGGAGCAAAGATTTGCTCCAGATCTCCGATGCATCCCAATTGTAGCCACCAGGAAAAGGCAGCCAGGTGCCTATGACAGCAGGGAGCAGATTTGCAATAAGCAAAATATTACTAACAGAGCTTATAGGCAGAGCCATGGGAGCATTTTACTAATTGATGGACTGGCAGTGCTACAGCGCTTCAACCATTAAAAAATTCACCATGAAAGCTTGGATGGAAACAGGGAGGCCATGAACCAGCCAGAACAGAGCAATGTGTGCATAGGAGCTGTAAAGAAAGGGGTAGAGAAGCTGGAGAGCACACCCAAAGGGACAGCAGGCAGCAAAACAACATGCAAAGGGAAAGACTGTTTTAATATCTAAAGATGGTGTGCCATCCTCTGAGTGTTAAAAATACAGGCATGGATGCAATTTTGTATGTGTGCTTCCAAAGTAGTGTACAGTACAAAAATGGAAGCAAGAGTGAAGGAATTTGAGGCAATTTCCTGGAAGCCCTCAGGAGAAATTGAATTTAGCCTGACTGACTTGCCCCCTGCTGAGAAAAAATTATTCTTCACTCAGAATAAAAATACTAATTATTATTATTATGACTGCTTGTAATAGCATCACCTTTCATTCACCACTGAAATCCAAAACTCATCGTGCTGCACATTCTACGTGCAGTGAAAATCCTTTTCCCATGTCCACAAGACAAGATGGGATAGGGGAAAATTTACAGTGACTCATGATTCAAGAGAGGTAGTAGAGCCTGTTATGGAAATCTCTTTCTTTGATATTTCCCAGTGCAATTATCTATCCTGTTGGGTCTTCTGTCTATTTGGCTGGGCAAACTCTGAAGTGCATTGAATGATTTTCCAACTCCTTATTCACTGAGCCATGAAGCTGAAGGAAATACAGAAGGCCGTGGCAAGCCTTCAGTTTATCCCTCCATTAATTCCACTCCTCCGTTACCCTGCACCGTGAAGTTTACAGTGGTGGATTTCGTTTTGGCCAAATGTGAAGAGGACATAAGGTGTGAGAGAAGGTGCAAATATCCACTGTGAAATCCAGAAGAGTGGCTAAAGTTATGAGGATCAGCTCTGTTTTTTTGTTAGCAGGGGATACAGTCCCCAGCCTAGACATGGGAACTGCTCATTGGTGTTTCCCCTGTCCAAATCCTGCACAGCAAAGGCTTTGTTTAAGCTGCCTGACTTTGCACTGGAACAGATAAGGAGTGCACAGGATCTCTGCTGCACAAACTCTGAATAGCAGCTCAGAGCTCTTATATCTCCAACCTCCCACGGCAGGCACAGCGGAGATCTTCCTCTCACCTGTGAAACACTTGGACTTTCAGCTGAGCAGTCCTGAGCCTTGGTGCTATGGGTTTAGCAGGAAAAGTCTGTGGGAGCTCCCTATATTAACTGAAGCTGTTTGCTTACCAACAGTGTATGTATGATGTGCATTACATATGACAGACAGCAGGGCCTGAAGACATGGAGCTATAAGAATCACTAACAGTCCAGACATTGAAAAAGCATGCTGACCCTAAAGCAGTTAAAAAACATCCCAGTGGTTCCATTTCTTTCCCCCCTGGGGGGGCCCTCTCCATTTTTAATTTGCTGTATGCTTTGTTGCTGGTCAGCAGGTGCCACAAGGCATCCAAGACACTAATCTTTCTAATAAAATATTTCCTTCAGGATACCGAAACTGCCAGAGGTTTTTTTTGAAAAAGAGAGAAAGAGAGCAATCTCAGAATCAACTTGCAACTGATAAGAATAGAAAGGCCAAGTTTTTCTCAGCATAGCCAATATTTACTTTCCTATTCACATCTCATTGCCTCACATCAAGAATAAGAAGTGAAAAACTAGTCTCACAGATCAAAAAGCATCACCTGCGATGAAAGAAGGTTCTGGAATGAGAGTCCAAGTCTGTGAGCCAAGACAATTGGATTGCTCAACTGCATCTGTCACTTACTTGTAAATCACCTTCCCTAGCAAAGTCGTGAGTTTTCAAACTCTGAGACAGAGCCAGCAGTGCTTAGCAAGTTCAAATGCAAGTTGTCAGAAATTGTACAAAAAACTTCAGCTGGCTTCAGCATGTGCCACCATCAGGCCACGCACAGTGAAAATCCCAGTGGCCTTTTCCAGCCCTTTGGAAAGGTGTGGTTAAATGAAACAAAAGAGATGGGAGGAGCAGCAAAGTAGTTAAAGCATGAGTCCCTGCAGGTCCTAAGGAAGTAGCTGTGTGAGTTATCTTCTTAATTTTGCCCAAGGCCTCCAATTTAAAATGGAAACTACGGAGAGAAACTTTTCTGGAAGTCAGATCTAGAGTGGCTCAAATTAGAGATGCGCTGCTTCCACCCATCTGTCACCTCTAAATGAAAATGTCAGCCTTAATTCATGGACGTTTTTTAAATCCTTTGATGGAAAGGACTTGAAAAGCAGTGGTTATTATCACAAGCACTCAGCACTGCTATCAGGCACACGGCTACTTTATGAGCAGGCAGTGCTCTCCCCCATCCTCCTACCCTGGAAAGTTATAATGTATCTCTGGGGCAGGTTGATATTTGCACTTCGTGGGCACCCAATAAATAATAATCCAAATATTTGCACACATGGAATATTTTGTGACATTATAGAGCTGACAGACTGTGATTATTCGGGAGCTGCTTTGTGCACAGAGCTCCCATTGGTTTCAAAGTGAGTGCGGGGTTCGGAAGCGCTGCAGAGTAAGACCTGTGACATTTATGTTTATGAAATAGGAGAGACCTTATCATTTACTGTTTCTGTAGTCACAAAGCCAGAATAGCTGATGAGGGGCCTTTGCTGGTATCTTCAGTATAATCACAATGTACACAACAGAGGTGTCTTGGCACGTTGTAAGTGAGCTAAGGAAAACAAAGGGAGATTAGCAAGGGGTGCTGCAGGGCGGGAGGGGGGACTGGCAGGGCATGGCAGGGGGAGCCCTGGCCTGGGGGAGCTGGGGTGGCTGGAGGAGCAGTGGCAGGATTGGGATGAAGTTCCCTGTGCTGGGAGATGCTGGGGGACTGCAGAGAGGAGTGGGCACTGGAAGAGCTGGGAGCCGAGCGCTGGATGGGAACAGCAGGGCTGCTTTGTGGGGGGCACTGGTGCAGCCAGCGTAGAAGCGAGCAGAGCTCGTATGCCATCTGCTGCTGCACTATTAACTGCTATTAGTCACTGAGCTTCATGAGCATGAAATTCCCTTAGTTGCTGAAAAGCAAGGAGAAAAGCCCAGGATGTGGCTTAACTTTGATTAAGCACCAACAAATTTGGGACAATTTAAACAAGAGGGATTTCAGACATCTCATTGAAGCATTTTGCAAAATTCCTTCTTTGCCTGAGGGAGGTACACACACAGAGTATGCCCCATTGTACTTCTCCTTCCATAGCACTTTTGTCAGCAAGATAAGAAGAGAGAATTTCCAAGTGTTTTGGAAAGGAGCTATGGATTTGCTAAATGGATTTCTATCCTGTTCAGTTAGAGTGATATGGTTCAGCACATTCCAAAAAAAGATGGAAGTAGACAGAAGTATGAATAGAGACAGCTTTCTCAATTATGCTAGTTAAGATAAATGTTGGTAGACTTATTAATCCTTATGCTTCAGGGCTTTTGCCAATCAGCAGCTTGGGTCAGGAAGAAACATCCCACACCTTGTCATGGAGTAATGCAATTAGAATTGATGTCTCCTTCTGTTCCAGTTCTGGCTGGGATAGAGTTAATTTTCTTCATAGCAGCTATGGGACTGTATTTTGGATTTGTGCAGAAAATGATAATAATAATACAGAGATGATTTTATTTCCAACCATGTCATGTACGGCATCCATGAGTTTTCTGCTTCTCACACCTGGGTGTGCACAAGAAGTTGGGATGGGACACAACTGGGGCAGTTGACCCCAGGGATACTCCATACCGTAAGACATACTGACCACAGGGATATTCCATACCATAAGACATCATGTTTGGCATATAGAGCTAGGGGAAAGAAGGAGAAAGGAGAGAGGGACTTTCAGAGTGATGGTGTTTGGCTTTTCAAGGAACCATTGCACACGATGGAGCCCTGCTCTCCTGGGGATGGCTGAACACCTGCCTGCCCATGGGAAGAGGTGAATGAATTCCTTGTTTAGCTTTGCTTGTTCATGCATCTTTTGCTTTACCTATTAAACTGTCTTTACTTCAACTCACAATTTTTGTCACTTTTACCTTTTCAGTTCTCTTCTCATCCCACCAGGACAGAACGAACAAGCAGCTCTGTGGGGCTTAGTTGCCAGCTGGGATTAAACCATGACACATTGCCTGCCAGATTTGGCTGTTTGATAGGGGAGGACATGGGGCATCTTGTGACCACACAGGGTTCTGCTCCAGGAACTGCCCTTAACACAAAGGCTACCTTAATGGATGGAGAGACTGTTGATTTTCTTCCTGTAAATACTCCTCCTGGAAGCCAGAGTTAGCCTCCTGTAGTTGAAGGGGAGGGGAGATGGAGGGTGAGAGAAGAGGCAACCTAATGTGGCTGTCACCCAGCCACAAAACAGCTTGATTTAAACAGCAGGCTGGAGAACTAATGCATTTGCAGATAAAGGCTGAAGGCACTGCTTTGAGAAAATTATAATTTCCTTCCTCAGACAGAGGGAAAAGTGAAATGCATCTGCCAGATTACGAGCTGTGAACGATTTTCTTAATCTTACTGAGAACACAGTACATATAGCAAGATTTGGTCACAACATGGAAACAGCCAGAATCCAGCAGTCCTATGCATCTGGCAGGGTGGAATGTGGCGACAGCCACACCAGCCCAGCTGGGTGCTAGGCAAAAGAAAACAGATTATTTTGTGCTTGTGGGAGTCATAGGGAATGGTTGGACTATGCAGTAAATCTGATCCTGGGGCTATTAGGACTGGATCAAAAGTTCTGCAGCCACGTGAGGCCACTGCTGAGCTGGTATAAGCTCACACTCTCAGAACAAATTTGTCCAAAGCATTTTGCCAAGATAAATTGCACTCAGCCCATGCTCACCAGGCCTGTCCCACAAGAGACCCTGTGCTTCGCAGCCTGCTTGCACCTCTCACCCACACCATTCAGGATTGGGCTCCCCTAGACTGGTAGTCAGGCACCCATGAGTTTTGGCACAGGGTGAGAGGAGTGTGGGAATTCAGGCTTTCCCAACAAGCTACATCCTAGCTGAGGCACTAAAGGAAGCTGTTGTCTCTTCAAGACCATACATTACAGCCATTGTTAGTCAGTCATTGTAAAGTGCTCTTAGAGCAGTGGCAGATGTCCTATTACACTGAGAGAAGTAAGACACCTGGGTTCGTTACCACCTAATTAGGTTCTCCATGTGATTAACTACTTGTGTTGCAGACAAAGAAGCAAACTACCCAAATGAATGCCAACAGAAGACAAGCTGGCATGGCAGCAGGCACCTGACAGGCACACGCAGATCTGAAACTCATCTGGCTTCCTGACGGAGAGTGAAGGATTTTTAGTAAAAGTTATAAAACTATAATCAGAAACTCTGAGAGCATATGTTTTGCCTGAGTCATAGTCCTTTGAGACTCCCACAAACTCTTATCATCTCACAAAGAGAATCCGTCTTGATTCCTGGTGGATCTGACCTACCTAAACATTTATGCTTCCTCTGCAGAGCCTTCAGTATCTTCCAGTCACCTCAGTATCTCCTCCTTAGAGACACCTCCCCCTTCTCAGGAGGGGATAATTCAAACCCTACGCTGTCCATCTGCAGAAGACCATTTTTGTACCTTTGTCCTGTAAAAAAAACTTCTGTCGGGGAAGTCCTTTTGTATAGTCCTGAGATTTGTCTGTCTTCCTCTTCCCTCCCTCCATTCCTAAACCCAACAAGATAACAAAGCACGTCTCTGCAAAACTGTGTCTCTTCACTGAGAGCTTCCCAGCCTGCTAGAGCTGAGGCTGCAGTGTTCCTGCACGAGCCTGAAGGCTGCAGGCTGGGTTTCCTCATGAGCGCCTGATCCAGCCCAAACACAGACCCACATTCAAACCGTCTGAAGCCTCTAATCAATCAGTGAATTGCACTGAACGCCCTTAGGAAAAAAAAGATCTTTGATGAGGCTTTGCTGCTAGCAACCAATCCAAATCCATTAGCTTTCACATCTGGAGTTCCAACGAACAATAAAAATGAGCTTGATGGCCTCAATCTTGTCCTCATTTTTCAGCATCACAATAACCTGGCTCCACTAAACACAATTCAGCATGATTGCCTGACTGCTCAGACTTCGGGGATACCCAGAACCACTGCAGCTGCCAGAGAAGAGGGTCAGGACAGAGGGTGCTTTGACAAAACTCTATGTGTCTGTGTGTGCACATATGCATATTAGGGCAAGATAAAAAGAACTGGAATTGGGCAGGATGCCACAGGTTGGGATCAGGGGCATTGGCAGAGCTTTACAATATAAATCCACTTGGCATTTTCCCAGTCAAATGTGAGTGTCTGGGCAGGACTATTGCTTTTACAGTATGGCCAACTTTCACTTTATTCCCACCACTTTCTGAAATTCGTTTGTTCACCTTTGTAGACTCCTCTGGTGTCCCCTCTCAAGCCCATCAGAGCCTGCATTTCCACCCTCTAAGAAATGGAGGGTCTTCCTTTGCAACTGGGCAATAAGGAAGGAGAGTTTCCTCTTCTTTCCAGGGCACCCACAGGCAGGACTCAGCTGATTCCAGGAGATCTGAAATGCAAAGAGGTAGCAGTGCACAGCAGACAGAGGCTGGGATAATTGCATGATTTGTGCTCATGATGAAAGCTGTGCTGATGCCAGCCTGGGACACACGTGCTTGGACTCATCCCAGAGCTGCAACGAGTCCAGCATGGCCCTGCAGCTGCCAAGACAGTTGCCTGGCAGGTGGGCAGAGCCTGTGCAGTAGGATCTGGAGAACCAGGTTTTAGATGCTTCTCCTGGTTTGTCCAGGAGCTTCCTATGCCACAAATAGTTATTCTGGTTTACTTCTTTCTGCATTTCTGAAGTTACCCTGGGGTCAAAACGAGGTGGAGAACCTGATGGCAGTGATTGCATGAGGGACTCTGGTGCTTCCATTGCTGTGTGAGCAACCAGCCCTGGCTTAGGATTTACTGGTTTAGTTCAGCCCTATTTCAGCCTGCCTTGCCCCACCACATACCCTCCAAGAACCCTCTCGTTCTTGTGTGAAAAGCAGTCGGTAGTGGCAGTGGCTTTTCTCCTTCTCCCTTTTCCTCCACACTGCAGCCCTGGTCCCACTTCTTGACCTCACCTCTCTCTCTCCTTGCCTTTCACAAACAAGGAGCCCATGCTGAGACCTCTGTGTGAAGCCATCCAGAGCATCTGCTAACAGACAGTCTAATAGCTATTTAATGGGCCTGGTAAAGCTAATAGATTTGTAAAGAAAATATGAACAACAATAGCCAAAGGGAAACGCTCAAAAGCATTCAAAATTGGCAGGGTCTTTTCCACTTGGACTTAAATAGTTGAAGTGGTGCCTGAAGCCAGGCAGCAGCTTTGCTGGCTTTCCAAAACTGTCACATTCCTGGGAAGGAGACTTGATCTGAGAACGACACTGTCTGCCCTAACCACATGGTCACATGAAGGATCTCCAGGAGGCTTTTAAACGGCTTTGCCAAATGCTGCCAACTCTAGGGGTGGAGGAGCGCTGGTGGACAGGAGGTCAGCCTTCTCCAGGATGAGGAGCAGGTCACTGCTGTTAATATCCTCACAGTGGAGAGAAAGGTCTGATAAGGCCGCATCCCACAGATTTCTCTTTCCCAAACACAGCAGAGTCTACCTGTCAGAAGCAGATGGATTTATTTGATCCTGACAGAATTTATACCTAAATCTCTTAATACTTAACTTTCCTTATGTGTAGCCAGAAGTTTTATGAGACACACTAACCCCTGCTCAAGAAACAGACAATATATTTTGAAGGATATTGTATCTAGGTGACATATCATAAATTCCCTTTGTCACCCTGGTGCCCACCTCTAGTTATACAGCCACTGTGGAGTGAACACTAGTCCATATCTCTCTGGGGCTCCTCTAAAGGCCCTTATCACTCTGCACATATGTTGCCTGAGCAGGATGCCCAGGCCTGGAAATAAAAGCTGAGCTGAAACGAGTCAGGTTGTTGTCAGATGATCTTACTGTCCAGGTGTCAGTTTTAATGGTACCAACCAGGATAGGATATACACACTCTTGACAGACTTATGCACATCTCTGGAAGATATGTCAGTGGGTCAGTGAGGGAGATGTGGCCAGCTTGGGGCAGTGAGATGGGATGTCTTGGCACTGCCTGGACTGCTCTTCAAGCTGTATATGCGGAGGCAGGAAATATACTCCCAACAGCACATCCACTTGAAGCATACCAGTGTTTATCAAAAATGTCAAGTACTCTCTTTGCACAGCATCATGATATCAGTGTCATGCACAACCCAGACTCTCCACCTGCGCTCTCACCACAGCCCAACCCAGGGCCATCTCTGTTTCAAAGTGAGACAGCAGAAATGCAGGCTATGTTTCTGCCACATTTCCCCATCCCCATCCATGTCTGTCTTCTCTCCAGACAAGTCCAGCAGCTCAGCAGAGCTGTGTGCCTGGAGCTGGAGCAGGTATGGATAACGGGTATGGGATAAGAAGCAAAAAAACTTTTTTTCACTCCATCGCAGCTTAAAATTTCTGAAAGATAGGTCTGGCCCTCAGCAAGATCAGATTGATTGCCACATAGGGAATTATTGACAGGAGAGGAAAAAGAATATCATTTTCCTATGGCTGCATCCTAAAAGCTCACCAAGTCCTTATCGAAGAAGTGCAAACACACAGCAGTGGTGTGATATGTGACAGTTTGGTCCTCATCATTAAAGATTATTGCTTTTCCTTTTGTAGCTAAATTTAGCAAAGTGTAGCTGCCCTCTGGTTAAAATAATGCTTCACTGCTTTAAGGGGTAAATAGCATGTGTTTAGGACTTGTTACACCTGGGATTTGGAGTTTGCTCGTGTCTTTAGCAGCCTACTTGGACCTGATTGCACCTTGTCCTGGAGGAGGAGTTTTGAGTTGCCATTAAAAATATTACACACATAGACCAAAGCAGACCCTGCAGAGAGAAGCACAGTGGAATGCTCGCACATGGATGCTTGAGGGATACATACCCCATGTCCCTGTATTGCCCAGCCCTGAGCTGGCCCTTGGCCTCAGGGACCTCTGCTGCTGTTGGCCAGGGTGGCATTGATACCTGGGGGACAAGGAGTTGGCAGACAGGGAGCTGGGCTCAGCATCAAGGGGCAACACAGCACTGAGGGTGCCCTTTTCCCGTGGAGAACCAGAGGCTACCTCTGCCTTGGCAACACCACAAAGACAAACGGGATTCATAACTGTAGGAGCTCCCTGCAGCCAGAAGTTTGAATAATTCACTTCCCAGCAAGAGACATCAATCCTTTCTTCACAACCCCTTCTACCACCTCATAAGATGTATGAGGGGAAGGCAGGAGGCATTTTTATTATTTTTATTTAGTTTGTGGATGTTTAGTGTTCCTCACTATGGGCTATATTCAGTCCTCACATGTATGATATTCTCAAGACCTTTATCAGTTAACTATCCTTCCTTTAATTTTCCCCCTGTTCTTACCCTTACTTTTCCCTCTTTATAAATTACAACATTCAGGCCTTTGCTGGCAGTAGAGAGCACTACATTGTTCTGGAATAAAATGGACTTTATTCCATTATAATGACTCTGCTTCCAAAGGGGAGTAGTTATACTGGAATAAAAGTATTTTTTATGCTCCAGTCTGGAGCATAATTCAATCATAAATTACATCAGAAAAAAATAAACCATAATAATAAAATGGCAGTTTGTGCATTGATTAAAGTGAAAACACTCTTCATTCTGGAATATTCCGTGTATAAAGTGAAGTTAGTGTGCAATAAGCAAGGGTGTGATTTTTTATAGCACACTAACTACCCTTCATTCATTCCCTAATGGATACCCTGCCAGAAAACACAAGTGCCTTTAGGTGAGGCAGGTTTGAAAGTGGAATAAACTATTGTGCATTAATGTGCACTAGGAGCATTCATAAAGGCGCGTAGGGAAGTAAGTAGAGAAGCAAAATCCACCACCAACTACTCCCACAGTGGCACCCCCAGAGAGGTTCAGGCAGGTCCACGCTGCGACAACTCTAAGGGAAGAACCCTTCACATTTTCCTGTGGTAGGAAGATTTTCCAGGCCCACTGGTCCTCATGGTCTAGGTCTTAAAACTAGTTGTGCGACCTTGATGCAAGAGGAAGCTGCTCTGTTTTGGGAATGGGGATATGCCACCAGGAAATGTACACTGCTGAAATTATCCCTTCTAATCTTGCATGAGAATACATCTCAGATCCCTCTGAGCAGCTGACCAGCCAGCTCAATGAAGGGTGTTTCTTTCTACCTGTGCAGGTACCCCAAAGGATCGAGCAGCCAACATCACACACATACAGCCAGGGGCTATACTTAGGGCACTTTCTGTTCACATCTCTTGTCACACATTAGTACAGCATTTGTACCCTGCATCGGTTTGTATCAGTCAAGAGCTCTTGATCAGACTTCAATGCACCCCATAAAGCAATCGTTCGCAGGGAGCAAGGGAAGTGATCTCCTGGCTAGGAGACTTCCCAGGGAATCTGTCATTCTCTTTGATTCTGCTTTATATTTTTCTTTGTGTGAATTTATAGCCTAAGAGAGTTAAACGGTATTCACATTTCCTAGTTTTACCTAAAGAACAGAAATATGTTATAATGCTCCTCAGCTGGTTTGTTTTTTTTTTTAACCACGATGTGCTAGACAATTATATCAAGGTGTACGCAGCAGCAGTTTATGTGCCAACCTCAGCTCTGCCAGGGAGCCACTGCCTCTTGTCCCCACTGATGAGAAAGGATGGGTCCAAGTACAGTAAAAAATATGGGGCCCTCCCAAGAATGGCACTCATGTCCTTGACAATATCCAAGCAAAATGTACACATGGTTCAAGACAAATAAGGCCTGCCATTTGGGAAAGCTGAATCTTCAAGACATCCATATTTCATTTTCCAAGACCTGGTTTGCCCAAAACCAGCCCTGCCAATGGTCCTGTCTTGCAGCTCCCTGCTCTCCCAGCCCAGGGTTCCCCACACCAGCTCTGAGTTTTTTGCTGAGAAGCCACATCACTGCCACACTGAAAGCTGGGCTCAGGTATGGCTTCACTGGTAAAAAATACCCTCAAAGCCTCATTACTTAACACATTTCCACTAATGTGATGTTCAAGTATCACTCAACGCCTCATAGAAAAAATGATATTTCGACACTTTAGCTACTCATGGCTAACACTTAAGGTGCCTTGACAAAAATGGCACATTCAGAAATATCACTGTCCATATGTGTGTGAAAAGGAACATTGTCTTGGACATCGTGTTAGTTACAACCAAAGTTCAACTTCTGTGGACTTCATGGTGCACACCCGCAGGCTTCTGAGCAATCTGAACTTCAGAGCATGGTTAAGTCCACTCATTTCTGCACTATTGTCCTCTATGCTGAAAAGTAATTTAAGCTCAGCTAATTTCTTTTGCGCTGAATAGGGTCAGGAGAGCTCACACAATCTCCTGCCAAAGCTCAGCTGTCTGAGTGGTGACATTTAATGAGGGGAACAAAATTAAGGCAGGAGGGAAAAGATGGTTAACATGTTCAGCTACCAAATTGGATTCTTGAAAGCTCCTGATCTTAAAAGTCTTTTCCAACTTAAATGATTCTGTGATCTTCTCCTTTCCCAGCATGTGATTTCTAGTGTGGGGCAGGGGGAAACAAGCCTGTGGAAACGACACAGGGCTCCACAGGCAGATCAGCCTGAGGCCATCAAATGAGTTTCTTTGTGCTCAGATCAAGAGTTGATTCCAGCCCTGTGCACTGATTCATTCATTGCACTCCTTGGGCCCCTCACTGGAAGGTTAGGGTGAAGCACAAAGCGAACATGGAATTAAAGATGTGGATTGTATCAACAATTACAATCTGGAGCATAATTAAATTATAAATTAAATTGGAGTTAAAAAAACCCGACCATAATAATAAAAGGGCGATTTGTGTGTTGATTAAAGTGAAAACATGCAGTCATTAGCCTGTGTATAAATCTTGTTAGCTGTGAGCAGAGCTGTATGTTGCCATTAACCTGGTGAGTGCCTGTGGGGAACTGGCACTTCTCTGGGTGTTTAAAACATGGATGTGCATCAAGGCAGCTGCTGCCCTCCGAGACCTCAGTGTTGGAGGTCAGGCAGGGGAGTGGTACACAGCATACGCTTTGCAGTGCCTCGTACACATCTGTTTCCATGGGACAAGACCTACCAAAAGGTGGCCATTTTTAAGTGTGAGACAAAGGCAGGCGATGGGAGATGCTTTCTCCAGAGACCACAGGCCAGCCTCGCCGTGAATATGGGGCTACATACAGAAAAGGGAGGGAAATGAAGCCATTGTGTGGGGGAAAATCATGAGCCTTCACCAATCCTTGGTAAATCTCAAGAGCATGAGGGTGATCCTAAATAGAAAGGAGTATCCTCTGACAGTGTTTCTGCATCCCAGGGAAATGCTTTTGAAGACCAAAGCTAAAGAATTCTGCTCCTTTTCTTTTGTCTTAAAGGCTTTCAGGGAGCTTTGAGGATTGCCAGAAGTCAGATGCTCCTGGCCCTTGCCACGCATACCTGGGAACTCCTTGCGTCATCTGATCTCTGGTTGTGGACGGGGCAGAGACCTCAGGCAGGTATCCTAGACCTGCATCCTCGACCTTCTTCATGTTCCCGATTAAAAGGGCAACACACCTTCCTCCCACACAGTGCTGTGTATCCTTCCTCTCACATCCGCTGGGCTCAGGAGTTTGTGTCTTCCCAACACATTCTGAATAACCTTCCTGAGTAACCCTGCTGGGATGCATAAAGGCTCCTCCTTACAGCCCCTTCTTTCTCTTGTGTTTCATACCTCTCCTGAGCCAAGCACACTGTGTTCCCGTATTACGAGAGAATAATTGCTTTTCCACAGCTCACATCCATGATATTTTTTTTCTCTTTTGCTTTACAAACTCCTCTCCCAGAGAAATATGTCCCCTCACGAGAGCTTTAGATCAAATTTTTAGATCAAATTATCCTTCTGTTCTATAATACCATCCGTAATTACTCCCTGTAACTTTGCTTTTGCAAGTGATCGCAACCATCAGGCAATTTTCACACATCTCGCCAATAGAACTCAAGAACAAGCAAATATTAGAGTGAGTGTGAATTTATTTTTATTTATAAATTACTTAACATAGAAAAAAAAAGCTACAAGTTCCGAGCACTTAGCAAATTACTGACTTGAAATAGCTTTTGCAAAAATTGCCTGTGTTGTTTTCTCCCATGCCTTGCAAAAAGGGGAGGGAAGGGGCACAGAGGGAAAGGCATACGTGCTTAGATACTGGAAAGACTGGAGAGGAGCTGAAGAAACTGTGGCATATTTCACAGTGTAAAAACGCATGCAAAAGTCTTGAGCTTTCAATACAATGAGATTTTTCTGTCATTCGTAAGTTTGGGCACCGACTCAAGTTATCAACATGAGGAAGGCAAGCTTAGTATTTCACCTGTTCCTGTGTGCCTGAAATGAGTCTCCTCTAGCCTCTCAGTAGCTTCACCTGGCAGCTACTCAGTTACATCCAACTTTGATTTGGTTTGGAAATGATTCTTCCCCAGATTTGTGTCGCTTCCCGCGAAATTTCAGCCAGAGATCTGGCCAACAGGGAGCTCAGCTCTGAATTAGCCCAACTTCAGTTGCAAGTGTAGCAGAAGAGAAAAAAGAAAGATCCAAAAAAAAAAAAAAAAAAAANNNNAAAAAAAAAAAAAAAAAGCCCCGCGTTTGACTCTATCTCAAACTGTTCAGTTCCAGAACTGAATCCAAAACCAAACTTTGCATTCAGACCCATCTGCCACGAGCCCTTGGCTCACAGGTGGAAGCCTGTAACCTGCTGCCAATGAGGGCATGTTTCATGAGACAGCAGTGGGAAGACTTGGCTGGCAGAAAATATCAGTGGCTGCATTGTCCAGAGGCAACAAACACCAGCTTGCTCATATGGAAAGTAGATATTGGAACAAGTATGAAAAAATCAAGATCATCACAAAAGACTGCAGCACGTGGGTTTTGTCATTTTGGCCAGGATTTTCCAAGCTGAGGGGAACAAGAGCCTGTCTGTCTTAAATGGACTTTTCGTGACATCACCAGCATGGATTATCAAGGCTAATCTTAGATTTGAACAGGGAAGTCATGAGGAAGTGGCAGGAAGGAGGGCTTTTGGCTAAGAGCAGGGTCCCAGTAGTGAACTTTGTTCAGGTTAAATGTCACAAAGAGAGCATGCCTAGTGACTTTTGGAAAGCTTTCTTTCAGCTATCAAGTTGCAGAGCAGATCAGATAGTGGGATCCCTCTTCCTGGACACTTTCAGGACTCAGCTCAACGGAACTGTGGCCGATCTGATCTCATGTTGGTGATGGTCCTAGAGAAGCAGGATTATGTAATCTCCAGAGAGCCCTTCCAGTCAGATTTTTTTGTGATTTTTGTTGTGCAGATATACCCTCCTCAGTTTGGTTCTCTGTATAAATATAAGAGGTACAGCTGAATCTGCATCATCCCTTAGAATTCCCAGCAGCAAAGTGAATCAAAGGCTCATAGGATAACTTGGGATGGACAAGGCCATCGCAGGTCATTTGGTCCAACAGGTTGCTCAAAGTAGGGTGAGCTTAGGTTAGGTGCCAGTACAGCAGTGAGGAGAGATCATAGGCTACTTCTGAAGGTCACTTTTATTCAGAGGGTTCACTTATGCTGCAGAGTAGCCTGCCAAACACGTGGTTCCTAAAGGATCTCACACTTCCCCCTAAAATATTTCAGTATCCCACAAATCAAAAGAGAGATTGAAATACCATTTATTTCTTAGCTTCACTTCTAGAGGAAACTCCCATAGTAATCAGGAATTTAAAAAATCCAAAAGGCACACAGGTGATATTGACTCTCCCTCCATCCAGGAGCACAATCTCTCACAACCAAGGCAATTCAGATAAAAATTGACCTTAAAGCCCTGTGGAGAGAAGCCCTATCATACCTCCAAGTAGCCATTAAAAGGGCTTCATCCTCCTTCTTATCACGATGCTTCTCTGTATTTTAACTTAGTCTCACTTCCTATGGTACAAAGGAATGGCATCTTTCCCTCTTTTCACAAATCTTTGGTAGGTTACCATTGCATTCATCTGCAAGCCCTGCAAGGCAGGGGCACAGCCTCATGGAGGTCTGTACAACATCTAACACAACTGGGCAGGAATCAGGGCCTTTCCCTTTGTATCATGTTTGTAAGACCCAACCTGCACCAATGAATGCACTGACCCTGTAAAGCAGGGAAGTGTCATTTCAGAGATGAGAAAATGAAGCAGAAAGACAGGCAGCATAGCAGCATGCCAAAGTTCACACAGAAAGTCCGTGCCAGGCCTGGGAATCAGGTCTTATTCAGGCATCTTAATGTTCTCTCCTCTCCTTTTGGCACTGCTGAGATATAAAAAAATAATAATCATGAAATGTGCCCAGATACTAAGAAGATCATCACCTTAATTTAGATAATAGAAACAGCCAGCATCTGTGTAATGCAGAATCAAAATGGTGTATAATGGGGAGAACAAGATGTAGCTTAGAGTTTAAAAGTAATTAAAATTTCCTACCTAAGCTTCTTTTGCTTAATGTACTTCCAAAAAAACGTTCCTCTGCTTGCAAATGCCTGACCCTAGGAGTGCAGGTTTCAATGCAATGGAAAGGCATACATCGGCAGAATGACAGCAACTGAACAGCATCTCATCTGGATCCAAAAATGTAAAGAAAAGGAAATACTCATTATTCTAGAGGCTCAAAGACAATTTCAATCCATTTTAACTCTAACAGGTCCCCCTGTGGCCTCTTAAAACCTACTGAATTGAAGCAAAGTAGTGTAAGCGGCAGAGTTTCATCTTCAAAGGTGCAGTGAAAGTATCCAGGTTGACAAGAGGGCTCAGTTCAGGAGGGTTTGTGGGGTTTCACTGTGGACTTTTAACAATGCTCTTCTGCAGCATGTTTTATCTGTGGATCTGACTGCGCTTTAAAGATACTGACTGATCTCTCACCACGTTTCTCCTGGGAGAGGTGTATTATTATCTCCATTTAATTAGCAGGGAAACTGAGGCATAGCGAAAGGAAGTTATTTGCTAAGGCCTGCACAGCTCACTGGTGGAGGAAAGGGAAGACCTGAGATTAGACACAAGCTGTCTTGATGGTTTAGCTGTCCCACTGATTTTTATCTTCTCTGCTCCTGCTTGCCTCTTTAGCTGCAGTCCACCCCAGCCCTGAGTTGTCAGGAGCCCTGGGGGATGTGAGGGGTGTGCTGAGCCAGGCAGTGATCACAGCAAAACAAGCAGCAACCCTGCCTGTTCATTCAGAGCAGTTCCAAGCACATAAAGAGAAATCTCAGTGGCCCAGACAAGACCTCATAGCTACAACAGCCCTATTCCTAGGCTACTAGTCATAATTTGCAAAGGTATAAAGCAAAAATGTGAGAAAAACCTCCTCCTTCCTCCCCATTACTCTAGCATTGCACTGTGCAACTGCTGTGCTAGAGGAGGATATGAATTTCTCTCAAATCAAGAAAAGATTTGAGGCCCAGACTGGAAACTGTAGCTGTACTGGAAGCTCTTGGCATTCACTCTGCACCTGTACAGAGCCTCCTTCTCACCCCAGAGTCACACCTGTATTTTTCATCTGTATGTGCTGGTTTTCCACATCCGCACATAGACATGCATAACAATGCATAAATAAATGTTTATGTGAGTCTCCAGAAAACAGTACAGAGAAGCTCTGAGAAGAGAGAGTTACTACTGTCACCCTAGCAAGGTCTTCCACTTAGCTCCCTTTCACGGTTATTCAAATATCAGCATTGTAAACCGCAGTAAGGCCAGCAGTATTGAAGCCCACATATTCCCCCTGCCTTCTGAGAAAGCCCTGGCAGGAGCCAGCAGTACTCCAGGCATGTTAAAACATATTACCTCATGCTTGGTGCCCCAGTTGTACAGAAGTGATGGTTGCTAGCTCAGATCCAAGCAGTTCAGAGAGTTTTCTCTGGTTGCACTCAAACACAGACATGTGCATTCATGGGGAAAAGGGAATGGAAGGAACATCCCCTCAATTTACCTTTATTCCATTGTTCTCCTCATAGCTTTCAAGGGTTTTGACTATATTTAGGCTGGCAGGGACAGACAGCAGAGCCTACGCTGTGCTCGCAATGTGGGGGTTGATACAATTTGACGGTGTTCTTTTGAAGAGAGTCCCACTGTAGAAGCCAGGCAGCTCTAGCAGAAGAGCTCTGGAGAAACTGGATCTAAGCTGAGGGAAAGCAGCAGGTTGGGGTAGGGGGAGTCTCTGACTAAGGTGTGTGTTGTCAAGTAGAACATCAGGGAGATAGTCACGCAGTCTTAATAGAGTTTCCAACATAGATGTGATTCAGAGCACCAAAACCCAGAGTCTACTTGTTCAGTTTTGTTATAGAGGAACAGTAGGTGCCCACAAAAGGCAGTTCAGGATTCCACAGACAATTGCATAAATGTTTTGTAATTCACTAATAACACCCACAACCCAAGAATTCATGTTTTAAAGACACAGAGGTACCTTTGCTTTTCTTCTTTAAGAGCAGCCAAACTTAATGAGGCCTTGATCCTATTCCAGGGAACAAGAAGTCTCTCCTCTCTCCTACACAGGGCTGCCTCCAAGGTTATGCAAGTCCAGTTCCCCCACAGAGCTGCAATGGAGATAATGCTGGTGGACACTGGAGGTTGTTGAGACACTATGGCTTCAACTGGAAGCTGTCACATCCTGCCTCTTGGTTGGGCTCACAGTTTCCTAAATGGAATGCATGGTCCCCATGGTGATCATAATTAATGGAGATGCACTGGGATTTTTAAGAGGCAAGTGCCTGTTCTTTTGGAACCAGAGGACCTGAGATTTATCACTGGTGCTGCAATGAAGAGGGAAGTCAACATGATGTACAGTGTAGAGACCATCAAAAATTATTCCTATGACCATGGATGCATTGAATTACTTAACGTCCTCACAAGGAGCACTGGAGTTTAATAATGCTAATGGGGTACTTTGAGATCCATATGCAGAAGAACTGAAGGAGGAAAATTATCATTATGTTCTCCCACTGTCATCTGCAGGTTTCAAAATATATTACAGTCCTTCAGTAATTGTCACAATGCCCCACTAAGTCAATATTATTATAATAGTTTCATAAGTGCTGAGCAACTGATTCTGATCTCACTCACATGGATCCAATCACGACATCCTATCCCAGCCAGAGGGCTGTCTCTTGCATTTCAGGGCTATGGGAGCATTGTGGGTTAGAAACATCTTCTACAGAAAATAAACGAGCTTTGATCACATAGGACCAGATTAGAGAACTAATGGTACCTCACATAAATGGCAAGTCTGGCCCACCAGCTCCATTCATGATGCTTTACAGCAGAGGTCCTGTCCCACAAGAGAATTTTGGCAATTCTAGGTGTAGTCCTGGGGTTCTTTCAGAAGTGGGCTTGGGGGCTGACTCAGGGGCTCACACCTCAAAGCAGAACTTGCTGTTTACATCACTGCAAATGACAAGAAAATCTAAACAACTCATTCAAGAGTGCACATTGGTATCAGTAAAACTTCTCGGAGTGATAGCTGGGTCCTCACCTTTGACCAGCAGATAACCCTTCCCTCTTTGTGGTTTTGGACTGATGACAATGCATTAGGCAACAGGGTACATAGCTGCAGGTGGGATAGAGGGGTTAAGAATTTGATTTCTGAGAGTTACGGGAAGTCCCTTGTCAAAACTTTCACCTCGGTGGATGACCTCAGTGGATGACCTCAGTATTCATCTCCATAAAATGAGGAGAAGAAAGCAATCTTGCTTTACACATTGCTTTGAGATTCACAGATAAAACACGGTTTCTAGAGCTCCAATGCTTTGTTTAAAAATTCATAGCATCATTTTCCCTTCTGCCCTCCATACCACTAACCAAAATTCAGGGAGTTGTGAATTGTTGCAGGGGAATCAGGAACTGGAAAGGAGTCTTTTATTATATCTTATTTATTTGCAAAGAATACATGGACTAATATTTTCTCCCATGCAGGAGAAATCAAACAAGCCAGAGAGTTTCTTTGCTTACAGCATCAAACTCCAGGCTTTTCCTTAGGGTCAGGCTACCAGCTGCTTGAACAGGCTGTGCTTCAGCTCCCTTCTTTCTCCATACTTGTGTTGAAGTTACATTCTCACATGCATACACACCATCCCAATTTCTTCAGACCCCATTGAAATTCTCTTTCCTGAGTGGCTAAAGTGTGCTTCTATGACCTCTGGCTTGGATAGAAGCCTGTTATCATTTCACAAGAGACTTTAACCATTACTCTAGAGTGAAAAATGAAACTTAGCTCAAGCTACAATGGCACTGGTGATTCTCAAGCCCTAAAGCAGTGGCCAAAGCTACCCAGTACTCTGCTTCTGAGAGCATATACCCAACAACATGAATTTTGCACTTGAATTGCTGCAAGCCTCCTTGGGAAAATTTCTTCACATCAGTTCAGATGTTTCTCTCTGTGGCTCTGGCACACACACAGGGAAAATTCCCGAGGTGCTCTCTCTCTGAGTCTTCTCTGTTAATTTTCAGGCCATGCTTCTGCTCCCAACAGCACCACTAGTAAGTCAGTGATGGGATAATGAAGGATGAAGAAAAGAGGACGAGTTTGGAGCTGTTTTGGTTTCTTTAATGCAAGGTGACAGAAGCAGAGAGAGGCAAGATCTGGGAATTTCAGAGGAAAGAAGAAGAAAATTATATTGAGGGTCTGTTATGACTTACTGGGACAATCTTACACCTAAGATTGTGAACTCTAGGGAGAGCACCACAGGAGAAAAGGGGAGGAAGGAAAAGCAGATAAAAGCTAATAGAAGCAGGGAAATACATTTGGGAGATGTGGGAAAGGCACTGGGGCAAAAGGATAGGTGAAAGCAACAAGAAGGAAACAGAACGTGAGACATGAAACAAAAGGGGAAAAAGAAAAAGAGAATACAGGAAATGGAAGTAAAGAGTCTGACCAAATAGGGAAGAAATAAGCCTGTCAAGAGAACAAGGAATATGGAACAGGAAAAGAAGCAAGCAGGCTTTTACCCAAACAGGCAAAAATTAGGATGCTGGTTCCTACAGTAAAAGAAAAAAAAGAAAGCATCTTGTTTAGAGATGGGAACGTAGCTACGGATTAGGTTAGAACTGAGCTCTGGAATAACCACGCTCCTCAGAGCTAGTGGCCGATTTTGGAGACCCTGGCTGCTCCGTTCCTTCCTGCAGCGCAGTGAAGAATTGCTGTGTCCAAGAGCACCATCAAGCGGTGCAGGGAAAGCGACATTGAAGCCGCCAAAAGGCTCTTTTTGGCGCGTGAGGGAAAACGGCACGGAGCAATCCATTCGTGAGCGGTATCCCTGGCACACAGAGCCCCGCATCCCACCACGGAGCAGACTAGAGGAGGAGGGAAAGCTCGACACAGGCAGCTGCTGAACACACAGCACATCCAAGGGGCTTCTGACTGCAGGCGGGGAGGTGGGGGAAGCAAGGTGGGAATGGCCTCGAGAGGAAACAGAAGGATCACTGACAGAGCAGGGAAGCAGTGGCACTACAGCATGGAGGGGGAAGGAACAACCTGGAGAAGGTGCCAGGGATCAAGTGTGACAGCCAGGGGGAAGGGTGGGAAGAAGCAGCAATTGTGGGAGTCACTGACTGAAACCGATGTGATCACACACGTCACAGGTATTCACAGAGGGCTCAGGAAAATCAGAAAAGCAGCTTAGATCTGGGCACCTTACTGGGGAATTACCTCTCCACAGTACTAATCAGCCTTCCCTAAAATTGCAGTATTCATGACTGCTGGTGCTGTGCCCAGCGTGGCTTTGGGAAGAATCACATAAAGGATAATTTTGAATAGGTCAGAGTGCAACAAGTCAATGATGATGGATTTTAACAAAGGAGTGGATGTGGCAAAAGCAGCTTCTGTGTGTGTGTCTGGGATGCTGGAGCAGGAACCTGACACAGATATCAATAAGGAAATTGTGACTAATATAAATGTGAGAATTCAGTAAAAGCTGGTGCTAGAAGAAGCACATTGACCAGTGCTACTCATCTTCCAGTCTTCACTGACAGATCTCAAAATACTATTTTTTGTAAAAAAAGGGGACATCAGCATCACCTTCTTTATTTTACACCTTGAAAAACAGAGACATGGAGGAACAAGTCATTTGCCCAGAAAGCATAAACAAGAGCAAAATTTCAATGCCTCAGGTTCTGTGATGAGTATTCTGCAAAACAATCCGTGCTGCCTCCACACAAGGAGGAAGAATTTCACCCGGGCACACGCACTTCCCTTCAGGAAGGCTCCAGAAGCAGGAAGGAGAGTGAAGGAGAGATGTGGTAGAGTCCAGGCAGACAAACAAGAGATGAAAGTGTGGGCTGAAGGAGATGGGAGAATCGAGTGTGGTCCACACAGGAGGGACACCACCAGGCTTACAGTGAGCACTTGCAGCAGAAAAGGAACAGTGACAATAATGGAACTTCAAGTTTGAAAGGCAGAGAGAAGAGGAAAAAGGGCTCAAACAGCAGTGAAAGAGGAGTGAAAGCAGGGAAAGAGCAGCAGCTGATGAGGCACAATACACACCAGGAGGTGAGAGAGAGAACATCCAAGTAAAACTTCCTTGATCAATAGTGCTGAGAACCATGGGGAGGGCACAGAAAATGAGAGGGAAAAAAGAAGAGTTTCCTCTTACAAGAGAAAAAGAAAAAAAGGAAATGGACAGCTTGCTCCTGAAGCACCAATATGATCATTACAAGAGAGAGACTGATTTCCCCTGAGGGAGACCTGTCTCGTATCAACACCAAGCACAACTATCTCAGCCAAGTATGAACTTCAAGAAAGACACTGGCACTTTGTGTAACTTTGTGGGTGCCTGAATTCACTGTGTGTTCTTTGTTGGGGTTTGTTGATTTGGATTATTGTGTGTGTGTTTTGGTTTTTGGTTTGGTTTTGGGGTTTTTAAATTGTTTGTTTGTTTGTTTGTNTCTTTTCTTCAAATGGCTCCCTTTAGAATGTCTCTTCCTAGACTGAACCTTTGGGCCCATTCTTTACTCTGGCAAGGCAGAATCAAAGGCCCTGGGGAGCTCTGCCATCTCAGCCACAGAGGAATTCTGCTATGGTGACCTGTGAGATGATGCAGACTTCTCTGAAGCACTGAGGGACACATAGAGGTCTTTTTGCCTGTCTCATTAACAGAATGCCTTTGTAGCTTCCAGCTGCTTCATAGCAGTGCTGAGGTCAGAAAGGGGTGCAAACAGAGATTTCCAACATGTGGTTGCACATGGCAGGCAAGGGAAGGAGAGAAATGTGCTCTTCAGTGGGTTTCAGAGCCTATTTAAAATGCAATAACTAATGAGTCAAATATTTCCTCAAATCAGGCTCCAGAGTCTCAACTTCCCATCATGTCTATTAGACACAGCACCAGTAATTTTCCTTTCCTCCCTCTTCTGTTGAGGTGATTAATAATTAATTATTATTAAAAGAAAAAGCTGAGGAAACCCGCTTCCAGTTTTGCAACCAAAAGACTCAAACCGGCACTAATTATAATCCTCGTCACTTTTCATCCAGCTAGGCAAAATCTGGGTTTATGGCAGAAGGCTGTGCCTCTGCTCCTCACTGTATCTAAAGCTAATGGGGTGGGGAGGGATGAGGAAATGCAGCAGATTCTCATGAGCTTTGGAGGGAGCTCATATGAGGCAAGGCAGAAATGAAGAGGTCTCAGCTTTTGGAAAGCCCTTTTGAAAGCTCGTTGGAGGAACCATAGCAGAACTGACTGCTTCTGACTTCTGCTAATACCCCATGCTGAATATTAATGATAAACATAATAAAATATGTATACAGTGTAATAGGAATAAAAACGCACATGTAGCACCACAGATTTATAATACTGCTTTACATACACATTCAGACAGCTGAGTAGCTGTGGTGAGCATGGAGCCTGCTGCAAAGAATAAAAACAAGCTCCCTGCTCGAGATACTTATTCATGCTTGTGCCAGACTTTTTTCACGTCTGCTGCGTAGCTTTCTGGTCCCTTTGCTTCCCAGTTCCCAGTGTGATTACACTGTCTGGACAAACTTAATAGCTTAATCTGTATCATTGTCCTAGCACCTGGAAGTATTTACAGCTGAGGAAAAGGGGAGTGGATAAGGAATAGGCTTGCTGGTGTTTCACAGTCCTGTCCCATAAGAGATTTCACTATCAACAAACCAATGAACTGGAATGGCTTAAGTCTCTGCAGGAAATGACCTACCTCCATTCCTGCCCTACAGCTATGTATAGTCCATCTTTTTCACCACCCTGGATTTGCACAGAGCAGTTCCTGACAGCTAGGGAATCTCAACAGCATTAGCTAGACATTCCCTCTGCATAACATGGCAAATGGGAATATGTCCTGTTCTAAACCCTTAATAGTCAACAACAGTCAACGTTACAAAAGCCTGAAAAGTCTGAAAAGAGCCCAAAGTTCATAGAGGCAAGATGAAAGAAGAGAGTTTTCAACAGGTCAACAGAGCCACCTTTTATTGTCTCCAACAGGGACTACGTCAGGTGTTCTGCTGTTGTACCAAAAAATCCACACTACTTTTTCCCCATCTGTATCGTTTGGTCTAACAATAGAATTTGTATCTCCCTATAAACTACCTTGCTTACTGTACAGAGCATCCTTTCTTCTCTTTCAGCTCCAGGCCCTTTCTGCCATTCTTTTTCTGCATCTTTCATGCTTCACCCATTCTGTTTCCTCCTTTCACTAAATTGAGCCGAACACCACTATTTGTGTGGCCTAGAAGTGATGATATTTTCCAATTAGAATTTTCATGAGAACTTGGGTTTTGTTGGTATAGGACTGTTTGCCCTGAGAAGGCCACAGAGCCAGGGAGGGGGTTTGATGATTCTGGATGAGAGCAGGTGTGAGTACCACCACAAAGCCTGCTGAATGCATTCTCCACTCTCTGTTTGAATCTTGTCTCATGATTACTTGATGCGGAAGTGGCCTCCATATGTACAAATGAAACTGTTAGGCAAAACCCGCAGAGTGGTGGTAAAAGTAACGATTATGGTAATATCATAATGCAGGCAAAATGCTTTAACATGTGTTTACAAATAACAACACTCTCCTTTAAGGCACTTGAGACATTCCTTGCTCCATAGGGTGCACCTGTTCATCAGACAGGCCATCTCTCAGGGGTCTGACCTGAACCACTGAGAAGCTTCAGCTGGGAATTAGACCCCCTTCTGGGACTTAAAGCTCTGGAAATTATTTAAAGTGCTTGCAAGCAAATCCATGGTACCTATCAAACAGTTCCCCTAGAGACAGCAAAAATAGGGGAAAAATTCTTCCTGTGGAGACTCTGACACTGATCTTGAGAAAGCACCACAGGAAGCAAACAAGCCCTCACCTAAATGCAGCTAGCGTTGTCTGTCTCCTTCTGCTCTGATATTCAGCACCTTTGCTTCCTACCTGTTGAAAGAGCTGTCAGCAGAGGTAGCTCACAAGGGAGATGCTTTTTTGACTGACTCTGTTCACAGACTCAGCACTTTTACAGAGTAATTTCATTCTGAATGAAATGGTTGTTTATGCCAGAGGAACACAGTGCCATCCTCCAAAGCATTTCAGTTACTGGAGCTCAAGGAGTAACCAAACATCTTGCCCAAGTACAAGATTAAGATTGCAGGCAGGACCTTCTGCTATACCAAGCAAGTCAAGGAAAGAGAAGTCTGCTGTGAACTATCCTCCACCAGAGGTTACTGCCTTGTCTCAACTTTGAGCCTTGCTACTTTTAGTCTTTAAGACAAATTTGCCCTTTTAGACTGAAACAGAGAGGAGCAATGAAAGCAGCAGCTCAGCTGGCAGCTCTTTGAGGGATGGCACCACCAGCACCATGGGGGCAGCTGTCAGCAACTGCAGTATCTTCCCCTGACTCAGCTGTTTGCAGGACCATCCATTGCTCTGTGCCCTCGGCTCAGTCACCAAGCAAAATGTGTGTGCTGAATCAAGTGTCACAGCAATAACTTGATCGCTTCACACTGAGAGCCTGTGAGTGGGACTCATCAAAATTAGGTTTTAAAACTGCTTTAGCTACCTCTAAGTTGACTCAGGACAAGTCTCTCCTTGTCTTGTGTAGACTATCTCCCTCAGCCCCTCTAATGGCAAGGTCACTCCAAGAGCACGTGAAGAGCAGTTCCCACAGGAGAGGGAAAAGAAGCAGTTTATACAGCCAGCCTGTAAATCACTTGCACTCAACTGGTACAAGTTTCTTGTGCAAACCAGGTGTTAGAAAAACAACCCTTGCCCTTAATTAACAAAGATGAATTCAGACTGCAGGAGCAGGTAAGTTTGGCACCTAAGCTGGTAAGATCAGACAAGCTCAATAGAAAAATCCATGCACACAACGTTCACCCCAGCGGGATACACACAGAGAGCCCTGAGAACACAAGACGGAAGAATTTCCATCATCAAAGCAGAACATCACAGGCAGCTGCAGGCAGCCTGAGGGCAGGACACAGTTGCTAAGCAACTCTTCCCTAGGTTGGATGTCACACACAACCCCAACCCCAACCACGCTGGGCACATAAGGGATATTTTGCACTGGGCTTTCAATAAGAAGGCAGCTAATAAGTGGGTTGCTTTCCAATGCTCTCCTCAAGCAACACCAAGTACCTCGATTCTGTGATTCTAACAAACAGTCCCCTTTCAAAAACATTCTGGCCTTCTGTAGCTGGAAGTGGTATTTGCCAGTTACTTGCTCATGGCATACATGTAGACATCAGGGTGAAACATGTGCAACATAGACACTGGTGCAGATAATTAGATGTTTTAGCCTGATAGTGTTTGACACGTGTGCCCAACAAATAAGAAGTTCAGAAATAAATAGATAGGCAAATAACAGAGAGCATTGTTAAAGAAAGCCAGAAAAGCAAGTTATCCTCCCTGCTCACTGCCCCGAGAAAATGTAAGCTTTATTTTCTTCTCTTTTTGTAAGAAATCTTTCTTACAATGAAACAGTATAACCATGAGAGGATCAATATTTTGAAGACATCAGAAATATTTTAGGACATTCCACCCTCTCTCTCAAGTATTGGATCCTGGGGGGTATCCATCTGCCAAGGGTATCTTGGAGAGAACACTTCTTGAAGAGCTGAGAACATTGAGGGGCTGGTGACCTCACAAAGCAGAAATCTGAAAGAAAAACCTACCTACAAAAAACTTGAGAATTTCAGTTCAGCTGGGCCTGGAAAGCCAGAACCACCCAGCTCAGCAGAAGAACTTGAGTGAAAAAGAGAAAAGAGAAGTTGTTAGGGACACTGACAGCAGGTCACAGCTTGAGCCATACTGACCAGGCAGCAGATCTGTGCCTCATTTCTTCTGCCAGCTTCAGCAAAGCTCATGCCCCACTGCAGAACATTTCTGTTTTGGTAATACATTGCCTGAACAGATGAGAATTTCTTTAAGGAACTTTTCAAAACAGGTCTTGCCAGAGGTGTGCATTTTTAGTGCTGCTCCAGCCTAAGTCATGGAAGGCTTCCCATGGCTACAACAGCTTTGGGCTAAACCAACACATCACGAGGTGCTTAAAAATGCTTTCTCACTTTGGGGAGTAACTAAGACACAAGTGACCAGATTTCTGACAGCACTGACAGCAATTTGGCTCTTTCAGGGATAAGGCAAAGAAATTTGCATGCAAGCTGCAAATATCAGCATTCATTCCCCCCATCCTGGCAGAACTGAGATGTCTTGTCTGAAAGGTATTTATCCTTGTATAGAGCAAGTTTATCTAATGCTCTGTAGCCATCATAAATTCTTCCACTACACCCTAACCTACTTTTTCCAGAATGTTTTTCTGTAATTATTCACCTGTGCTCACATATCCACTGTGCCAGGCATGGGACAAGTGCACACCAAGAGATATCCCTGAACCCTCAAAAGCAGAGATACAAATAATTGTTATTATTAACCTCATTCTACAGATGAGCAGCTGAGCTTTTGGGATCTTTAATCAAATGCTTGTATTCTTTTTGGATGCTCATGGAAGAGCTGGACACATTCCCCACACTGCCAAAATGGCAGAGAAGCATTTTTTCCCCATGCAGGTTGGATTATTCTTCCTAAACTGAGCTCCAGAAATGTTACTAATGGGGTTTTATTCATTAAAAAGCTATCTGCCCTTTTGTTTCATATTCAGTGGGCTAAAGAGAAAGTCAAGAGCTACTCTATGCACTAGAAACCAAGAGAATGAAAAGCCCTCTCCTGTCTTCTCTTTTGCTGTAGCTTGAGCCTTGAGCAAGAGGAACATATCTCAGCAAGGCTTTCCTTCACAGGAAAGGAAACTCTTGCAGCTGCCCATCAGGGTGTGATGTGAGCCTGGGCCTTTGAGAGATTTCCCCAGGTGGCAGGGCTTTTGTCAAGCTCCATCTTTGTGAAAAGAGACTTTTAGAGCTTTTCCCAACTCCAAAAGTTTTGGGCTTTCCCCAAAGGATTTATTCTTCCCTTTGGGAAAAAAGTAGCAATATATGTGGACAGCAGGCAGACTGCTTGGAGATAAACAAATAGGAGTTTTCAGCTGAAGCTTTTTTCCTCCTTTTCATTTTTACACAGAAGACTCTGGAGGGGAAAGAGAGAAAGTGAACAGAAAAGTCCACAGGGAGAGGAACATGTGTGGGGGGAGGAGAGTGAAAGGAAACAAATTAAAATGACAGATAGAAGTTGTGTGTAATAGTGCATTATTTATAAAGACAAGCTCAGCTGAAAAACATTCCTGTCCAGGCAGGAAGAAAGGAAATAAATCTTTTTATTTCACTATGTTCATTAGTTGCTATCATCCCAATCCAAGTGCCAGATGCATCATCTACAAACCAACCGAGGATTGTGGCCACAGCCAACCGTGCTTTGCATGGAACATCTGTGGCTGGCAGGTCAAGATCATGAAAGAAAGTCAAAACGTTTTCAGAAGCCTCCCGTGCACACTCAAAATCCTGATATGGGAGCAGCCTTCAGAGCATAGAGCTCGTTACAGGAGCCTGCTCTAGGGAAGGAAGCACAGCAAGGGCAACAGTGTCATATTTAGCAAGACTGATTTTGGGACCTCTTCAGTGATATTCCAGGGCTACTTTTCCAGGAGTGGAACAGAGGGAGAAAGCTGCCAGGTAACATTGGGGATGCTCCAAAGGTTGAGGCCCAAGTTTTTGTTTGTATTTTGAGCAGAGATAGGAGAATTCCCCAAAGATATTGTCAGGCCAGGGAAAGGAAACATTCCTTGGAGCTGCATGAGCTGTCAGTTTAACAAAGCCATGCTTTCAGTCTCCCAAGGACAGTTTTCACTCTCCAGTGTTCCTCTCTGAATTTCTGTAAGGTAATACAGAATTTGAAGCTGTCCAATACTTTGCAGCAATCCACGTGCCTTATAGGTGTCCTTTGTCTTCCAAATTTACACTCTTTACAAAAGGCACGTGTATTAGTTTGGCCATGGAGTTTCTCTGTACACTCACTTTTGCTTATGGTTTCATTGTCTATGAACTCCTTGGTAATTTTCCAAATATTTTATTATTTTGCTAGAGACAGAAATTAGACTGAAAAGATAGTTACAGGATCGCTTATTTTCTGAAGGCCACTGACTTTTCTTAAAAAGAAAGCCTTTTAAGTATCTCCTCAAATCTGCCTGCCTTTTCAGAAATAATTGCCACTATTGCACCAAAGTTAGCAACTAAATATCCTAGCCCATGTGTTGTGCAGCTGTTTGCCTGTGTGCGAGGCAGCTGGTCAGTCCCTCCGCTCTTGAGAGGACCTGCCAATAACTCCACTCTGTACCAGCCCACTCTCATCTTTCTAGTCCTCTTTTAGCTAGAACCATTCTGCTATGGGCCCTGCCTGCTCTGTTCAAATCTCTTAGGATCTGGGATTCCTCCAAACATGGATCATCTCCTAGACATATCTGTCAGCTCTGTTCTGAGCCTTTTATGGAGACTGCCTAATGATCCCAGCTGGGTCTCACAGGGACTGGATGGGTCCTGTAAAGCCAAACCATCCTGGTATAATATCTGGCCCAGAAGAGCCGACCTATACCATTATCTTCTTGCAAGTTTCCCATACCTACTCTTTAACAGCTATTTTACAGTTTGTCCTTTACATTTTCAAACTGTTCTTTTTATTTTTTAATCTTGTTCATGATGCTTTGGGGTGAAAGAGAACCAACTTCTCAATCTCAGCCATTTTTGAGCCATCATTAATTTCTTTCCCATTCTCATTTACTAATAGACCTACTTTCTCCCTACTGTTACTTTTTGCTCTGATCCGTTTGCAAAAGCCTTTCTTATTCTACTTTAGCCCATTGATTTCATTCTGTTTCTCATCTGCCAAGCCCTCAGATGGCATGTTTTATCAGCTAGGAATTCATCTCATTTCTTTCTATTATGCAACATTTTCTCAGCTGCCTCACTGAAACTGAAGCATAACAGATCTCCTGCACTCACTTTTATCATCTAAGGCTCTCATTCAGCAAGGTAATGCCACCAGGCTCACCTGAATGGTCTCACTGAGGTCAGGCACTGAAAGTTAGAAGGATAGTCTTAAGGCCCTTGTTCATCAGTGGGAGGTAAAAGCTCTCTTCCTGCCATTCTGTGGAAAAAAAAAATATACATTGTGGGGGTATATATTGATATGTATTATATATTGATATATATGTTGAGGATAGAGGAAAATGCTTTAAATAGAGTTTCCTCTGTATTCCTAATCAAGAGATAATGTATCTGTCACCCGCTTGCTTCCCCCCACAGAAGAAATAAAGAAACTGCCCAGAAGCCCTGTCAACCCTTTAACGTCACCCATCCCAGAGGAATGGAATAAAATACCCAGGACAGGCACAAGGGCTACTAGCAGATGTCAGCTCCAACCTTCTGGCATTTCTCCTTGTGACTGCTGCTCCCAAAACTCCACAAATCCTCCATGGCCCAAATGGGGCACCCTCTCAGCAGGTGCTAATCCACAAGATGCTCTCCGTGGGTGGTAGGGAGAGGATGAGAGGATGCATACGTCTTAAGCAGTCAATGGTATTGAAAAATAGCCCTGCAGGAGGATTAATTATGTCATCTGAAGCAAAGAAAATTGAGCGAAAGTGTTTGAAAATATCTGCCACTCTCCTGTCTTCCTCACTGCCTCACTTTCTCATTTGGAAACTCTCAGATGCCTCTCCCTCTCTGGATGTTTTGATAAGGCCTTTTCTTGTTTCTTTGCCGCCTCAAGCAAGTGTGATTTGATTTTGCTTCTCTTTCCTCCCCTCCCTGGTTTGAGGTGTGCACTGCTGGCTATCTGTTAAATTCCATCTCCCTTGCTTGTTCATTTTCTATACAATTCCTTTACACACCCTCCCTTCAGCCAAATGGATTTTTTTAATCTACCTTGTATTTTAAGTTGTCTTGATATTGTTAGCCTTTGGGCTTACGAGACTGTGTTTTTAATACTTTCCCATCCTCCCTTTGCCCCCTCTCCAGCTCAAACTGGAGGACAGCTTTGCATTCATTTCTATCAACTCCATAATTGGTTTGCAGAAAGTTCCAGCATCCTTATTAGAGCTATGTCAGAACCAATACCATGGGCCTGATTCCCCAGCAATAGAAACTGAAGAACTACCAGGGCAAAGAGAACCATTTATCACCTGCAAGGGCAGACTGGAGTCACTACAGCCAGAAAAAAACTCTTTGAAATTATGGGACTGGCCTCCCGTCTATGACGAACTAAACTGAAAGTCCAGACAGCAGAAATTCCTCCAGATCTGGGCAACATTAGACTGGGATCTGAATTTGGATATGGCAATAGCTCCAGAAGCTCTCACACTCCTGAAAAGTGGACTCTTGAGTTATACAGGCATTGTTTGCCTGATAAGTGAAATTCTACCATAACTTTAATCCCACCACAGACACTGCTCCTCTCCAACCCTTCTTACATCCAACTGACCTCCTACACAAAAGCCCATCATCCATAGTATTATTTTATTTTTTTAATCTCTTCCCAAAAAAAAAAAAATTGCTTGATACTCAGAGTATGAGAATCTCTGATATTTCTTTGCCAGCAGTGGGTTTTTTCCCCAATATATTTTTCAGTAATAATAATAAAAAAGTCCTCATGCTTAGATTTTATACTACCTGAAATCTTTTCCATTATTTTCTAGTTTGATCTGGCTTCACAGTTTTGAACTTTTTTTTTATGTGTGACCACTTCATAAAACATCTCTTTATTTATTTTTTGCCACACTTCAGTACTGAAAGTTCATTGGTTTTTTTGCAGGTGCAATTGTTATATTCATGTCACAGTGGCCTGTTTCTTTGCCTCATTTAACTCCAGCATATTCTGGTTGGGGTAAACCAGAGTATGCAATGTCATTTTCTTAAAAATAACACTTTAGTTTCTCAATAGATCCAAACCAACTTCATTGTGGGGATATATACAAAGACATTTACTTTGAACATCAACTGTGGAAATACGTGTTGGAACCTGCCAGGGCAGCTCAGTGCCTTTCATTTTAACGCTTTCACACAGATATAAGAAGAGGTCAGCTTCTTCCTCCACGGCTAGTTTTGGCTCTCAGGGTGCTAATGGAAATAAAAGCTCTATGTGCCTTGCTCTAGGTGAGCCAATCTCACTGTGGTGATGCCTGGAGAGAAGTCACTTAGATGGAGGAATACCTCTCATCATTTTNTTTTCTGGGAAGACTACAGTAACAGGAAAAGAAGACGAGACTGTGTTGCCATACCTTCAAAGTCCTCTGACATTTTGACTCACTGCTTTGTTTCTGTTTGGAAACTTCTCGGTACAGAGACCATTATGAATTAAAGTCTGTGGCAATGCTTGGATCTTTAATCCCTCAATAATTCAAAATCCAAATTCTCTGGACAGAGGAATTAACCCCATAACACAGAGTCTATTAAAAAAGGTCAGGTTAAAATTTAAAGTGTCTACCATGTCAAGATAATTGCAGAATGTCAAAGAACGTTCAAAACACTTCCTCATGAATCCTCAGAGCATGCAGTAAATCTTATCAGCAACATTTCAACCATCCAAACATGGCAAAAGCAACAGTGACTTGACCTGTTCACACAGAGGGTGGAACAGGTAGAAGCATTCCACTTCCTACCCAGTCCCACAGTCTTAAGCTGCACCAAGGGAAATATAGGTTGGATATTAAGAAAAAAAAATTTACAGAAAAAGTGATAAAGTACTGGAATGGTCTGCCTGGGGATGTGGTGGAGTCACCATCCCTGGATGTGTTTAAAAAAGACTGGATATGGCACTTGGTGCCATGGTTTAGCTGAGGTTTTAGGGCATGGGTTGGACTCTATGACCTTAAAGGTCTCTTCCAACCTAGTGATTCTGTGATTCTGTGGTCAGTCTGCAGGGGAAGGGATAAGCTGGGCTTTTTATCCTATCCTGGTTGTTTCAAAAGGTTGGAGGGAGCCCCAATTCACTGTTTCAGAGAATGGCAAACTTTTTTGCCCTATATCTGCTGGAGTCACACTGACCCTCTGTTCATCATGCTGTAACTATGAGATCATGCTTACAGGATCACTTAAAAAGGAAACATGTTTCTAATGAATATCTCATCTAAAAAGAAAAAACCATAAAGCTTTCTTTTTATGGCCTAGCTTTTTATCTTAAAATATAGTGGGCCTGATTCACATGGGAATGTCAGGTCAGAAGTTCTACACAAAGGAAAAAAATTGTTTCAGAAAAAACTCTGAATTACCTTTTTGATCCATCATTATACAACCTCATTTTCTTCTGCCCTAGTTTTTTTCTTCCCTCTGCTGTTGATCATATCTTCCTTTATTGATATTCCAGTCACATGCATTATCCTACCCGCTTTCTGTAATGCCAACTAAATCATCATTGTTTTCATGCATGAGGTCTTCCTGCTTAGTCATTTCCCATATTTCTTGTGTTGAGACGTTGAGGAAAGACTTTTGTCCATTTTCTCTCACACTCTTTAACCTCACTTTCTTTTTTTGGTCGCATTCCCTCTTTCTTAGTCCTAATCAGACCATACCCCTGCTCACCTTTGGATTCTTCTTCAATTGCAATTACTCTGCTTTGTGCCTGACTGCTGCTTAGTTCAGTCCCTATGGACAATATGGTCCAGTCTTCCCTGCTGAGAAATCCCCAATGACCTCCTGCTCCCTCTCAATTCTCCTTTCAGATGGATCTCCAAGATCTCTTCTGTCAGCCAGCTCAGTGTTCTCAGCAGGGGTGGCAACAGGACTGTCACATCCCCTGCCCCTTCTCTGGCAGCACCACCACTCAGGAACAGAAATCAGAATGCAGCCCTACAAGTGTTATTCCACTAGAATAACAGAATCATTTAGGCTTGGGAAAAGACTTTTAAAATCGAGTCCAAGCACAAGAATCTTTGTGCTCTCTGCTCTTGGCCAACTTCCTTACCAAATCCTTTTCCCACCTGGCCCCAAACTATGCCTCTTATTCTCTCATTTGCTTTACTTTTCTGTGTGGTCTCTCCCCACAAGGCTTGGTTTTAACAGGTCAGAACAACCAAGACTTTAGATTCTCCATTCCCCTGTTCCCTGTTAAGTCAGTAAAGAAACTCAGAGGAGACTGGAGATGGCCTAGAAGGATAAACCTTGACACCAAACCCTCCAGAGACTCCCCCAGCTCTTTCTCCAATCACACTAGAAGAACATTCCTGATCCAAGGATGCTCCATGCTTGGCACTTTGCCCAGTTTTGGCTGTTGCCCTCCAAAAAAGTGATTGTTCTCCCCGCCATGAATATGACCTTCTGCTACACAGCCACTGCCATTTCTTGAGATTCCCCTGTGACAGTTTCAGGCCCTGCCTTGCAGTTACCCTCCTTTTTCCACTGCTTCCATCTACCCATCAGCTCCTCCACCCACAGTAAAAGGAATTGCATCTCCATGAAACTGGCAATTGGAATTTTTAATACTACTAAAATAATTTAGTCCATACTACAGGTAATTTTATTAACAGTCAATATTTTCTACCCTAAATGACAGATTTATTACAGCACATTATTTTTATTATTGAGTGTAATCATATCCCCATGCTACTGAAATCCCCTGGGCATCCACAGTGCTCTAGCAGTAATAAATAACCAGTGCACGCAGAGAAACTTCACTAAGGTGAATTTAAGGTTGCAGGCACATAGCAGTGGTTTGAGTGCACATTGCTCCTCAAGAACATTTGAGTTAACAAGATGTTTGCAGGAAACATCCAAAGCAATTCTCAATTCTCACATTTTTGGTCCAATGTCCCACCTAGCCCAAAGTCATGGGGTTCTTCTCCAGCTATTCTCCTTTGGACATACCTTACTTTTATTCTCTCCCTGTGTTTCCTTGCAGCAGCTTGCATAAGTTAGGCCTAGCTGACAGTGATGTTAGCCTATGAACATGAGTAAACCTCATGGGATAAGGGAACAACTTCCTTTTGAGAAGAGGAACTTAAGCAAGATCGTGCCATCACTTGTCCAGATGACCAGATTGGTGGCACCAGCAAGTGGCAATAGACAGGTGTACATTTAGGGAATTTGTATGGACTAATGAAGCATTGGTTAATCTTTACCAAAACCTATATCTGACAGCACCTGGAGACGCCCATGAACAGAGCCCAAGGGCCCCCACCGCTCAGCAATGGGAATATTACAGCACAATCCAAATTCTCTCCTCTGACCCATCCTGTCATCTCTCCCACTGAACAGACAAGTTGTGTAACTCATAAAAATGCATATATCTGAGATTAAAATGTTCTGGTATCTAAGTCCATCTAGTCTCTGCAATATTTCTTGGTCCTAAATGGCAGCAGCCCCCACTCCCTGCCACTTACACCTATGCAACATCCCCATGGTTACCTGACCAAAGCCAGGACAAGAGGCAGCTCATGCTGGGTTTGCTCTCAGCTACGCACGTGCTCATCAGCCAGCTGACAGGCCACACTGGGCAAGTTACACTCCAGCTCTCACCATCGTCTTTCCTCCCAGTCAGGGCACTCATTTAAGCCTGTTTCCCTAGCCCAATCACTAAATTCCTTGTTATTTATAGGATTTTTTTTTTTTAATCACCTATCCTGTTAGGAAATGTGGCTGAAAGCAGCCAGCTGATACCAGAGAAGATCAGAACTGATAGGTTGACATGCAGGCAGACAGAATGATTGCCTGTCTCACGCTTGTTTAGGAATCCAGGATACAGAGAACCACTGGAAATGTAAAAATTTTGATTCAGATGAACCACTCAAACTCAAACTACATTCCTACAGAATACCATTTCACTATTTCCCCTTCACTGAAGATTTTTAAAGCAATTCACCAGAGGGCACAGAACTATTTGTTATCTACTCCAAATAACAACCATTCTGCTTTGTTACCACATTAACCTTTGGTCTTTTCCAGGTAAAAACTTGAATCTCGCAATCAGGGAAGATGAGGTTTATCCATGGAGGCAGGTGAGTGCAGCATGCAGGAGCACTCAGACAGCAGGGCACGAGGTGCAATTGTCAAACTTAACCTTGTAGGCTGCTAAATACCTGCTAGAGCAGCTGCATGACCTCAGCATCTGGCAAGGTCACAGCCTATGCTGCACAGGGAAAGATTGCCTTCAGCATGCTGCTTGTGCAAATGAGGATTTGGGTGCTGTGCACGACTGCAAATAAAGCAGTAAAGCTCCTTGCTAACATTTGGAATACTCTGATTCTTTGCAGTCACATGACGGACTAAAACCACATTCAGTTGTATTTGCCTTGTGCCAAGGCCTCTTCACACAGTGAAAAAGTGACAAGGAACCTAAACGTTTTTGCTAAGACACTCAGTCTTGTCTCTTCATTTTCCTAGCTCACTATTTGTACTGCTTTTTAAAACATTTGCGTGTTACATGCTCAAATCACCCAGAGCCTGCTAAAGGAGCTGGGCTACAGATGACATGTCTACTAGTGTGAAGAAAACTATTTTTCTGCCTTCAGCCTAGTAAAAGTCAAAACCCTGATGTTCCAATGAGAAGAAATTCCAAGGGAGGAGGTAAAAGAGGTTGTTTAACAGAAAAGAAAAACCAAAACATTTCCTTTGAAGCCAAGCCTGGAGCAAACACAACAATTGTGTCAAGTACTGTACACCTGGGGTTCAAGGCCACTATTCTTCCCACTGGGTCACACTCCTTGACTGGTCTACCTCTGCTGTGATGCATGATAGCTTGTGAGAGCATTCCTATCACCTTGCTTCCACTGCAGGACACATCATGCTCTTCCAACACGCAAGGCATTATAAAGTGACATGGAAATAACCCAAATCCAGCCTCTTTCCCTTTGTAAATAAAACCAAATACATTCTGAAACCCTGATTCTCCATGTGTTATCAGCCTCCCATGCTGTTACGAGGGAGAATAATGCAACTTTAAACTTATTTGTTAATAGACATTGGCTGGAATTTTTCAAATATTTAATATTTTACAATATCTACTATGAGTTAAGCATTCCGTTAGTGGGATTTGGAAGTCTAAGCAAATAGGGTCCTTTAAAGAGCTAAAGCATAAAGAGCTTTAAGATCCTTGAATGAAAGAATCTATAAGTAGTACAAAGAATCATTGGTTACACAGGCAGAAAATTGTCATTATCATCTTATTTTGTGATAGCAAAACCCTGTATAACAATTCAACACATTAGGCATTAACAGAGAGATAAAATACTCCCTTAAATAGGAAACCTCCTTTAGTACAACTCTGAAAACTGCTGAGTTGATGGATAAATTCCTATCTTCTTAATGCTTTCTGTATTGGATCTTTGGCCCACTGGTGTATTATTCCTCAGAGTGGAATCAGAAAAAAGGTTCCTCAGTAATGGGTGCTCAGCTTTGTGTAATGCTGGTGCTCAAAAGTACTGCACAATCCAGCAGAATGCAGCCCATATTGAGGGGGTTGGGTTTGGCTTTGGAGCTGTCTAGGGCAGGCATCTCCCTCTCAGCCCTCTGGTATCTCCTGCAAGCTTAGCACAGTCCATGAAGCCAACAAAGAGGTGGGAGGAAAAGAAAGAAGTTTTACAAGGCAGAAAGCAAGAGGAGGACATTTGAATTTCATAAGACAGGTTAACCCCGCAGGGCTGAGAGAAGCAAAAACAACTTATTCTGAATAAACATGATATGGAAATTGCAGAGATAGAATTGAGCCTGAATTTATCTAGGAAGCTACAGCGCAAGTTGGTGCAAGATGCCATCAGGAAAACCTTGTGAGAACTGAAGGCAAGAGAAGTGATCTTGCCAGCCACAATCATCCAAACCCCAGACTCCCTGTTCCCACAAGCCACAGTTTTGGTAGGAGAGATGATGGGATAGTGATGCCCATCCTCTAGAGGCAGGCCCCACTACAGCCCCTTCACTCAGCCACCAGGCTGAAACACATCCCCAGGGAGCACATTCCTGTGTGCTCTGTTTGCTGTCTCCTGGACCATGGCCAGGCATTGCCAGTGGGAATGCTAGCTCCCACATTCTGCAGCTGTGGTGGGGGAATGTCAACAGCTGAGCAGCAGGCACTGCTGTGGGCCAGGGCTTGACTCTACACCCCAGCCTCCACTCGCTGGTCAGCAGGGGTGCAGCAAAGTCACCAAGCCTAGGGACTTCAGTCCCTGTCAAGGACAGGAAAGGTGGTAAGGAATAACACACATACAACATGGAGGCAGACATACTCCATGAGGAAGCTTCATGCCCTTGTCCCAGGCTGTCCTTAATATGACTGATGGTCCCAGGCAAAACAGAGTCAATTTGCACCCATTCTGAGCGTGCAAATGTACTTGATAGACGAGCTCCAAAGAGACTAGCTGATGTGATTTAAGATGTTACCTCTCCCCAGCTGTCTACCCTGTTCCTCTGCCAGAAGTTACTTCCCCAACAGCAGGGAAAGCAGAAAAAACATGTGTCTGCACCTTGAATGCTCTAGCTAAGGCTGGTGTATTAGCATAAACTGGCAATGAAGGGTGGGTTTGTGCTAATACATCAGATGAGAGCTGCAACCACTGGAGCACAGGCACATGTCTCATTCTGCCAACTCTCCAGTCATTTCCAACAAGGGAGCAAAAAGGACATCTGAGGGTATTAAAGTCATGTGTGCTGAGTACAGCTAGTACACACACACACACTCACACAGATATATATATGTGTGCCCAGTACTCTGATGAACACACTGTGTTCCAGCCCATTTTCCCAAAGCCTGGTGATCTGCAGACTCAATAATGCACAGCCTGGACCATGGATATCAAAAAGGACAAGCAATCAGCACTAAGGAGTGCACTTAGTTGGGCACCAGCCTGCATAGGGCAGGGAGGGAAGGGTGACTTCAGCTTCCTCCTCCTCTTAAACCACCTGGGAGAATGCCAGTTCATACCTTGGCTCAGCATCATCAAGAAGGTTGACAAGTCACCACCCAACAAAATTTTCTTTAGATAGAATTATGGAACGGCAGGCTAACAAGTTACTGGGAAAAATCCACGGGTATAAAAATAGGCAGAAAAGTTTGGTCAGCTCATTCTAACATCCATTTCTGCTATCAGTGTCAGTGATGCACGTTTATGCTAAACATTTCTTTATCTCATACAGCATAGGACTTGCTTTTTACATGAAAATCATTTGTGCTCTGGAAAATCCTGTAATGTGATGATTTGCTTAGCTTTCTGTTGTATGTTCTCACTTTATTGTTTGTTTTTTACTTGTATCTCTTGCTTATGATCTCTCTGTATGCTGAAAATCCAGTACAAATATTTAGTAAACAATAAGAAGCTTATTGCTGCTTTCAAGCAGAAAATTTGCCTCTGCCTCACAGAACATCTATTTTGGCTTGTATTTAATTTTTTAAACAATGCATGAATATATATCTATAGATCAGATCTTTCCTTGCTTGGATTCTACAGTGGTGTGTGCTTTATAAAAGTCAATATAGATGGAATCAGCTGTAATTCCTTTGTGGCAAACTCATCTTTGATCAGAAGATATAGCAGCTGTTCTTTTTCACACGTGACAGGCACAAACCTCCCTTTTCAGTACATTATTTTGAAAGCTTAATTTTATTTTTTTTTTAGCTAAAGAACCCGTGGACTATCTTCTGTTTTGACATCCTAGAATGCTCAAAGCAGCCCTGAATCAGAGACCACAAAGAGATCCATGACATGGCTAAGGGAACTAGCATATTCCCTCTAAACCTGTTGTTCTAGGCATAGACTTAATGAGTAAAGTACAGGATGGAGTCCTGGAGCTCTCTCTTCCCAGGGTGAATTCATCCCAGCCAGAGTTTGTGCAGGTAATTTACTCACCTCCTGACTTTTCCTCACAATTTCAGATAAAGCCCAAATGCTTTTGAACTGCCACACTGACACATTTCTCTTTGTGAAATCGCAGGCTAGTTTTTTGGGGTTTTTTTTTTCGTAGTAACCTGATTTTGAGTGCCCAGCTAGATACCAGAGACTACAAAGACTTCACTGATTATGGTATCTAAATTCAAGAAGCTGATGTGAATCTCTGACTGTCTAGGATACACAGCTGTCAGACCCAGGATCCTTCTGCAGACAAGGGAAAGAAAAAGCTATCCTAGAAGAAAAAAATTTAGAGCACTGAGACATATGACACTTCCACAGACAGACTTTGGTAGCCCTGGAAAAGACTTTGTCCATTTGTTGATCTGCCACCCATCACCCTTTTTAAAAGTAGTTCCCATAACATCAGGCACATTTCTTCCTTTTAAGGATTTTAACAGCTGGCCTGAATGTAGCTATCATGTGCCCTGCCTAGTGCAGCCAGAAACTAAAATAGGTGAAAAAAGCAGAAGCCTTGGTTGAGAGTGTTGATGCTTGTTGTAGTTCTGGTGCAGTTATTAAGGCCCCGACAGATGAAATGAAGAAGCTTCAACAGGCAGAGAAAAGCTGCTTCCTGCCTCTCTCCAGTTTTAGGGATACCCATTGTAACCAATTTTATCCTTTTTTGCTTAGGTGATCACTGAAGGATGGGATACCCTCCCTAACTGACCCTTTCCTGGGAAGAATTCTGACGTTCCTGTGTTTAACTTGGGCATGTGAGAAATCTGTTGTTACATGAGGCAAACTGGGGGCGTTTTGAATGACAGAAGCACCATGGCATCACCAGTTTGGATTAGAAGCAGAGGATTTTGAGGCCACCCTGGGGGTTTTCAGGCAGAACAACTGTGAAGCTACAGCTATAAATTTAATCACTGTATATTGATGTGGTGGTGTTGCGTGTATTGATGTATTTTATTGCTAAGCAGTGCATTCTCCCCATGTTTTTTCCCCCTTGAGCAGATTAACTGTATATTCCAAAATACTGTCCAACAGAACATGAGTGGCATACTATTTTCACTTTGCTTGCCTCCCACATAAAAGAACAGCTGTGAATGTCAGCTGAGCCTGATTTCTCCTGCACAATGGCCTATCATTTTTTGTAAAAATAAATAAGTGGCAATCATTCATTTTTTTTCATGGATATAAACACTTTGGGTCAAACTCAAAGTGACTGAAATGATATTGCATTTTACCTCTGGTTGATAAGTAGTTGTAATTTACAGGGCAATAGAACTGGGTAGATGGAAAAGCAACTACCAAGTAGAATTAAGATAAAGAACCTCCCACTCTCACTTTGTCTTACACCTTTCACTGAGCTGCCTTTGCTCCTGCATCATTTATTCCCTGACTGTACGTTCCTGTAAGTTACACTAGGTTGCTGCCAGGTAACTTAGAGCATCATTTATACCACCTCTGAGCACTGCCCAGTTGCAGAGCAAGCTGCTGGAATCATTGGTTCAGTCCCAAACACACAATCAAAGCAAGTTCTGCAGTGAGAGCAGGCACAAGATTAAGTCTTTACACAAAGCTGCAGAAATTGAAAGCACAATTGCTGGGTAAAGTGCCACCCACATACAGCCCTCCCTTAGTGGCAGATTGTCGTAAGAAAGGCCCTAGACATCTAATGGTATCTCTTACCCTTATTCTCTGCAAAGGCATTTTAGGCTCCCCCAAGCTATCTCCAGCTGATGTGGTACCTCAGCTTGGTACAGTGTTGTGCAGTTGTTACAACAGGGCCCCAGAACAATAAAGCCTGTATCAACGGGATGCACTGATTTCCAGTCCAGGGAGAACTTGGTTAGTACCCAGTCAAACATCTCTCCAATGCTCTTCTGCACATCATAAACAAGCCCTCAAGGATCAGGCCACACCAGGTTTGAATAGCAAGGACTTTCTACAGTGCATGGTGCATTCCAGCTGTTTGAATCTTGTCCCTCCTCACAGTCTGTATGTAAGAGTGATTTGGGGTAAGTCATTTCCCATTTTTAGCCCTCTGCCGTTCCCCATAGCATGGCAGTACTGTAGAACCTCATGAAGCACTTTTGAGACATGTCAGTACCAGCCAGGACTTGGGAGTCATGCATGTAATTGCCACATTGCAATTGTTATTGATTGTATCTATCCTTTGGAATCAATACTGGGCTTTTTCCACTGAAAATCGGCATTCTTCTGAATATGACAAACAATGGAAAAAGCTCTCAAGTGTGCATGCATATCTCCAAAAACACAGCTTGGCACTGGCAGCAGTATGTTAGCATATATAAGACACATTTCAGTTTATGTTCTGAAAGGATAAGACTAAACCCTCTTGCATTAATGCCTGATGCAATGGTTTCCCCATCCCTCCTGTTGGAGATTGGGAAGATTGTAATTTGGGAAAAGCCTATTAAAAATACAGATCTCCCCATTCACAGTGGTGCAAAATATTAATAACTTTTTCACTGAAAGCCTGGAGACCATGTATATTCTTACTCACTATATCCTTCACCTTAACAGACCTCAGTCTGGGGACAAATCTTCAGGACTTACAACACACAAGTGGCAGAACAACATTAAGGGCTATATCCAGAGTATGTCTAATACTTCCCATTTTTCAGAGGAGTGATTCTCAAACTGTGGCCTGTGAAGCCGTGGGGACTTGCTCTATTTCTGTATCTGATGTGCATTGTAAGGATCTAGACATGGGAATTTCCTAAAGGTGACTGGATATCTTTCAAAACTATAAAGGGATCAGCAAATTAAGAGGTGGGAAAATATGCACATAAAAAGCCTTGAGGTCAAGTGCATCCATGATGAGAGTGGAGAGGAAAAGTTGGGCATCTGAACACCTTCCATGTGACACCAGGCACTCCCATACACAAGGTATTGCTATCAGCAAGGGCTAAGACCCCATCAGCCTCCTCCTTTCCCTTTCCTCCTGTAAATCCACAACTGATTAAAAACATTAATTAACTGTCAAACCCTCCTCTGCTCTCCATCAATTAAATCTGGTTTATGTCCATTTTATCTATCCATCCAGATGCTTTAATTAGTCTCCATGATTGCAATTCATCAGCACTTCCACAGAGTAAAGCAGATCAGCAGTCTTCTCTCTCTCTCTGCAAAATTTACCCAACACCTCACCTAATGGAGCTCTGAGCCCAGCTTATATTTTGAGCTCAACTACAATGCAAATAACAGTAATAATTAGCACAAAGGGAGTTTTCTTTCCATTCCCAGCTAAATAGTTAATATTGTGTCTTCATAATACACAATCCAATTATTTACTAGTGTTTCCTGATTCCCTAATGTAGTGATATGCACATTATGTTCTGTTTGTAAATTTTCAGTGGGTTTATAAATACAGTATGGCCTTACTGTGCAACCTCACAATCTCTCGAACCCAAAAAAAAAGAGGTTTAAAATTAATAATAAATGATAAAACTTGGGAAAAAATGAACCAGGCTTCATTAAATGATAAAATCCATCAGGAGCCAGGGGCAAGGACAGGGGCAGGGGCTCAGTTAATTTGTGAGAGTAACGTAATTTTGAATTGTTGAAAAGATATAACAGTAGAAACACGTAATGCAGTTTAATCTTGGAGGTCACTCCAAGGAGAAAAGGCCAAGTAGCTATCTGACCTTGTCCAGGAGAAGGAGAATATATCCTGTTGCCTTGGCAAAATTCAAATACTTTATGTGATCTTGAGCTGTAATGACTTACAAATCAAAGAGTTCAAGTAGCCAGGCAGTGATCATTCCCACTGCAAGAGAAGATCTTCATGCCAGTCCAGGAAAACCCTTGCCATTCCCTCCTTCATTTTGTGCTCTGCACAGGTAACAGCCATATCACAACTTCAATCTTAAGATTAATTCCACGGCACTAACACATTTTTGCCCTAAAAACTCTGCTGGTAACCTCACCTCTGCTCCATGTCTCCCCAGCGATGCCTTAGAGCAGTTTTAATCTGCTCATCAGCATCATCCTGTCAGAGTGGGACACTGGGCCATTTAATGTTAGTATGGGCTCCCTTCCCTACATAGGGGCAGTTTGAATTTCAGACAGTATCAGTGGTGAGGGGACTTTACCTTCCTCTACTATCACATGCAAGCAAATACAATCAAGTTCAAGACATGACGGTATGCTAAAAAATATCTGTTGGAAAGACACCCAAACTCAAGGGAATGGTCCCAGAGGAAGAAGAATTAAGCAAATCTCCTCAGTAAACTTCCATGGCCAAAGTACTGCCCCTGGAAAAAGCTGCCTCGTTTCCAGTGTAGATGTTTTTTACATTTCAATATGCAGCTTTTAGCATTTCTTAGGCCTTTGTCTCTTAAACTAGAGGGTGTCACACTTTGAGACAGTAGAATGACATTAAAAAGTAAGAATAGGTGTCATATTAAAGAAATACTTAAAATACCCTCATTTTGAGCTGGTAAGTATGGTATTGGAATGCTAAATCCTTTCTTTTTGTAACATGTTTATTATTCCTTTTCTCAAGAGACCAGGAGCTTTATATTCCTCAGCTGAAATCTTAAAAACAGCAGTCTTCTATCAGAAAAAGTGATCTGACAGAACTGAGCTGTGCAATGTCTGCATGAATATACTGGCTGTGTAAAAAGTCACTCCATGTTATCAAAACAGTTTTTCTTGTAAATACATATTTCACAAAGTATTTCAGATACCTTTAAAATATTTATGTTGCAATTAAACTAAAAACACTGAATTTGTGTTTCACAAATTAAGCCAGTAACCCAACTGGGGCTTTCATCCCAGTTTGACAACATAAAATTTTGAAATGTCAAAACCGCCTTCAGGACAAAATTTCCATTTCTGTTGCCATCTGTCATGATGCCCCTCAAAAGCTGCAGACCACACTCTGATCTCTCCAGGCCAGGAGTTTTCAATTGCTACTTCCTACCTGCTGTTTCCACTTTCACATGGGAATGGAGAACTCACTCAAGACCACTATACGTCAAAGACATATTTAGCAGGCAGAAGGAAAAAAACCAAAACCAAGCAAACAAAAACCCACAAAAAACCAAAACTGTTCAGCTGGATTGCTCAACTCACACATCTTAACGTGGGTTCAGCCAGGGAGTAAAAAGTTACTAAAACCAACATCTCATTTATTGCTGCAATTGTCATCTCTGATGTCCTGACACAGACACATGAATAATCACACCCCAGCTATCAGGTTTGCCAAGGGTAGTTGTGCCAACAAAGGGGGATCTTCTGGTGATATGAGCAGCTGAGATCGCTGACCTTCAGCCAAGACTGGCTGCTGCTTTGATCTGACTCTGCTGTTGAAGGTAAAATGTAGGCTGACAGTCTAGGGTCTGTAAAAGAATGCAGGCAAATGCAGATTGTTCTCAATGTGCATTGAGCTCTCTGTACAAAGAAAGGCTTCTCAACACTGGAAGAGTTGCACTTGAAAACCCACCAAATAGTAATTACATCAAAATATAGCTAAGTAAAATTGCCTTACAAACATCTATCACATCTGAATACAACCCAGATATCTTCCTGACAGAATTTTCACATACTGATTTTGGTCCCTTAGAGGTCCACAAGATATATTTACAGTTTCCATAAAAATAAAAAAGATACACTGCTATGTTAATTCACCATTCAGGGGTCCTCAATCTCAGGAAATTTTGTAGGGATTTGCAAAGTAAAAGAGATTGAAAACCACTGTTGCCCATCAACTCCCAAAGAATCTATATGGTGTTCATACTAAATACCTTCATATATTACTTGCATACTCTGCAGATGTTTGCATGCTGTGATCATGTAGAATAACAATGCCTTGAACTGTGAAACACTGATCTTATTTATATACAATGCCATACTTGGTATTTTATGTTTATCTGTTCTCATAAGCCACCATCATACGTTGCATTGGTGGGAAACTATCAAAACAGCTCTGAAAACAGCAAACACTCAATCACAGGTCAATTTTTCTGCCAATTCATTTTCACGTTTATCTGGGGAGGGAATCTTGGCTTTGGTTGTGTCAGAACAAATTTCCTCACTGACTTGAGTGGTCCCAGAATTTCAGTCAGTGTGCTGTAGTATTTTTACTGCATCCCAGGCAAAATAACTCCTAGCCTTTCCTTTTGGAAACCATTTAATAGCTCAATGAGTTCACCGTAAGGGTTTCCTCATTTGTATTTCTTCCCATCACTGCTAGCTCTGCCCAACACACATTAACTAATCCCTTCTCCACTTGGTGTTTACACACTTTAAATATTCATAGAGGGCTCCATGTTCCCACATTCCCATCACTGCCAGGTGCATTAACTTTCATTTTTGCCTAGTTGACTCTTCACTTGTTTTCGTACTAAGTCTCTAATCTCTCTAGGTATCTTTGTATTACTACTATTTAATTTCTGTTAAGTACTGACAGTATGCCAGGTGCCTTCAGCTTGCCAGATGCTACACAGAGTGGAAAAGCACAGTTCTGCTGTGGACCATGCGGTCTGAAAGACAAAGCAAAGATGGGAGGAAGTGTCCTCACAGCTCAGAGCATATGGTTAGGCTTAGAACGTGGGTACAGCTGTGAAACTAGACTGGAGGATAAAACCAGGCAGGTCCCTTCTATAGCCCAGGTAAAAAAAAAAGTTGGGTTTCCCCAACATCACTGGGTGGATGTGCTAATATTGTGGAAATTTGGAGGCAAATAGGTGGTATAGGCTGAAAGGATAGATTTAGGAAGCAGGACAGGATCAAAACAAAAAAGCATTGCAGGCCATTGCAGCCAAACCAGCGTCTGTCTTTGATGAACAACACTCCAGCAAACGGAGTGCTGGCATGCAGGAGGGAAGTACCCTAGATCCCTTCCTCAGGACTGAAGCCATTGAAATAAAAGGCTGGAACCTCCAACACCAAACCAAGAGAGAGTGAAGAGATGATCAAGCAGACAGAGAGCCCAAAAACAAATACGGAAAAAAGCAAATACAACAGCAGTCTCAGAGAATCAATCACAGATGAGACTGGGGAAGCAGACACAGCCCCAAAGCTGCCAAAAATGGGGATAGCATCTTTACTGGCCTGCCATGCACTCTGTGATTTTACCTGTCTTGTTAACATCCATACAAGAGATATGAATGTGCTACTTAATCTGTCTTCTAACTATAGGTGCAGCACACTTTGGAGGACTGGACATAATTTTTCTCATGCTGATCCCGATAGATCTATGGTCTACCCTTTTCATTCCTTGAATCTTAAAAAACAGACAAAATTATTCCACAAGACTCTTCTTTCAAGGTGATGAACCCAAAAAAATTGGTTCCTAGCTCTTTAACCAAAAGGCAAGAAAGAACACTAAAGGAAACTGGAAATTTCCCTACTGAGAACAGGCTAGAGGCTCTCCCAACCTGCTCTCCACAGTTTGAGGAATAAAGGATAAATGAAGGGAAAGCCAGGGACCAACTGCACTTCTCAATGAGGCCAAATTCTGGCAAGGGCTCCTGAAAGTATCAAAGATTTTATCTGTCACCAGAAAATGGCCTGCATTGTTTCCAACACAGAGACTTCCAGAAGTTATACACAAGTTTCCTTGTTACAGCAGTTCTCATGACTGCTCCTTGCTCCTGCACCTAGTCTTGCCCCAAAACAGCGTCAAATGTTTTCTTCAGCTTTAGTAATGAGATCTAGCTGGCAATGCAGCACTGCTTTAAGTACCCCTCCCCACACATACCTTCTCCCCAAACAAGCAAGCTTCCCAATAATGCTTCAGGCTCCTCAGTTCTCTGCTTATCAACTAAATCTCAAATCTTGCTCCCTGCCATTCCCAGTGGGTAAGAGTACTGAGCATAAACCATGATCTTCCATCCTCCTGCTTCACCCTACAAGGGATGAGACAGAGAGTGCCAAGCATGTCCCATCAGAGGAGAGAGAGACATGAAACACTAAGGTTATATTTATTCAAGCCTTTAAGAAGTTCTTGAGCTTCTAAAAGCCACCTTAAGCCTTCTTCATACATACAGATACCAAAGTGCTAGACTTCAAGAAAATGGAATAACACACACAGCACTGCACAGGTGAGTAAAAGGAACAGGACTTGAGGCCAGAGAAGAAACATCCCTGATTGTATGAAAGCCAGAACAGCCACTGCTATTTGATTTCTCGCAGAAATAGCATTTTTTGCAAAAGAGCAACCCCCTCCTTTCAGACACCCCTATTCTTTTCCTCCCAGAAACCTACAGGCGAGGAGATAAACTGTTTGTAAATAGAGGTTTCACACCAGTTAGCTCCATGTTCTGCAAACAGCCTCGCAGACTCGGTGTGGTGTTTCCAAGGGCTTATTTCAGAGTACTACATATATATTTCCATATAATTGATCTGTTCTGCTTTAAGGAGGCCATCAGGAAGATATGTGGGCAATTTGTTCTAGAGGTAAGAGAAGGAGAGGCAAAGGGAGTTAACCTCAGATTAGCTGTGTTTACACAAGAGTGTTTTACACTGTGGAAAGAGACCAGAGCCCACACTGTTCTCTGCTGCCTCTTCAGCACCCCGTTTGTCCCTGGAAGGGAAAGGCAGGCACTGTAGTATAAAGTCAGGGGATTCAACTTCACAGCCATGACAGGGCCAAGATAAACACAGAGAAAACTCTGCCCCCATAGCATGGCTGCCACCATCTGGGCAGAGGTCTCTGGTGCTGGGTGACTGAAGGGCTAAGGACATAACCACTTGGATATGGCCTAAATTAGGCGCCATTTGGCTATGGCAGCTTGGCACACCTGACCAGCAAAAAAGCTGGAAAATTCTTGTGGTAAATATTCAGAGCACTGTAGTATCACAAGACTCCAAGGTCCATGGCCTCAGAAATCTCTATGCCCTTATGTTCCCATATCATGCCAGGAACAGGAGAGGGAGGTCACAGAACTACAGCTAACATAATTTTTTATCCACATACAGACTGTAGAAGCAACCAGGGCTAGTCTGACCTCTTTCAGAGCACAGGTCATAATCTCCACCTCCAGTTCCTGCATCAGACTCACAACTTCTCTTCACACCAAGCAGCCCATGTAGAAGGCTGACAGGATTGGGCTGAAGACTTGAATGTTGATGAAATTCCCTGCTCCTGACAGATCTCTTCCAAATAGCTCATTACTCTGCTGTGCTTTATTTCCGTTCCCAGTTTGTCTAGCTTCCATCTCCTGTTCTCAGTTCCCTTCACATATTTGAGCACTAAAGAGCTGTCTTAGATCAGACAAATTCTTTCCTGTTGGCTTTATTCCACAATCAAGATCCTTCGCTTTGATAAGATAAATAGATAAAAATGTCAGTGCCTTTTCTGCACATGGGAGTATTCCCATTCCCAAATCTTTCTCGTAGCTGACCCTACCATTTTTAGCTTTTGATCTGTGGATGCCAAAACTGAAAAAAGACCTGGAATAAGTACACCAGTATCCATCTCCTTAGTCCATTTTGCTGAGGGCTCTGAATCATGCCACAATATACCATGTTCAGCTCTGCCAAGCCAGCCAGGAAACATATGCAAGCATCACACCTTGAAACAGAGTGAGAGACTGAAAACCAGATAAGAAATAGATTTATCCAAAGAATGTGGGAAATATATCTGGGATCTTGGAGAGGGCCACCTGATCGGCTTGTAGTCATGGCCCAGACAAGATTTTCCATTCGAAGGGTTGTACAAGAGTTCTCCTAATGGGACCCAGCTGCCTACAACCAGCAGCATCACTTTACAAGGGGACCACTGTACTGAGAGTACCAAGGCCAACTTTTGCAAATAAGGCTATCCATCCACGGAGATGAAACGCCTCTCAAAACAAAAGACACTGGGCAAATCTTCTATCTGATTCCTACTCAGGAGGTAGGAATATTGAACAATATCCCAAATTCTCGCATTCAGCCCATTAACACCAGACCCCAAAAGTCATTTACCAAATCAGTCTGGCACAAGAGACACCTCCCCCAGCCGATGCTTGTCTCACAGTCTCTACTTTGTGTATTAACCCTGTGAAGTCAGGCTGCACATCTTGCCAACCCACTGCTCCACGGAACCAGCCTCATCCCCCCCTTAGTTACCAGGCAACGTCTGTTACGTGTAAGATTTACGAGTAGTGATTTTATCATCTCTTCCCCACAGACACTGTATGTTTTGTTATTGTAGCAAGTAAACTTTTGTACTTCTTTTTGGAGGATGAGGAGAAGGTCTGCTGCTTTTAGAATAAACCAGCAGCTTGGTGAACAGACCTTGTAGCAAGGTACTAAAAGCACATGAGGGTGACGGGAAAGAAGACAAACCTGTCAGTGAAGGAAGAAGGTGACAGAAGTGATCACTGAGGACAGATCAAGGGGAGAAAACGTAAAAGCCACCCAAACTGGAAACGTAATCAGGAGCCATGAGATGTAGGGCCCTGAGAACAGAAGCTGATTTTGATGCACAGCTCAACAAAGAGGCCCTGAGATGACTTAAGGAGGCAACTGTACAGTTAAGAGATCTCCAGCTCTCAAAAATGTCACGACTTGTACTCAGGGTGAGGTAGCAGAACAGCAAAGCAATACTGCAGGGGCTACCAGCTTGCTGGTTCTCCCCCACTCCAGTATCCAGAACTTCTATGTTATGCTGGAAAACTTCAAAAGCAAGAAAACTTAGGCAGATATGTTATTTTTTTCCCCCTATCTTTTTAAAGTTATTCTGCTGTTGCATCCTGGTGAAAAGTTCTGTGGGAAGCTAAGTCAGATAATGCAGAAGAAATACATCCATTGGATAGAGGCTATTTAAATATTTGATGGCTAATATATTAAATGTTAATTGAATACTACAATGATTTTCTCCCCTGGACAGCACACAATTAACATTTAATTTGTTATAAAATATTTAAAGTTATGAAATATCCGAGGGCAACTGAAATGTCTCTTCCACCAAATTGTCTTGGGACAATGTGTTGAGGGGACAAGAGGGCAGGTTAGCAATTCAAATTCTTCCAATGATCTGTACAAGAGACGTGAGAAAAGGTTCCAGAGCTGACACAGTCCAAGGACATAGTTAGAGTATATGAAGGGACACACACAGATATCTGATCCTGTCCTCTAAAGGTTAACCAAGATAGGAGTCCTCATGGCTATAAGGAACCCAGCTTGCTGTGGTGACTATCCACTCCTCAGAGAAAAAGGAACTCTGGGCACTTAGACCAAACATGTATTTTCATGTTATTTATTTCAGAGATGCCAGGGAGAGACTGGACTCTTCTCTGCCCTACATTCACTCCAAGGCATATTGACAAGAATAGGATTCAGATGATACAGAGCTGCTACTTTGGCTGTGCTCAATGCTTCGCTGAGTATCAAGGATAGCAATCAGCTTGGGATGTTAAAATTAAGCTAGTTGTTTAGGACTTGAACACAAACTTCTCCCATTGGCTGCAGCAGAGTTGAACATCCAAGCACTTCAGAAACTTATCTTACTCTAATGCCTTGTTTGGCAAGAGGGGTAGGAAAGTTTTGCTAAGACTTCAGTGTTGGAAAGGGATCTTTTCATTAGTTCAAAAGTAAATCCTTAAGCAAGTTTAGGAAAGCTCAGACTCAATAGTTTTGACATTTCTTGTAGCAAAACTCAAAGAGTAGAAAAAAAACCATCGAAGTTTCACTCTGTGCCATTCAGGAGACAAAAGAAATCCAAATACAAGCAAACCAAATGTCTTTTACAGGTACCCTTAATTAAAGAAGCAACTTTAATTGCTAAGAAATCCTGAATAAGCCCAGTGGTACAGAAGACTCACCTACTTAACTCCATGTTGCTTAGCCTTGATTTACCTTGGCTTTAAAGGGAATATATGCTTTGTAAAGCTCACTTCTTAATGCAGCTTCTTTTAAATTCCTAACTTTTCTGGTCCCAGACCTTTCATTGACCATTTCCTAAAGATCTGCTAAAAAATCTCTAAGCCCTAGGCTTGTAATGATGGATTTTTTTCTACCTAGAAGACTTTCAGCTTCCAGAAACTCCTCTCATTTGCTACTTAAAGGTTTGACTAATATGGGGGAAAAACCACATTCAGCTCATGATTATGTAGAAATGGTACAGGAGAAAATCATCCTGGACTTTATCAGATGGAGGTCTCTGGCCTTCATGCTACACACTGGCTCACCCCCTGCTCTGTGTTCCTTTGATAATATTTTGTCAATCAGCTGCTGTGGTGAATCATCCTCCCCTCACACACAGGGATACAGCATGACAGAAAAATTGCACTTCACAAACTGCAAAACTTGGCTGTGGGAGCTTAGGGACAGCTGGGACCAAGGATTACTCTGGGACAAAGATGCTGGCCCTAGGCACTGGCTATGGGACAGAGGGGGGATCTTCTGCTTTATGAACTCTTTCTGCCCCTGTGTGGCAGAGAAGAGAGGGGTTTAAGGGCACATAGTGACGGCAGGGGTGCTTATACACTCTGAGTAGTAACTCTCACATAGTAACCATGGAGGATACAATACTGCACAACTGAGGTCGTGTTGTGACAGACTGCTGCAGGCCTGGCAGCCTGCTTGGTGCCACCAACACGGGAGCTACACACACAAACAACTCCAGGAAGCTGAAAAGATGCCCAAATGAGTAGATTTCTTCAAGTCCATGCTGAACCAGTGATTCAAAGAGAATCCAGATTTCGCACACTTGATGGCTCAGCATGTTGAAACCCAGCATTTTGGTCTGAACTCTTGAATAAAGTAGTACTTTTTTCAGTTTGTCATTCCTACCAGCACCATGGTAGGTCATGGAGGATTTTTGCTGGATTTTTCTCCCTCTTAATATTTCTAATGTCAAATTATGTCCAAACAGAAGAGGTCGGTGAGAGACAACAAAGGTTTTGCAAGGAATGTTTAGAATAAAATTTAGATTTTGCCTGTGCAGAATGAGTCTGACCCTTTCTGACACAAATACTATCAAATAAACTCATAAACACTTTGATCATGAAAAGACAAGAAACAGGAGACAATGGAAGTACTAAAGTATAAACTTATATGCTTTTTAGAGCTGGGCAGAGCAACTTCAGAACAGTTCTGTGAGGAAGAAATGGCTTTAGTACACAAGCGATGGCCATGAGTAGACATAGGTGTGGAGAATATAGGACACAAGCCTGTGAGGTTCCTTTGTCCACACTTTACCCGCCAGACCTTTGGTCACACTTTGGGCTTCTTTCTTCCACCATATCATGCTGAGTCTTCTTGGTTCACTCCATTCCCAGCCACAGATGGATTTGCTCCTGTTCTCCTGGAGTGGTGGCTGCCACTGACCTGTCCCATGGATGTAGCCTTGTGGCAGCTCCCTGTGGCACCACAGTGTATCAGTGTCACACCTAACTACGTTCTCGCAGGAGTGAGCCCACTAACAAGCTGCACTGAAACCACATCTGCATACTAATTAGGGAGCTGCCTCAGAGGATATTAATTAGGGGTGACACTTTCAGGGCAGGTTCTACTATTCCTCTTTGTATCCCATTTCAGACATGGTTGGGAAGTGTGACTACAATACAAATGGGGCATTACGGGGACAGCTTGCTGCTGCAACAGGAGAGTTGAAAAGTTACTTTAATATTCCTCCTTAGGACTTGCTACTGTCTTAAGGAAAATTCTAGAAAGCCCCATACCATATTTTCCTCTACCATTCTTCTAATCTAGAGAGGAAGGGTGTGTTTCTTTGTCTCCACAGAGATAATTCTTCTGCTCTCTTCATTTACACTCCTCTAGTCTCTAGAACAGTAATACAAGTCCAGCAGCCTTGACAAATGGCTGGAGCACAAGTAAGGTGATCAAGAACTCCATTCTTTGTCCTGGCTCTGACAGTGACTGCTTACTGAGTACTTGTTCCTTGAGTTCTCACTTCTGTTTACCATAGCTAGTCTCATACAGTGCCTTCCCCACACAGCTGTGAGCACTGTTTAGCTTCATGGGCCCCCCATTCCCTTCTCCAGCACCACCCAGCATCCACAGCAACCCTGAGGAGCCTGCAGAAGAGCAGGTTTGCAGCTTGCACCAGAACCTGGAGACAGTTTTCACAGCACTTTGCAGATTGCCAAATTTCATTGTTCAGCCTGGAGGTGGGAAATGAGCAGCAGGAGTGAGAATTCCACAGCAAGAAAGATCCTGTTTAGAAGCACGTCACTTGTTTCTTTGCTGCACAACTTCATGTATTGTGTTTGTGTACAATTCACACATCTGCCAACACATCACTGCACAAACAATTTCACCTCCTACTAAACTGCTGCTGACTCCCTACATTCTCAATGCAACCCCACCATTAGCTTCTGGTGTTTCACAAAACTAGGAAACAAGGAAAACAAGCGCTAGACTGGATCATGTGTGAAGGTCGTGCAGTTCAGGGACCCTCTGTGATGTGCACAAGAAGCTGCAGAAGATCATGTGCCATCCTGCCAATTAGCAACCCACCAACAGGAGAAGTTTCTTCCTTATAGGAGTCAGTTATCAGGGAGCAGACACCCTCAAGCAGGAAGGTTTGCACCCCTTCTGCACTTTTCACCTGTCTAATGCTATCATGTATACTCTCCCTGGCTATATTAACACCCCTTCACCTCATGAATTCTGCTGAGCTTCCAACCCCAAAGCTATCACATGGCAGTGAGTTGCACAGGTTAGTGTCACTACAAAAATGTGCCTGCTTCTCATTCTCAGGAGCGAATGCAGATTAGGCAATGCAGATTTCCCACACATTTTAATGCTCACATATATGCTTAATTTCAGCTTCTTTCTTTAAGAGGTCAGATGCCAGCTCCTGATTTGTAACGCAGACTTGTTCAAGCTATTGGCACTAGAAACATTAGAAACAAGTGAATAAAGAAGAAAGCTTGACATTTCTTTTCCACATGGGAAAAACTGGAAATCTGTCTGTCATTTCCTTTTAGTGATCACTTTCTCTGAATTCCTTCATTTCCATAACAGAAGCAATAATACATAGATAACTTTTTTTTTTTGAGGGGGGATGGGGAGAGGTGGAGCAGCTACTGAGGAAGTCAGCAAAACACTCTACTTTTCCCACCCTTTTTCCTTGAGGCTGATTTCACTCACTAAAATCAGGAGGCAACAAAAACACAACTACCCCACAAGTGAAGATAAGCCGAAAGCTGAAGATACCCTGTCTAGGTTTAGATAGACAGGTATCTGCCAGGGAAGACTGGAGTCTCCCTCGGAATGTAAGCCCCCCTTCCCCCTTTCCCAATTATTATAAATTTGCAATTAAAAGGCTGTCAGGCAAAGATTTTGGGAATAGGTATAGCAGTTCTTTACTAGGGATATTAAAAATACAAACATTGTTGTACAAAAGAATAAGCAAACAAACAAACAAGAAATCCTAGAAAAACCCTGACAGAGTCAGAAATACAACTTGATGCCCTGTTGGTGAGGGTGTTGGAAACAGTCCAAAAGTAATCCCTTCTGGAGTGGCAGATGGGGTCCTGTTGGAAGCAGAGATGATCCTGTGGAGCCAAGGGTCCAGAGATGGGTCCAGTCTTCCCTTGGGAATACCGTGAGAACACAAGATGTCTGGTGACACTTGTCCCTTCTTTTTTATCTGGGTGAAAATGGTTTGGCTCCTCCTCTCTGGGTGGAGCATCTCACAATAGGATGATGTAATGTGTGATGTCATTGGTGAGCTTTAGTGGTCCATTAACAGAAGATATTTCCATGCGGGTAGTGGAAGAGTGAACAGAGATAAGAAACAATGCCCCACCCAGTTTTAACAGCTGGCTTGTTATCAGAGAAGGCAGTTACCTCCTCCCTTCTGGAGTTACAACAGATAAAGAAAAATCTCCCCAATGGGGTTTCAACAGATGGAATAGAATAAACTTTTTTTTTTGTTACAAAACCCAAGACATACCCACACTGTCTTTTCAAATCAGAGGCACAACCCCAAGCCAGGACTGAGAGTCTGGAGCCTAAAAGTCATGACCAGTGGTGGAGGGTGCCTGAGTGGAGGGTCCAGGTGAGGTTGGTCAGGGTTGTTAAGCTACAGGAGTTACACACAAGGTCTCCATACACAATTGATCAGCACAGAGTCCCCTCTGCATGTAAGCCTCTGTGGCAGAAGGCAAGACTCTCCTTCACTGCACTGAGACACTGTAAGATATCTGCAAACCAAGGAATCTTTTCAGATTTTATAAATTGTTGTAAAGGCTCAATAGATCCAAGGAGGCTGGGGTGACTCTTAGACACTGGGAAAAGTAGCTGTCTTGACTCTCAAACAGTTTTTCCAGTTGCGCTAATTACCACTAGAGTTCACGGTTTTCCAAAGAATATATAAAGTACCGGGATTTGCTTCTGATTTATTCTTTTCTTCTTTTAATCTCCTATTTCAACAGGCCTTGTATTCTACTGCACTTCTTTTTGTGACAAGGAACTCTCACTCTTTTGGGAGACATCAGTGAGATGACAGACAAGCCTTAGTTCTGGTAGGAGTCCAGCTCATCTCAGATTAGCTGCTGAGAAGTGTTTGCTTCTTTCTGATAGAATCTTAGGCCTTGAGGTCCTGTCCAGCAGTGTGCATCCTGGCAGGGTCTGCACCTTCAGCCTTAGAGGACAGCCTTAAGGATTGCTCTGCCCTCTTTCCACAGTGCAAGCTGTGTAGCCCCAGGCACAGTGGAACCACGACTCCCATCCTGTGTAGGACCACATACACTCAGCAGTACCTTGCTGCCAGGTACAGCCTGAGAAGCAACCCCCTGGGTTGACTGTGAGGGAGCTGCAGAGCTAAAAGCCAGAATGCTTTGCTTCTGTGCAAAGATTTTGTGCTTCTTTGCACAACTTGCTCTCTCTGAGGAGCAGGTAAATCCTTTCTCAGTTCTTGCTTCTGCCTTCATCCCATGGGAACAGAGCAGTGATGTGTTCAAAGCAACACTGCTGGGCCCTATTCCTGGATTCATCTGTATGCTGGGGATGATTTCCCCAGTGGTTTTCTTATCCCATGCTGGTGAATCATCCCCCCAACAGAGATGACGTATCCCAATAGCTTCTAAACATATTTTGAAAGACCGTATCTTTCGATTTTGCCAGATGGCATCCAGTGATTAGTGGGTTTAATATACGAAGCTTCCCGGAGGAAGAAACTCCTAGTTCCCACTAAAGGTTCTTCACCACCCTTCTGGTCTTTCCCCTCCCAAACTTCAAATTACAGAAGCTGGACCCCTGCTGCAAAACTGAGTCCTCTTCTACTCTATCAATATCCTCTGGACATTTTTCAAGAACAAAGTGGAAAGCATTTCCAGCAAATGCTTTTAATGTCACTTTGTTTGCCAAGAGATGCTGACTCCTGCTTTGGTTATCATTACGAGAAAGCATCTCTGTTTAATCAGGAAAACAAGTGATGATTTTTTCCCCGAGTCACTCGTCTCTCTAGCTAAGCAGTCTCTGCATTCCCTGGCAAAGGGACATGGTCTGTTCTGAACAGAAGAAAATATTAGGAGCCTTCTTTTTTAAAAGCACCCATCACCTCAGCACTTCAGGTAAAACCTGTTGTCAAACATCTGGCTCCCCTCCCTGTCTCCCTTCTCTCTGATGAGATTGGATAGATTGTGTGACTGGTGTTTTTGGGTTGTAATCCTTGCTAACATGCTGTGCATCTTGCCTCTCTCTTGTGCCTAGATTCCACCTATAAACATATTATGGCCTCATATTTCAAGTCAGTAATTTTGGATACTGTCCAAATGTACATATACAGATACATTTCAAGTGAGTGGTGCTGAAGAAAAGCACAACTCGTTTCTTAAGTTTACAGCAGACAGCCAATAACCTGCATATCTTTCCCAACAGGGATCCATGGCCTCCTAAGGAACAGTTTGAAGAGGTGGTGCCCTTCAGTTTCTCTGTAGGCCAGTATTCTTGAGGGAACAACAGCTCCCGTAGCCCAGTGCACTCTCACCTACGGTACAAGGCACTACTGCATGGTGGGTTTCTTCAGATTTTCTATTCCTGTCAGTTTTCTGAGCAGCTTTTAACTTCAGAGTAGCTTCTCTGCCCAAATAGTAGCTGCTCACACCTTTCAGTCTTTGTTGCTCTTATCTTGAGGAAACATTTAAGCAAGAGCAAGCATCTTCCTTGTGAAGGAGCAGAGTCAGGACCTCACCTGCATTAGGCAGCATCACCATTGCCACAACAACTGGCAGCTCCCAGGGCAGCCAGGGTAGGATATTTATATATCATATAATTTTATACCGTTCAGCTCTGGTACCTTTTCTTTGGTGGGGATTGTGACAACTGAAAATTGTGCCTTCTTCTTAAACAGGGTGATAGCACTCTTTCTACCTTTCTCACAAGCTGCCTTGAGTGGTTGACTGCAAACTGCAGATGTGGACAGCTCACAGCCCCATACGGTGCCGAGGAACAAAGATTCTGAACCTTGCTGTAACACAGAAGCCAAGTGATCACAAACTCATATTTACGGTACATCTGGAGACATTTTCCCTTTTACTGCCACACTGGCAGCTCTTTACTGATTGAGCCAACACAGTTTAAGAAGATGGCAGTTCCTGCTGTTTGTTACAGCCCTTCACAGGAGAGGACTACCCTCACAGTTGAAACCTAAAAACACTCATCTAAGTATGCCTAAAAAATTGTGGGATTTTACACCATTCCATCAAGATCTGCCAGAGACACTTACCTGTGCTCTCACCACAACTTTTGTCACATGCAACTAGTGCCAATCAAGGATTTAATCATTCAATACCTCACCTTTCCTTCCCTTCCCAAGTTACAATCATAAATGTTCATGCAAGTGCCTAGATTTGTCCTCTGCAGCATAAATGGAGAATCTGGCATCTAAAATGGCTTCCAAAATAGCCATCACACTGAGCAAAGAGGAAAAAATGAACATTGTATGTAGTAACCTTGAAGGACAGAAGATCATCACTGAAACGAAACAATCCTGAAGACACAGCCCATAATATATATACACTAAAAGGCTACATATACTAAAAGGCACCTATACATCTATATCTATATACTGAAAGGATGAATCTATATACACAAGGATGTCTTGTCTACAACTTATCCTTTCACATACCTCTGTGGCATTTAAACATCTCCACTAGTCTGGATGTACTATGACACTGTACATCTAAATATCAAATCTCCTGCAATGCTACTTAATCACAGTTCCAGCCAAAACCTACATGAAGCTTAGGCCTGGCCCAAGGGATGGTATGTGACTGGGGCTAGGGCTAGATCTTGAGGCCTCTGGTCTTCTTTTTTCTGTTTGACTAAAAGCTGTAGCAGTACATAAATGTTATTGCTGAGTGTCATGGCCAAACTGCTCCTCAGTGACAACCTTACTCCTCAGCTCTGCTCCAAACTTTCCTACTTCCCTGATTTATTTCTTTGATGTTACCCTTAACCTTTAACTAAGTCTCCTCTCCAACTTGGCTCTTACTCACTCACGCCCTTGTGCTCACCCTCCTGTTCCTCACTGGCAGCACGTCTCACACGTCTGCACTGTGCAGCCACTTCACTTCTCACCAACCTGCTCCCAGCCTGCTGTGGAGAACAGCAGAGTTCAGGCATGGGCCATGCTCTGTGAGCACCTACAGAGGGAAAGAAGTAGGGATGCCCCTCCAATTCATCAGTGTTCAGACAGGTGGTCCTCAGCTCTTTGTCCAGGCCCTCAGACTGTGGGTATTTCCCTGAAGCCCAGGGTACTTATGGACATCTGGGTAGCTTCAGAATAAATAAAAATTGAGTAAGGTGTGGGTCTTAGCAGCTGCAAGAGCTGGACAGTAGCTGAGACTACAGGGGAAAGTGACTTCATCCTAAATGAGAGACCAGAATTTCACCTTAGTCCTGTTCTGGGCATCAGACAATGTGGACCGTAACATGTCTCTGAACAGCTCACTGAAGAAAATTCCCTCCCCCGGCTCTAAAATAAGCCAAACTCCTTCCCTACAATTTGTCTCCCCTGACACAAAAAGGTGCTTGTAGGATTCAGCCTGACACGTTTTCCAGCCTCACATCCATTGGCACGTATTTGCCCTGTCCCTGCCACTGGCTGATGATGCCTCTCCAGCCAGGCAGACACATATCAGCCTTGATAGGATGCCTGTAGTAAGGAGCCTTGGAGTCAGTTCCTTACAGCTGGGCAGCCAGCAGTGTTTGCTCAAAACTTCTGGCAAAGCAGAGTCACCCAGCTCTCAGCTGCTCTTTCTTTTCCTTCAGGTCCTGTCCAGGAGGGATCCACGCACTGTGCACTGGCACTGGGAAGCTCCTTGGCAGGAATCTGCAGCCTTGTGCCCACTGTGGTGTCCCACTTCAGTCCAAGTAACAGTGCCTGGAGACCACAGCTCTTACCTCAGTGCTTTGCAATTTGATTAAGGTGAAATCTGATCTGCTGTTCCGAGGCCAAGAAATGCCAGGATGGCAGATGGCAGGGAAGAAAGTTGAGCAGAGCTCTTTACTGGCATCCAAGATCCTGGGAGAAACCAAGCTTCTCCTGTAGGGGTCAAATACCAGGGACAGTAAGGAGAAAAAGCTGTCAATAAGCGTCTTGGTTCTGCTAGAAAACTCAACAGTGAAATACTACAGAGAGATTAAAACACAACATAATTACTTAATTTATTGAGAGTTAATGTGCTGGTCCCTCACTGACAAGGAAGAATCAGAGGGAGGTGAAATTGTTAAGCAACATAATTGCCCTCAACCTGAGATTAAGCTGCCCTCCTTCCTTTGAGACTTTCACAGCTCAGAGAGACGTGAGCTGAACAGCAGAGAGGGACTCCAGGGAACACAAAAAGCATCTCTGCTGGTGAGTGGGTGTGTGAGGGAGGCTGGGCAGGGTTCTGCCTGAGAACCCCTCTCCCCACGCCAGCCACTCCTCTAGGCAGCAATAACAGCTGTACAATTTTGTCTTTCTATCATGTTCACACACGTGGATCTCCAAGAACTTCACAGGAGAGGGAACTGTTGTTGTCTCGGCTCACCCAACGGGAAAGGCTGCAACAAGCAACTGATCTCTGAGATCAACCAGCAGTTCAAGAAGGCAGAGAATCATAGTCACAAAATGCCATTATCTCAGTGTGACCTGCTTCACTAGATTGCCTCTCTGTTGGTAGAAAAAAGGGCAAAGATGAAGCCTTACAGCTCATCAAAAGCCCAGAGATGAATGGGAACCAATGCAAAATACCAGCAATGGCACAGATTCAGAGAAGAGCAGTAAACATGATTAAAGGGCTGGGGAAATTGATTCCTGGGGAGGAAAAGGGAGCTAAATATGTATAGCTGCCTAGCTATACCCAGAGGAGCATACTTAACCTGCTGCAAGTATTTGATGGAAGAATAATTGTCCTGGGAGGAATAAAGGTCTTACAGCTATGAAGAATAGGGTGAAATTAAAAGGGTGGAGATTTAGCCTCTGATGGGCACACTCGATAATGGAGATGCTGACCTGTCTCCCTGAGGAATGCCTGTTGCTTCGCTCATGCGGAGGAGTCTGGGAGACAATCATTCTCTGGCACAGCAGTGGACTCCAGAGGTTTTCCCAGCTCTATTTACCTGGTTTCTGTGGACAAACAGAGGCTTCCCGTCCCAACAGCCTGTCACCGGGGGTCAGGTGGGGTTTTGTTTTATAAATTCTGATGACAGCTAAGGGATTCCCAGCAAATCTGTATCACCGGAGAGTCTAACCAAACAACTGCCTCCAGAAACACAAAGCTACAGCAATAACACACAGTGCCTACAGCCCTCTGCTCTAGAGGAAGAGGCATTGATACTCCTGTCAGGAAACAGAGGGACTGAAATCTAGCACTTCTCATCATTAAGGGAATATTGCAGATGGGTGTTTGCTGTAAAATGCCATGATGGCAGAGCTCACAATAATGCTAATGGAAAGGAGGAAAAAACACAGCTGCTGTGAGAAGAGGGCATTGCAGTATATAATCTTCACTACCCAAAGCTGGTGTGCATAGATAGGTTTTAGCCCACTCCAGTGGCTCAGACCCAGAGTACTTTCTGCAAACATTACCAAGGGCTGTCATTATAACCTGCTGTCTCCTCTCAAGTACTCCCTGTCTCTGACTAGGAGGTATTACTTTTCCACCCATACAACCTCAGACTCTTCTGCTTAGTTCCAAGACAAAGGAACAGAAGAAAAGAGAGAGCTGCCTGTTTTCTACACCTACTTTCTTCTCCTTTTGGCCTTGTTCTCATACTCAGAGGAAATCCACTCTAAGGCCACCTCTGTTTTTCATTTGCTTTACATTCAGTTTCCTGACACAAAGTGCGTGCTCACTGCTTGTCGAGCTGACTTCATGCCATGTGGGGGGTTCCATGCTCACTCTCCTTAAACTTCAAGCATTGCAAAGGAATTCTCCTCTGCTCTGCTCTGCTCTACACCCTCTGGTATAACACATACTGAGTTTCACGTCAGATATACAAGAAATATGGGGCGGAGGAGAGATTGAACTGATAAACTTGCAGTTTTCATCTTCTATGACACTGTGAATGTTTCCAGCACTATTTTTAAAATATTGTCTGATAAATAGAGGCAACACAAATGGGTACTGCCATCAGAAGACACAAAATAGGGCTGTGATGGCATGCAAGCATGAGAATCCATGATGTGAGAAGATTTGGAGTTAGTTTTTCCTTAGGCTTTTAATACTACAGCAGTATGAGTGAGAAGCGGGGCTTACTGTTTATTTACTTTGGCTAGGCACTAACTGGGATCATATTTTCTTGGCAGAGCGCTGCTTTTCAGCTGAAATAATCATAACTAAAGCAGCAAGATGGCTCTACTGGGCATGGATGACCAGCTCTGTCTCTTCAGGAGGCCAGTGGGAATTTTCCTTCAGAGCTCTCCCTGTGCGAGGAACTGCAACATATCTCACCTAGGCTATTGACAGCTTTGCACAGGAGATGTTTAGAGAATGTGTAGATACAAGCTAATGAATTTCTATCCTTATTTGGTGTCCTTCACACATCAAGCAAAAACATCATTGGACATACTTAAAATAATATCACGCTCATAGTTCTTTTTGCCTGTGTTTGATGACACTTCCAAAGTCACAAATATCCTGTTCTGTTCCAGCTGCAGCCAAAAAGACTTTATTGCTTGGCCAGATCTGCTGCCTGAGATGCTCGTGAAAGCAATCCCATCCCCATCTCAGGCTGAAGGAGTTGTCTTAGCTTTAAGAACAGGTCATTGCTAACCCAGTTCAGATGGCAAAATCAAGGAGTCGAGTCCTGACAACAAGAACACCTCAGCACAGGTATCAAAAGAAACTTACTCCAGGCAGGGGGGCATGCCAGAAAGCTGGGACAGCAGCAGCCAGGAAGGTGTGTGTGATTGTGCCTCAGTGTGAGGAGGCCTGGAAAACAAGACTCATGATTTCAGGAATATTGTGCACAGGGGCTGGTCTGCTGTAGCAAGCTTCAGCAAACTACTTGCTTTCTTCCTTCCCTCTTTTATGATTCTTCCATCGAGTACAAGAAAGCCAGCCCACCTGATTTCCAGAGCCTGTCACCAGCCCTTTAGACTGGAGGAACAAGCATTCCCTTGTAGAATGTCAGCAGCACATGTTTCTGGGAGACTGAAGGGCAGGTGGTACTGCCTTATAAATCATCTAAACATGCCTGGTGTGATAAATGCCTGCTGTATTTTGCATAACATCTGGGACAACACAGGAGAGACCTTGGGGGTTGGAAAGGAGCAGAAAGTGAACGTTTTCTGAACATCATGAATTGACAAAGACAGAGATGGTGTCACCATATGGTCAAAGAAACAGCCATAGATGCCCAGCCCTTCTCCTCTGAGGGGAAAGGCAACGACAGGGGCATAAATGCACAGCGGCCAAAGAGTATTTATTCTGTTTGGTTTTGTCAGGATTTGACAGCGCTGAGGATAGTGGGGTCTCTGTGGGGCAGGCTGAAAGGACAGAGGGAGGGTGAAAGAGGAGGAGGAGGAGCTGTGTGGCTTTCAGATGGACTGGCTGGTTAATTCCCCTGGGATTAAAAGGAGAAAGATCAGGAACAGCATAAACCAGCATGGGGAAAAAGACTTCCGGGAATTACCAAAACTGTAACAGGGATCAGGGCAAAGAAGGTTTAGAGAAAAAAAAAATCTGAAAAACATTTGAAGCCTGAGCATGATTTTAACAGCTTAGTTTGACCAACTGCCTTGAATCACCCCTATCTATTTGTGAAAATAAATATTATAGGACATTTCTTGTTGCAGAGGACACCTATTGTTTCAACTGTCCATAATTCCAGCCCTCCCCCTAATACCTATCTCCTATCACCACTGGAAGGGAACTCACCTGGGTGTATTTTCAACAGGCATTTGAGAACATAGAACAGTAAAAGGAAGCACAGATTATTGTGTGAGGATTTTTTCTTCTTGCCTTTGACACCAGTTCTCCAACCCTTATATGGAGCTGATCAAATTCCAGGCACATGAGGAACCACACAGTAAAAAAGGCATGAAAGAACCTCAGGACACCACCTATCTTATCCCTCACCATAAGGTAAGATGAACTAGAACTGAACCATGCGTGGTAAACGACTACCTAATCTGCTCCTAAAAAGCTTTTCAGTGATGGAATCTTCACACTCTCCCCAGGCAATACATTTTGGGTTTTCATTGCCATGGCCATTTTATTTCTAGCCTGAATCTTCCTTGCTGCAATTTAAGCCCATTATTTCTTGTCCTATCTACAATAAATGAGAATAACAGTTTATTGCCTTTTTTCCTTGTAGCAGCTTTTTATAGACTGATACCACCTTCCCCCTTCAGCCTTCTTTTCTGTAGGGTAATTAACCCAAATTCACTCAACATTTTTCCATAGTTCATCTTTGACAGAACACTGATTAAAATACTGTCCTCTGACTCTCTGTCCAGGGTCCTGCTTTCTTTAAGGGTTGTGCTAGGGAAAAGCAAAACTCAAAGAAGCCCTGCCCACACTTCTGTGAATGGGTCTTTGGGTTCACTGCATCTCTACAGATCCTAAATCAGCACCACGTTTTCTCTGCATTTCTTTCCCTTGATTTCTCTTCTACTGCTCCTTTGTCCCTTCCTAAAGAGGTTCATGGTAATTCCTGTCTCTCCACAATGCAGGAGCCTGTACTGTGAGGGCTTGCCAAAGCCCTGCTCCGAGCAGTAAGGAGGTGGATTTCCTCATGACTTTACAGTGCCACACACAGGACAGCAGATGAAACAAGGGTTTGCCAGCCCGAGCTTAAATAAAGACAAAGCAGCCCAAAAAGATTGCAGTGTCTGCATGCGTGTCCTATTATTCAGAAATTTTCTTTATCACCAGGTAAGATTTAAGGATAACAGAAGACATACACTTAAAAACATTGATTTGCAATAATGAAAGTGAGCCGTGAAAAGAAAGAACAATGTTATTAAGATCATTCTTAACTTAAGAATTCTCCATTATGGCTTCAGGATAGTTTCCTCCAGTTCCTATTTCTCTTGATGAATCAGAATTTCACTTCCAGGAAAGTCACTTTGCTATGCATTGTTTGTAACAAAATAGAGTACTATCATTGCTGTAAGTTCTCTTTTTTTGACATCTGAATCATGCCACAAAATTAATAGACTTTAACAGTAATTGCTCTAAAGTCAAATGCCTTAAAACCTCCATGCATTTGGAAATGTCTTCACAGTCAAATCTGGGCCATTTATTTCCTGAAACATCAACATTACTAAAAGCAAAGAAGAACAAGAGTATGAGCCAATGTTCATTTGCTCTCACTGTCTGTGTTTCTATTTCTACTGCTACTATAAACAAGTCTGCTATGGAACGTGCTGGTTTAGTTAACCCCTGCCTGACGCCAGAATCTGGAACAGGCCAGGGAGGAGATACAGCAACTGAGCCACAGTGGGTGGGTGAAGGGATGGAAGAACAAGCAGAGAACAGTATCAGAAGTGGGACGTGGAACAACTATGGACAGTGATTGTAAGAGAAGGAAGGGTGAGATCCATCTTTGATAATAGTGTGAGAAACAGAGGAGCAGCACAAACTCATATCCATACAGTGAGGTTTATTCCCTGAAGACACTTGTCACAAAATGCCACACCAAACCCATTATTAATTTCCAATGGAATTCCATGCAAGCTGCTTCTATAGCTTCCCTTCATATGATGGCTTTGTGCATCATGTATCTCCTCCCGGCCAGACTTGGTTTAAAAGCTTTCAGTGCACTTGGAGGGAAAAAAAAGCAGGATGGATTTAACAAACAGCTGGTCATTGCACCACTTGAAAGTGCTTGCAGGAGTGCTGTCCAGGATTTCCAGCACAAAATGGAAACATCTTCAGTTTTGTCCTGGGTCAGTGTTTTCTGAGTTTCCTTTTCTCCACGGTCAGAGGAGTTTCAGAAGTCAGCCCCACTTCCAGCTTTGCCAAAGTGAAGCCAGTTCCTGCTGCTGCAAAGGAATGGTATGGAGCAGTTCCCGTTGCCTGTGTCATGTAGAAGCATCGAGCTGGTCCCACTCTACACCACTCACCAGGGAAAACAGGTACTCAGGGCTGCTAGCAAGCATTGGGATATATGGATAGGGCCCAGCCAAAGGGACCCTGCAGCAGGAGAGGCCATGCACAGAAGGAGAAGGCTGGTTCTTAAAATGAGACAATGCAGTGTGGAACAGAATCTAGAGGACCACCAAAGAGAGGATAGTTAGGAACATTTCCCCATGATCCTGAAAGCATGTTCATTGAAGGTGTAGCTAGCATTCCCCCAGCAGGACTTGTTAGTATTAGCACATTTAAAAAGCTATAAAGCCATAAAGTCATGCTCTACCTAGCTGCAAAGAACTTCCAGGCAGATGAACATTTAGTACCTATAATATATAAACACCTTCGTTAAATAACAAGGTTTGAGCTATGTTTCTTACAATCTTGGTGAAGATTGATCACAGCTCAGTCTCCCAGTGAATATCACTGCAAAATTACTCAAACAGCTGCCACACATAGGCCATCTCCCCTTTTTGTTCCCAGTTACTGCAATCTGCAAGAACAACTGATTTCAAGCCTTAACTTCTACTCTGAAGAGCATAGGGACACGACTGGCAGCCAGCTGTCCTTTCCCAAGCATGAGCTCTTTACCAGGCTCCCTCTGCAGCAGGTGATATTAGCAGGTTTTCATATATTTGTTCTGAAAGGAACGAGGTTTTTTCCACACACTATTCATTGACATATAGCTCCCACAGCTAATCCTAAAATGCTTTCTAGCACTGTAAACTGTACATGTTACAGATATTAGAGCTGAACAAATATTTCACTGTAAATCATTTATTCAGTAAGTTTCATATGGCTTTTTTCCTTCCATTTGTGAGTTGTCTGCAAACCGCAAGCCAAATTCCCAAATTAATTCATTAGTCAAAATTTCCCATGAATTTCTCCTGCAGATAGTTTTTGCCCTGCAGGCCATTCATGGACAGTTTGTTATGAATAGCCTCAATTCAATGCTTGGTTGGTTTAGCTGCAGCAGTCATGTGGACCTGGCTCTGTTCTGAATGAAAATTCACTTTCAAATATGAACCAATATTCACACTGAATTTCTCCCTCTGTTCCCTCAGCCCTCGGAGGAATCAGCCTAGTTAATTTAACTGAGTGAGTTAAGCTGTCCAGAGCAGCACAAAGGACTGGGGAAGGAACAGAGGGATGTCCAGCTGATATGGTTCTGTATAGAGGGAGGATGGGAACACTCCACTGGACACTTGTGAAGGGTCAGAACTGATGTCCTCACTCCTCCCTGAAGGGTGACCACCAGACACAATGAGGAAAATGGTTACAGTGCAGCATCTCCCTGTGTTCTACTGTTACCCAAGGAAGATGGATAATTACTTCATACTTAACATTCTCATAATGAAGTAACATGGGGGAGTTCTGAGCTGCAGCCAGACACAGCTTCCCCTTGCCAAACCACTTTCCAGTGGGTTAATCCCCATACAGAATGCTTCCAGGGTGTCCATAAGCATCCTTCACCTCTCTGGAGAAGAAAGTAGATGAAGTAGAACACACTTGTGTTGCAAACACTAGCTTGAAGTTTGAGTTAGCACTCAGTGAGTCTGCAGGCTTCTCCTGTCCTGTCATTTGTCTTCAGCAGATGTTCTTCTCATCAAATCACTGCTTTGCGGATTGCTGCTGCCAGTGCTGTCAAATCCAGCTGCTCCTCACACAGGGGGTCCAAACAGCCACCCAGCTGCACCTGCTGGCCCTGCTTCCACACCACCAGCGTGTCAGGGCAGAGAGACCCTGAAAGCCTCAGGCAGATCACAGCGGGGGCTATGTGTGCCTCTCAGTACCAATGGTGTACCTCTAGGAAGAGATTTCACAGGCTGATACAACAATGCTACTTGTAGGGCTTCTTTTCTCATTTCTAAGGTTTGAATTGCTCCACGTAGCTATCTTCATAGTGGAGAAGCAAATCCAGAGGTCTTCTCAGTTGAGATTTCAGATAAGTACATTGACGGCTAGGAGAGAAGAGCAAATGTCCCCAGATGGAGAAAATGTTGATTCTATGTTGAGAAACTCAAAGACAGAAGAAATAAAACAAGCTGATGGGGAGAAAGAGGAAAAATAAAAAAATAAAACCCAACCCAGCAAACAAATGGCAAAATTGATGTTTTTTCATTTTATGATGAAAAATATTTGTTCCCCTTCCCATGAAACGCATACATTCGCTGTGAAAACATTGCATGGAAATTTCATACCAAATTTTTACCTTTTTTTTTTTTTTTTTTTCCAGATAGTTTTAAAGGAGGCCTATTACAGGCTGAATAATAGTTATAGACACCTCCAAGCTGCCACTGGAAAGGCATTTGCCTTCCTTGTGTGAAAAAAACCCTGAGGCAGACTCCTTATAATGTATACAAGATAACAAACCCATCTCTGGACCTGTGTTACCTTGAGCTTTGACCATGAAACACATTGACCCTCAGTGTATCCAACATGCTGCTACCATTATCCTCTCTCTCATCCTTATGCTCAAAACTCCTCTAAAACCATTCTTCACCAATTCTCTTTCCCCTCTGCAGTCCATTTGACACATTTTGCCCTTACCTTGACAACCCATCTTCCACCCACTTGTCTGCACCTGTGTCTTCACTCATTTTTCTAGGAGCAGCTTTGCTGAAGCCTTGAGTAGTCAGTCTCTAGCCTCTTCCAAAAGGCTCCTGTGACCAAAGACGATTTCCTGATCCCTTCTGCAAAGCTGTTTTTGCCATTCTACAAGTCTCTCCTTCGATGAGGTTTGCCTTTCCAAGGTCTCCTCTCAGACACCTGCGAGCATTTCTCCGCTCCTCCAAACACACTGACATTACTGAATAGAAAACTACAAAGGCACACATGAAATGTGCCCTCTCATTCTTCTTACTGTCAATCTTCTGGCAGCCTTCAGAAGAGCAGGCTCTAAACTCCTTGCAAAAACTGCCATGGCCTTTTTCTATCTTTAAGAGTTCCTACCACTTTTATCATGATAACAAACAAACAAACAAAGGAAAAAAATCCAACAACAACAACAACAAAAAAGCAGTACTTCACCCAGGACGAAAATTAAACCCTCCCTTTGTATTGTAGCAGCAGCTGTTAAACATTGAACAGCAAAACTGCATCTCAGCAGGGAAGAATGACAAGGAAAAACCTGTAGCTGGTTAAAACTACTTTGGTAGGAATTTATGGAGGTAAAATACTTTACCTTTCTAACTGTAAAATTTAATCAAATTTCATGGGTTTTACTTGCTGGGCTACCATAGGCTGCTCCCCTTGCTCCCTGATAATAGCTGTGAGTGTTGTCGAAACCAAACAAACTGAACTAATCTGCAAACAAAACACACAACATTTTTAATAACTTGGAAGAAATTGTGCACTTCTTCAAAATCCCACTGCTTCCCTCTGTGTACTGCCTGCTGCCACCCCAGCCTTGGAGCAGCTCAGCACAGGGCAGGCCCTTCTCTCTACCAAAGCAGGAGGGTGATGGACCCCAGCTGGAAGTGCATCCGTACTCAGTGTCCTTCACCCCTTTCCAGGAGACCTAAAGGATTTTTCCTGGCTGACATTGGCCTTAAAAGACACGAAGGTTGCATCCAAGGGTGCCAAGTCCTTCCTACACTGCAAATGAATGATTACAAAGCTATTGTACTAGAAGGGGAAAGGAAAAAAGTGCATTGCTGGCACCTCTCTTATTTGATTTCATTTCTCCCCTCCCACCCTTTCCTCTGAAGCGATGCGAAACGATAAGAGCAGGCAGAGATTTCGCTTAAATTAGGTTTACAAACAGCGCGGCGAATAGGGAAATGAGATGCATATGCCGCATGTCAAAGCGTCACCGCCGCGCAGCCCGGCGCGATGGGGATCCGGAGCGCAGCCGGGCCGTGGGGATCAGCGGCAGCACCGCCAGCCGGGAACGCTCCGGAGCTCCCGGGGCGCAGCTGCCAAGCGCTGGGAGCTGCTGCCCCCCGACGGTGCCTGCCCGCAAGCGGCCGCCGCCCGCGGACCCCGGACCGGACCGGGCTGCGGCTCCTCCGCCCTGCGGGGTCCAAGGGAACCGGACCGGGCTGCGGCTCCTGCGGGATCCCAGGGGCTCGGATCGGACCGGGCTACGGCTCCCCCGCTCTTCAGGACCCCCTCAGCTCCGGGGGTCACAGCGGCCAGCCCAAGGGAACCGCGGGGCTGCAGAGGTGACCCCGAGAGAAATCGTCATTTTCATGGTCTATTAAAAGTGACAACTGGGTGCCCTCCATTTATTTTCTGTCACTGAGATTTATTTTCTGTCCAAGGATATATATTTTATCCCCCCCCCCAAAAAAAAAACCCACCAACAAAACGAAACAAATAAAACCAAAAAAACCCCACACCAACCTCTATGTGGCAGATGAACATCAAACTCTGGTTTTGATACCTTGCAAAAAAGATATGGGTTGACAGTTGCTGTCTTGGCAGCCCCAGACACCAAAGCGCTCTGTCCAGCAGGTAGCCACACACTATAGCCTGTCCATATAGTATCATGGCTAGCTTCTTCCAAACACTGGCTCCTGCCCACTCAGCTCACTCTTCGTCTAGCACAAACACTCTGTACCAGCTCACAAGGCCAACTGGTCTCCACATCCTATCTGGCCTCCCTTCTAAGTCTTAGGGGAGGCCAGGAAGAGGGCTGGCTGTTTTCCTTACTCCTTTTATTTACTATCCTCAGTGAACTACAGGTGACATGAAGGCTATTTATATCTCACGTACATCCCTCTAGAGGAGGGGTGGATTTGGATGTAGGTCTCATCACTTGGGGCTTCAAGGGCTGTTATCAGCATTTGGTCAAGGGATGTGACTCTGCCCCTCTACTCTGCTGTTGCAAGACCCACCTGGTGTACTGTGCCACACTCTGAGGCCCACAACACAGGAAGGATGTGGACTTGTTGGAGCAAGTCCAGGGAAAGGTCACAAAAGGAAGCAGCAGGCTGGAACACCTCTCCTATGAAGGCAGGCTGAAAAAATTTGGGTTGTTTAGCCTGGAGTATACTCCAGTGAGATCTTGTAGCAACCTTCCAGGGAGATCCTAAAGGGGGTCTACAAGTAAGATGGAGAGGGTCTTCTTACAATGGCATGATAGGACAAGGGAGAATGGCTTTAAACTGGAAGAGGGTAAAATTGATTGCATATTAGGAAGAAATTTGTCACTGTGAATGGGGTGAGATACTAAAACAGGTTGCCCAGGGAAGCTGTGACTGCCCTTGGAAGTGTTCAAGGCCAGGCTAGATAGGGTTTTGAGCAACTGGGTTTAGTGAGAGGTGTCCCCACCACAGGCAGGGAAGTAGGAACATGATGATCTTTATGGTCCCTTTCAACCCAAATCATTCTGTGATGCTGTGATTCACACAGAAGCCCTGCACTTTGTAGGCAGGGCAAAGCCCAAGAGATAAACCTATAACACAGGCACCACTTTCACTGTAAGGTGTGCTGCCACCACCATTGAATTGCAGAGCTGTGGACAAGACTAAGTTGTCCTCTGAAGAGATGGTAAAATAAAGTCATTGTGTGCTGGTGAAATCACCATATTTACAACCTTCCAGCCATCACCTTAGTTCCTGCAGATAATCACACAGGGGCTAACTGGACCTCACCACGCAACTGGGAAAACTGGAGGAGAGGGAGGTAATTGATAGGAGACAGAAGACAGATGAACAGAGGAAGGATGGGTGAAGTAAAAACCCACAGAGTGGAAAGCCAGAATGAGGAAAAGGAAACTGAACAAGAGGCTTCAGCCACATGGACGGGAGAGGACAGGACTAAAGGTGGTAGGGGATAGGGAAAAGAGAGAAGGATTGGAGGAAAAGGAATAGAGTCCACAGAGAGGGAACACACTTTTCAGCAGTAGGAGAGGCAAAATTCAGGTGGGGAACAAAAGTCCTCTCTGAGGCAAACACCAAGAGAGGATGTAGGGATGGAAGACGGGAAGAGATGGAGAAAACCAGTGAGGCCTAGGTCTGGGAGCAGGAGACTCAGGGAGTAGGACAGTGTGCCTTTGGGAAATAGCTTGAAAAGACAGCTGTCTTGGAAATGCAGCATATGAGGAGACACAGCACTGAGAAAGACGCAGCTGCCCCTGCCTGTGCTGTGGCTGCCACTGTGCTAAGGAACTCTGTTCACTGTGAAGACTCTCAGCAGCTGTTTTCACCAGCTCATCCCGAGCACACTCAATGACTGCAAGGAACCAACATGCTGGGAAGCTCTTAGTGCTGCAGCCACCATTAGAAGCAGCCCAGCCAACAGAGCTGACGCTTCTACATGGTATCCTGAAAGAAAGCTGAACCACCAGAGCAGTGCTGATATAGTCTTGACACCACTTTGCAGAGAAGACTGGGTTTTCTGCCACTCCAAAGAGCAGCAGTGCTCCTTCAATTACCAGGGCAAGTCTTAAAACCCACCTGATGCTTCCAAAAACCATTGGATAGTCACTCTTTCAAGGTCATACAACATGGCAACCAAAGTTCCATATTTTCTACAGGGAGCACCAGAAACACAAACCCCTTAACACCCTCTTTTTCTCCAGTTAGCAAAGCAGGTTTGTCCTTCCACTCAGGCTTGAGGAGGGCTCTGGGGTTAGCTGGGAGTGCAGAGCTCCCAGCCATACCTGGGATTGACAAGACTGCTGGCCAGGTGTACTCTAACCCCAGCCCTGCCTGTGGAGATAACACACAGCTCTCCTGTGCTTAAAGAACACCCTTGGGAATGAGTTTGCTTGGTGCTAAATAAAATCAGCCCCCCATGGCTTTCCTGTCCATTGGATGAAGCCACCAGACATGCAAAGGTTACTACAACTGAATTAAATCATTTCTCACATATCCTAAGAGCACATCTGAATGTGGCTGGTCACCTGCTTTGAAGAGCTCTGATGCCAACAGAAGACATGAATTAACTAGTTCATTTCCTTGAAAATATAGGTTAGGATTAAAGAAAATCCTAGTCTCTGAGTGCAAATCAATGAGAAGTACAGAGTTCTGTGTATTCCTAGCTTATCCTCTCTGCAGCATCTGGCAAAGTTAACACTCAGAGCTGGCAATGTGCATATGAAGAAATATGTAGATTATCGTTCAAATATCAAACTCATGTGAGGCAGTCAGTCAAAACCAATGCTGGAAGCATTCCCTTTTATCCTTGTGCCTAGTAAGACTGTGGACTCTCTGAGCAGAGATCTAACAGCAAGCTAAACATCTTTCAGCAGGAGATTAAATATAGTTGGACCTCTTGGGTCAGACCCTGGGAGGTTGTGTGTGCACATGTAACATGCATGTGTGTGCAGATGATATGGGGTCTTTTTCCTGCTGTTTATGATTATATCCTTTTTCCAGGTGAGGAACAAAAGTCTCAGTGAGACTAGAGCTAATATTTTCACTCTCAGGCTCCTACATTCGGATTAACCACCAGGTCTGTCTCTGACATGCACTCCAAGCATCCAGCTGTGGCCCCCCTGGATGGCTGCCTGCATTCCTACTTACCTCAGGTAATGCAGCAAGTCAAAGACAAGCTGGGAGTGAAACCCAGATCTGACTAGAACCCCAGCAGCACGTGTGCTGGATCGCGAGCACCCGATGTATTTGTCTTCATTTAATGTACTATTTTTTCTATCCTCTTGAGTAATTTCCTTCCCTTAAAGGATATAAATCACACACCTACAAAGTAAAGAATTATTTAAAGAACAGTTATATTTAAGCTTAAAAAAAGGAGTTTGAATTTAACTCCCTAGTGGCTGAGATGTGACTGGCTGGTGAATACAACTTGGCTTAACTAAATGAAGGTGTTTTATGGCTTCAATACCATCTGGCCTGCAAACCAGTGTTCCATACACTGGGGTGCTACAGCGGGTGAACACCCTTGCTGCAAGTTAACTTAATGCTGCCTTCATTCATTTCCCCTAAAGTGACCTACCCTGCTCTCAGCCCCAAATGCATGCTCACACACACGTTGGGGTTTGCCCCAAGTTAACTCAATCAGTTTAACAGCTCCATTTCATTGTGTGCCACTCTCAGGAGGAGACAAGGTAACAGAGGTTTCTCTTTACTTCTCTAAGTCACACCACAATTTCATTTTGTCCCTGATCTTACTGTTGATAAAGGCAGGAGGAAATGTAGGAGTGGACTGATTCCCAATGGAGTAGCATTGACTTCAATAGCATTGACTGTAGTGAGTGTTAAAGGTAATGTGTTAGTATGAAAAGGAATACTCTTCCTGCTTATTAAGTATGGCTTAGCAGCAGAAACGCCACCAAAAGCTTTAAATGAACAATGAAAAGGACATGAAAGAAATTAATACGTTGGGAAGAATCATAGTGACCGTGTTTTAAACAACTTAGCAACTGTTCTCTCCCACTAATACCTTGTGCAGGATTCATGATGTCTATTCCCCTTCCTCTGTACTTCACTCTAACAAGCAATAGCTTTGCTCTGAATAACACAAGTCTAATGCTGAGACTTCAGTTTATGAGAACTGAAATATGATGCAAAGATGCATGGCCATTACGTCTACAAGACAGACAGTCACCTATAACTTCCAAAAACCTTTGGAAAAGAAAGCACAAATCTACAGATCCTTTGTGGCCAAAAAGAACCAATTTAAAACAGGGAGACACTGATTTGACCAATTTTAATGCAGACCTTGAACTCTGCGCTTAGAAATATGACAGAGGCATCAGGAGCTGCAGCTCCCTCCCAGCCAGTGGACAAGGAACTTCACATCACTTGAAGGAAAGGTTAGACATCCTGTGGGTCTGGCGTGTGCTGGGGACAGATGGGGGCACAATGTTTCTATTAAAACTCAGCTGAAAGGCTACCAGAAAAGCCCCATGGGCTGAATGTTCTTGATATGACTGACAAGAATAGAAATGAGGGCATGACATGGAAATCCTGATTAAGAGCCATGTTTCAAGGAAAACAGTATTTGTTGAGTAGAGGAACTTTCAATTGTGGTTTGGACTATTTCATACCCCATCTTCAGTAAACACAGATCTGGAACCAAGTCCTGATTTCTAATACCCTGGGAGTCCACTGCCTGGGGCTGGAGTTGGCTCTTTGTAAAGTAAAAAGCTTTGGAGTCTTAGTCACATCCAAAATCTATTAGGGTCATGTTTCCTTCTTTCCATCAACACGTAGCTGAAAAGAAAATCAAACTTGGGAGGTTTGCATGTAATCACCTTGCCTCCTGAACCAAAGCCTCACCGGACTTGCATGAGCAAGTACTTTGCTCGCGTATCTGACCCCAAACTCTGTATGTCCTTGCTGTTGCAACTAATCTGGGCCCATTAATGAGCATGGATATGGTTGCTGGTTTCACAAGGTCAGTAAATCCTTGAATCCCCAGAGCTGGCTGTCAGGCACATAAAAGTTAGTTTGCAGTGGTTCCTCCACTGCGCGCTCTCCTAAGCTCTGCATTCCTCCAGTGTGGAGGAACTAGAAAAGTCAGCCAGGCAGCTCCTCTCAGCCTCAGCAGGGTGGCAGGACAAATTTAAGTCAGCTGTGAGGCCATAAGAAGCCAGTTGCACTGGTGTATACAGTTAAACATGGGGGCAGTTAAATAGTTTAATATAACTGTGTCCCATCTATTCCCTGGCACTGCCCATGTACCAGTCCATTCCCCGGGCCTTTGAACCACCGATCATCATAACAACAGCAGGAGCTGGGAAGCTAAAGGCAGGCTGTGGTGAAGACCATTTGCTCCCGGGACACCAACTACTCTTCACCACGGCGTAGCAGGTACCACTGTACTGAGAGCATATCCTGAGTGACAATCGTAGGAGAAAAAAAGCAAGAGGTGTTCATACTCAAGGGGCAGAGCACTTTATTCTTTGCAGGATCACAGGGGGGCAAGGCCGACCCGGGGTCTCGTGAGGAGGTGCAGCCATGTGCAGACAAACTGAGCAGTGAACGGGAGTCACTGAAGTTCTCCATCCCTCCAGAGGATGTCAGCGTGGAGCCACCAAAAAAGGCGATCTTTGTGACCCAAATCCGGCGGCGGTGAGGAAATGAGTGTGCAGCCGCTCTGCGGACACAACCCCAAAGCTCCTCGCCTGCTTCCCCAGAAGTAACCAACATTCCCTGGCCAGTGTGCAACTGGTGCAATGACGGGAGGAGCGGCGAAAGCAACCGCGATTTGGGAGCTACGCAACAGGTTTTATCCCGGAAAACAAACGGGATGTGTGCTCTGGGTGACCGGGCTGAGCAAAAGCACCGGGCGTTCTCACCCTTTACTGTCGTGCTTTCATCCTCCTTCGGTGTCCCTGAGCGTGGATGAGCAAGGGGCGGATGCATTCACACACAAGGAAGATGAGCAAACAAAAGATTTGTGTGGCGATTTTGTGCACAGATAGCAGGATCAGACTGCAGTCTGCAGCCATTGAGCAAGTGCCCCCTGGAGAGAGCTGGTGGGAGATCTATGTGCCTGTGCACCTATTACTGTTGTTTGTCTCACTAAAAGTTAGACTTTGATTTTGTGCCTATTAATCCCCACAGCTAAAAGAAAGAACCCCTTTCTGTCCATGGCACATTTCTGCAATAGTTTCTATCCCTAATAATCTTATTTGAGAGTCTAAAGTCACACTGGATTTTCTATGGAGCTAATTCTAGCCCCTGCTGCCTTTTGTCCTTCATGTGGAGCACAGGGGCAAATGTGCCATGAGCCTCAAACTAAGAAGAGGAGAGAGGATCCCTAATGGAAAGGCTGTACCAGTGATGCCAAGCACTAAAACAAGTCTCTAGCCTCCTGTGCAACCTTAGAAACTGCCATGACTTAAAAGAGTGCTGCTGCAACCCAGATCACACAGCTTTACCCTGTCTGAAATGTCCACATGGACAACAGCCTGGTGATTGCTTGCCAAAGGGTCTTGTGATCATTCAAGAAAAATTAGCTACCTGAGAGAAATTCTGCAGATATTGATAGTTTCCAGGAAGGCAAACTCTACCAAACACAGTGAGTTTAAATACAAGCAAGAAACTACAGAGCCTCTGGGCTTTACGGTATCCAGTCCCTTAGCAAATGTTTCTCCTCGAGCATGCACCACATCAGTTTTCCCATTAAAGCATATCGACTGGAAGCAAGTCATCATCCCTTCCCGAGTATGATTTAATAAGTCCAAATCCAGGACCTGACCCAGGCTATATCCACTGCTAAAGAATCACTTGCCAGCCAACCACGCAAGCTGCATCCTAATCTCTCTTCTTTACTGCTATTTGTTTTGTGGGGTTGGGGGGGTTTTTGCTTGTTTTTTACGTGGATAGATTAAATTTCCTGCCAACCCACTTTCTCATTCAAACATATTACAGAGGAAGTGGGAGGAAGGAGGAAATCAGGAACAAACAACAAGCAGAAAATGGCATTAGAAGGCTTAGAGAAGAGTCTGATCCTTAGCCATGCGCACTGCCCCATTCCTGCACATCAGCAGCACTCTCTACTATAGGGAAAGGAAAAGTGCCTTTTTAGCTATTGTTGTCCATGGAAACACATCAAAGAAAATATGCCAGAGCTTTAGAGTCGGGAAGTCCCAAGACTACCAAGTTTCTCCTCCCTAAAAAACTGCATTCACATGTCTGAAGCTCCTGCCACACATTATCTCCCACTCCCCCTCCATGGCTGTATAGGTGACCTAAGAAAACCTTTCTCTGTGCTGTCCACCAGCCAGCAAGAGCTCTGAGCTAGTGCCAAGGCTCAGGAAATGCCTTGCATGTGCCCTCCCTTACTTAGGAGGTCACAGGCCTGGTAATTCTCAGTAACATCCTACAGGCACGTGCAATGCACAGAGACAAACATGGAAGAAGGCAATGTGAAGAAAAGAGCCACAGCCTTTCTCCCTGCTTTCAAGGCTTGCTTTGTCCCTATGTCCACCTACTCCCCAGCCAGAAAGAGGGATGGCTCAGTGAGCTCAGCAACACTGCATTCCCTCTCTCAACACCCATATTCCTGATCCTCACCAGCATATCTCACCTTTCTCGTGGCAAGAGCAGACCTGTAACAAAAGCACAGTGGATGAATACTGCTTTGCTGGCATCAGGAAAACAAGCTGCAGGCAGGATAGCCAGCAGCACTCGGAATAAGCACAGAAAGAAAGGTAACTCAGTCACTGAGAAACCTGACAACAGCTCTGCTCCAGGCCTCTGTTAAACAGTTAATGTGACCACTTGGGTTTGCTCAGAAGTGAACTTGTGAAAGGCATGTACTTCCTCAGTTTTCCATGTGCTGGAAATGATCAAGACCATCATAAGAGAAACTGGTGAACCATTTTGGATTCACCCGGTGCTGGCAGACACATGCACAGACTCACCCACCTGCTCACAAACCAGTGGTGCCATGGCTGGGAAGATACAGGTTAGAGTGCAGACACAGAGAGACACATGCCTGAAGTGAATGAGGCTGGGATGCCAAATATTGCTTTCAAGAAGAATCCAGTAACCTGAAAAAGCTTACCAATTTACTTGATGAAACCATGGTTATCATGAGCATTCCTCTAATATAAAAATATGTTTGATTTCTTCTGCCCAGTACTATCAATCATCCGGTTACCTCCTGGGTGTCATCTGAGGCTACCCTGATTTGATGTCCTCTTAATGAGGGCCTAAACCATGATATAAGGAAGACTGATGTCCTGAGCATCCCTCATCCTCATGGGGTAACCAGGCAGTTTTGGACAGGATACCATCTGTTAGACTGGTTTCTGCTGGAAACTCATCTGTGTTCCGGCAAGAGTGTGTTGAAGTGCATGCATCTGAGTAATTTTAATTTTTTTTTAGTTCAGATGAATCAGCAGATATGAGTCCAAAAGCTGCGTAAGTTAAAAAAAACTTCTGGCAGTCTGCAGACCAGTTTTCCCAAATATTTTTAACTGAGCTCTCATCTACACCAACCTCTAAAAAGATATCCACTTCTAAAGTGTGAAGTATCCTCTCATGGTTATTTCTGTCTCAGCACTCAAAAGTACAGTTAATCCTTGTTTTAGAACAAGTTCCCCTCTGATATTCTTTGGTAGAAGGTGACATAGCCGTAGGTACCAACATTTAAAGTAATATCCAAGGGGTGTGGTGGACAATCCCTATGGCACACCTGGGGCTGAAGGCTGTCAGCAAACTCGACCCTTTCAATGGTGACTTCACTTACTGCTGCAATAGCTTGAACCTCTGTTTGATTTTTAGTGATAAATTAAAACTCTGGAGCACTACCAAATTATCTAACTGGTATACATTTTTTTTAATATAAGTTATTTGTATTGCAGCAATGCCTCACCGAGTACAATTTACAGGTTAAAACTCCAATATTCCAGGTGCTGCACAAACCTAGTAAACCATCCTGCATCCTAGGAAATTCTGCTCTGGATCAACAAGACATGCAGAAAGATGATGTAAGGAGCAAACCGGTGGCAAGGGATGGATAGTATAGCAAAATAGTGACAGGGGCTATCATGGGAATAAAATGTAAAGATACTATCAATGTCACATCAAGATTGCACAATCAAAAGGTGATAAATGGAAACATTAAGATTCCTATGACAACTTCCTGAAAATGGCAATGCAGCTGTCTTATTTACAGCAAGGTCTATAGCTGAAAAGACATTTACAAGAGCATTTTGAAGTAGGTTTTGAAAACTACCCAGGAATGAGTGAGAACAGGATGCATGTGCAGCAGGGCTGAATTACCACTGCTGTTGGATCTGTAGGTTTCTGGTTTTAATAACCACTCTCAGAATATCTGTGGGATTTTAGAGAAGAAATAGGGAAAATGAAACATGAAGAGAAAAAATGCAAAATCCCTGGCAAAACATCAGGTTGCCCTAACTAATAATAACCTTCTGGTAGCAGCTGTTGATACAGACTAAGAAGGGTATGCTTTGCAGTCCCCTTATGCCCTTAGAGTGTGAATGCTCAGACACTGAAACTTCACATGGTCTGTCTATGGGGATCAGCACTTCTGTTAAATTCCTAACAGTTTCCCCCATCAAACTTATTCAAATGCCCAAGAAAGTCAGTGACTGCCTTGGATTTGAATCTGGAATAAACATGCCATATTTTTGGTTGGAAAACCAATACGTGAGCAAAATTTGGCAATTATAAAAACCATTTTTCCGCATCACTCAAAGCAACATAGGGTCTCCCCTGCCAAAAGACAGAAAATAAAACTCACCTTTGTCTAGAGAAGTAGCAACCTTGCAAGCCTGGGAAATTGTACATTCAAGGGCAATGTGTCAGGCTATTATGAATGAGAAAAACAAGGCTCTAGTACCAGAGCTCACTACCAAATAGGCTGGCCTAATAACATTCAGCTCTCGGTTACGTGGTCACTGCCTACTGCCAGTCACATCAAGGATAAGTATTAATGGCCAAAGTCATTGGAGTTACAGAATTAGGTAGGAGGAAGAAAAAAGCAGCAGGCAGAAGTCCTTTTTTTATATGAATAAAGTTTTATTGAATTTTATACAATTAGAAAGAACAAAGAAAGAGGAGCAAACAGTCTTATGGAGGGTAGGAACCAGAAGAGCTTTCCCAGTAGAGGAGGGTGCCTGCTGAGGGCAGTGTTCCTGTAAATGTCACACAGGGGTTGTTCAAAAGCAGAGAGAATGTGTCTGGGCTTTTCTTTGATTGTTTTGGGGTTTTTTTCTTCCCACATTAGGGTTTCTAAAGCCACTCTTCTTCCCCCATCAATCCTACCACACAGCAGCACAGCGAGCAGGCAGGCAGGAAACAGGAGTGCTCCACTGAAATGTGTGCACACAGAGAAGCCACCAACCTGCCTGCGCCACCAGGGGGGTTTGCACACATTCTGGATGCAGTGCTGTAGAGGGGGAAAGGAAATTGGATTTTTTAATCTACTTTTTCTTTTATTTTTCTTTTTTTATTATTTTATTTTAAGAAAAGAAGGCACAAAATCTCAGCCAAGCTTCAAACCTAGTGCTGCTTGGGAGCTCCCAGTCTTTCAAAAAGCCAGTGTGTCCATGTGGGAACCCAGCCCTCACCTCTCCCTCCTCTTCCTCAGAGTCTGTGCTTGCATTTGTACTGCTAAGGTAGAAGGCCCTGCCCAAAGTTTGTGCACTGCTAGGGAAAGTAAAGCTGTGCCGGTACAAGGAAAGTGGGGATGAGGAAGAGTCTGTTGGCTTAAACAGACCCTTTTTCCAATGTGAGAACTATGGAAAGTCACCTGTGACTCCCCACATTGCTTTTCCAAGAGCAGACCTGGGAGGGCTCTGGTGCTTTTTGAGGTGATCACTGCCATTGCCTGTGCAAGGCTTGGTGTTATGCAGGAGGACCAAAACCCCTGTCCAGGCGTGGCCTCCTGGAACCAGTGCTCTCTAGAAGAGGAAATCCCAGCCCTCAGTCCAGCCCTCCAAATGGCATCAGGTTCCTTCAGAGGTTTCAACTCTTGGCTTTGATTAAGGCTATTCAGTTGCAATAGAAAAAAGTAGAGGTGCCAGCCACAACCACCTGCCAAACTGCAAGGAGATGGCAGGGCCACTGGCAGATGCCACCAGTACCCAGTCCCAGGATGTTGAGGGAAATGGGGGAGGCAGAGAGATAGTGTGTGGGCTTCCATTAAGCCTCTGCTTTCTACAGCAGGAAACAAGTCCTGCCAACATGTCTGTGCACGTGGGAGAGCAGGAATGAAAACTCTGATGCCTCTCTGTGAAGGTTCCAAGCACAACATGTGCCTTGCCATGCTGCCCAGCCCTGCATAGCCTGATGAATAAAATCCACCATGCAAACATCAAATTGTGGGGTTTGAAGTCACTTGCTCTAAACCAGAGCAGCCCAGGGGCAACAGATGCCTCATGAATCTGCCTGGTGCTCCACCACACCACCCTGCTTCTCTCTGCCTCCTGAATAACCCCAGCAACACCCCAAGAAAAGGAAAAAAAGAGATCCAAGCCCTAGAGCAGCAGCAGCAACAGCAGCAGCAGCGGTGCAGCCTCGCCCTGCACCGAGTGTCTCAGGGGAAGATGCTCAGACAGCTGCATCCTCCACAGCTATAAACAGGGCTTTGGTGGCACTCCAACCTAGTGCAGGAGAAACACCCATCTGAGGATCTGCATGTGTCTCTGTGTGTGTGTGCCTGTGTGTGTCTGTGTGTGCTGAGGTGGGGGGAAGAACAGTGAAAAATAAAGACAAATGCTTCCCGGTGCGCACCCTCACCCAACCATCCCCTTGCCTGGGCTGATGGCTGTGCCTTCATCTGGCCCCTGCAGCCTGTCCCGTGCCTCTCCACACCCAACCCCAGTGCACAGGACTCCCTCATCCAACAGTGTAGCCAGGGCCATGGGAAGCTGGGGCTGCTCAGCCTTCCCTGCCCCCACAAAGGTTGTCGTCCTCTTGGAAACAAAACAGCAACAATGGAAAAAAATAATATATATATATATATCTCCCAAACCTCCCTGAAAGACCCAAATGGATGGAATCAGTCCCCAACAAAACCAACAGAAAATAAAAGCAAAAGTTCCCCCCAGGGTCAGGCCTGAGTGCATGTCCCAGCTGGGGCCCAGCAGCCCGGGAGCACTTCCCGACCTCCCTGCTCCTCTGGCCTTGGCACATCTGTGGCGTCCATTGGCACGGGGAGCTCCAGCAGCTGGGGGGAAAGCGGCTCGGACAGGGCTGTCCCACCAGCTGGCAGCAGCCTCCAGAGGGGCAGGCAGGGGGAGAGGTAATTGTGTGACCCCCCCACCGCCTCGCTGCCTTTCAGGAAGGAGTAGGGTCTCTTCACCCCACCGGGGATGAGAGGCCCCTTGCTCAGCTCTCAGCTGCCAGCACCGTCCTACACCAGGGAGCCAGCCCGGCTCTGGGCGGGCACCATGACGGGGACAGCCCCGATCCGCTCCAGCGTGGCCTGGCTGACTGCATAGGAACGGGTGTGCGGCAGCCGCGGCTTCCTGCTGACAGAGCCATTGCTCCGGATCACCTCCTGAGGCGACGGCGCCGTGCTGGCCGTCACCACCAGTGTCTTAGGGGGAGCCGGGGATGGGTGGCCGCCGTTGGCGAAGACGGGGCGGGCACTGGTGCTCCCTGAGCGGGAGAAGGGGGGCTGGTGAGCATCGTTGCTGTTGCTGAAGCGGGTGAAGGAGTCTGTGGCGTGGTTGGCTTTGGGGTCGTTCCAGTAGCGGCTGTTGTACGTGTTCGAGGAGGTGAGGGTGTCGTTCTCTGATGAGGACGCGTCAGCGTGGAAAGTCTTCGCGGCAGAGGAGCATTTGGGTGGCAGGTCATCCTCCCTGAGAAGGAGAAGGTGTGTGAGGGCATATGGAGGACACTGGCCCATTTGTCCAACAGTCCCACCCCCAACCACCATGCTGGGGTTAACACCATCAATTGAAGGAAAAGGAGAGCACCAATGTGAATCAGCATTTCTCCTTGGCCTGTTTGCTCATCCCTCTCTGCAGGACCTACCCGTGTGCTCCATGTGCCAAATTTGCCACTGAGGCAAGTGACCCATGCTCATGTGTCCACAAAGAAAGCCAGGAGGTGCCAGACAGTGATAGCTGTGACTGTAACCTCTGTGACCAGAGAATATCACAGCTGTATTTCCAGAGCTTTTCTGCTATCACTGCCTGGCATTATGGGTTAGAATTCCCACCACATCACTCTCCTATAGAGCTAACAATGTGAAGTCCCATCTCTCTTGCTGGCAGAGGGGTTGGAATTAGATGATCTTTAAAGTCCCTTCCAACTCAAACCATCCTGTGATTCTATGAAACCAAAGCTCTCATTAAAGGCAATACTGACAACAAAATCTGTTGTTACCATTCTTCATTTTCTCCCTCCATTTTCTGGACATATATGAACATCTTCCCCTGACCCCAGGGAACACACCCAGGTTTAACAAAAATAAGATTTCCAGTTCCACTCCTGTTAGCTGCAGCTTTTGGTTGGAGGTCCCTCACCACCACCTTTTCCTGACCCTTACCTTATCTCATTGGGAATTTCCTCCTCTTCTTCTTCTTTGTGTTTATTTTTCCAGTAGAACAGTGCTACAGCCACCAACACAATGCAAACAACGAGCACAACGGCACCTGTGGCCACCGCTCCTGCAATCAGGCCGATACTCCGTGGGTGAGCTGTGGAGATGATTGAACAGAGCATGGAGAAGAAATCAGGGATGGGCTGTGGCCATCTGTAAGCACATGAAGCTACCGTGGCTTGGGAGGGGAGAAAGGCAATGTTCCCCTTCCAGGACATGATTATCTTCTGATAGAGAGGCGCGTGGTGGCTCACAGCAAACATAGTTACACACCTTACTGTCACAAGACAGAAGCAGGTGGACAAGCCTCCCCTGGCAAAATACTTACGTGCAATGACTTGCAGGTCCAGAAGGCAAGTGCTGGTTCCAATGGCATTTGAAGCCACACATTGGTAAAGACCTGAGGACACAGTGCTGATATTTCGGAGAGTGACAGTGCCCTGGACTTGGTCTAGTCAGAGAGAAAAGAAGGATTTAAATCCCTCCCCCGCTTCAGGAAAACCATGAAAAGGCAAAGCCAGCAAATAGAGAATTTTGGTGTGAGACTATTGAGAGAAATAAATTAGGAAATAACCTTGAGACGGAAGCATTGTGCGTGCACATACACACACAGAGACAAGATTAGGTCTTAAGGAGCTTACACTAGATGTTTCTTTCTCTTCTTATAGAGGAATTTCTGCAGATGAAAGCTTGGGACTCTCAGTGTTGTGTGAGAACAGGGAAGAAAGAGATAAAAAATATACCCAGATCAACTTGTTGAATTCAGTCTTGCTCTGCAGAACCCCTACTCTCCCAATCCCTGGGCTCCCCATCTTCTGCTCTGCCAATACTCCTCATTCCTGAATTATATGAAACTGAAAGCTGGCATATTCTTAAAATACAGCAAGATAAAGAGCAAAAATACAGCTATCAGTATTTGATCAGGACACCGAGGCTAAGAAAACTTATGGATGGGACTTGAGGCTGGGAAAATACCAGTTTGATCAGAGTTCTCCTTCCCCATATATCTGAAAAGCAGCTCTGGGAGTAATTTATTGGAGAACTGTGGCATCAGTGTGAGAAGCTGGCCATATTTTTCTGGGACGATTCTGCCTCTCTTTTCCCAGTTTCCATTTTATAAGCCTTTCATTTGGTTTAAAATGCAGGTGAGTTGGCAGCCGAAATTTCAAGCCACATGCCAACATGTAGCAACCACTCTCTCTCTCTTCCATTCAACCCAATCCTTGTTTTTCAGTGGGGAACATGTTTCTGTACCAAAAAAACCCCATGAATTTTTAAGTGGCCTCTGGAGGCTACCCAGTCCACCGTGGGCTTTAGGAATCTTCGTTCCAATAAAGGGACCATGCATGCTCAGTGAGCCATGCCACCTCTGGCAGCTCAGACAAGGGACAGCCCAGGCTGCCACCTGGGACATAAGAGGATAATCAACAGAATGAGCACCTTGTGTGGCAGTTGGGGGCAACTTGGGGACATTGTCCAGTTTCTCCCAGAGGTATGTAGGCCGGGGGATGCCTTCTTCCGAGCTGCAGGTCAGTGTGATATCGCTGCCCACGTCCAGGGACCCCTGGATTCTGCAAAGTGGGGCAGAAGGAGGAACTGCGAGAAAAGAGGGGAAGGTGATAGCAAATCAGGAAATGTGACCAAACAGTGGAATGCAGGCTCACTCTGGACATGTGCTGCTGGGGAAAGCAAGGACAGTGGCATGAGCTGTCAAGGGGACAAGAATGAGGCAGCAGACAAGAACTCATTATGGTTTGGGGGGGGTGACAATTTACACAAAGATTCCTGACCCACCAGCCCACCAAGGTTACAGACTACTGCTGACTTTCACAGGACCCAGTTCTTTTAGATCCCTCCCTTGAGAAAAAGGTGAATATTTCTGTCTTTGAGACAGCGAGGATGGTGAAAGTTAACAGAGCTGCAGACAAAATTTACTGTGACTGGGTTTTGCTTTCATATCCCTATAATGGCATGCACTTTGGAGTATTTAGCATCAATGGGTGCATCCAGAAGCTTTCATGGAAAGGAAGCAAAGATATAAAGTCATTCTCTCCTCCTGTTGGTATGCACCAACCCCCTTACACTCGGTTCAGCCCTCCAGGATGCCCTCATACTTTATTCCTGCTTCTTTGCAACTCCACCACAAAAACTTTCTCTCCACCATATTTTAAACTTCATTACACACTGTCTGCGTATGAAGTCTGTGTGCCCTACAAACTCCCACAGTACCCACAAGGCAGCCCATTCCTCACCACGGGATGTCTGTGGGCTCAATGGCACAGAGTACCATGTTGCTCACGATGCACTATCATGCACAGATATCCCCATGTCCCTGTGCCCCACCGCCCTTCCCCATAATACCAATAAACACACCCAGGACAGTAAGTCCAATGACTCCAATGTTCCTGACGCCTCGGTCGGGAAGATTGTTGACCAAACACTGGTATGTGCCAGTATCCGATAGCTGAGTGTTGTTGATGAAGATGGAGGCACTGGTGGTTGGCATTGTCACAGCAAACCCCACTCGCCCATAGAACTGGGGTGCACCACCAAAGATCTGACCCCCTTGGTAGAGAATAACCTGCAAAAGAAAGGAAAACTCAAACAACACTCTGTGGGAGCTGAGCAAGGAGGAAGAACACGCAAGCAAAACATGGGCTTCCAAAGCCAAAAAGACCAGTTACTAAAGAATCTCTGAATAACCAAACCTCAATATACATCCTAGCACACACAGGTGTTTTTTCCACAAGGAGAACACACTCTGTAGCCCATTTTTACATCAATAAAAATGTTCATAAAGGTAACAGACCAGAAAGATACCCAAATCTTCTGGCATAGCTGGATTTGCAATACCAGCCTCCTTCATGATAGTCATTACCCATCTGGACAGGATCAATGCACAGAAGCAGAGGCTCTCTGCAGGTCAGTGAATACTTTGATGGAAAGCATCTGCCCAGTGGACGGTATCATTCTGAGTCTCCATCAGTAAGATCCTGCCATGATTTGACACTGCTTATGGAAGATCTTTGGAATGAGCTGAATGACAGGCAGGGCAACCTTTGAACCTGCACGGCTACTGCCAGTCAGACTGTACTCAGACCAAGTCCCTGAGGAGAAAGTATCTTCAGTGCAGGTTCTCACACTGAATATAGAATGTGATGAGGGCAGTGTGACCCAAGACAGATGTATTTCAGAGAAATGGCCTTCTTCTGTTGTCAGAACATGTGGGCAAAACACAGGCCAGCATACCTCAGGTTATGATTCTTGTGCGCACCATTATATAATCTCATTTGCTAGTATTCATAAGCATGGACTTGCAAAAGCTACAGACAGTGAAAAAATAAGAAGGGAAGTAAAAGGGGTGATGGGTCTATGAGAGGTTATGTGTTAGAGGACATTTTACACCAATGTCAAAGGTTTAAAGCTGCAGCTACTCCCAGGCCTTCCAAATTCCATATCCAGTGCACCAAAACCTGGATTACATCTCTTGTGCTCTTTTGAACATACAAACCACTAGAGGCTTTGGGCAGCAACACAGTATGATGCACATTTGCCCCAGCTGCACGCCCAGCCAAGGACGCAGTGTGCATCTGTTAACAAAACACTGAAGAAAACAGATTCATGTAATATCCAGAGGCCATGTCCAGCAGTGAAGGGACAATGAAGTTCTGGGACAACCACAGACTCAGCATTGTAGAGGGCCTACATCCAGAATGGGGTGGGGAACAGGAAAGCCCCAAGGAAATACATGCTCCAGTAAGAAAAGACCTACCTGTTGAGGCTGGTTGGCATTAGAAAGAGGAATGACCATCCAGATGACATTAAGGTTTGTGAGAGCAGCGTTAGTGGTGAAGGTGCAGGGCAACACTGCTGTCTGGCCTCGGGCAACCTGGATACTCCCTGAACTGACTGACACCTCCAGAGGACACACCAGACCTGGAAAGAGAAGGACACACCGTTCAAGCATTTCGGGAGAAGGACACACAGTTCAAAGCACTGCAGGTGGCCCCATATACTTGCAGGTCACAACACAGTATCCCATTCCCACACAACTGTACCATACTACATCAGGCTAAAAGGAATCATATTTCTTCCTCACAGATCACTCTGCTGTCATGCAGACCTTTTTTACAGACAAATGTAGGTATGTGGTCTTTTTAAGTGAGGGCACTCTAGTTTCAGAGCCTCTGAGAACAGCTGGGATTTTTTTGGCAACAGGCAAAGAGCCATAAAAATAACCAAGCTAAGAGAATGAGATATGTTTTCAAACCCATCAATCTTAATGATACCCAACATCAGGGAAAGAGAAAAAAGAAACTGCAATATTAACCAAGAAACACAGTTCTCCTCCCACTTCTATGCCTCATAAAGCTAGACCAGAAGTATTTTAGCAATATTTTTAATTTAGAGGGTTAAAAGTCAAAATATTTTCCAGTCCAGGCATTTCTATTTAGCTGATGAAAATTTACTATTGCTAATGGAGGATCACATCAAACATAGTTTATTTTCCAAAATGTCCACCATTCACTTATTTGCATTCCACACAGATTGGACAAAGATGAAAGTCTGATAAGCCCCAGCTTCCCAGTACAGCAGCTCAAGGCTGCCATTTTAAGACTGCAAGTCACAGAGGGAAATATCTCTGTTCCTACCACCAAATATTGTTGAATGAATCTAACCATGAGTCCCCATCACCACTTTGAGTAGTACTAAAATGATTTAAACCATTTTTCTCCACAAAATCAAAATATTGACTACAAAAAGCTATGTATCTATATGACAGCTCTACCATTTTCTTGTTCAAAGCATGTGGGAGGGTACTGGAGAAGAAAAGGAGTTTCCAAGCTCCAAGGCAACAGCAGAATGCTGCTAACATCCAGGTGCTGTCTGCAGACCACCCTATTCTCTTGCTGAATCCAGGAAGGGCTGCCTGCAAAGTTTCTATTTTCTGCCAAGAGACAGAGGGTTGCTGAAGGTGAAATGCTTCATGAGAATAGTTTTCTATCTGAACTACCAAGAAATCAAACAGGCCAATGTCTGAGGAAAAGGTGAATGTCTCCCATGTGCACGCCCAGAGCCTGGAAGTGCTGAGCTTCAGGTGCTACAAATCTGAAGATTCTAGCACCTGAACAGCTTTCCATGTGTTCTGGTGTTTGAACTGACTGCTCCAGAGTTGCAGTACTCCAGGACTTTGCAAATTCTCAGCCACCTCCTCCAAACTTCCATTCCTTCCTCCACATCTCCTACCTCTAAAGCCCCAAGTAGTTCAGGGAGGCTCAGAAATGCTTCAGAACAGTCAGACAAAATTTCATTTTAACCTCCTCAAGTGAAGTTCATAAGTTTCTTTCTTTGGGGGAAAAAAAGCACTCTGACTTTCTTCACTGTCTTGGGACTTATTTAAAAACATGGAACATTTTGGAAACTCCTAGGTAAACAGTTAATCTCCAGTGCTAACTTCTCAGAGAATTAGGCAGCTGGATGAGAAACAGCTGGTGAAAGCTTAATCCATCAATCTCCTATGCAAGTCTGTCAGTAGCAAGCAGAAGTAAATAACTTGAAGAGCCAGTAATAAGCATCACCTTTATCACAAGGCATCTGCATTCCAGCTGTGTCTGTGGGCAACAGGCTGGGAGTGGATTTGGACTCCTTGTTTTCTTATGGCAGGCCAGGCAGTGGCAGTAGCCCAAAGCCCAGAAGTGATCCATGTCAACTTTGGAGACCTCTCTTGCTGAATGTGACTCAGACAAGGAATTGTCTGTTTTGCAGGTTGAAATTTGAAGGCTATTTTGCCATGACTACACAACCAGTCTAGAATCATTTGTGTGCTAACCAGTGTGCAGGGACACACAGTGATTTGAAAATCTATTGGATTGACCTCTCTCTCCAACATGGTTATGTTCAGCATAGATTTCATGAGACCCTCTTAATGAGAGGAAAAGAAACTACTCATCCAATTTGGGACAGCACTATGTGTTTTTCCTCATTCCTTATCCCTTCCACTTTCCATTTCATGAAAAACCCACACATTCAAATTCTTGTCATTCAAAAAAAGTAATACTTAAGTGTGAGTGTTCCAATTTACTGGAAAAGTTAGACTTTGCAGTTTGCTTTGCAGGATTAGTTACATCAATCACTCAGTCATCAAGATGATGAGATTTTCATGTCTAATCACCCTCTTCCTACTCCTAATATTTATTATTAGTTGATTGTAAACATCCTGCAGAATAATAAAAACACTAAAATAGAACATGCGTAATTTATTCACCGTTAAAGTAATTTTTGCTTCATTTGAGAACTTCCCAATGGATTCATAAGCAATTTTAAAAATGAAAGAAAACGCATATTCCCTTTTCCCTGCCAGTAACCCCACTCTTTGCTGCAACACCCCACAGCACACATTATCTCCTTTTCCTTTCAAGGCACCACAGCATCCCTTTTAATGTGAATGCCATGGAGCAGGGAAGCACTAAGGAGGAGCTGAGATCTCTCTTCATTTCTCCTGTCAAGGGGAGGTACTTTGAACCTGGCCTGCAGGATGAGCAGCCCCACACACACCACGCTGTCCTATCTCTGCCTTGTTACACCACCAGGCAAGCCAGCTCCTCAGGCTTGCCTTTACCTCACACAGCCCAGGGCATGCTGGCTGCTCTTTCACCCTTTTTTGGCTCTTTTGGCGTGCAAGGAAGGCACCACTTAAAGACTCGTTTTGTTAAACTGAATGGCACCTGCGGGGCTACAGCTGGGGAAAACACACACAGCCACTTCTCTAAGGGAAGCTTAAACAAGGCAAGAGGAAACTAAGGCAAAGTCCTCTTCCAGCAGCATGAACTAGGAGGTGGGGTGGAGTGTTAGCACAACACTGGGTGGGCAGTCCTACAACATGACTCCTTTCCCAGTAAAGAGGCTGAAAGAGCAAAGGCCAAACCCTCTTCAGAAGCTGCGCCATCTCAAGACCACTAGAAAATGTAACACATTTACACATGCACTTGTCCATCTATGCAAGTATTTTTGTGACTGCATTCTTCCACACCAACACTTGTGGCCCAAAACACAGATGGGTGCACACAAAGTCACATATACTTAAAAACCTGCGTGCCCAGGAATAAAACTATTAGGAAAACTCAACCAAGTGATTTGTGTTGGAACATTTCAAAATTAGGCATTGCAAAAATGTGGGTTTGTATTAATGCAAGAGGAGGGAGGCAGAGGAGAGAGGGAAAAAGAGATTTCAAATTTAGCATATCTATTGGGATAAGGATTTTTCAATGCAGCCTAAGGAATGAGGACTCAAATTCCCTTGAGTAGCTATAAATGCAAATATAGATATATGCACACACACACAGCGTACTAAGTCAAATTGCACATAAGAGGTCAGAAAAATCAAGCAAAGGATGTTGTAAGAAGTCTCCTTCTGCCAAGTTATACAATCCAGGTATTTTCTAAGCATTCAGAAGTTTAATGACTTCAGAGAGGAAAAGAATCGATCACCACCAAATCATCTCTCAGAATTGGATTACAATGGCCATTACACCCTCTCTGCCATTGAGAGGGTGCAGTGACTGCAGTCTCCTCCTTACTTAGTAATTAAGCAACCCTGTAAGCAGCATGCCCAGAGGATGAGCAGGGTACACCACCGTCAGCAGAAAGGGGAATGGGCCCTTCCTGTACATAGGACACTTTGATCTTAGCTTGATTCAGCAAACAGTGTTCTCCTTTGATCCTCAGGCAGCAACCTCCCATCACTAATTAGAACCGATGCTCCATTTTTCCATCCCCTATCAGCAAACCAGTCAGCAGAAGAGTGTTTTGGCTGCAGAGGCTCTTTCAGAATTTCTTCGCATTTTCAGGATCAAGTAATTATTCTGGCAACACAGCCAATTTCATTTTTGATGGCTCACTGCTGCTGCTTTTCCAAATGGCACCTCAGCTCCCTGCCTGGTATCCATGAAGGAGTCTATGTAGGTAGTTTATACATCATGACACAAGCACAGAGGACACAGTCCCACAACACACATTGCCCTCCCTGCTGGGTGTAAGAAGGAGTCAGATGCTGCCACATTTTCTAGCTGCCCTAGAGGGGTTGCAAGTTTCATAGAGCCTTCAGAACATACCAGACAGTGAAGCTGAAAGATGTGGACAAATCTTAACACTTTGACTCATTCTAAGTTGGTAAAAAAATGTTCCCAGCTCCCCTTCACTGCCACACCTTTCTGCCAGAGATCACCAGCAGAATCAGGAACTTTTGCACTTGCTAACAGCAAACTCCTGATACCCAAAGATAGAGACCAGAGTACAGGTTCACTCTGCAGTGCTGGCAAGCCAGGGAAGCAAATGGCCTAGGGAGAAGGCAAGGAAAAAGGTGTGAAAGGGATGAAAGAAACCTTTAGCTGTGTGAATTCTGCATCCCCAGACCTCAAGGGAAAATGTGCAGGAATGTGTGTCGCTGTGGGGAAAATGAGAATAAAGCTTCCAGCTGATTCAGCTTGCATCTGAAACCCAGGGAATGGCTGGAACGGCTCCCGCCTGTCCCAGCGCAATTAGCAATCCTGTTGCCACATGCTGGGGAAGATACCTTTGGCAGTATGACATTTTGGGTCCCTTGTTAGAAAGGCAAAGATGAGGTCACACTGAAGTTTCAAGAACAGGGTAGCAACACAGTGTTCCATCTGGCAACCGCAGGCAATGGAGGGAGAAACTGCAGAGCAGACTTTTTCCTGAGATGAAAGGAAAATACAAGTTGCTGTGCCTTTTGCCTGCCTCACATCTCTGAGTCTGGGACCAAAGCTACCCCCTGTGCTAAAGAAGAGAAATGTCTCTCACCCTGAATGAGCCGAGGTGCACTGCCAACACAACACACTGAGCAGAGCGAAACCGACAACCCAGGAAGGAGTGACTCACAGCAGGAGGAGATGGGAACAGATGCAGGCAGTACATCTGCAATAGGACCTGCCTCTGCAGCAAACACTCAAAAGCCCCTGAAGGGGCCTGGCTTGCAGTTGCAAACACAGAAAGCATTGAAGTTATCCAGCATGATATGACAGCATCCAAACTGGCTGCTCAATAAGATGCTTGAATACTGGCCTTGCCCATTCTCACCAGGGACTGTGTATCCTGCTTCAATCTGGATGTGGTACACTTGCTATTTCAGAGTCTACCTAACCAAACACAGTGTTTACCCAGCCTAGTGTCTGGATGCAGCTTTCAGTAGACTCCACCCTGCTCAGGGAACCAACATCACCAAGCCCCTCAATGGAGTGCAGATCTAAATTTATGCCCAGCTAGACTATTTCCAGTTCACTAAGGAAATTCTACCACGGAAAAACTTCCAGGCTCTGAAGTCATTCTGCAGGGCAGGCATTTGGGACAAATTCACACTGTTCATAGTAGACTGCATCCTGGGTCCAAGGTGCCCTAGCACAAATTTTCCTGGGAGAGATGCTTGGTAGAAACCTCCTTGGAACAATAATAGTGGGAGTCATGGAGTGAGGAAGGAAGGGCTCCAGCAAACACCTGCCAGCTCACATCAAGAAGGCAAAATTTGCTCCAGACTTTCGTAGGGGGAGTGCTTCTGTGCCCCAGTTTGAGGGCACATGTTACACAAGTGGCTGACAGGTCCAGCAATGGGATAGCAACCTGTGGGGGACAATGGAACAGCAAAATAATTTCTAACACTTTCTTTCCTATCTTTGCTGGCTCTGCAGGACAGGCTGGAACGAACAGCAGGAAAGCAATTCCATCTAGCATGGTTTAGAGCAAGGTCTCTGTAACACAGGTATTAAAACTATACTGATGCTAACTTTTCTTCTGAGGTGTTTCTAGTGTTAGTATTCCTGTCAAATGAAGGTCAATAGGCACCTTTATCCCTGGAGAAACCATCAGACACAGCTGGTGGTATCAAGTCATCCCCCCAGCATAGAGCCTCCCAGGTGAAAAGATCCATTTTACTCCAGTAAGAGTAATCTCAGGGTTCCTGCCCAGCCTGTAGGATACGCAGGCTAGCAGACACTAATCCAGGGAGAAAACACAGTGTCAGGGTCTTGAAGTTGAGCCCTGCAGTGTTTCTTGCCAAGAACTAGACTAGCTGTGAGGGACACTGGATACCTCTGAAATTGTGCTGATCACACTGACCCTTCTTCCTTGCCACTTATAACCTCATCTGACCTAGAGAGAAAACTAACAGGGGAAAATCCCTGCTGACCCATTCCACTCTGGCCTCAGCTGCTGACTGGTGAACAGCAGTCACTACCACCCCTGCCATCTTCTCTTTTGCAAATAGGTCTTTCTCTGCAGGCCAGTTGAGAGGAGGATTTCAAACAACTTAAACATCCAAACAACTGGGATGACATAGAGCCTATGTCCCTGTGCTGACCTCCCCAACCTGCAGCTGTAAACAGGATGAAAAATGGACCTTACAACCAAAGAAAAAGGCAGGAAAGCTTTCAGCTGCACATACTTCCAGAATGGTGTCAGTTCTCTTCCATGTCCTTGTCAGAGGAGCTGGATTAGCTCTTGCAGGGGTAAGAAAGGGGCTCTCATGACATACTGAGGAATTTGATTCCTTCCTTGTTTCTGGCACAGACTCCCTGGATCCTGCTGAACAAGCCAGACAGCTTCAGCTATATTCAGAGGTCCCCATTAGTGTGAGATCCTCATGTGCTCAGGTTTAGACCTCAAGAGTTTGATTTGCTGAACTGCTGAGCACTCAAACCTGCTAAGGAAATAGAGAGGGGCTGTGCTCTCCAGGTAGCAGAGTTCATGTGATGTTAAGCTCCCTGAACACCTGAACTGTGCTTTTCCAACAGATCTTAGTGCTTCTGTATAATTAATCACAGACTTGAAATGCAAAATAAGTTTTTGAACAGTGAGAAGAATATAGTGTTAGAGCAGCTTGTTGGCATCTGCTAAGTGGAAACAAGAACCCAAATCTGGTTTACAGATGCAGCGTCATGGGGTCAGTGATCCAAATGGTCCTTCCCAGTTCTAGACTCCTGCTGTCATCCCAGTTCAGGCTTCTCTTATGTGCTTCTATCAAGCCTTGCTGAAGCTGCCAGGAAAGCTCCCACCTTTGCACCTCCAGCAAAGCTCCCACCTTTGCACCTCCAGCAAGCTGGGATGGATGCCTTGCATTTATCTCTGCTGCCTTGAATGCAATATGTGTGCAAGTTAGAGGCAGAAAAACAACTGCATTGTATTAGAGCGTTATAAAAAATACAAAGGAACATTGATAGGAACAAAAATAGCGTCGACAATGACATTAGCTAGGATAAAACTAATCAATGGTTGTGCTCTGGGCATGCGTTAATCCCCTTTCCATGGTATAGTGTTGCACCATTAAGTACATTATGGGGAGTTTAACACTTCCCTCCGAAGCATTCGGCACTGGCTGGAAACAGAAACTGCTGCCATCTGAGCTGGCAGTCCTTGAATTCACAGCATTTGCAGAGAACTCAAGGAGCAGCTGCACTTCAGAGATTGGGGTTGGTTTTTTTTGTTTGTTTTTTTTTTTGCTGTAGCAGATGAACAAGGCCAGAGGGGACTCAGGGAGGAACAGGAACTGAAGGGCTCACCCATTTCTCCCCTAAATTGAGAGTGGAGGGGTGCGTAAGGCTAATTCAGCCCACTCAGTGGGACCATTTGGTGTCAATTTTCTCCATCCCTGGCTGTGCTTAGAATCAGAGTCATCAATGACTCATACCCTGGGACTCAGGTGGGCAAATCAGAAGCAGCGATGTGTCTACAGGAGACAGCTCAAGGCCACATAAGGCAGGATACCCAAGGTACAAACAGAGTGGTGTGTCCTTGCAACAGGATGCTAGTCGTTTTCTTCTCTCCTCAGGTTCTTCAGAGATGCCTGAAACACTATTTTTCAGATAGCAGGCAGAGATAAGGAGGAAAGCAAAAGTTTAACTGGGTACAGAAAGTCTCTTACAAAACTTAGACTGGCAAACACAGTTCCTTTTCCTTCAGCACCCTACTCCTGTGATAGATCAGCTCTGGGGAATTCTGCTGCAGTAACTTAAGATGTTGTCATCCTCTGCTGTTTGCCTTGTTGCTCAGCACAAGGTTATTGCCCCAAAACCAGTGAAAGCAGAAAAGAAGCAGTGCCTGTACCTCACAGCTAGGCATTAAGCAGCATAACCTGGTGAGGAAGGTGTGGAGACATTCTAACTTCTTTTGCTCTGAGAGGGGAAAGCTGCATTGCAGACACACTGTCCTATTCTGCTCACTGCTACAGTAGAGGCATCATCCTACAGTAGTGGATGGCTAGGGATGGGAACATTTTAAATGACCACAGCCAGTTACTTTAGCTAAGGTGACTTGGGATGAAAGCTTATCAAATGTTCATATAAGTACATTAAAGGTAAGAAGCTCAGCTTGAGTTTCTGCAAAAAGCCTGCAGCAGCAGCTCTGAGCTGCAGACTTTCCCATTCATCTAGCTGGGATGCCAACATAAACCTCCCACATCCCTCCTCTTATCTTACTGCTTGCCACAGCACACCAGAAATGAAAATTCACCTTTTACACAAAGATTGGTATCTGTGTTTCCTGAAAGAAGGAAAAGGCACAGAGCTCATTGGGAGCAGTGAAGGTACACATTTAATTTTCCTGAAGCAGGCTGAAAAACCTCACTGAAGGCACCTCTTAACATTTGGGAAGCTCCACCATGGCCAGCCCTTGTCTCTGAAAGCATCCTCAAGCATCCCTGTGGGTATCTGTAACCACACCTGAGCCCATGCATGAAAAGTACAGGTTCAGGCTGCATGGGATGGATTGAGAGCTGCATGTAACATGCATACCCCAGTGTGGGCATCTAATCTGAGCTCTTCCCAGGATCTAAAAGCAAAAATAGGCTCGAGCTCCTGCCCTCCCTGATCCCATTTCTTTGCTAGTATTCTCCCAGCACAGCCCAGTCAGCAGAGATGTGTCACACTGCGGATCGGTGCCAAGTGCTGGCAACAGCACGTGACATTGCTGACACAGCAAAGTTGTCTCCTTGGGGAGAAGGTATCCACTGGTGCCTCTACAAGAGAAATGTGCCTGCTCTCAAGACTGGGGAACAGAGAGTCAGGGTTAGGAAGCTGAAATTAAAACAGGTCGGCAAAGCTTTTCTAAGACGCTCACTTCTATTTTCTGTTTGCCGAGACATAAAAAATACATTAACAGCCCAGCAGCTTTGTAAATGATTTATGGTCAAAAGAATAAATTTCTTCCTTCTCTCCTGGCTAAAAAAAAAAATACAAAAAGATTGCAACAGTGATAAACTGCTTAATAAGGGAAAACAACTCAAGGTTTAAATATATTCAATGGTATATTGAGTGGGAAGGACAGAACCCATAAGGAATAAGATTAAAATCCAGTGAGGGGAGTTGGCACAGGGGAAGGCAGGATGAATGGGTGGGCAGGCTGCAATATACAACTCCTGTGGAAAGGCAGCAGAATGGAGTGCAGCTGCCAGACAACCATCCTTAGGTCAAACTCCAGTGCAAATATCCCAGCCTATGGCTCAACAAACTGCTTTTACCCAAAGCATCAAGAGCTATGTTCATCCTCCTCCAAAAGGAGGAAGAGCAGAGGGTGATGAACAAAAAGGGTGCAGGGCTTACCCTATTAAATACAGGCTGGGTGAAGATGCAGGGGCTTGCTGGATGCTGCATCTTGTCTCCCTCCCTGCAGGCACCACTGACATCATCTGGGAGTCCTCAAGGAAGTTCCCTGCAAGGGGGGTTAAGCTGGGCCAGATGTAGTTCAGGTTGGAGAGGGGATGAGGACAGCTTCAGGAAGGAGGGCTTTAGGGAGAGGACTGTGGGGATGGGTGTTTAGGAAGTTCAGGGGACTGTGGGTAGTGGGGTTTGGGGGTAGGAAATATATTCCAAGAAATCACTTCTCCAATCCAAATGCAAGGGAGCTCCTCCAAATGCTTCTTGGGGTCACCTCACCTGTCTCCCCATTACTGGGATAATCCAGCACCATCATCACCCCATGGTTGCTTATTTTGGCCTGTGGGGGATTATGGTGGCCTAACCCCTTAAAGGGGTGCCTAAGACACAAAATAATAAAATTATATATTTTAAAAATATTTAAATTATATAATTTAAAAGATTTAAATAAATTAAAATAAAAGCAACCCCCAAGGAATCAATCTCCCAAGCCCTTTCCGAGAAGAAAAGTTTTCATTAATAAACTGATCCTATTTTTTTTTTTTTTTTTGAGGATGGGAGGGACTATCACCAGGACAAGTATCAGATTCTTAAAGGATCTCGTCCACAACTCATACGTTTTGGCTGAGGCAATGCCAACAAGTTGGCTATCTGCTTTCCACACGTGTTTTGTGTCTTGTGTATGAAATGCTCTCATCCTGTGGAGTGCATAGGCTTTTCAAGTGGAAGGATACTTGTCCAGTGTTTGTTGTTCACCACACCTTTGGGCTCCCTTAAAAATTTTCCTGCTCTGTGACCTGACTGAGTCCTGCTTTACCAAAGCTGCCAGCAGGAGCCAGCAGGAGCCCACCTGGAGCCAGACACTGGTGCCTGAGTGCACTTGATATGTCCTGGAAATTCCACTAAGGGCAGGTAAGTCAGTGGAAACATATTTAAAAATATATTTTTAAAAATTAGGCACACGTTTAAGTATCTTGCCAAACTGGGGTTTAAAAAAGAACTCCTGTAGTTTGTTCATGGGAGAAAGAGCCTTTAAGGCTTAAGAATGTGGAAAATCACCGTGAAACTTCCCTGTCTCCAAACAAGACTGATTAAAGCAAAGTCTCACAAAGCAGTGGGATTGAAAGTAGTTTATATGGGTATATTCAAAGATATTAGACTTCCATATCTTAAACTTCATTAATCCCAAATTACTTTGGATTTAAAATTATTAAAAACAAGCAAACAGAAAGGAAACAAAAAAAGGGAGGCTCTTTTTCATTTAAATTGGAAAGAAAGGAAAACCCAAATTTGTCTTTTGCTCTGGCAAATGTCAGGTCAGTAATTGAATGTTTCAGATTATGAGTTGAGCTGTCTAGAAGAGGTTGTAAAAGGACAATTTTCCACTGGGAAAAGAAGAGTTTTCATTAAAATCAAAATAGGTTGTAAGACTATCAACTTTGACGACATTTTCAGTGAGTGAAGACAAAATGAATTGCTTTGACTTCCCCATTTAATTGTGGTAATATTGGCACACTTCAGTTCAATAAGGTAAGAACACTTTATTTCAATCCATTTAAACTTTTGCCATATATTTAGATATTACATAAATTCTGACTTTGCATAATTTTATGCAGTTCCAGTGCAGTGAATACACATACGCATACTTAATGTGCTACGGCCTTTCAACATCATGTGAATAGTCTCTTTTCCAGTGGAAATTTACCCTATTTTTGGTCCTCCCATTACAAGACCTGGTCTCTCACTATGATGTGAAATGAAACAGAGAGGGTACATTAGGACTTCCCTGGAATAAATGTCCGGTTTGTTACCTGCTTTATCCACAGACAACTCCATCACAATCTTCTCATGAGAGCACTCAGAGTGCTGGAGCTGTAGATGTTTCCATGTGAAGTTTGGTCCCCATGTGGCTCAAGGGGAGAGTGTCAGGCACAGAGACTTCCACGCAAAAGCCACAGCAACGTATCTATTTAAGCACTTTGCAGTCCTTTCCCAGAAGGAGAAACGCTTCATGCTCCCTGCCCTCTGGATGTGCAATTTTTCCAACCTGCCTACACCAAAACCCAAAGCTCTGGTGCAAGTGTTGCTGACTATAGATCAGTTCCTGACACTCCAGTCATTTGGGCTAATCATTCCCATGTTGTATGTTGGAAGCAGGACCAACAGATGAAGTCTACAGAGCCAGATTAATACAAATCTGCTGTCCATCTGCTATGTGCCCTTTTGGCATGTGCCAGCACAGGGTGCAAAGAGAAACACATCCCAGAGCTGAGAGGCTCTCCCTACTCATCATGTACCCAGAGCTGGAGCATCTGCAGCTCTGAGCATCCAAGGCAAGATCACTGAGCCTGATTTTTCCCAAATGCTATGAACTTTCCCCTCCAGCCAGCGCCAGCCCTCCAGCACTCTAGCTGTGTACACAGTATCACACTGAAAAAACTCAGATGCAGAAAGTTGCACTAGTAGCTCTAAAATTTGCCAGGAAAGAATGCAGAGTCTCCATTTTGCAGTGAGGAAAACCAAGATGGAGTGAGGATATAACTCACCCAAACACCATGCAGCAGGTCAATGGCAAGACAGGAACAGGACTTTAGAACCTGATTCATGGGCCTGGCTCTGCCTATTAATCACTCTCTCCACCACTGTACCAAGTATTAGTATTGATTTCAAATTAACACACACACACATATCTTATCAAGGAGAAAAAGGAGTAACCAAGACGGTTCACTATGTTCATCTCCATTGGAGGCCAACATGATTTTAAGACAAACATTTTCTGCAAGCAGCCCTGGCCCAAAGCATTCCAGGCTGGGAGGCACAGAGCAGGCACCCTCAAGGAACTATCAAATGGTTATAAAATGTTCCAAACCTCTTGATCGGCTTTTCAAAAAACACAAGAGTACAATCATAACATGCTTGAAATGCAGAAAGGAGCCCGCAAATGCAGATGCTGCTGTTACTGCACCTGACAATGCACCTCCCTCCTTACCACCTTATTTTCTGATGTCAAGATCTGAGAGTTAAGCCCAGATGACCAAGCTGCACAGTGCCATCTGATTTAATGCTTGCCCTCTCTTCTTCCCTTCCCATAATGTCCTGAATTCCCTTTTACAACAGCTGCAAACTTTTGCGAATGTAAAACTGCTACAAGCTTCCCTTGTCTTTTAGAGTAAAAGTCTCAGGAAAACATTTTGCAAATTTTCCCTCTGTAGCAGATGCAAGAAGTTGCTTATGCTCAAGCAGCAAAGTACACAACTGCTCTGAACTAACATTTTTTTTCTGCACAGCTGGCTCAGTTTTTCACACAGATGTTGCTTCTCATGCCAAGTCTAAGAGCACACAGAGCAGCATTAATATGAGAGAGCCCAGTTGGGCACTGGTTTAACAAAAAGTTGAAAATTCCCCAAGCACAGCCTGTGTGTTGGATATTCCCTTTCCTTTGTTTTGGAGGGTTTTTTTTTTTCTTTTCTGTTTGTTGAGGGGGGAGGGGATTGTTGGTTTGGTTTTGTCGGGTTTTGTTTGTTTGCTTTTGTTTTATTTTAGTATTTTTATTTTAATTTTTTTAATGCACCCAGCAGGAAGAAAAATTAAAAAAAAAGAAAAGGTAAAATAGAACAAAACCATAAGAAGCCACTGAAGAAAGTCTTAGCCTTTCAGGGGTAAATTCCCTTTCTGAAACTTGAAACACACATTAATCTTTAATGTTAAACCGTGGATTAAAAATTAATTCAAAAATCTCACACTTTGGAACACTTACAAGTCTATTGCATTTTTAAAAGCTCAGATCAGTGCTACTCTGCATAAAGAAGTCTCCCCAAACTCTTTCTTTTCTCTTGAAGCCAAGAGCAGGTACTCACTGCTCTCCCCAGGTGTCCTTAAAGCTCAGAGAAATCTACTTGTGGTTCCCAAGAGCTGGGAAAGGCTGAGCCCTCAATTTCACTTACTTTTTTGTGCTCCTTTTTGTTTGCCCAGAGGGAGAACCACAGGACCAGGCAGAGTTTCTGCAAGTATTTTTGGAGCCGTGGCTCTCTTACCAGCTGCTGCCTTACAGCTCTGCAGGAGGCTGAGCAGGAGGTTTCCATCTCTAGAGTCTGTGCTACCACCTCGTCTACCATAAAGGGTAAAACTTTCTCTTTAAGCATCACTGTTTTTAACAGCTGCCTCAGCACAGTTACGCCAGCAGTTGCCATCACAAAGCAGCCTCTCTCCTACACTCTTTTCTGCACTCTCAGGCTCGCCTCTGTCCAAATCCTCCACCTGAGACCATCCCCAGGAGGCTGCCTTCCCCTGCAGCCAGCTGGGCCCACGCCAGATGAACCGCGGTGCCAGCTGAGGTGAGCGCTGCCCACACACCTCCTGGGTGAGGAAGCTGCACGGGCAGCCAGCACAGCTCTTGGAGGGGAATGTCCCCCACAGGGAAGTGCTGGTGCCTCTCTGACCCTCCAGATGCTGTCAGAGGAGAGGACATCTCATCTGCAGTCAAGACTGCTACCCGCTGTGTGATAGGTACTGTGTGAGAACGAATAGGCTGTGCTGCCCCACAGGTGGGCACAGCCAATATCACCAGGCTCTGGGTGAAAATGAAGCAATCCGTTCCTAGCTTTAAATCAGTGCTTGTATTCAGGGAGAAAAATAAATGAAATTTAAAAAAAAAATTGCACAGAAGGGTTTAAACACCTACAAGTAGCACTTATCTCTCCCTTGTTTATCATAACTTTTTCTGCCACGGTTGCTAATGGAAATAATAATAATCACCGTAGTAGAATCATGCTTTGGCTTCTTTCCCAGATTCTCCTCTTGTTCACCAGGCAGTCAAGTCAGTGTATCACCAAAAGTTCACAGAGACCTGGTTTCACAGGGGGAGTGCCACCAAGAAAGGTTTTGACAGCTTCTCATGGAAGGTGAGAAAGCAGAAGAGTAAAGGAGGGAGCCCTTGACTTGGGGACAGGGGAGTGCCAGGCAGGAGGATAAAATGTGGCAAATCTCCACTATATTTGCCAACAGTGGAAAGCAAAGGAAACAACAATTATGAATGAACAGACAATTCAGTGCACCAATAGTCCTGCTCAGGATGCTGAAGTGTTCTCCCAGCAGGATCTGAGCACCCCTGGGACCCAGGGGAGGCAAGGAGCAAAAGCACAGGTGATGTGCCTATGCTTGTGCAGAGCCAGACATGAACTGTCACTCTCTGGTTTGGTAGTTCATCTTCCAAATCATCTTTCCTTCCATAAATTCAGTCTTCCACTTTTAAACTCATGTGCCCATCAAGTCAGATTACAATTAAAACTCTGCAAGTATGGCAAAATATATTCATGAACATCTGTTTGAATAATAAGCCTGAATTCGCTTCCACAGTATTCATCCGCCCTGCTTTCCTTGCCTTCTGCAAGTGCTCACACCAGCTCTCTCCGGTTCAAAGATGACAACGAGGGGGAGAAGCTGCTGCACACATTCACATAAACATGAAGATGATTTTGCCTGGTGGTGGAGGGGTTTCCAACCTCTGGTGCACAGGCCTTTCAAGGGTTGCAGGCTGCTTCTCAGACTCCATAGAAACCAGCTAAGATAAATCAGCCTAAAGTCAGAAAGCTAAAACTTTTGATGAAGTAATCAAAGTCCAGTCTGCCACTGAAAAATGTGTATGTGGGTTTGAATCCTGGACTTTGCAGCTGGTACCTGCTGGGAGAAGAGGGGTAGTCACTCATGCTTAGGCCATACCTGCTCCTGTGGCCGGTTGCTCCCAGGGGGGCAGGCAACTATCCCTCTCACTCCTCATCCCTCTGCCTCCCACTCAGACCTGCCAGTGAAACTGCTGGTGTAGTAGCTCTCTCTCCCACACAGTTCTGGCAAAAAGATCCTGATTAATGGGTAAGAGTAATTTCTTCTCTGCCACAGGTCACTCTGAGAGGATCAGGCTAAAGAACAAGAATGCAGGAGGCCATGCTGACAACCTGAACTGAGGGTAACCTCTGGCAGGGGAAGGGGAGCAGGGACAGCCTCTGACCTCTCCATCCACCTCAGCAGCTGTCCCAGCAGTACATCTGACTGCCTGGCTCCTTTTGCCTGGCTGTGAATTGGAGCAATGTCCCCTCACCCTGCGAGTGCTTTGTGCTGCTTGGGCATGTGGTATTGAGGGAAAGCAGGAGGAAAAACAGAGAGACCAATGGAAGGAGCAGAAACCATACCCTGAGGCCTAGACGCAGGTTAGAAGCAATAAATACTCAAAGTAATAGGTTGCAAACTAGAATGTGACCCTGGGGAAAATGATTGTTGAAGGGCAGAGAAGAATAAATGCAACAGTGTAGAGTTGATGGCTACTTATGGAGGTAAATCAGCATGGCTTAAAACACACGCCCCACAGAGATGCATGGAAAGGCTGCCTACCAGAGGCTTCTGCAAGAGCCCCATGTTCCCTCAGATAATTTGCTTATCTCTAAGCAGGATGTGGAATGGCTAAAGAACAATATAGCAGGACAAGAGTAGTCTCTGAGCAGGAGGAACCAAGAGTTTGAGAAAGACACTGGATCACTGGATAAATCCTAAAACCACAGAAGCTGAGGAGTTGTCTTTTGATGCTGCCAGGGCAATGCTCTGTATGTTGACAGTAAACACAGGCCACAGGGAAGGAATTCAGCTCTAACGATAAGATGCTATTGTAGGAAGTTGTGCTGTACTGAGACTGGCACAAGTCTGTTGCCCATCCAGGGTTGACTTCCATCAAAGGAGCAGCTTTTTAGAACTGCTTGCCCAGCTCTCATTATAGCACAACCTACTGATATGTATTTCTGTACCCAAGTCACAAAAACGTGAAGTCTTTTCCAGGTTTTAGGAAGCAATACAACAATGAAGCAAAGCACTTCTGCTAGGCTGTAAGACAGTGTTGCTCCAGACAGCACATACAGCAATAATCCATAACCACAGAGGACAGATGAAGAAAATACATCTACCTTTGGAAATGGGAAATCTATGAAATGAAACCAAGCTTCTGTTAGTCTTTTGGCAAGAACATCCCTGGCTCAACATAATTACATGAGTTTGGTTCGTACTTTTTCTTAATCAATCAAGAAGAATGATGATGCTGACACCACATCTCCATTACACCTAAAATGAAACACCAAGCATGGAAGTGTGGGATGAGGGTGGAGGGCAGGAAGTGTGCAAGCTCCCTGCCATGACAGTACCTTCCTCCCCAGAGCACTGGAGCTGACAAGGCCATGCAGCACCAATTTGGTGTTTTGCATCCTCTGAGAAGTGAAAAACAGGAGGTGGCAGAGTGGTTTTCCCCCTGCTTTCTGGATGCTTGGGTTTCTGACAGATTTCTCCGTGAAGGGCTACCCAAAAGCTCCATGGAGCTGGAGTGTCAAACGTGAACATTCAGCACTTAATTTGTGGTGCAAATCCTGTCAAACTCGATTGCGTCTCTTCGCCCCTCCAAGGCATCCCAGGCTCTCTCCACTTCTGCAGGGGGATGAGGCTTTAAGGAATGACCAACTGTTAAAGCAAGCCTGCAAACCGGCAGGATGCACAGCGTATGCTCCAGAGCCAGGCATGCCCTCTCCTCCTGTCCGCCAGCCCTGCATCCGCACACAGAGTGGTCAGCCGGGAATGCACCCCAGGAGGCCTAATTAATGAACATATTTGAGAGCTCCAGGCATCACCACGCTGGGAGAAATGAGTGATAACATTAGCATCTGAGCACGAGCTGTTTGGGTTGAGTGAGGAAAGAGATGGGGCTGGAGGCACTGCCTGGGAAGCATCCCAAAAGCACAGGACCCTCTGCAGGGCTCTGCCATGCTCACCTGTACCAAGTGCAAAGGTACCAGAGGGAAAGGAGCCTTCTAATAATGGCAGATCAGGCAGGATTAAGTGGGAACTCAAAAAGCACAGCAGATGCTTCTTTCTGCTCCCCGTGAAAGGAGAAAGTAATAATCATGGAAGAAGGAAGGTAGGAAATGAGATAGAGATAGGGAGATACATCAAAGGGACAGAAAAGAAACAGAAGAAAAATAGATAGAAAAATGCTAAAAGATAAATGTAGTATGCTTTTAATTTGCATGATAAAAATAGTTCTCTTTTCCCCACCAATCATCTTTATTAGCAACAAAATTTGCAGCGAGATCTCTGACTAGCTATCTAGCTGTGACAACAGCAAAGCTCTGTAACAAACTGCTCCATGGAGGCTGTGGAAACTCCATCTCAGGCAGTTTTAAATGCAGGGCATAGGGCTGACTGAGACTTAGCCTGCTACTTTGCTAAGCAGCAAACAGACCAGAATTGTGGTGCCTGAAATTCTGGCCCACAATCCACTTTTATTTTTGGAGAGTGGCTGAATGAAACCACTGAGTTTCTACTATTTATTAGCATGTACCTACATAGTGCTCACCTGTGTCCCAGACTACAATCCACGTATCACTGGCCTAAAAAGGTGCCCCGAGATCTCAAACTTCTGCATACTTTAACTATAGGGACAGTCTCCAGGAGATGTGAAGGAGGTCACAGAAAAAAAGAAAATATGTGCAGGAAGTCCATTTTTGCCAGGGACCTACAGCTTGTTCGGCAATAGTGCATGTGTTGTATGTAGCCATGCTGGAAGGGACAACCATCCCAGTGCTTCCAAAATCCCTTCTCAGCCCAGCAACACACATCCAACACACACCACGGAGCCTGAGAAGGAGAACATCAGGCTGTGAGCTCTGTCAGGTCAGGTCTTGGCTATGAGCAAGGAAGACAATGGCAACGCCCTGAGTAGGGGAAGAGACTGGTAGGAGGCAACGCTTCTTTCACACCTTCTTAATGACACTCCAGGGACAAGGTACATGGGAAAAGATTCCTCATTGAAGGGCTTCTTTCTCAGAATATCTGCTGCAACCCAAGTTCTAACCAGTAGCCCAATCATGGGGCCTGAGACAAGACGCAGCAAAGCCACTGCTATAAAGAGGATGGAAAAAGCAGTGGATGACACTGCTTTGTCAGACAGAAAAAGCATGGCTAAGGAAGCACCTGCCAAGAAAAAAACATGTACCAGCTCCCCGCAGCATTTTTGAGATATAGGCTAGCTCCAAACCCACAAGTATCTGTCCTCAGCAGACACAGCATGTGTCTGTACTAGGTTTAATCCAAGTAGCATGTTAAAACCAGCGAGAATGCCATGCAGGAAAGGACATTGTGTACTTTCCTGATGGCAGCTCACAGCAAGAGCTGTGCTACCGCAGTCCCTCTGACTCTTACTCATGTTGAACAAAATAGAAGTAGCAATGTTATCACACCCTCCTTTGCCCAGACAGACAAAATCCCTACACGCGCTGGTTCAGTGCTATAATCTCAACCAGGAGGTATCAAAGCCCCAGCTCTCAGCCAGGAGCAAGAAAGGACCTCATGTGTGTTGGGCTGCTGTCCAAGATACACATCTCTGACAGGTTTATTGGATCCTTATCTCCCTCTTGCTGGCAGGAAGTCAAGGCACAGGTATTTGTGACCACGCTAATTCAGTATTTCTCCCTTACTGGCAGGTTTGGACACAGCCTTCAAGAAAGTCTTATGACCACTTTTTGGTTGTAAGTCCAATGCTCAAGCCCAGATCTTTTGAAGGTGCTGTCCTGGAGCACCAAGGGTCCACACTATAGTCCAGGAGATGAGATCAGCACTACAACTTCATTGGGAAAAAAGAGGCCTGTAAAGGACCTGCAGGACACAGCCAGCGGACACCACCACCCACCCTGGCAGCCACACTTGGCTGGCAGGTGAGTCACATTGGCTGGGGAAATACAGGAGGCAGGCCAAGCAGAGATGGGGTGCACCAACAACCCATGTGGTGTTCACGTGTCCTCAAAGAGCTGAGTGCACCTCCTCATGTGTTTATATAAACAGCACTGTTTCCTTTGGATCTTCCTCTAAAACCCACTGAAGAGAACCAGGGGTGAGTTCTCACCTTTTCTTCAGTGCAGTGTTCTAGCACGAGGGAACTGAGAAGGGGAACTGGCACAAGGACACATCTTCCTGTTGAACAGGTAATGCCCTGAGATCTCTGTGGCCAAAACATTCTGTTCCTATTTGGTGCCAGTACCACTGCACCGTTAGGCAGCAGCCTTGTGCTCTCCTCATGCTTCCTTCTTTCTCAAAAAACCCTAATTCTCCTGTAAAAACATTTACCGACTAAATTTCTTTCTAAGACAGCCTTTACTTTACCCATGAAAACATAAAAAGAGCCTGAGCTCTGATAACCACTGCATCCCTCCCTTTATTCTCATCCTTTCCCTTTGCACAATTTGAAGAGTAATGACCTGAACCAACCCCATCTTAAGACAATGGGTGTCTGTGTACTGGCTTCAGTGGAATGTGGATTAACATGGGATTGCAAAATCTCCAAAATTAATGCAACTCTAATGCTGTTAAAATAATGGCTCAGAGGTCAGGAGATCCCTGAATTGAAATGTTTTCCTTGAAATTAAGCAAGCTACACCACATATCCTGCATTGCCTGTGATTATACCTTCATACAGAGAATGAGAGTACTGCACATCTGAGAACAAAACCCAGGAATACAGAAAGAAGTCTGTGAGTGCAAAACAATTGCTAAGAGTAGATAGGAGTTGCTATCTTCTTTCTTTGTCTCCCAGTTGGTACTGATAGTTTGTTCACTGCAATGCCTTTTTTTCTTGTGCTTTTCTTGAAAAATTCATAAAACAAAAATGTTAGAAGAAAACAGTGCATGTAGAACAAAAACTCCTCTGACAACAGTAATTCTACAGCAAAAAAACTCAGAGAGCAACAAATTTGGCCTCAGACTTGGCTTCATGTAGTCATGGAATGTCACCTTTGAGCCTCTTTTCCAATTCACCAGAGGCCAGGCAAAAAAGCAACAAGATGTTGAGCAATGTGCCATTAACAGTGACAACTTCTTTCAGAGCTCCTCTCCCTGTACAGGTAATGCTCTTTGGTGTATTATTATCATCCCAATTGTCCAAAGAAAAACTGAATTGACTGGCTCCAGTTTTAATCACAGCACCCCCTAAATTATGACTGCTGAACAATTATGAATGCCCGTCTTTGAACAAAAGATGACAGCCAGAGGCTGAGTACCTGCAGTTTCTGCTGAAGAAAGGCAGTGAGGGTTGGAGTAGTCCTTTCTCCAGTCACTGTCTTAATGCCATGATAATGTCATATGGATGGAATCGAAAGGAAAAGCAGACAGGCACAATTTCCACTAGTTGTTCATCTTTTGAAACCTGACTGTTTTCCCCAGAACTTCCCAGGGAAATCCTAGCTACATTTATTTTGGCTGGGGTACAAGGCTATTTTTAGGGAAATAACTAAACAGCTGAATACCCATTTTTAATTTTCATTTAGGTCTAGGATTTATATTTTATTTGTTAATTTTGCTTTAATCTCCTTGTCCTTCATTACTCCCTGGCATTCACAGCAGGGGAGATGAGAGTTGCAGGGAGGAGGGTGAGGACTAGGATTCAGTGGGAACAGTGATGAGGAAGGTACTGAAAGGGGGAAGAGAGTGAGGGGAAAGAGTATTGTTGACAGCATCTGATCCTCCGATTAATGTATTTCTAAGCAGATTAACCAAATCCCAACTGCTCTGTGCCAGGTCTCTTCTCTAAGCTTCTCTCTCCCCCATGTAAACAAAAAGACATTTCCTCTGAGAAAACAACCAACATACCGACCAGAACTCTGGCAGGCTCCCCACCCTCATGCAGCCCAACACTGTGGGGCACAGAAGAAGGGGGAATGTATGGGTCTGTGGGAAAAGTATGGGTCTATGGGGGTAGACTCTACTTTTAAGGATATTTTGTGCTTCTTTTTTTTTTTTTCCACCTCCATGGAGCTCTGTGTGGGTCCTGACTTGTCCATGTCCAGGAAGGGTGTGAAGGATGCCATGATTTGGGAAGATGAAGACAGAATGGCTTCTGGTCTTAGAGTCACATGAGAACTCAGGATCTCAATATATTCTGCTTGTGCATAGCTGCTCTCCATGGCATCCACAAAGGGAGGAAGTGAGAGAGAAAGGTGGGTCAGAACACTCCAAAAAGATGTGGTGGAAACCACTAAATACAATTCACTTCTTCCTGCTCTGCCCCACAAAAAGCTTCACTCTGACTCCCTAAAGGAAAGAAACACTTCCATTTCTACCTAGTTTTTTGGAGCATTTTACAGTCAAGAGTTGGCCAAAGCCCTGTAACCGTGTATCACTGTCCCTGTTTTAGGAGACTGGGAAACTGAACATAAGCAGAGAGTTTTCTGAGGTCATAAGGCAGGTCAGTGGTACAGCCCCATTCTCATGAGCTGAGTTACAAGCACTTTTACAGGTTATAATATCAGCCTTGGCTGAATAGGTCTTCTCTAATGAGCCTCTACATTTAGCCTCCAGATTTATTTGTTCCCAGATCTCGTGCAGAAACTCCTTCACCAGACATTCTCCTGCCTTGCTGCCCAAGGCAGGTTTGCCATCTCTGGTGGCAGCAGTCACAGAGGTCATGGGACATTTCTGCCTGCCCAACATGCAGATGGAGCTCAGACACCACCACGCCTGTTTTCAAGCATGGCACTGTTGCCAATCTGTCTTGAAGTGGAGCTTGGAAGGATGCAAAGACCTCCTGCCTCTTCTCCCCTTTCATAACAACTCTGTTCCAGCCAAGGCTTCCTCTTAGCTGTCTGCCTTCTTCTGAGTAGTAAGTGGCCGAAACACTCACAGACCTCCTCCACCACCCATTCTGGGTTAGAAGGACTCCCTTTAAAAAGGGAGTTTTTTTCTATATCTCCCACCAGGGAAGGAGAGCAGCTCTTGTAATGAGCAGTAAACACAGCACAGTGCATGAAACCACTCAGAAAGCAGAGGAATTCCCATTTGCTCAGCTTCCTGTCTTGCCCTGCTCAAGCCATGGTGAGCACTTTTAAATTTTAGCAAAGAAATGCTTAAACCAAAATGCTGGCTTTGCTACGCAGTGACAGCAACATAAATTGACCCTGAGAAAGCTCCACAACACACAATTTTTAAATTAAACATTTTAGATCGTACAGTAATGTACAGCATGGTGTTTTCATATCGATGCCTTTTCATTAAGAAAATCACCAGAAATTCCTGTGCTGGAAATGGAAGCAGGGGTTGTGACAAAACAAGAATATACAGTGCCAGTTAAGGATGCAGGGAAGAGATAAGGGCAAGGCAAGGCAAAAAANAGTTAAGAAGAAAAAAAAAAAAAAAAAAAAAGCAAATGAATTTATGTTGCCTAAGGCATTGAGGAGAATAAGAAGGGATTTACAAATTCATCAGGAGGAGAAGCAGCACCAGAAAGAAGGTGGGTTCATTAATAAGTGAGGATGAGGATGAAATGAATAGTTCAGAAATGGATGAACAGCTTTTTTAAATCTGTCTCTAGCCATAAGAATAAAGAGAGGTATTTTGGACTAGAAAAGAGGGGAAAAAAGGAAGTTTAAAAAGGCAGAAACAAAAAAACCTTGAAGAATTATATGTCCACAAATGAAATAAAGCAAGCAACATCCTAGAACTTAATCTAGAAAAGACAGAGACATTTTTTAAAAGCATTTTTCACATCAACAGAACTAATACAGGGCTGAACGCTGGGCAATCTATACATATAAGCACCTGCATAAATGTATGCAGGATCAGGAGCCCAATTTGTTATGGTGAGGCATTGACAAACGTATTATCCCAGTGACAAATAATCTGACAATTTACATTGAGCTAGGGAGGTTCTACAAAACCGGCCAAAAAGCAAACATAATAAAGATTTTCAATAAGAAGTAGAGCCTGCAATATTTAATTCTAAGTCAATGTCTAGCCCTAGTGAAATAACGAAACAAATATGCAGGGTCATTAGAATCTAAAGAATAAAATCACATGAAACAAGTCAAAATCTTTCATTTTTTAATACACATACACAATTAGCACACAGAGGAAAGGCAGTGAAGAGAATTTGAAGTTTCAGGAATTTGAAGGATTTGACACTGCTCCACTGGAACCAAAAGCCCATGGATCGAAAAACTGGCCAGTGGTACCAAAAGAAAATACGCTTTATTGGACTGGGAAATGAAAAATGACATGCCAAGGGGTTTTCATCCATGGTGGCCTTATTAAACCAGTGTCACAGGAAAACAACACTAACTGTCCATGAAATTTGCAGCTGCCACCCTACAGAGAAATTGCAAATATAATGGAAGACAAAGAAAGAGGGCCTAGGTGAACACATAGTTCCTTAAAATTGAACACGTGAGGGCAATGGTCTGAAAGTTAAAGCAGAGAGTAGCATGAGTGGGACAGAGGATGATTGCATCTGGACTTATCAAAGCCACAAACTGAACCCATCAATACGGAAAAAAGAAAACAGTTAATGTCTCTGGAGAGCAGTAATCTAAAAGATGGATATGCAGCAGAAGGGAGAAAGCACAGAAACTGCTTCATTCCCTGAAACTTGAGGTTACAGAAAAGAAGCAAATAAAAAAAATCCTTGTGTGCTACATTAGCAATTCAGGCTCTCAAAATTTTGAGTGGGAAGCAGAGCTGCATCTCAACACAGCAAAGGGAAGAAGAGGGGAGAGAGTGTTCACACCATTTCAACACAACCAGTCCAAGGATTCAGTTTGGTTAATTCAATCATTTTTTCCTCATCACCAATAGATGAACAGCAAACTAGAAAAAAATCACAGATGATTGATAAACAGACACGGAAGAATATACACAGAAGACTAAGGAGGGCCAAATGTATACAGTTTATTTAGAAACCACCCCAAGGTAGTAAACTGTAAGATACACTTGATGCATGTGAACGCTGCAGAGTGAGAAGAGGTAATAGCTAGGAGTTATGAGATTAAACCAGGTAGAAAAAAAGGTAGATCTTATACCAGGAAATAGGTCGGGCTTGTTTGGCTCCAGAATCAGTTTAAATCAGAAATAACTCAACAAAAAGGAAAGAAGGAGCACAGAAAACAGATACTACTGCATCCAGAGAGAGCATTTTGGAGATCCTTTCCCTGTCTCACTGTCTGAGATGCCAGCTCCCAACCTACAGCAGCTCCCTAGGTGGCATCGATTTGTTCCTCCCTTCTAGGAAAAACAGAGGTTTTACCCCATTCACAAGCACTGGGCAAAATTCAAACCACTGCTGAGACAAACCAGCCTCGCTGGGTGTTTGAGCAGCTCTGGCTAATCTAGGGCCCATTAGCAACATGCGTGGTTACATAAAAGAGATACTAAGGTTCTAATTCCACTATTCATTACCATTACTAATACAGTGACATACAGATACATGGTAAAGACCTCCTGCCCCTAGGGAGTTCATGTTTCCAGATGCCTGCTGACCATGGGAAGGGTTGGGAGAGGGGCACAGTTTCTGAATTTCTCTAAGCACTAACGTGCTGCGTAGACAGACCTGACCTCTTCTCCTGGACAATGACAAAAATAAACATTTTCATCTCTCATAGAAATTTAAGCCAGCTCAAACTTCAGGTACACCCACAGAGCACTTAATGCATGAGAAATATCCTTGGGGTCGTACATATTTTCAAAAAGCCAAATCCAACCCCTGTGTCAGATGTTCCTTAAGAGCCAATGAAGGAGAAAACAAGAGTAATAGTGCTCAGCAGCCCCAAGGGCCTTCAGCTGAGCTGCTGTGAAAGGTCTGCACTACTGCAGGCACAGGGGAGGACAGAGCACACCGGAGACAAACGTGCAGCTTGGTGGCAGCTTGTGACAAATTTGGCTGCCCATTATGCCCACTACTACAGAATGGAGTGCTCTGGAAAGTCTTTGCCCACTTACTGGAACAAATAGGCATTGCCCGTCTGAGAGGAGTCTTCTGGAGGTTAATACACTCAACGTCCTTATTAAATTTATTCCTCATTTTCTGATGGCTAAATCCTGGCTTGCCCTGCCTTCATATGCCTTGCAGTGTCAAGCAGATGGGATGCACATATGTAGTCGCCACCATGTATTTTGGGCAGGGCCAGATGCAGCACAGCATTGAGTGTTCCCAGGTCACCCGGTGGGAACAACATTCAGCTGCACCCCGTGGTCCCAGAGAAGCAAGCTCAGCTCTTGTGGGGGCTAGGAGTGAAGACCTGCCTTCCTCTCAGTGCCTGGCAGAAGCGCTTGAGGAACTGCAGTGCTTTCATCCAGCAGGCAGAGAAACTTCTATACGGCTCACTTACCCCACCCAGAGGCATTTTGCTCTGCATCCTGCGAACGCCGAAGTTCTGCAGCCTCCAAATTCCGCAGGAGAGGGGGCAGACAGCAGCCGTATCGCTGAATTAAACCCAAGCAACAGCAACGATGGTATTGAGGGACTCCTACAGATCTTGACAATTACCAAGTTCAGACCCTCTGGACCCTTCCTTCAGTCTCTCAGAGTTGTGGAATTGATCTGGAAACCACTTTATTAATGTTCTTTCTTTTCCTCCCCTTCTCCCCAAGCAGCAGCATCATTTATTAATTTATGATTAAATGAATTATTGATTCTCACTGCACCTGCAGTATTCGGCATTGTCCTTCTTCCCCAGAGACAGCTTTGACTGATGTGAGAATGGCAGTATGTCACAGAGACAAAAAAAAAGGAGAGAAGAAACTCAGTGTGTGTGGGACCTCAGACAAGAGTGTTCCCCACCAAAGTGCTGAGCTGCAGATGATGGGCACAATGCACCAGGGCACAGCAATGATGCCACCTTCTCAGACAGCAGTGAAAAAACCCTGAAAGCTCAAAGCCAAATTGCTTCTGATAAGGAGGGAATGAGTAGCAGAGCTATTCATAGGCATTCAGCATGTGGGGAGGTATTAAAAAAAACACAACAGTCTGAACCAAAGCAAAAGCTTTTGTTTTTATTCAGAAAAGTCAAGCTGCAGTTCTTTGAATACATCATTGAAAAAACCTTCCAGGCTTTTGGCTTTTGCCTTGCAATTACAATCAACAGATGGTGATTATTTCACAGGCTGGGGCATCTGGTCAGCTCCCAGCCAAACATAAATAAAAGACCTTTGCATGATTGTAACAGGCATTCTGGTTCAGAAACAAAACCAAGGTTGGGAGTTAAAGAAAAAAAAGTGAAAGAGAAGAGTTAAGTTCCCTGATTTTGGAGGTGTCTTCTTTCGAGGAGAAAAGATGGAGGGGACAGGAGAGAAACAAATAGAGTATCTTAATAGAAACATGCCCCTTGCATAGATGATCAGAGTCCAGCACTCCTGAAACTAATGTTTCTGAGCCAAAATCTCTCAGTCATGAACTAAACCTCAGTCTTGACCCTTTAACTGGATTTTGCAGGCCAGATAAACTTTCACCCTCTTTTATAGCATATTTTACCCAAACATTGCAATGCAGTTCTCTCTAAGAAACCAGGCAAGTTTTACTACATCTTAGAACGGAAGGAATACATCAAGGTACTGCTTCTGCTTTTCATCAGGGAAAAAGGACAACCAAGCTACCACAGGAAAATGTCTTCTCCCCACACATCTTTCCTGGCCAAAAGAGCTGCAATATTCTCCTTGAACTAACCACACAGAAAACACACCTCCAGTTTTTGTCCTTCCTGCAGCCCTCACATCCACATGAACTGGTGCTGGCCCAAACACCAAGCAGTGTGTGCTCGCTCTGTGTGCTCTGTACCCATTGCTCACTGAGGGGCTGAACCCACAGCTCCAAGGGAAGACCTAATTGCAGCAGACAAAATACCCCCTGAGGTGGGAGGCATAAGGCTGTGTTTCAATGACATGAATTCCAGGATGACAGAGACTTTGGCCATGAATGTGTGCAAACACCCCCAGAAAAAATGCAATGACCACATCTGCTGTTTCTGCACCCTGATTTTGCTGGTCTCTGTTAGCCCATGACTCTGTTTCATCCCAAGCATATATGAAAGCATGACAGGTTTTATCCTTGAGCAGTGCAGGCCCTACAAACCTCATGCAGGTAAAGGAAATTATTACCTGCATCTCACTCTGCATCTTGACAGATTCCCTCAGTGCTTTGCTGCATATGAAAACAGCTTTTTGCCACCTCCCTGCTGTCCTCTTTGCTCTCGGTGGCTCTGCAGGCCAGCCTCACCTGATCTGCAGAGAAGCTTCAGAGCCCTCATCATTATTTTGTACTGCAGGGCAATGGCTGAAAGTCTGAAAGGCACGCAGCCAGGGCACAGTTTTGTTAGGAAAACAAGGCAAACACTTTCTGTTCCTGCCTTGCACATGCCTCTGGGTTACTCAGCCATTATCTGCCAAATTAAGGCCAGCACGGCTGGCCTCAGGAGCCCGTCCTGTACCGCAGTCACGGCCAGCCCTGACTTTGTAGCCATCACCGCGGGGCACACGTGGCTGCCTTCAACTTTCGGCAGCTTGCGCAGAATCCTCACCCATCACCCCTGAACACACAAGCCCTGCTCCTATGGCAGCACAAGGAAAGGGATGAGGATCTCCTCCAGGATCCCAGCTTGCCTTAGGGCACACGGCTGGACTGTGCCTGACCCCCTCCCAGGGAGAATCCACGGAACCTGGCCATTTCATTCCATGCCCGGCAGGACTGCAGGCAAGAGTAGAATTAGATGTCTGCTCCCTAGCTGAGGAGGAATGATAGGGACACATTTATACAGCAGCATCAGGAGGCAATGGCAAAAGAGGCCCAGGGTGGAGCAGGCGGCATGGACAGGTAATAGAGGAGTGAAGTCTCTGCAGAGAACATACAAACCTCACAGGATGAGGAAGGAAATTACATTACACCCTATATGTGCAGGGAACAAGCTTGACTCTGCAAGACCAGCGTGCTACTCCACCACCTCCTATGAAATTGGTGGACTACATGGCTGTGCCTGGGGCTTCTCAGGATAAAAATGTTCCATTTCCTTACAGAACAAGGTTTTGATCTTCACAACCTTACCAGGTCTGTGTGCATTTGCCCATTTTAATTTCAGATTAGCATCTCTCATTTTCAGTACCTAGGGGATTACTGTTTTCGCCTGTGCAGCAAGCACAGTTCATAAAAGTATCGGTTACCCTCCCCCTTGTTCAGAAAATCAAGGCAGATCTGACCAGATGGCACATGCTCCTGCACTCTGTGTCAGGCTGCATTAATTCAGGGGAAATGAACTCTCCTCCAAAACTATATTTATTTCAGACACCGCCATGCCCAGTTGCTGGGCTGTCCTCAGGAAAACCTAGAGCCAGCTATTTTCCATGAGCTTAGCAGGAAGAAAGCACAGCAAAGGCCTTGCTGGAAGTGTCAGATGCCAGGAAGGAGGAATACCCACAGGCTCCCAGGTAGCTGGAAGTATTTCAGTGGCACTTCCCCAGGGCTTTGAGGCAGTAGCTGCTTCCCTAATGCTCAAAGCATCATAAAGCAGGTGCTCCTACACCCCATTGGACCAACGTGGTTATACCTTAAGGCAGTGCTAATGGAACAGCACAGCCTTTTTGAGAAAGTTGCATTACACTGCCTTGCTAGGATCAGGAATGAGATTCCTCCAAGTGATAGAGGAAAGTGGAAGCTGTTCTGGTACGGTGCAGGGTGTGCAACTTGAGTTACTGTCTTGATCCACCCCTTTGAAAGGCCCACTCCTGCGGGGCATAAGCAAGGCATTTCACCTATTTATAGCTCTGCCTGTGTTGCCCATTTCCTTCACCTTCTGCCAGAATAATTCTGCCCACTGCTGGAGACAATATAGTGTGAGTGCTGGAAAGAGTCTGATTGGGTGAGAAACGCCTTTGGTTCTCTCTGTAAAATGTTATTTACCTTCTTACACAGCACATATAACAACACCTAAGTGCTATACTATAATTAGTAAAATCATGCAGAGAAACTGTTCATGTGGATAATGATACTTTTCATCCTCCCATGTGGGTAGTTCAAGGTTGAATTAATTCGTGTTTGCCCAGCTTTGTGAGATCTATGGAAGAAAGGCTATTGTTATGCAAATAATTATTAATAATGACTGCTCCTGTGCTGCTCCCCATTAAATGTGCTCAATTTATAAGTCAAAGGGTGTTTTTCTTCTTGCTGCAAGACTAACTGGGTTCCACAAATTGAAATGTTGGTGTCAGTGTACCTGCAAATAGAGGATAACTCTAAAATTAGGGTGTTTTTCTCAAATTGAAGGCTCATCTTCAGGTTCCTCCTTTCTGTCCTAGGAGCAATATACATGACTCTGGAAGTCACTTGGATAAGCAGTCGCACTGCCTTTCCCAAGGCATCAAATCAGGCCCAGTTCAGAAGATCTCAACACAGAGGCAAGCCCATGCAGAATGAAATTCAGACTACCAAATACCCTATAATATGCCTAGAGATGAATAATTAAATTTATTTCACAGAGTGAAGCACGAAGCAATGAAGCAACTCGTAGAGTGTGGTGAGTGCAAATGCACCATACATACAATGTTCAAATAAAACACTAAATAATGAGAGGGGTCTAACAGAGGCAATTTTTAAGAACACTGGGGGTTTAATACAACCTAGGTACAAGGAGTTTAATATCACAATCACCATTCTTTGGAGCAGATAAGCAAAACTGCTCCACAGTGGTTGCTATGGTCCCTGAGAGGTCTCCCATTCTGGGACTGAAGGCAGGATCACACAAAGTAAGTAGATAAGGAATTTCATTTTTGGGTAAGCTTCTCTAATTTTTCAGAGTATATCATGAGCCACACGGGTCACACCAACAAACCCACAGGACTGTTGCTTAACCAGGTGCCCATCAACTGATTCTTTCTCTTTTAATCTCCTAAAGCCATGAGAGAGAAAAAGAGAAATTAGGCTGTTACCTGTGGTAATGCAATCCCTACACCTCCAGCAGGTACTTCCAAATAGGGAAAGAGTTTCATTTTACCTTTTGACATGTTGAGAAGTTAGCTGGAAAGTTCTGTGGATTTCTCTTTGCAATTGGCTCAGAGCCAGCCCAGAAGTGTAGATTGGACCCTGGAAATGTTACTCCAAGATTGCTGTTTCATTCATTGGACCAAGGGCCAAAAAGTCCACCTAAGCCATTAGGTACTAAAGAGAGAGAACAAAAGAACTCCATGCTTTTCACTTCTCACTTTTTGAGGTGCTGTAGCAGCAAAGAGTTTGTCTCTTTGCTGTGCTCGGCTTTGTTGTTTTGCCTTTTGTATTATTTTCCATCTTTATTAAAACCCTTTTGATTTTTCAAGGCACCCGCGATCAGCCGTCTCCCTCCACTACACTTTGCTGGTTTCCCATTTCACTCACCGAAGTGCGATCTCTGTGGAATCCCAGCTCCCTTGATATTATCCCCGATCCTCTTGGTCACACGGCGTCTCTGTATCTATACAACTTCCTTCTTCAGGACTTCCACTTTGCATTCCAGGAACGGTGCCTCTGGCTAACTCCCCTTTCCACCGGACACAGTGGCTTGGGCTGATGATCCCCTCAGGGCTTCAGTCCAAAACGTGGTTTTTTAATGACCAAAAACCATCACAAGCTCGAATTTGAAAAACAATTATCAAGGCAAAAAAAATTGCCTATCTGGCTGAGGGCACATCAGAAATACTCAAATTAGCCACCTTAACACAAGGTCCCCAAGTTTGCGCACCATGTATGGGTTTAACCCACACTCCTGAGGGTCCAGCCTACAGAGATGTGGCTATAATAATGAGCGAGACGGCTGATCGTGGGTGCCTCGAAAAATCAAAAGGGTTTTAATAAAGATGGAAAATAATACAAAAGGCAAAACAACAAAGCGGAGCACAGCAAAGAGACAAACTCTTTGCTGCTACAGCACCTCGAAAAGCGAGAAGCGAAAAACGTGGAGTTCCTTTGTTCTCTCTCTTTAGTACCTAATGGCTTAGGTGGGCTTTTTGGCCCTTGGTCCAATGAATGAAACAGCAATCTTCGAGTAACATTTCCAGGGTCCAGTCTACACTTCTGGGCTGGCACTGAGCCAATTGCAAAGAGAAATCCACAGAACTTTCCAGCTAACTTCTTAACATGTCAAAAGGTAAAATGAAACTCTTTCCCTATTTGGAAGTACCTGCTAGAGGTGTAGGGATTGCATTACCATAGTTACCGTAGTCTTTTTAGAGCCCTGTGCAGGCACAGTCTGATGACTTATAAAAAAGAACAATTCTGTCCACATGCCATGCAAGGCTCCTTGCAGCTAGGACATATCAGCTTCACTGTGCTATTTCCACACAGGAAACAGCCTTCAGTGCAGCCTATCTAACATACCCAAAGCCCTCATGCACACTTCCTTTGGTGAGGGATTTATCAAACAAAACAAGGAGAAGCAAGAATTAAGTCACACCCGTGTTTCCCAAGGCAGTAGTTTGTGTGCACGGGGCTCCTGGGCAGGATGGGCTCTGATGCAGGTTAATGGGACTGCCCTGATATCACCCTCCATCACTGAAAAACATTTTCACAGGTTTTCTACTGCACCAAAGTTAGCAGATGCCTTAGGCAAGACACAGGGTAGTAAGGTTTGAGATGGATGTCTCCTGTATCTTCAGCAGCTGCAGGCACTGGAGAATCTGCAGTCAGAACTTTTCTCAAAGAGCATTTGAGGACCACAAGAGAGAGAAGCAGTGCCTGCTCATCTCCCTGCAGTTCTGCAGATGCAATTCAGCTAACCATCAAGGAAAACTGATTTGTGCCGCATGAATGAGCAAGTATGAGTGAAGGAACTCCTGGAGCTGTGGTAGAAAGAAGGTTCTTCTCCATTTTATTTATCTGCTACTCTGCTTCCACAGTAACTGTGATAAACAGATACCATTTCCACAGTCAGCCCAGTTGGGATGTGTGCCCTTCCCTGAGGCTCCTGAAAGAGTGCATGTTGTACACATGAGGAATGCAGCCAGCCCCACTGCTTGAATAGGCCTGCAGGTTTGCTCCATCGGTCATCATCAGTTCAAGGCATGAACCCTTGCAGTCCATCCACAAACACCGAAAATCTTTGAGAATCACACCAAGGCGTTGCAGTGTATGGATGCTGGTGTTGCTGCCATGAAGAAAAGTGCTTGCCCTAAGCCCTGCAGACCAGCGTGTCTAGCATCTGATACTTCAAGGATTCCTAGTGATTTCCACAGGCTGACAGAAACATCCTAAAACAATTCTTTTCTGAACTGTAGCAAATTTCACCTAAGAAAACTCTCTTTGTCTTGTTTTCAGCTGAGGCAAAGTCAGATCTCTGGGTCTCCAGCCAGCAACACTTCTTGAACTCTGCCAGGCTTGGTGCTGTAACCACTCCTTTGGGGAACCTGTTCCAGTGTCCAACCACCCTCAGGAGGAAGAACCTCTAATATCCAGCCCAAACCTCCCCTGGCACAACTTCAGGCCATTCCCTCAGGTCCTGTCACTGGTCAGCACAGAGAAGAGATCAGTGCCTGCCCTTCCCCTCACAAGGAAGCTGTAACCACAATGAGGTCTATGCTCAGTCTCCTCCAGGCTAAACAGACCAAGTGACCTCAGTTGTTCCTCACATGGCTTCCCCTCAAGGCTCTTCTCCATTCTCATTGCTCTCCTTTGGACACTTTCTAACACTTAATACCCTTCTTATATTGTGGTGCCCAAACCTGCACACAATATTCAAGGTGAGGCCATACCAGTTCAGAGTAGAACACACAGGGATTTTTATTGCAGCCAAAACAGCTTTTCCTTAGGCTGTTTCCCACAAACAAGTTTGCCTTGCTGAGGTCTGCTGGAGCAGCCCACTTTGGCTAGGATATCTTAGATTACAAAGCATTTCTGTAAATGCACTTCTCTAAGGACTGAGAGACTCAGTCTTTTAAACATCACACCTGGTCTCTTCGATAGAAAGTAAAGATCATAGGGCATTTTGTGTTGGCCAACAAGCCAAGAATCCTATGACTGGATGAGGAGACCAACTAAAAATCTTCAAAGATCCAAACCTCTTCTAGTTTGTGTGAGCAAAACATCCTGTTACTTACACAGCCACAAGTCATTAGCTATAAACTTGTATCTCTTGAGGGCTTTAAAGGGTCTTTAGGCCCTTTTGTTGAGAAGAAAACATGAGACTGGTCCATGAGAGAACACAAAGTTGGTAAGTCTAAGCAGGTCACAAAAATGAGAACTTCACTTTATTTCTTTTTCCTCTCTTGGACACATTTCTCTACAGCAGCAAAGAGAATATTTATTCCTGGGCAAGAAATAGAACTAATTTTTTGAAATGACAGAAAAGAAACCAACGCTCTGGTGCAATTAGCCTACAGGTAAAGCTCAAGGTTTTCAGAATAACATCCCAGGTAAGGATGCACTGTGCTGATAAAGCACTGAAACAACACAATTGCTAGCGTCACAACAGGACAGCTACTTTATCAGTGCTCTAGTTAAACTTATTCTTCCAAACAGGAACCAAAAGCTTCTTTAGTAAAATATCTGAAGCCTGGTTTCCTGCAACTGTGTAGTTTGTGGCTGTCTAGGAACTCATGTGAGTTTCTACTGCAGCCATCACAGAACCGAACAATACCTTCCCACACATCTCCAACAACCTCAAATTCCCTGCGTTTCTTCAGCAAGTTACTCAAGCATGACTGATCCTCAGTGACTTTTTATTTAGTTCTTCCTTCTCCTGTAGAAAGCATGTCTTCTGCAGAGGCCTGTTCTGCCACTGGAGTACATTTGCTACCCGGATCCCACTGATTTCACTGGCAGGGAAGAGGTGTGCACACACACACACACCAGAGCATAGGTCTGAACAGAAGCATCCAAGAAACAGAGCAGCAGCCTCTTCCCTGGACACAAGTTAGCTCTCTGATTGCTGTCCTGTAAGACTGGCCCTGGGGGACAGTTGTGATGCATGATTGCAGTGCAAACACTGCAGGTGTACCCTAAGCTGGGAGATGTCCAGGTCTAGTTCAACTTTCATGTTGCTGGTTATATATGAGCAGCATCAGGAGAAGAAACACTAATTAGATGACTTACAATCCCCGAAAAGACCAGGAAGAAGTGAAACAAAAGACACCTTTCCACACATAGAGACTGATCACTGACAAGTGAGCTGGCATCTGCCTTGGCACTTGTGTCTATCAGCTTTGCACAATGCAGTTTAAGGTTCATGACGAACCCCTTCATGTAACAGACACCTCCAGGACATGAACGCCAAAAATGTCCCATCACCATGTCTGCCAGGCCATGAGATACACCAACTTTGTGCTGTAGCAGAGGCACATGCAAGAGGAGGAAATCAGTTTCCAAATTTTACAATTCAGTGATCCCTTAGACTTGCTCAAGAACACCTCTCTTCTCTATAAGTTTTGAGGAAAAGAGGAAAGACCTAAAATATCCTCTGCTAGTCCATCTGTGGAGGAGATCCCACCACAGCCTGGTTACAGCACACATCAGAAATGCAGGACTGAAAAGTATGGCACAATGCTTTTCCAAAGGAGGAATGTGCAGTTTCATTTATTTACGGCAATGCTCCACACTGTTTTCCTACTCTACTGGCAGGTCAAAAGATGCACAGCCAGTATGAGACAGTTGTTCCAGGACTGGCCTTTGTCACAGAAAAGATGCTGTGAATAAATCACAGCCTCATGTATTACCATGGCCAACAGGATAACCCAGCATAATTAACCTCCCCATTTTACAGACTGTTCAACTGAGACATGAAGCAATGACTTTGACTTAACTTGCCATGATTCCACAGGCAAAGAATGACCAAGGCAGGAGCAGCAGCCCTCCCTAGCCTCACATGAAGGCACATGGACAAGTAAGAATGAAGAAGGCATGTCTGCTTTCTTGCTGCTCTGCATCATCTCCTTGAAATTCCTCCTTCTGAGTGCAGTCTTGCACTGCACTCTTGGCACTTGTGTCAGTCCTCCACATACAACATTGATCATGGACCAGGTTTCATAGGATGCTTCCTGCTTATTTTTTCACTAATGGATATCATTTTTAAAAAGTAAGACGTTGGTGGGGAGGAAGGACGAGGGAACCCTGAGTGAAAGCTGCCACTGTGCTCAGTCTCTATGGAAATAATCCACAATGCTAATACGTCCTAAAATGGTAATAAAGCCTGTGTTCTCTTATGTAATCCCATAGTAAGAAAGAGCTCTGTCGGCTTGCCTGACAAATGATATCTCTGTAACCTTGGAGGGGATTATTACTAAAAAACACAGGGTGGAAAAACAAAGCAACACAACACAGATGCACGCAAATCCATCGGATGCAGGAAAAGGACAAACAGCTCCGGCCGGCTCCTGTGCATTGGCCCTACAATATGATGTCTCTGCCATCAAATGAGGAAAGGATCCCCTGGCAAAGCAGCAGCCCTGCCCTGGCTCCTCCTCTGCTCACAGCCCCTGCTTCCTCCCCAGGCACCTCAGCACCAGAAGCAGGCGGAGGGCAGGTTTTCCCCTTTTCTGTCCTCCCTCCCTCTCTCCCTCCCTCCTCCCTCCCCCAAAATGAACATTCAAAGCCTCGGCAGCTGGCCAAATCCAGTTTGCCTGCGTCACCAGTGCATGTGGATTCACATCTGTCCTGCCCAGCGGTGATGGAGCCAGGGCTACGTGCGTCCCTGAGAAGGATTCATGCCCCCAAATCCATCAAGTTGTGTGTCAGCAAGGGTGGGGACAGCATTTTCCAGGCACAGCTGAGTGGCACTGTAAGGCTTAGAGATTGCCTTAGAGGTGTAGGGACTGGGGAGGTTTGGAACTAACAGTATGCTCCTTTTGGAGCCGTCTCTAAGTTTGGCTGATGAATCACAAACCAAAGCCAGGCAACTCTTTTCTCTTGAGCCTCAGGTGCAGAACAGAAATAAGGCAGCACCAGCTGCTTCACAAGGTGAGACAGAGTACAGGTAGCTCTCTCACTGCCTCCCTCTACTCCTCTCTTCCCCTGGAGGCTGTGCCCTTCTGTGAACACAGAAAAGGGTCCACCAGGCCACCCTGGAAACTCACAGAGGTGCAGGTTTTCTTGAGCAAACATCCTAACCTCACGTGGAGCAGTCAGCCTCAAGCTCCATCCTCCAGGACACGGCAGCCAGACAGTCAGGAGGCTGACCCCAGAACACGACTCACATGCAATAATATGAGCAGCAAGCTCTTATCTAAGTGCCAGCGAAAGATGGTGACTACTCTAGAATCTCTTTCCCACAGATCAAAGCATGGGAATACTGAGTGGAATGCCGGAAAACTTCCTTGGAAACGAGAGATGACATCAGGCGGGTTTCTATGCCTGATTGAACATTCACCCTTTCATGTTGTGCTGTGTTTGAGGGAACTTTTATGTTTTTTCAGACAGCAGAAGATGCATTAATAGGAAGTCTTGAGTCAAAGAAGATTCCTCAAGGCTGGAAAAACACAATCCTGAAGAAAAAATCATCAATCCTAACACTTAAAAAGATGTTATTCTGACATTTAAAACACATGTTTAATGGAGCAGAACCTTTATCAGTCAGTGCATGTAGAGAGCTCTAATTCATACTAAATATATGCAATGTGACTGTCTGGAAAACAAAGGGTTACAATCATTATTTACAGCAGTCACATTTTTTTAATTAATAACCTTGTAATTGGTATCGACTTAAACCAACTGATGACAGTCTTATGATGAGCCATTCCCAGCCAAGCTTCGTACCCAATTGCCCTCAGGTCAGGAAAACAGTGAACTCCATTATTGGCAGAAGCTTTCTGCCCCACACCACTCTCCTTCCTGTGCCACAGGGAGGTCACCCCACACCGCCCAACTCTGCAGCCTTCCTCCAGCCCTTCATTTCCAGCACCATGGCTCCATGGAGCCTCTGCTGTGCTGCAGCCTGGATTCCACAGGCCAGCATCTAAAACACTAGCACTTCCTGGTGCTTTGATGTCCCTGTGGCAAACTATGATTCTGAAAGGTAAGCCCACTGTCAGGACCACCAGAGCCCCTACCCAATGGCACTCTGGCAAAGAAAGCAAAGGCAAACTCACCTCCAGGCAGTTACTTCTAGGAAGCAGAAGGAGCAAATCCTGCTCCTCTCTTAAGACATGGGCTTAAGGGATGGAAATGCCCCCACAAGATCTGCAAGACACGGTAATTTTGGGCGTCTCTGACATAACTGCAGTGTGCAGCTTGGACATGCCTCTCTGAAGCACAAAAGGGCAGCACTGACAAAGGGCAGCCTTGCCTCTGCAGCAGCTCAAGCCGTGGCCTCACCTAAGACAGGTCACAGCTATAAGTAAAGCCCTGGGGCAACATTTCTGACCTGGAGCTCTTTTACAGCAAATTTCGGGAGAAGTTTACCTCCAGAAAGAAAAGCACATGTCTAGTAACTACAGACGGCATCACAGCAGCTCTCTGTAAGGCTGCAGCACCAGGCCTGCCTAGGGATTGAGAGTCTGACATCTCTGCTGGCCTTGGGACGTCCCTCCAAACCATGCCCCGCTTCTCCCCCTTCCCCGCGGGATCGAAAAAAATCCCCTTTTCTCCCGAGGCCTCGGCAGGGCGCCCGCGGGGCTCCCTTCAGCGGGCACCCTCCGGAGGGCTTCCCTGCTCCACTTCCACGGAGCAGCATTAGAGGGCAGTGCGCTGCCTTGGAAGCGGGATGTGCGGCTGTGTCCCACCCCGGGGCCGGGCCACGGGCAGCCCCTCGGGCACGGCGTCTCCCGGCCGTCCCGCAGCATCGCCGCCGCAGGACGAGGCCAGCCCCATCCCTAGGGACGGGCTCCCCCGAGCCCTGCCCGCCGCATCCTGCCTCGCAGGCGGCGAGCGGGAAATCCTGCAGGGGCTGCGTTTTAATTAGAAAATGCCCGGGTTTAATTAAATAAATGTGGAGCTGAATAATACAATCTGGAGAATTGCCTGTGCTCTTTTATTTTGCAATTCAATTTGGTTTGTGCTGTACCCACACTTTTAGTTTTCTTATGCCAAAATCTTTTGCATTGATCTCCCGGAGCTGCATTGCAGAGTTTGCCAGGGACAAAGCTGGAAGCGCTGGCTGTTGAATAAAGGGCAGTTGGAACTTTTCACAGCTGGGGATGCATTGGAGGCAGACTGCCTCTGCAGCAGAGGAACACTTTTTTCCAGATTTTTGTGCACCAAAGTTCCCACTGACCGCCTGTAAAGTGGAGTTCAGCAACACTCTGGCAAATCAGGTACAAAAGAAGAGGACAGCAAAATACACTGTCCCATCTATAACCAAGGGGAGCATGAGTGTGCAAGCAAGCCCATAAACCAACACAGCTTGTTCAACCTGCAACCCTGCAAACACTGCATTGACTTCCTGAGCATGCAATTGTTAAGGTTCCAGAAACCAAAATTACAAACAAAACCAATATTTTTGCTTTCAAAAAGCCAGTTCTAGTTGCTAAGTGACTACAATATACTTCTCTATCACATCGTTGGAAAAGCCCACGCACTAAGAGCAAGGAAATTGCTGGGTTAGGACATCAGGAATGTGCCCTAGCAAGAGGATGAATTTTAAATATGTATTTGTACTACTGTAGCCCTTAGACACCCTGTGGAACCATTGTCTTTGGTAACATTAAGTGTAAAACATGGTTCCAAGAGGTCTTAAGCTAAAACAAGGTACAAGAAATTAGTGTAAGACACTAGAGCACAGACCTGGAAAAAAATGAGGGCAAGGAAGCAGCTCTATCAGGACTAAAAAGGAAACCCATTGCAAACAGAAAAAAACTTTAAAGGGAGATATCTAAAGGGAGAACTGGTGACTGAGGCTATAATAAAATGTGTTGGGATGGAGAACAGGTGGAGTATTTGGGAAAAAGGACACAAAAAGGTAAAAGCATGAATGAGAGGCTAAAGTAGGAAAGCTTTAAAACCAACCACAGAAGTTTGAGAGAACAGGAGACACCAGAGTAGTATCCTGTAGGGGAAAAAAACATCTTGAGGGAACCACATAATGTCATAGGTAAAAATCTGGAGGAAAAAATATGAAACTTTGATAGGCTGCAGACAAAGAAGCAGTAAGAGCTGAACCTATCTCTTGAAACTGCACAATAAGTAATAGCTGCAAGACAGCAGCACTAGTTCTGGTTACTGTGGCAATACGTAAAAAAAAATGCTCAGACTGAGAAAGTATGACTCCTCTGCGCTTTATCAAGCATCACATAATGAAAAGTGTGAAACAACTTTACTTCCCGTCCCTAATAGCTCTGGAATTCTTTAAAAGGACTATTGATTTTATTTCCTAAATACTATTTTCAAGACTACTTGCCCATAAAAATCATTGCTAGTGAATAAATTAATCAGCTGACTATGCCTGTGAATAGTCTTTCTGCCTGTGATTCTTAGGAATGCTGGCATCACTGTCTGGTATAAAGTCTGCATGCACCCACAACAAACCCTGTTGTTTTGTAAATACCCTTCTGTTCATGAAACAGTGCTATGCTTTCCCATAGGGCTCTCCTACATCCCTTTCAAATGGGAATTACACAGTGCTGTGCCAGGCAGGGAACAAAGACAAACGGGCAGAGATCTTTTGCAGTGGGGTTTGGAGTACCCACACACAGGGTATGGGTCAGGGGAATGGGGGCTGGCCCACTGGGAGCCTAGCTAGGTAAAGATGTGATCCTGGGTCACCAAGCCAGAGGACCACACCAGCAGTGAGACCAGAACACTGGCCCAAGCACAACTGCCCACTAAATATCCACCACAGAGACGGTCCAGAAAAGAACCAAGAGAGTTTGCACAAGTAATTCAGAAAGAAAAATGACAAAACTTGATTGGTAGTCAAATTAGAGATGTGGTCTTGCTTTTAAGACAAAGAGCTATGATTACTGTCTATATATACAACACTTACGTCATTTCTTGAGATCACACCAAGAGTTTGTGTGGGTGTACATCAGTATTTTGTCACCCACACAGTTTTCAAACCTGCTGGTCAGAAAATTTAACAAAACAGTAGACATCTCCAAGGTTTATGTTCCTGTAAGATTTGTGACATTGAGGAGATGGGTAAATTTGTGTTGTGACAAACTGTCGTAACAACTCAACAGATAGCTGCCTGATTTCTCCTGCCAGGCAGTCAATCACCAGACACAGACCCCAAAGCCAAGCACTTGCCAGACCAGTACCTGGTCAACTAAAGAGGAAGAAGAGGAGAAAGCAAAAGGTATTTCTAAGTGTCAAAAGAGATGTAGGAAGAAGCTCAGTGTTACCAGTTTGGGCAGGGGCAGGGGTGGTCATGTGGAACTCTTTGGCAGGGCATGAGGTGCGTGAAGATGTGTGCATTCTCTGCAAGTGCTGTGGTGCTTGATCCTGGGGATGTCAGCAGAAGAAGATAGCAGTGCAGGAGTGTGGGATGTGGGACAAGAACCTGTAGGCAGACAAGTTTCCCAAATGAGCTTCTGTGCGTGTTAGCAGGTGAAAATACCATTTTCTTCAAAGGTTTATAAAAGAGGAGTAAGTGCCAGGTACCAGGTACAGCTACAGATAGTAGCACCAGGTAGGTACAGATGCAAATTGATGTAAGGAAAGCTCCTTCTAGGCCTGCCCACACACTGCACAGTGACATTAGACACACATCTAGGTGCAGCACTGTCCTCATTCACCCATATGTCACCAGCAAGCACAGAGAAATGAGAGCAAGCCCAAGCTGAGTACATTAACTCATCATATCCCTGCCTTGTTCCTAAGGTCACGAAGTCTCCTGCCTCTTTTTCCAAACTAAGCTTCTGTACCTGAGAGACTTATAAAATGTGCTGAACAGCACTTTACCTGTGAATGATGCCTTGTCATTATCTGTGGATATCCAAAATACTGTATCTGTGATCAATCTCTGCAACACACATTACCATCCAGCAGATAAGTTACAGACCTACCAGGCCATCTGTGACCCAGGCTTTGGTCATCCCTGTGCCACAAACCCCCCACATCCTCAGATGAGTCATTTCACCACGGCTATCCATGCAAAAAAACAGATCTGTGTCCTCTCCCTCACTGCCAAGGAGGCACGGTAGTAGGGACTTCAGGAGGAGGAATAATTTAAGGTTAATAGATAAAGGCTGTATGCTCTTTCAGTGCCACTGCTTCATGGTCTTTGGCACATTTTATCTCTGCAATCATCTGGGTAAAGACAAATGGGTCCTGCAGCCTGGCAGGTCCTTGGCCATGCTCTCCTGCTCCCAGGGTGCAGCTCCTGCCCCCCCATCCCAGTACCACACGTCTCCCTGCCAGAGATACCCAAGCGTCTCTGGCATGCCACGTGTCTGGAGTGGTAACCAAACCCAGCTCCTCAGAATAGACACACTCCCCCCATGGCTCCCACCCCCCTGCATCTTCAGTAACCTTACCCCAACAGGGCAGGGGCTGGAGGCAGGAAACCAGGCAGGCCAGTAAAACAGGAGATGCTCAAGACTCCAGGGATTAACTCTCTCCACCAGATGCAACTGTTACCCAAGTCTTCACCCCCACCCTATTCCCAAATCTTCGTAACAGGTGGAGAACGAGGGGGTGGCCAGCACCCTCACAAGAATCCCTGCATGGATGCCAAAGGGCTGGATATAGCCAGGTACAGCCAGAGGCATCCTGGCAGAGGGAAGAAGACAGAAAGCCAAATAAAGACACGGAATTCGACATCAAAGTGGAGATAAAAATACATGGACATCACCCCTGTTCTGAGCAGAAGGAAGGGCCGAGAAGTCTCACTGCCAAACCCAACAGATTTCCTTCTGCCCTTCCTGAAAGATTTCAAAAAACACAGCAAATACGGCCTGAACTGCTACATGCAAGCCAGGCCAAGCATGCCAGGAGCCCTTTAGCAGCACTGCAGGCTCTGCTCACACGTGGTGCCGATGGTGTGTTTGTGGGGTGGGCAACCTGGGCCTGCCGTAGGGGCTCCAGGCCAGCCAAGCCAGCATTACTCCTGGAACACAGCTCACAAAGGGCAAGACTGGTTCCACGTCACAGGTAAAATGAAACTGATTGTACAAGCTCTGCCAGGTTCACACGGACTCGGTGGCTGGGTACATGCACAGCATCCCAGGAGGCACTGCTGGGAGGCACTGCTTCTTCAAGGCTCCTGGAGGGCAAGGGAGGTGAGGGCTGCCCTGGACTGGCAGGTGAACATGACAAAGTCTGGGAGATGGCCAGGCTCCTTGGACAGGCATGGCTGAAAAAGGAGCCACTGTCCTTGAGCACCCTGCCCCAGACACTGGGTGAAGGCACATGACCAAGAGGACAGTGTGTCTCTATGTAAGCACAAGGAGATGCATGGAGGGAAGTGGTGGGAGAAAGGCAGAAGCAAGTGTAAGAGCCTCTGATTGTGCATGGCTTGGAGCGGGACAAACTGGGAGACTAGAAGGACACAGGGAAAGAATGAGACTCAGGGAAAACTAAAAAGAAGCAGGAGCCACCAGACAGAAAACACAGAGTCCATTTTTCTGCACCACTGAACGGAGTCACTTAAGTCTTTCATGAGACCAGTGATGTACTAGGAAATAAAGATAAACCTTCCCTGTGCCTGAGCAGATGAGGCATTTCTAGAGCAGAGCACAAGGAACAGGTCAGAGCAACTGCCCTACCTGAGCAGCTCCTGCAGTGTGGCACAGCACCGTGATGAACAAGGCACACAGCACAGGCAGCATGGCAGAGCAGGGTGCAAGGCAGCAGGACTACAGAGGTGATAAGACTGATCACACCCAACACACTGGGGAGGGCTGGTGAAAGGGCCAATTTGGTGGTCTGGAGCCCTCGGAGGTGTTCAGACTGATTCGAGTTTCAGTTCCTCACCTTTCTTGGGGAGCTCTGACTATGGCATAACACCCCACCATGGTTCAGACAAGAATCCTGTGTTACATCTGCTCTGCAAGAGACAGAGCTCAGCTGTGGTTGCAGCCCTTTTGATGCAGCTGCTCTGCATTACCTTGGGACAGACAATGGATGCAGAAAAACCTGATGGGACCATGAACAGGAAAAAGGAAAAAAGCTATAAAACTCTAAGGAGGTAACTCTAGATATAATTCGTGTGTGATGTACCATACCCAGCAGAGCAATGGATCAGCTCCACTACCCAGTGCCTGGTGCAGGTCTAGCATAACAGAAGGTACTTTCACATAAATAACAGAGCAGTCAAGAAATACAAGGGAAGAGGAGAAGGAGAAAGCCTGGAAGAGCACAGTCAAGGTGTCACTTGTGCAATGCATCTCAGGCACAGAGAATGAGATGCATCATTTGATAGGAGAGGATACACATTTAAGTAAAGCTCTTCAGCGGAAAAAAACCCACAACTTTTGTAATGTGGCAATAAGTGCAATCAGTACAGATTGCTGAAGCAATCAAGTTATGTAGAGGATCCAGTAGCAGTAGATATCATGATCAGTAATTCAGGATTTCTTTAAATACCTCAAGAACAAGAAATTTTAGTGCCTAGACTGAGCAGCATGTTTTGCTGGCACTGCCTTCCTTTGGAGAAACACAGTCCTTTTCATGGATAGGGTTACAGGAAACAGAATTATGTCTAAATTTCAGCAGACACTCTCCACAGGCAGCTTCCCACCCCAGACAGCTTCAAAGCATCACCAGTGTTACGGCTCAGAGGTGCCAAACTGGATCTGGCAGAGCCAGAGTACTCTGCAGCAGCTGAGGGCCATGAGAGCAGGCTGACATGGGCAGCAGCCATCACACCTAAACGCAGGTCTTGAGCAAACTGAATGCAATGAGAATCACACACTCAGGGTCGAGGTGTCCATGTTAACATATGCTTTTACATAAAACGTGCTTTAATTTGTCTCTTTCCTATATACCCCCCGCCCCCCATTGTAATTATCAATGTCTTTACAAGAGGTCTCTGAAGCACAGGAGATGCCAGGAAGCTGTAGCAGCAGAGCATGAGGCAGCAAGGCTCTTCACACTTCAGCAATAGACTAGAGACAGTTAAGACTTGGGGCATTCACATATTTGATGGGTATTATTGATAGTGGTCAAGGAGTTAACTCCACCAGCAGCTACATTTTGGGGGTTAGGTCACTGTTCTAGGGTGACTATGATGGCTGTATCCCCAATTGTCTGTTCTCTGTGTGCTATGTGTTGTGTTCTGTGCCTTTAAAGCTGGTTCTGAGAGTGAAGCAGGGAAAGAAGAAGCATGCAGTTTGTTTTGAAAAACAGTGTTCACTCCTCTGCGTTTCTTTTCTTGTCCCTCGGGACTGTGTGTTCGTCGGATGTACAGACAGTGGCTAGAAGAGGTTTTTCTTGCATTTAGTTAATCTAGCTAGCTGAGGCAAAGAAGCTTCCTAGACTGGTTTTTTTTCCCTTTTTTTCTTGGGACTGTTTAGATCTGCCCTGGACTTAAAAAACCCAGAGGAGCACCGGGATCTTGCACTTGTGGCCCACCGGGCCTGGACCTGGGCATTTTCCAGCGCCGAAGGGACTGGGACTGGTAAGAGACTGAGAGAGCTGAGCTAACTCCTAGCAAGGACTTCTCTCAGTTTTGCCATCTCTCTTTGGACCAGCGAGAGGTTTTATTGTTTCATATTATTCATTCCTTATGCTTGTGGGCAGTTTGTTTGTTAAATAAATAGTTTTTTCCACTTTTCTCTGAGGAAGTTCTTTTCCTGGACCAGCTGGGGGGGAGGAGCCATTTGGGTTTGCTCTCCAGAGGAACCCCATTTGGAGGTTTCCTCCCAAATTTGCCCTAAACCAAGACAGTCACCCTTGTTTGTACTAATGGGTCTTCTTGCCCCTCTGACAGCAAACATTGCAAATGCCTTTTGCAACTCATTGCAGAAAACCTGCTGCAAACTCAGAGGCCTCACCACACCCTCAAACATCCAGCTCTGTCTCTGAGGTTTCCTCTCCTGTTTCTATCCTGTGACATGCAGGCAAGCAGGGCTGGCAGTGAGGCCTTTCTACACAGTGTGAAGCAGCGGCCATTTTGCTGGGAGCAGGATCCCGATGCTCTCATATGAAGGAGCCTCTTTTTCTACTTAGTTCTTACTGTGAACTGTCCCGGGACAGGAAACAATCCAACCCCTTTCTTAGGAGTTAGGAGAATACTGATGACCTTTGAGCAAAGCAAAGAGCCTGAAGATATGAATCCAAGAGGCTGAAGTGCAGGAAAGAAATCATATAAAAGGACAGCAGCACAGGGCAAAAAAATCCCATCACCAACATGCAGCATATTGGACTGCTCAGCTTTCTATTTCTCAGTGCCTCCAACTCAGTAACCCAGCTGCTTAGGGGACCCCAGAGCCCCTTACCTCCCTCCCAGACAAGTACCTTCACTGCCGAGTAATCCTTAGCTCTTCCATGGCTGTTGTCCCAGCTCTCACACACATTTTGGACCCGGCATGTGGGCCCAGTCCTTGCTACCAGCCCGGGTTAAAGCCCAAGTGCTGGTTCCACTCCTGCAGATGACCCTACACCTTCAGCAGTGTGGGCAAGGCGTCCTCCAGGTCCTGTCCATAACTTTACTGACATGGCAACTCCCTGCCTTACCTACACACTCCCAGCATATTTGTCATCCCCTAAAAACCTGTCTTTCCCACATCCATCTTTAATGAATACATTCTGCAGTGCTGTTCCCCCCATTAACTACTTCCAGAGCATCAGGCAAGCTGATGGGAAATCATTCACTCCCTCTGCCACCACTTTACTGGGTGAAGAGGCCAGAGACCTGCCGGACACCCAGCCAGGAAGGCCTTGAGTTCAGAGATACGCCGCTCAAATCTGCCACTCTGTGATGGCTTTACGCAAGCCAGCTTTCCAGAAGGATTTCAGGCCAGGGAAAATTTAGAGCCCTCAAGTTATGTATCAGAAAGATGAAACACCATATCCTTTATCCTTAGCGTTTACCAAAATGTGTAGCACACTCAGCAGCAACTTCCAGCTGAGAGATTGACTGATGACCTGCAGTGAGGACAAAGGCACCTGAGAAATCACACAGAGCACGAGTCACAACACACAACTATCTCTCAGCTGCTGATGATTCAAGAACACCATCATTTGGGGTATGTAACCCTCACTTAAGTAAACTTCCTTGTACTGTGGGAAATCTCCACAGCAGGACTTCAGCAGGTGCAGATTTACACAAGTTTTTACTGAAGTTCTTTACTGAAGTCTGCCATTCACATCACGTGTCTGTGAGGCTCTTCAGGAGCATGTACATTGCACTGTGTGTACAGCATGCACTGTGTGTAGGCAGGGTCTGTAAATGTAACCTCTTTTGCTGTTCTTACTTCTCTCAGTACAACACACAGCTTCTCTGCTGCCCGTGCTGCTCACAGACAATGGCAAAACCAGTTGCCTTGCAGTCCTCCAAGTCCCAAGTGCCTGAGAGAGCAGCTCTGTACCCTGTAGCAGAGAGACAGCAGTGCAGTAAAAAATGCCACACTGAAGGAGAGGTTATGATACCACCAAATATAGCTGGGAAAAGGCACACACACCCTTGAAGAGAAGAAGCAGCAGGCTACAAGGTATGTGCAGGGCAAGAATAATGTTTCCAAGGGTCAGCCTCCATCAGAGCATCAGATCCTGCAGCACACAGCCACTGGGCTCAAGTTATACAGGTGTTTTCCTCTGGCCATGGCTTTGAAGACTGCCCATTCATCTGATTTGTGAGTTATGTAATCACCAGAGGAAAATAGGGTTTGCTTGTTTGCTTTTTGCTTTAATAGAAGTCATGTAATCACTTTAGGTTTAAGCTCCAGTCCAAATCGGACTATTTTTACATTTCAGGCTTGATCTCTCTGGAAAGAGGACAAGTCCTTTTGCCTGGCTTACAAAGAATGGGTTGTGATAATACAGTGACTGCTGGAGGACTGCATGGAGAGCAGCGAGTCCCTTCTCATCCTGACCCCTGGGATGCACACATTGGTTGTTCACTCCACAGCTCCCAGGTAGAGAGATCTATAGGAGATGGTGTTGGAACCTGAACCACATGAACCTGGGCGAACCTTGATTCATTTACTAATTCTTGCTCTAGCTTTCTTACACCCATAGGTCTCATGTTCTCTGCTCCCCAGAAGCAATTAATTCTCTGTTTCATCCCACATTTCGAGCTCAGCACATTGTTCAGCATTTCTCTCTGAAATCCAGCAGCCATTGCTTTTATGACACTTCCCTTGGCATCAGCTGTCACTGTATCTGCTACTTACCAGCTAAACATTGAGGTTCTTTCAATCCGAGGAACAGACAAAAGATTTGCACAGTTTAACAAATCATACTTTCCATTGCACAGGTGCTACTTTGCACATAGACCAAGTCTGGAACAAAACAGGTTTTTTCCCCTGTTCCCCACTACCTACCCATTTCTCCCCCTTTGCAGCAAGCAGAGACTGCCTGCTGTTGGTGACAGTGCACACTTCAGAGGTGTTTAGACCATGGCCCAAGCCACCATACAAACAAAATCTGTGTACAGACCTTCCTCAAAGCAGAGTGTTTACAAATTGATTTATTGCCCCAGGCCCCATCAGTAACTGTTTTTGCTCCTTGTCAAATGATTTGGATTTCACTCGGTGCCTCTTCTCAGGCAGAAATGCCCGTCATGTTGGCAGCAGGATTAAAATGGCATGTGAGCCAGGCAGGGTGAAAATGTCCCCATTAATTTTTCATCTTTCCTCAGGCAACTCTGCCTATAGATCTACACAGGTATTAAGACAGCCTTGTCAACGAAAACCGTGAGCTCCTCTTCCTCTCTGTCCCCAGCGCACAGTCAGCAGAGCAGTGGCAGCAGTAGAAGGCAGTGACTCTTTTAGAGCAGCTCTGCCCCTGCCTTACCAGGGGGTCTGGGGCACCTGCTGAGGCTGAGGGCAGGTCCCCATGGACTGAACACATTCAGTCAACCTCCTTCCACAACAGCTCTGGGAATACCTGAGCTGGTGGTGGCCAGTGAGCATTTTTCATGGGGAGTCTTCAGCCAGGCAGCCCTCGGTACCAGCTACCTCTGAGCAACCATCACTTGGAATCAAAAGTGCTTACACAGTCTGGAGCAACCCTCCACTGCACTCCCTCAGTCTCCTTCAGCAGGGCCCACAGAGATCAGACCACACCAGGGAATCACGTCTCTCTGAATGGGCATCTCACTGAGATACACAAAGATGCTGTGACTGAAATCATCCCCTGCTCTGCCCCAGAGCTCTAAACAACAGCAACAATGGTGACACCACCTTCAAGTTCACAGAGCTGCTTTGCTCCAACCCACACTCAATCCCCTCTTCTCTGACATCAGGTCTCCCTTCAGTCCTCCCCAAAAAGAAATGCACCAAAACACATGTCAAAAACAATCATCTCTGTAAACACAAGAAACCTGTTACCACCCTTGCTTAACAGCCTTCACAGAGCCAGGCTCCCACTGCTCCCCCACTCACTGAGCCTGACCAGGCAAAAGCCTATGGCAAAGCAAGGATCCCTTCATGGGAAAAAATAAAATGCTGCTCAAAATGAGTTGTCAGCAGGTTGTTCTCTCTGCCAAGGCTTCCCACAGAAGAGCCATGCTGTTGGAGACCTTGGCTTTCAGAGCAGAGATAAAGCTGAGAACCGCACCACTTCTAGCCATTGAAGATCCTGAGGTCCTGTTTTTTAATAATATTAGTAGTGATAAGTGTCAAGGCTAAATTCCAACTCAGGTGATTACATGCTCCCTGTGTTAATCCCCTCACAGTCCCTCCACAGGTCTGACTGGATGTAGGAATAGTAAGCCAATACTTGCTCAGTAACTTACGCTCATTTTGCAGGGGAGGCACAGTAAAAGCAGAAAGCATGCTCAGGGAAGATTCTGTCCAGATGTATTGAAAGCCAAAGAGATTTTGACAAAAGTCAATAAGAAAAAATGTATTTGAATTCTCCACCAGGCAGGATTCTCTCTTCAAAAGCTGATGAGAAATTTAGAAGTTTGTGTGCATTTGGTTGCATGTCTGGTCATATGTTCTATTACTATAGATCCAGTCTTAAAATATTGCTAAGGATGCAGCCTTACAATACATACTTGATGTGAGGACCATTAACAATGAGAACTGTGGAAGTACTAGGCTTGACCAGATGGCTGTCAGATTTTTGTGTTTTCTCATCATACATTTACCAATGGCTCTGCACCATCATCATAATAGCTTTGTCCTCCAGCTGTACAGTCATAATTGCATTTTATTTTTGTATTTCTTTGCAATTTAATGCTAAGCACAGTTCTCAAAATGGCTGCTTTTGTTCCACACAGGACTCTTCCCTCTCTGTGCTGGCTGGCTTTAACTTCTGTTTTGACAATATGTTTGTCTTCTCTAATATTTGTTTACCTTTTATTATTCCATCTATTTTCTTTGACATACATCTTTAATTAGCTGCACTCCTCTGCTTTCACTGCCTACTAAAACATTCATTTAGAAAGTGTGGTGCTCTCTCCTGCTGGAAATCTCAGTTGTATGCTTAAAAGGTCAAGTCTATTTCTTGCAATAACCTTTGTGTGGCCAAGTAATCAGTCATATATCAGAGATAAGGTATCCCCTAAGGAGACAACTTGTATTCAAAATGTATTGAAATATTTTTCCTTTGGCAAGGAAGATTTGTAAACATGATAGGTAACTATCACACCAGTACAGTAATAATTATTTTCTACTTTCAGAGATAATATACCTTTCGAAAGAAACGCTCTTGCTTCTAGACTCATAAAACTTGAAATCTCTGGAGATTTCGTTCAACAGGTAGCCTTTGTCTTTGAACTAGCACCCACTTCTGAGCCTCCAAGCTTCCTATGGGTAGCAAGTTTGATCCCCCTCTGTATCTTTCTATGGAATTCCTCAGAAAACTGGGAAGACCTGGAGCCAGTTTGTTCAATGCTGCACCGCAGACACTTACCTATTAGTTCTCCCCAAGCTGGTGCCTGGGATGAAGGGCACAAGAGAAAGCAGCAGTGCTGAGAGATGAGCACTTGATCATCACCTTCCTCCAGCCCTGCAGGTGGGACAGGGGAGCACACCATGGCTGGGGCACTCCAGAGACAGCTTTAGCTTTGCACAACAAAGCAGGTATGAGATGTTTCCAAACTACTGGAAAGCATCGGGGGATACAGTGAGCAAGACTGACCACAGCACTGGTTTGTCCCTCTCTGCCACAGCATGGAGAGGTTACCTGTCTTTGCCCAGGTCAGTGGCAGAGCTGGAACCAGGATTTGGTATAGAACAGGACTCAAAGCAGATTGAATCATGCTCTGCTGACGTCCCAAATGTGCCCACACCTTGTGACGCTGCCTTCAGATCAGCCCCAGCAATTGTGCAGCTCTCTAAAGAGTCACTCCTGGGTGTGATTGAAAATGCCAGTACAGGGTAAGCAGTGGCAAGTCATGGATGGGGGGACAGAGTGTTGCAGCATGGTCTCAATACAGCTTACAGCACCCAGGCCTTTAGCAGCCCTGACTGTCAGCCTTGTGCATTTGCTACCTCCTCAGGTGTACAGCAGCTGCACTCAATCTTGAGCCAAGTAACTGAAACACTTCCAGCAGAAAGCCAGGCTCTCCTCAGCACTGCTTCAGCACCGTAATTAATTCACAAGCTTTTCCCTCTCCCCTCCCTGTGCCAGGTCAGCAAATTCACTGTTATGCCAGTAACTAAAATTGTTTCTCGCCCTCTTTGGCAATTTATCAGTTTTACTGGCATGAATGTATCTTCCCCAGACAGGCAGTGAAGTAAAGTATGGCAGAGCAAACAGCTGAAGTGTGTGCAGGACAGACAGTGACAAGCTTGCATGACACATGGGGCAAGAGGCTGCCAGGGTGAGGTGAGCCCGTGCACGAGGCAGAGAAGAAAGCACACCTGAGAAGAAAGACAAGTCTCCCGTATCCAAAGAAGCTGTGACACTGCTCCTCTGGAATTAGGGGTGGGCAGGACTGGTGCTGTTGGTGCTCACAGACACATGGTGGTTCACAGGAACCCAGGGCAAGCCATGCAGCCAAGGGCTGGTCCCAGTCAGCCTCATCAATGCCTCTCAGGGAACAGTTTTGCAGCAAGACTTTTCTGGTTTCTGGGATGCTGCAGGAAGCCTGAGGGAAAGCACAGTGAAATCAGATGCATCCAGGCTGCCTGTGAGTTATCAGGTACAAGTAGCCCTTGTCTATGATGGAAAACAAGTTGGTGAAAGAAAGATATCAGCTCTCCAGCTGTGTAACCAGGGGTCCTCACTGTGAAGGCACACGTATACCAGCCTTCACCACTGTCAAAACACTCCTCAGATTTCACTGTCATCTCAAAGCTGATTATATTTACCCTCCAGGTACTGTCTGCATTGTATTTTAATAATCTGCCCACCTGTTATTATTTTCTCTCTCAAATCTGTAGCTCTTCAGCAGTGCTGTAATTTAACTCCAGCTGAAGGCTGCTTGGGTTTGGATGACAACACTTTCTCCATTAATATCTGCCAAACACAAAGCTGAAGCTCATCAAATGATAAATGATCATAACCACCTTCGGCTCTGCAAGATTTATTTAGATCACGATGCAGAGGAGAAATAAGCTGTTTGGCCATCATAGCTCCACTCTGGGCAAATGTTGGTCCCCAGTCATGACATGACCACCAGTCAGGGATGCTCACTGGCCTCAAAAGGTTCCTAATGACAGTTGTGGCACCAGCATATATGTCCACTGTGATATTACTCCCATGTCGTCTCTTCCCTCTCAGGAAAAAGAGAAAATCAATACCAGATGCTGTTTTTCTCTCAGTATGGTAAAAAGGAAAAGAGAGATGGTCACCACATGGTCTACCACATCCCCATGGCATCCAGGCTCTAATAAAAGAGGGCTTCATCCTACCTTGTTCACCAAAGTCAGTATGATCTTGGTGAAAATACAGTACACAGACCCTTCCAATACCAAATATAAACTTACATGGGAGGAGGTGCTAGGGAAAATACTTTCCTGGACTTGGTGGTCAACCAGCAGAATCCTCAAAGTATTTGGGCTCCTTTTGCAAAATAAAGCAAACTCTAAACTACTCTGATTCCAGAAAGCCAAGGCTCTGCTATCCTAAAAACTCACATTCAAACTAGCTCTTCTGTGCAGGACTCACATTTTATTTGGCCAGCATCTCCTTGAAGTGTGCAACATGATATTTTACATACTCAGCAACACCAGTCAAGATCTGTAGCATCTTCTCAGGGAGAGAGAAGCAGAGGTAAAAAATAATGAATCAGTGCATTAAAGTAATTCTGATCTGGCCTGGGGGTATATTATGATGAGGCTTCACTCGCTGGTATGCTTCCAGACGTTTCCATTTCCTTGCTGTCACTTCCTTTCACATAAGCTTGCCTGCATTGTGTTCCCAGCTGTCAAGCACTCTGGAGATGCCAGGAGACTGACAGCCACTTGCACAAGTGCACTGTCCTACGACACAGCTCTCCACCCTGGCCCCACAATCCCTGCCAGCACCGCCAGCTCCCTCCAGCACAACACCAGCCACCCTGCAAGAAGGACCCACGCAAGGAGTCAGCTCATCTCCTGGCAGGGGTCAGATGAAAACAAGAAGTGTCTCTGTGCATAGGTTTGTTCCCTGGTGCAGTCAGTCCAGGGTTGCTCCCTGCTGGCAGGCATGTCCTCAGCACTGTGTGGCCACTCTGACCAGCCTCACCAAAGAAGACAGCCAGTGGCTCCCTGAGTTGACAAAGGGATTGGACACAGAGTGGAAAGGCTATTCATGTTCTGTACCCACACTGTCCCACAAGATCTTGTGGGTTTGGAATGCTCTCAGGGAAGGATCTTTATCTTTGCCTGGACAAGAAATTCAGGCATTTTCAGGGCTCCAGGATCCTTTGCTCTTTAGGCAACCACCTGCCTCTTCTCACAGACACAGGATGACAATGACATGGTGACAGTCAAGAAGCTTTTCGCTAGACCTTGTCAGACAAGGAAGGCAAGACCCAGTAACAAGACCCAGCCAAATTTTATCCAGGCCAGTTGATTGAGAGGTTCATTAAGCATTGCTGGAGCCAGGACCAGCAGCTCAATCACATCTCCTGAAGCAAATTAACACCAGGCAGCTCCAGAAGTGGGCCATAACACAGAGATGGAGCCTCCCAGCACACTAGCTGCAAGTCAGCAAACATTTTAGTGTGTAGCAAGTATGTATTGGCTGTGAAAGCTGATACTTGAGAGAAAGATGCCTTCAGTTTCTCAAGACATCAGGTCTCAAAATTTGGTTGTCTATGTCAACATAATGCTGCAGATCCTGATTTTCTTCATGCTATCAAAGACCACAGCTGTTCAGAGTTGCCTGCCTGTGGGGAGGAGGCAAAAGTTCAGTCCCGCAGTTGCCATCGGTTGCAATATCTGATTCTATGGTCAGTGCCTGCCAGTGGCAGGATTTTCCCCTCTAGAGGTATTTGGAAATTTTCCAGGTTGAAAGCTTCTACCTCTTAGCTGGTACTGTTACCTCCCTGGAGAGACAAGGATGCACCCCTTTGTTGGTAGTTCCTGAGGTGACAGCAGCTGTCAGACCCTGGCAGAGAAGGTGGACTTTACAGCTGAAAGAAACTGGCTATTATTCTGTCAGGTAAAATGTCTATGTGGATGCTGAAACAGCTTGACTGCTCTCCCGTCAGTCTTGTTAGGAGCTCATTTTATTATGCTTTGTTATTGAAAGTCTGAGTTCATTTTGGGACCTCTTAATTACAATGCTGCCTGCTTTGGAAATGAAACCTGCAACGTTGTCTGCAAGCAGTCACAGAGCAGAGAATTATACCAGGCAAGCTAAAAAAAGATGTTGGAGGCAAACCTTCAGCTGTAAAGGTCTCCAATTTATGGTGAGGCAGGTTACTGCAGGGGAATTCGAGCCGAGTCACTCCGTGTTAGGATGATGAGAAGGGGCTGCAGCCACCCTGGGTAAGAACCTTGGTAGAGCACAGGCACCACGTCAGCATTTGCCACGCTGGTACCTGATGTCACAGCCTTTGGGCAGCTGGTGTGAAAAACAGGAACACAATTACAGGGATATCGTGCAGGTTTGGAGAGAAAGGCAGGCAGGAGCAGGAGAACAGGTCAGGTACAAGGTAAGGAATTTGTGTGCATTACAGATATCATGGGCAGCTGCAAATTTGGTAAATGCATTATTTTGGAAATCGTTGAGGTGAAATGCTTGCAATGGGAACCCATTCTAGGCAACGTTTCCTGCCAACAAAAAAACTCTGCAAACTCTATGGGAAACATGCAGGCAGCTGCAGAGGCAGGGCCAGGAAGGGAGGAAGGTGGTAAATGTGTAAGCATATGGATCAAGCATATGAAGTTTAACAAGGGCAAGTGCCAGAGTCTGGGGTGGGGCAGCCCTGGTTCTGTGCACAGACTGGGGAATGAGAGGCTGGAGAGAAGCACTGTGGAAAGGGACCTGGGGGGTCCCTGCTGATGGAAATTTGAATCTGAATGAGAAGTGCCCTGGCAACCAGGAGGGCCAACCATGTTCTGGGGAGCCATCAGGCACAGCATTGCCAGCAGGGCAAGGTAGAGGATTGTCCTGCCCTGCTCTGAGCTGGTGTGGCTTCACCTCGAGTGCTGGGGCAGCAATATAAGAAAGACATTGAGCTATGAGAGAGTGCCCAAAGGAGGGCAATGAGGATGGTGAGGGGTCTGGTGGGGAAGCCATGTGAGGAGTGGCTGAGGTCACTTGGTTTGTTCAGCCTGGAGGAGATCTCATGGAGGTCTTCAGGACCCTCAGGAGAGGAAGCACAGGGGAAGGTGCACATTTCTTCACTCTAGGGACCAGTGGCAGGACTCATGGAAATGGCATAAAACTGAGTCAAGGCAAGTTAAGTTTGGATATCAAGGGAAAGATTTTTCCAGAGTGTTCTTGGGCACTGGAACAGGCTCCCCAGAGATATGGATGCAGCACCAAGCATGACAGAGTTCAAGAAGCATTTGGACAATGCTCTCAGCCACATGGTGCCACTCTTGAGGTGTCCTGTGCAGGGACAGGAGTTGGACTCAGTGGTCGTGATGGGTCACTTCCAGATCAGCATATTCTGTGATTCCATGATTCTATATACAGGAAAGCAATCCCCACTACAATATATGTCCCAATGTATAGGGAGGCTTCCTGGGAGGGGTAGTGGGGTATGATTTCAACTAGTAAGAAAGCTGCAGCACAGCCATCACTAGAAGCACCCAAGTAAATGTTTCACCTGTCTGTCAGGAGAGTGATCTTGCCTTTTCTGCGTGGGCACAATCATGAGAAAACAAAGGACTAACACATTAGGTTCCTGTCATTGTGCTCCAACCACAGGTCCTCTGAATGCTTCCAAGAGCACAGACAGGGTTTGCAAACCCCTCATAAGGAAACTCAAATCCTTCATGTCCCAGATAAGAGAGAACCTCCCTGCACTGTGATTGGTCTCTGCCACCCAAAAAGATAGGTCTGCCAATTTTAAGCCTTAACTGAAAAGCAGAGCCCAAGCCCAACAGTGTGATGGACACACCAATTCACCAGTGCACACCAAGCATTACATACAAAATCAATACAGGCATGCTCTGAGGCTTTCTATCTCCAAACAACTCAGCACCAGCAGGGCTCCCCCAGCAGGGCTCCCCCCATTTAACCCAGGACAGCTGCTCTAAGCAGAGTCTGGGGGCGTCGGGTGCTGCTAATGTCCGCCAAATCCTTCCCAGATCTTATCAAAGAGACACGAGGACTGGCACCCCACTGCAGTTTGACAGCAGACAGATTGTACAGTGACAGTGTGGGGTAAAGTGTTACTGGAAAATGTAACATTTGCAACATGTCTCTACTGAAAATCACAAGTGCTAGTGCTGTTTGTTTCCTCATATATATATATATATAAATATATTTGTAAAGAACTAAAAAGATGTGGAGAAGGGGGCAAAGCGTGTGTGGACCCAGGCAATCCAGCCCTTGCTGTACAGGATAATTTACTACTAGAGGGTCTCTTCTCCAGCATTTTTCTGTCTGTATATATGCATCCCAAAAAAGTTGTATCCTTACCATTGTCACTCATAAACCACACCAAAAAATGTAACTAGGAGTTTGCTTGATATTCTACCTACATTTCTTTCCTTGAGCTGCATCACATTGTTCTTACTTATATACCTCCTTTCACCCTTCTGATCAGCTCCTCTACCTCAAGTTCACACCCTTCAAATTACAGGAAGACAGGTTGCCCCCCTTTAATCACCAATTTTCCATGATAAACACACTTAGTTGCTTTAATCTTTCTTCATACCTCGGCTCTCATCCAGCACCCTAATCATTGTTGTTATTCCTTGAACTCTTTCTAACTTGCCTGCCTCTGTGCCAATGAGATGTCTGGAGCTGAGCACCGAGGTGTGGGTGGGATCTGACCAAAGCTGCATCCTAATTTCACCGTTAGGAAGGTTTGGTGTCTCTGGCAGCATCATACAGGTGTTTGCTCCTGGCAGGGCTGCAGTTTCCTACTCCCACTATCATTTGTGGGTTTTATTTAACCAAGGGATTAAAAGCTTCCAGGACGGTAATTACAATGATCGTTTGAGTGGCATGTCCTCTGGCACAGGAAGTGCCCGCGGGGATGGGTCAGACAGTGCTCCCGTACCCGCAGCCTCTGCAAAGGATCTCCACCCACAGCAAGCTGGATCCAAGTGCAAAGGCACATGGCCTGAACGCCGTGGCCACAGGCAGAAGAAGCCCAGGGGATTTATGTAGGGGCTTGGCAGCCTTTGAAACTTGGGGCCCTGCAAAGGAGGACTGCCTGAGCACAAGTCCGATAGCACTATCCACAAACACAGACTGAATCTAGGGCAGGAAAGGCAGCTAGGGATGCTCCAAAGTGGCAACTGCAATCTTTTACTGTCAAGGAAAATGTAGCATAAAAGCCACCCACACGAGGCTGTAGAGTCACATTAGCTCTAGCATCCTAAGCCAGAATGAAAAGTGTTTCTGGTGATACGTGACTACAGTATGGAGCAATAGCCTGTCACTGTAGCCCTGGTACAGAGCACAGGCTGGCAAGTGTCCGACAGGTAGACGACAAAAGTCATCTGGACAGAAACACAGGGATGTAATCTTTTCAATTTGTTAGCTTTCTGCATATGTTCCAGGAACAAATTTCCATAAACAGAGGTAGAGTCTTGCCTGGTTTGAGATGCAGACCTGAAAAGCCCTCCACGTAAGGAACAGGCAGTATTAATAATATATTAGACTTCTCCTCAATACTGTTCTCATAGCTGAGAACGTACATGACCCTGCACAAGCTTCATCATCTCTCATCTCTGTGCCTTGGGGGCTTCAGAGTAATTTCAAACTTTGAAAGTCTTCCCCTCCACTTGCTCCAGTTTCTGTTGTTCCTCGAGAGCCGTCTGAATTTCACAACATCACCTGAGCAGCAGATAAGTAAAAATTGCCTCAGTCGTAGAGGAGAAATCTAGGTTAATTACGTTGATAACTTAACCCCCAGGCTAATCTCTAGTCCATTAAGGTAAGCAGATGGTCAGCTCACTGCAGGGAAGAGGAAGGGAAGACAGAGTAGCATCTCTCATTCACAACATGCAGGATCAGACGTGTCCCCGAGAGGACGGGCATTCCCAGCCTGCTCCCTTCCCCCACAGGCAGGTTGTGTTTGCGCCATAGCTGGCAGGGCGATACGGAAAGGGGAGCACAGAACCGCAAGCAGGAAAACAAAAAACCCACACAAGGTGAGAGGTTTTGTGATTCAAGTAAGCAGTGCACTGGCACAGATTGAAAACAGGGAGGGATAGGGAACGGCAAGCGCATATGGATGGGTCTCGCAGGCTGACAAACCAGAAATGGGGAGGTGAAACAAAATATCTGTAAGAAATACAGGTCAGACGCAATGTCATTGCAAGAATGGAGGAGACACATCTGCAAAATAGTCTCCTGACCAAAGCAGACCGTGAAAGCCCTCCCAGGAGCACTGCTGCATGGGCTATGTCCCTCCCAAGGTGACAGGGAAGGAGGACCTTTTGGTCAGTGCTATGAATAGGTGTCCCAACTTCTGTCCTCAATTCTTTCAGTACTGAATGGAACAAGCAGCAGCAAGGCATTTTGTCTCAGTTTCTCCATCTGTAAAAAAATTCCTCCTACACCTTGCAGGGGGATTTTGTAAAGCTTAAATGCCTGTATAGTGTTTTTCATCCCTCGGATGAAAAGGAACTGTGACATCTCACATCTCTCTTAGCAGTCAGCCCATTTCTTCAGCAGAGAGACAAGGATGAGAGTAGCTGCTCTGCCTGCTTAAAAGCTCCCTGGCTTCCATTGAAATTGCAGAAGAATCTTTATTTGCTCTCCTCCGTATAAACAGCAAATCCCAGGAGAAGAATAGATGATAGGTTTGTGTGCAAACAATTGCAGTGTGTAGAAGGGACTCTCCAAATCAGCAATTTTGGGGATCATTCCTCAGGGCAAACCCACCCCTTCTGAACTTAATCCTCCAACCACTGTAGCAAGGGGCTTCCCAAATACTGACGCTCTGCAGGCCATCTGCTAGGACAACAAAGGCGCCCACAGCATGGGAATATTCAACCCTACAGAGAAACAGAAATTGGGATCTTCAGCCTAAATGTTATTTTTAAAGGTGCAGTTCAAGAGTAATGGTCATGCTGCAGGGTTGCATTGCGATATTTGGGATTCCTGTGTGAACCACAGCAAGCTGCTAAGCTAATGTACAACGTGTGCATTAAACAATTACATCTGAAGGTGATGTGACCAGCTGGTGCACATTAGAGCCATTTTACTCATTTAGGAGACAGCCTGAGTAGTATTCCCTTAAACATGCACTTGGCGGGCTCCCGGTGGGCTGCACTTTGGGGAGAGCGGGGGTTATAAGCAGAAGGTGACACCTGCAAAGCCATGGATACATTTACCTGGAGGATTGCAGGCAGAATCACTTGCAGGAGGAACCCTGCTTTGGCTTCAGCCAGGGTGAAGCTGCACAGCTGTGGTTGGTGTGCTGAGATGCAAGGGGCATGAGCCTATACCCAGTGCTGCACTGAAGCAATCTCATGGCTTTCAGACCAGCGCTGGCTTTCATCCACGGGCTCAGATAGAAGGTCAAGTGAGCTTACTTCTGCCTGCAGTATCTCGTGTAGGCATTGTCCACATCACCTCCCTGTGGGCCTGTAAATCCCCTGCTTCTCATCTTTCCTTTCCCCCTCTCTGTTCCCTTTCCATAGTGCAGGTTCTTTTGGGAGGCAGGGACATATGACACTGAGTGGCAACTCAGCACCATTAACACGGGCACACACAGAGGGATGGTTCACAAAAGGAACTGCTGCTTCCCTGAGGAAACTGCACACAGCCTCACCTCCCAGCAGCACCCTCCAGGCAGTCATCCTTTCTGCGCTGCACCTCACAGAGCAGCAACAGAAGTGCAGCTTCTGTCAGAAATATAAGTGCTACCGAAGGACCCCATCTCACTGCTGAGATGTGCTGCCTCTGTGTGCACCCACACGCTCAGCTTTGCTCACCCAGATACATTTTAATGGCTCCCTATTCCTTCTGTTCCTCTTCTGGTTGAAATTCGAACATTAATAAAACACATTCTAAAATAATGCCTCTAACCAACAGCGCCAGCCCTCAATAGGGTATTGCTGGCTCATGACTGGCATGAGGAACCAGGCATCTCCCTAGGTCCTCCAACTGAGATGGCTCACTGCCTCCTTCCCAACCATCCCAGCCAGCACACTGACTTCTCCAGGTCACTGAGGGACCCTGGACATGTGCTGTGCCCCTTGGAGTGGCAGCACTTCTGTAGGTAGGCAGATGTCAAACCCTCAGTGTTACTGGCAGGTGCTTAAGGCACAGGTCCCTAAATATTCTCCCAGATACAAGATACAACTGAAAAACCTCAAGGAAAAGCTAGCAGCACTCACTCTGCTAAAACTGGCTGTACCAGCAGTGGGGTAAGAGCAGGAAAGATGCCTTATTGTGTTCCTGAATCCTGCATACATTTGTGGCACAAAGGCACTAAGCCTGCTCCAGTGTCGGTGACACCAGCAGCATCATGCACCAATCACGCTGTACTGAGCCTTCCCACCTCATTCTGTGTCCCCTGTGGAAAGGATGGCATTGGTGCTGGAAGAAGAGGCAAAATGTTTTAAGCAGCAAGGAAACATCTGACAATGCAACACTGATAACATGGATGTTAGAAGTAGTACATGGGAAGGAAGCATTTTGTCTCACCCCTCAAAATATTTGGGCTTGTAAAAACACACAGGAAAAATGAATTTCTCCTTTGATTCCAGGAAGTCAGATTGATAAAGAGCAAGACTCAGAATTTCTTCCACATTGCACCAGCACTGAGCATGTTAATTAACAAAGGCCAGACAAGAGCAGAAATAAGCAGTTGTGTTCCTCTCCCAGCACTTGCCCTGCTAAGTCACGAGTGCTATCCCCTCTATCCCTGCACATGGCATGGGAAGATATCAAGACACAAAGCATAAATCCAGCTCTGCCATTCCAGGATGCTCCAAGGTGGGCAGGTGTGACCCTGTAGGGCCCTGAGGAGGAGGGAAGACACACCACATTTCAGCAAGGCTTTGCTCTCCTCAATCACTTGAAGGAGGAACCCTGCTTTGGATTCAGCCCAGCACTGCATAGTGATAATTTCTAATACAGCAGCTGAAAGATTACAGAAAGTTGAAGAAGACAGATGGTGTGTCAAAGATGGAGAAGCCTTATTGCTTGGCTACAGCCTGTACTTGCCAAGGTTAGGTGCAGGATTTCAGAAAGCTCCACCCTCTGTGTAAGGCACCAGTTGCCCAGAGCCAGCCAGCCCCAACATACCAGTGAGTTGCTGGAGCAGCAGAGGCTGCTGGCAGGAAGGATTGCAGATGACCTGCAAGGAAGAGGGATTCCTCCTCTGCACAGCCTCACAGGGCTTTTGGGTAGGGATTAGACAGGGAATAAAGACACTTTACATCCAGCCAGCCCTTTGCAGAGGCACAAGCACAGCCCCCACCAATTCACACACTGTCTACTTTCACTACAAGCAACAGTCACCCTTCCCAGTTTTATCTGCTGGAAAAGAAGGCACTCAAATTTTGTAGCGAGTCAACATCACAGCCTGGGACAAAGTGATGGGGGCTGTCCTGGCTCCCTGCAGCTGGCTCTGCTCTCCTTCAGGAGCACCCACCCCGCCTTGCTCTGCCCCTGCCCTCAGCCCAGCTGGGGCACAGTGGTGGCACAGAGAAAGCTCATGTGCCAGCCAACACCAGCCTTGTTCCCAGCAGGCCTGCAGGACAAGGATACTTAGGTCTTTGGATTTTTGTTTTTGTGGGTTTGCAATAGTCTGAGGCCTAAGTGAGAATTAATGTATGGATGGGGGTTTTTTACACCTGCTCTTTTAGTTGTTTTTAAGATGCATTAGAAATACTAGATTTCAGCTTCTTAATTTTTGCCAAAGACATCTCCAGTGAGCTAATGAATGAAATAGTCACACCACAACCAACTGAATAGAAGCTTGAGCAAGAAAACTGAAAGAAACATTGAAAACTCACCTTCTGCTTTATGTTAACACTTAATTAAACCAGTTGCCTGACAAATGATATGCAAAATAGCTCTTTTCCTGAAAGCCAGTGCAATTTTCAGACAAGGATGAAGAAACCTCATGAAACATCACACTTTTTTAATCTTCCAGAGACCCTCCAGGAAAACCTGGACAACAGTGTTATTCTCATGATATAACTGATATTTCCTTCCTGATATTTCTCATGTGAGTAACAAGTAAAGAAAAAAACAAACATACTCCAGGAGATTTCGGGCATGCACAGATAACAGCACAGGCATCAGGAGCGCTGCAGTAACCTCCACAAACCAGCAATGGATCAGTGAAACATGCAGAAGTCTGACAAAAGAAACTTCTCTGCTCCTAATGGCAGCATATATTTCTTTTTATGGGACACCTTTTAAACAAGGCAAAGCAAATAAACCTGAGTCATGGCATCCAGTTCTGTTCTTAGATCTCTGCAGGCTGCATGAACCTTGGCAAAACCTCTCCTGTTCCTACCCCCTAGTCTTGCTCCCTTCCAAACAAGGATCTCAGGGACATTTTTGATGTCTAAAGAGGAAAATCCATTTTGACTGATCCAGGAGGGATAAGTGACACTCCCCAGATTTGCGCTGGCATAGCCAGGACACAAGTCCCCCTTCCTACCCACTGAGGGAAGATGCCAGCCACATCCAGGACAAGGGTGACACAGGCTCCTTGCACAACTCCAACCGTTGCAAACTGAACACGCACTCATGCCCCTGATTTAATAAATAAAACATTAGAAAGCCCACAGAGAGCTCCCTGCCCCACTTTCAAAAAAATCCAAACGAAACAAAAACTACAACCCAAAACTTAAAGCTCAGTGGGCCAAAGTCCCACTGCTGAATCTGAGCGTGGTCTGAGGGCAGACAGTGCTTTATACCTCCGTCTTCTGCTTCAGTGGAATGTGCTGAGGGCGTTGTTTACAGCAGAGGCATTGTTGCACACCAGTTACTCTTTCTTTGGGAGCTGTGGAGGCTGCAGGAATAATGAGATAATTATCCCAATGGTGGGAATGAGACCGCCTTTGTCCACTGCTCCAGACTGCACAAGCTTGGACGTTTTTTTTCCACCAGCAGAGCCACCTCAGTGGAGGCTCCCAGGACATTTCAGCTGAGGCAGCACCCAGTTGTTCATGTGGGGGCACAAAGACCACAGCACACCATGGATATCCCCACACAGCAGAAATTCTCTGACTGGGAAATTTCAGCCCACAGAGAGCCCAGCGTGTCCCCACTCCCCTCAAAACACACGCTGTGCCCTACTTGGGCGAGGATCGTCGGGAAATGCAGACAGCAGATGGGAGGGAATTAAACTCAGATTGAGGAGAGACTCAGGCCCCCCAGAATTGAGACTTATTCCTGGCACCACACAGCTGAAAAGCACTTAGATATCAGCAGTCCTTGTTAATTCACCAGAGGGTATTATCCAAGCTTGTTACAAGATTGATGTTCAGTGTGCTACAATCATTTAATAGTTACCCCCAGCATTTGGCCTGGATAGGGATGCAAAATCTAGTAGCCAGAAGTTGTTTCTCTTCCTTGCTTGATCATTTTGCTGATCTCTTGGCCTGAGCATAATGGATCAGATTAGAAGTCTTTCTTGCTTTTTTTTTCCCTTTTGGTTTATAGTCTCCTTAAACTAGATTCACACTTCTGCAGGCCACTTGTCATCACTGCCAGGAGCATTAATTAGAGCTGATAAGAACCTGCATTACCTGCTGAGGCACAGAAATGGCATTGTGGAGGGGCAGCTTGAACCAGGATCTCGACAGAGCAGCCACCCTCCCTTACAATTCAACACGTACAATGGCTCCACACACATTGAGGCAGTCTAGAGCTCACTGGGAAGCCACAGAAAGGTTGTGCAGTCGCCAAACCTGACAGCAAAAGTACAGCTGAAAGTCCTTAATGTAAAGTTACAGGCTGCACTGCTCCGCCTGCGGGTGGACTAGATGGGCCCTTCCACCCTAATTCTTTTCACCAACCTGAATTTCAGGGAAGACACAGGACTGCAGGCTTCACAGACTACAAAGCCACCGTCATTAGGTAACACCTCGATGCAATATTCCTTTTATTTCAGCTAGCATGATGGCTCGCTGCTCTCCTATGGCTGAGAAGCTCAGCAGCAGCCGCAGCTACATCTCACACTCAGCAAACCTCTCAGCAGCAGGACTATTTGCAATGGATGGCAAATCACCATCCCTGTGGACAATCCTTTCCCTCCATCACCTCTTCTAGCTTTCACCAGCCCCCAGCTCAGAGGAGCCCCCATGGGCCTGATGGCCGCCTGGAGACAAGCACAACAGAGCCAGTCATCCCAGGGCCGCACACAACAGATGCATTTACAGTGCCCGTGACTTGTTGAAGCTATTTCAGCTGGAAAACAAAAACCCATTTTCTGCTCCCCCTTGTTTTTTAAGTGGGCATCAGGCACAGGAGAATGATGCTGGCTTTGCACACAGGTGTGGCACCCACTCCCTGTACCCCTGGCAGCAGGAGAGCTGCTCGCTGCGGGACCCACAGCAGCCAGCACTGAGCCATGGAGGCACACACCCCATGTACATCCTCAGCTCCCCAGAAAAGGCCAACTCTCCTTGAGGGCTCCCAGCTACTCACCAGGGAAAGCTACCAGGCACCAGGGTCCTCTGCCTCCCTTTTCTGGGGCAGCAGAGATAGGCAAATGAGGAGGGACTCTGTAGGGCTGAAGGGGAAGAAGCTAAATATTTTTGGCAAATAGAGAACACAAGCTGAAAAAAAAATAGGACAAATTGTGTAGATGATTCTATGAAACTGATTTGAAAAGAAAAGGCAGGTCTAGAAGATCAGAATTACTTCCCCCAGTACACCCAGGTTTCTCTGTTTGTCTCTTCCAAAGTAACTGAAGAAGAAAAATAAAATCAGTTCCTTATGATATCCAGGTGGTAATTAGCTTATGAAGGAAAGACATATAGATTTTATGGATGCCAGGGACAAAACAGGAGTTGAAACTCATAGCTTTGTTTCTGTTCCTCTTTCCACTTTCTGTCAGCAACCAAAACCTAGGTAAAAGAAAAGCCCACGCATCCCTTTCCCAGCCTGCTTTTTGTCTCTTTCAAGCGAGGTGAGAGCCATCAGCCTTCCAGGCTGATTCCAGAAGGAAAATCTTCTGGCTTTCACCAGCCCCTGTGCCCAGGAGAGGGTTGGCTGGGATGTCTCTTCCCCACCAAAGCTCTCAGCCACCCCAGCCTATAGCTGCGCTAGCCCTGCAAAGCCAGGCTGCTGACCTTTTCCTGGCACAAGCCTCTCCGCATATTTCATGAGGGGATTGTTGTTTTCTCATGGGTTACTCATTTAAGAACATTATATTTGGAGCTCGGATAGAAAGGATCCATTTAACCAGATCTTTTCTTCCCTCTCTCACCCACACGTACACACGCGCCGCTCCCCCATGGCCAGCTGTCTGTGCACACACACACACACACAC
>VZDJ01000090.1:3983980-4001200 GCA_008694505.1 Cyanoderma ruficeps | reverse complement strand
ATGTTTTTTTGGTTTGTTTTTTAACCCTGACTGCTGCAATTCTGAACTAAATAAGGTGAACGACAAAATTCAGAGGGGGAAGAGGGAGGGAGGCAGGGAAGGAGGGAGAGCACAGAAGCCCTTAGATCTGAGCAGCTTGAGGACACAGGCTACACTTGGAGCAGGATGCAGGAAAACTTGGTGGCAGTCCCCAAAGAAGCGACAGCACATCCCAAAGATCCCCAGCACAGACTACGAGCGCCCTGCCAGTCCTTGGATGAATTGCATCCCGGTCACTAGGAAGGAAGGACTGGAAGTACCATGTAATTGCTGGCAGTCTGGCAATGGGCATTTTGATATGGAAAGGTCCGACAAAGAGAAACTTAGTGCTCTGTGCTGCTGACAGCACCCAAAGCTGTAACTGCAGAGTGCCCAGGGACAGGAAGGCACATAAAGCACTCCACTGACACCCTGCAATATTCTGCCTTCATCATCAGGAGGAACTTTTTAGGCAAAAGTGCCCAGAAATTTGGAAAAGTAAAATGTGCCCTAAAGTACTGAGAAGAAAGAAAAACCCAAGCAAATTGCAGCAGATCTGCCATGCTGATTAGAGAGAAAAATGCCCTCCTGACCCTACAGATGACTAACAGACAGTCTGAAACATGAGATTAAAGCATGTGCAAGAAAGGCTAAGCTTATGACTATTGTCCAGGTAAACTGAGAAAGCCTAGAAGGAAATCCCTCCAGGGATGCCAGCACTCAGGCTGGAAAGATCCTTTCAACTCCAGTTGGTGCAGGCTTTCCTGTCAAACTGAGGCTCTTGTTTCCAAGACATCTAGTGCAAATGACACAGTGAGATGAATTGGGTGTATTATTTACTCCAAAAACTCGCCCAGGTTTTATGCTGGCTGCTCATCTTCATGCTGGATCCAAATCCAATGCCCTTGCTGTGCCAACACTGCAACAAAAAAAGGTTTTACTTTGTGAGAAGGCAGAAAAAAGAGGCGACAGTAAACCACATGCCACTGCTGAGCATCTCTGGGAGAACTCACATCATCCCTGAAAAGACAGAGAAACAAGGATCTTGGGATGGGGGAGAAAGGGAGAAACTCCGCACCAGTTTTGCAGTGCTGGGTATTTGTGTAGCACAAAAAGCATCTCATTCCCATGCAGCAGCTGCTGCTGCTGCACAGGCCACGAGGGCAGGTGAGAAAGAAGCTGCAGATTGGAGTGATGAAACCATCGTGCAATGAATGCTGAGTCTGAATGCTGCCATGAGAGGGAAACTGTCAGGAGTCTGCCCCTGCTCTGCCCATCCTGTCACTCCACAAGGGTGACTCCACATGCTCCCCCAGCCTGCCCTAGCTTGTAGCACACTTGGCCCACCTCCTGGGTTTGCTGCCAGGCTTAACTCAGCATCTGCAATAGCCCATGATGAAAAGCACTGTCTAAAGCAGTGCAAAGCACTGCGTACACTGGTCTCTGACAACACTTGCCAACTGTTTTGCTGCATCACAGGGCAGACAAAGGCTCACCACACACAGCATTGGGAGTCAGGCTCAGTCTGATCCAGCACCCATGATAACAAAAGCCCCATGCTTGTGTTGACACTGGGTTTAGTAACATACCACAACCTCCAGTTTATGCTTTTGCTAGGAAAATGACCCTGAGTTCAGCTCTGTTGTTTAGAGCCCGGTACTAAAAAAACCCAAAAAACAGAATGCCAAGGTTGTGGATTCAATCCCTGTATGGGTCATTCACTTAAGAGCTGGACTTGATGATCCTTGTGGGTCCCTTCCAACTCAGAATATTCTGTGATTCTCGTACCAGACTGTACTTTATTCTCAGACAGCCTTCTTATTCCTCCCACTCCTCCAGAGAGCATGCCTCTGCCATTCCAAGTTTTATTCCTTGAAATAAGGGGAATAGCTTTGCTGAGCACAGGCAGAAGGCAGAAGCAGCACTGACCCATGGTATGGGCTGAGCAGCACCTGTGGGACCTGTGCCAGAGGCAGCATCTCATCTTACCCCTCAAGGGAGGGCACAGGATCTGTCACTGCCATTGAGGCTGCCCAAGGGATTAGCCCACAGTTGTTCCTTTTTGATGAGAGAGGAGGCAGGCATGTGAGCCCAGCTCAGTGTGCATGGTACTCTCCATCAATCAAAGGGATGAAAGTTGCAGTAGCCAAGGCCAGAAAGTGCTGCAGCTCAGCTGAGCTATAACTGGTAACCACAAAACTTGGCAACATTCCTGCTCTGTAGTCCTGTACAAGCTCAGAGATATGCAGCTTTAGACAGCCACCCCCATCCCAAATACTCAAGGAATCTCTGAGTAGCAGCACTGAAACCTAGATTTCTGTAGCCTGCTGGCTTGGATATTCTTATGCCTAATACTCTGCCTAAATCCACATTATAGACCTCCTTTCCCTCATTAAGGCTTCCTTTCTTAATCTTGCTGTATGCTTTGATGACTTCTGGCAAATGCAGAAGACTCCTGGCAAACTGGGCTAAAAGTGGCAGCAAGGTACAAAACTATAAAGGTGAAGTAGACAGTGCAACTTCACAATCCTTTCCTCAAAGTAAAATTGGGGTTTAAAAGAATCCTGCAAGTTCACTGTTCAGTTACTGCACCAAAAAACCCTAGAGGCTCAAATCTTGTCTGGAAAGTTTGGGCTAAATAGTGATATCTATTCTTGGCCTGATTTGGGCAATAGATTTTTCATGACTTTGAAATACTTTACACATTTGAAGTGAAATATATAAAAGACTATTGATGTCCTTTTCTTCATCTGGCTTAATTCCTTCCTGCCCATTCCAGGCTACACGTGACCATTAGGAGGTGGGAATGCAAGCAAAAATTAAACTGCTGCAGTAGCAATCCAAAATACTGTTTCTCACCAAAGAGACAAGCCAAGACTGATGCCTGGGCTGTAATAGGAAGGTCAGAGCTAGACACACCATGCCTAATTCCACAGGGGTGGAGAGCAACCTCACACCATGGCATGAGGGCATCATCCCACGAGACACCAGTGGGGAAAAAGGGACAACTTCCTGGAAAGGAGCTTCAGCCCAAGCACTCACACTGCCCTTCTCCCTTCTGGAGGTCAGGTCTTACAGCACAGGCACCCCAGCCCCGTTGCTGTGTATGCACAGGAGCCGGAGGTGAAGGCAAAGGGCAGAAACTATTTCAGGTTACGTGAACCCATCTCCACCAAATAGGATTAGCAGACACAATCCAATTGGCCGAGGTGGGTCACAGAGCTGAAAATAGTTTTGTACTCTTGCTCTCTTAGCTGGTAAATAGCTTTCAGCCCCCAAAAGTGCTGAGTTGTGCTATGCATTGGTGGAAACAGCTTGCACAAAAGTGAGACGGCTTGAGGACGAGGAAGGGGAAACCTGGGCACTGGGTGAAATGCTGCTGTGGCATATTCGGGTCAAAAGGACAGCCTGAAAGGAGCCATGGAGGAAAAAAAAAAGAAAGAAAAACCAAAACCAAATGACAAAAACCAAACCAAAAAACCACACACCCTCAACAAATGAGTTTGAATTTGCAAACCACTCAGTTTAATCCATGATTTCTATTTATGCACATCTCATACACAAAGCCTGAATAGTTAATGTGGGACTAGGAATACAGGAAGCAGCATAGAACAGAATCTACTGGCACACACAGCCTGGCCCTCTTAATACAATCCCCTTCACAGACAGATAAGATTCCTCTTAAAGCCTGTCTGGGAGTCTTGTTCCTTGGAGCAGTTGTTCTGCTTGGAAGCTGCTCTCCAAATTTCCCCCACCTAACAGTATGAAACTGTGGTTCAATCCCTAGACTAGATTACCACAATTGATTTATAGGAGCCTGTACTCTTGCAAACACTTTCCCTTAGCCTTAAAAACTCTTCCCTTTTCACACTGTTTACCTGCTAACATATTTACAGAGGACTCTCATACTCCCCCTATCATTTTCCTCAGGCTAAACAGCCCAAGCTCTTCCAATCTTCCCTTGAAGGACAAGCTTTCCATTGCCTCATCATCCTGGCAGGCTTGCTTCAGCACAAGTGCAGCTTCTGCTTAGCAAGATGATCTAAGAGCAAGTCCCTCTGCTCAAAGGAGAAGTCAAGGTTCCGAGAGGCTTCTTCTTTGTTGCTGTTGATTGGAGTTTTTTTTGTTGGTTGCTTGTTGGTTGCTTGTTTTAAAGAAACTTTCCCACTTTGTTTTGGTCACTAGATTTTTCAGTGTCAACATTTAAGCCTTCTCTGATCTCGGGGGATTTGCATTGTTCAAGCTTTTTAAAATCTCCCTGCACTCAGCTATCAGGACAGCCCCAGTACTCCCCATCAATTGACTGTCCCAACACCATGGGCATTGAGATGATGGGAAGGAGGGGCTGAGGCTGGAACAACTTAATTTTTGCCCACTGGCACAAGCAGTTGAAACAGAAATGACACCCTAGCTGTCAGCACAAGACTCACAGCAACCCTTAACAGGAGCCTTTATCCCACCAAACTCACCAGGAATTGGAAGGAGAGGAGAGTGGGGCTCAGCAGGGCTGTCTTCTCCCTCCTGTCCCTGCTCTGCCCAGCACTTACAGGATGCTCATGGCACATGCTCACTCCCTCCTGCTCCATTTCTATTAGCACGGGATGATGCAACTAGACTTTTACTGCAATTTGCTGAGGAACACTGCTGTCCAAACTGATGAAACAGCAATTCAGCAGATGACACAGGAGGCACTTTAGAAAAGTGGCAGGGACACCAGACAAGCTTTCACCACATTTACCAAAGTGCCTGCAGTTTCATTTCAAGGCGGCAGCGACAGTTATAAATAATGAGAAGAGCTACTCTGCATCTAGAGCATTTTAATAAATAAAAATGGAAAAAAGAAGCCTAAACAGCACAGTTAGTTCAGCTTCTGCAACCTTTCAGGTTTTCCAGCAATGTATATCTCAATGATTCTCTCCTTTGTAGTCCCTGACAGCACAACACCCCCTCGATGATGGCCCTTTAGCACAGACATGATCTTTCATATGCACAGTGCTTGGTATTGCACTTTTACTGGCCAATGCAGAGCTCTGTGTTTGTGTGAGTGCCCACACGTGTGTGCACTTGTGTATGATTTCACTCACAGCTGCTTGCTCAGCCTTAAGGCACAGAATAAACCAGACCAGGCACTTTGCTCAACACTCTAAGTTTATGCGCGCTCCCTTCCGATCACTACTGGTTTTGAGGATGGCATTTTTTGGGGAGGATCCATTTCCTACTTTGTCATCCAATTTTGACTCTTTGTGAGAAATGGCAAAGGAAAGAGCAGGAAAATACCTCCTGAAACACAGCTCAGCCAATGTCCCTCCTTCCTGCCCAACAGTATCCCCATTCCCCTGCTCATGAGGCAATTTCAAGGACAGATGACACAATGTTTAGCACTCTTCCAGCACAGGTTCAGAGGGCAACATGAAGACCACTCAGAGCTTCAAAGCAACCTTTCAAACACCACATTTCCTCACACACTGTTAAAACACAGCCTGACCTCACAGGACAGCAGGACCACCACACAGGTACACACAGCAGCACATGCACCCTGCCCACACCACATCCTGCTCTGCGAGGATTCGCTGCCAGGGCATGGAAGGGAGCTCACACAGCTATGGAGGTCCAGAACAGTTCTGTTGGTGCAGCCTGGGACCAGGCTCAATGGAGGGGAACCACTGCAAGTGCTGTGCTTTATTCAGCCTTTGCAAGTCTCAGGGAGCTCGGTCTCCCGGCACACCCTGCAGCTCCTGCCCTTTCACACCCCACCTGAGTGATGCCCACCGTATGGCAGGGTAAGTATGTCCTCTCTGCTAATGTAATTCACAGCCTAATTAATCCCTTCCAGAAAGGAGGCATTTTTTTTCTGTGACTTAATGGGAGTTATCTGCACACACTTGCTGAGATGCAGTGGTGGCTGCTCCCAGAGCATCCTCCCTGCAAGACAGACAGGAAGGTGCTGTGGAGAAGGAAATGGCTTCTGATGGAAAAATTGACTTCACTGATGCATACTTAAAAGTGCCAGTCCACTGGAGCTTCCCAATCTCCCTTCCAGCATGGCAGGCAGAGTGAGCTGGGAGCCAGCCTGCAGTGTCTGCTGCCAGGGTCCTGAGTGTGCTGGAGAAATACACCTGCTGTGCCAGTGGGAACCCACCTCTCCTTCCCTGGCTGTTCAAACATACCTGGATCTGAAAGAAGCAGCACACTGTTACCAAAATCAAGAAACCCTAGCAGGCATAAGCTGTTTGTTCTCCCTTCATTGCCTGTTCTCAATGGTAGTCACTGCAGGTCATGAGATAAAGGAAAAGAGGGACAACAAACAGCTCCCAGAAGCTCCCAGCTTCTTTATGGATGTAAAAGACACAAAAAACCAAAACCCCAGGGAATGGAGCAAACTGGATACCAATGTCACAAAAATAATGATTTTAAAAAAATTAAAAGGGAGGAAAAGTAAATAACCTTGAGTCAAAGTACCCAAGTATCACCATGCAGCTGAAGAGTCTGCTCATCTTGGGAAGGGTTTCTTTTCTTAGTGAATGTGTCCTGCTGAATTGAGCAGAGATGAGAGTGAAGAGATGCTCCCTTCCCCACAGAGGAAGTGTAAATTCAAAGTTCTAAGAATTCAGAATGCAGCTGTCAAGAGAAAGCACTGAGCTGTTTCCAGGACCCTATTTATAGCTGATTATAGAGGGATTTATATTTAGAGAAACTGTTTGGTCTGGGTTTTCTTCGGGGGTGACTTCTGCATTTCCTTTTACTTGAGAGTCACCCAAGTCACCCAGGTGATAGCCATGTATGGATTTGTTCATGAAACTAAAATGCAACAAGCTGAGCTGAACTATCATGACAGTGTCATAGCTGAGCTGAACTATCATGACAGTGTCATAGCTAAAGACTCCTAATCTGGAAATGAATCAAAGCGACATCATCTCAGGGTTTGATATGCTCAATACCCAGCAAAACAGTCTTCTAAAAATAAAATTAGAAAACAAAACCACAAAGAAATATTCACATTGAACTTATAGTTTTCTCCAAGAGCAAAAAAAAAAAAAAAGACAGGATATTATTACCTAAATGTCACCATTTAGAAACTTATTCATCTGTGACATTTGTATTACAGTAACACAAGCACCTGTATTTCTCTCTTCTTGAGTTCCCAACAAAATCCACCATGTAAAGAAAAAAAGAAGAAAGAGAAAAAAAGAAAAAAGAAATAAAAGAAAAAAAGAAAAAAGAAATAAAAAAAAATAAAAAAGACAAAAGAAAAAAAAAGAAAGAAAAAGACAAAAGATCATCTCAGTTACATATTATCTCTTACACATAACCAGAGCTGCTCACTCTGAACAAGTTCCAGAAGCTGTACCAGAGTAAACTCTGTAAGAGGGAGTGCAGCATTCAAAAGCTATCTGGTAAGAAGGTCTTCTCATGCAGAATTTATACACCCTAGAAATACAAAGATTTCAACAATTTTTTAGCTGTGTTAAAATTTGTCTGAAGTTTCCATACTGAAAATTGCCACAGGAGCCCAAGAATTCCAGTGGGACTCAAACTTATTTTTCTCTGGGCGCCTTGCACTTCATCATTTGGTAATATTAATATAAGGTCTGATCCTGCTGAGCTCTGAGCACCCGTGGTGCTCCCTAGGGAAGTCTGTGGAGGCTGCCAGCTGAAGTGCTGAGCATAAGAGCACTCCAGCCCTTATAGCCTCAAACAGCACCAAGTGCTGAGCTGCCTCAGTGTTGCCACCACTCACACAAATTTGGAAACATCTCTTAATCAGTTTGTTTTCTACCCCTCTTTTCTTCCTCATGGCAAAGAGCAAGAAGTGCTCTTCTAATAAGGAACTTGTGACTGACTTCCCACAGTAATTTCCATCCTTTTATATTACAAATAACTCCTCTCAAAAGTTCAAAATAAAGGCACTATCCTTCACACTACCACTCAGGGCACCAACCTTCAGAACCTAGGGAACAGGGAATGTTGGATTTCCAGTGCTTCTGCTGGCAGTAGAGAAACAGTCTCTGGTCTGCTCCAAGCCTCCAGCACCAACCTGAATGAGCACCACACTGCTTGCAAGATTTGGTGCCACCCCTACACCACCAGTCCTATTGGGCTGCCAGGATGGGATGGGAGCTGAGGGGGAGAAGGCAAGACCTCCAGACCCCTGCATATGCTCCATCATTTGTGTGCTGCAGAGGGGCATAGCTCACTTGAATTAAGGTCTTCTTCAAAAAAGGGAAATCAGAACTGCAGGAACTCAGCGCCCAAGCAACAAATGAACAGTACTCTGTGGAAGAACCAAGAAAGCTGAAAGGAGGTGCAGCTGCATTAAAATTTATGTTACCAGAAGCAATGATTACCTTTGCTTCTGAGCAATTTACCCATACACACAGAAGAGAAAGGTTTCTCCTCCATGTCTGCTGTGAACTAACGATTTAACACATTGTAACCGGTTTATTGGGCTTTGTTTTCTGCCAGCCTTGGCAGAGGTCTGCCTGGCCTCATCACTGTCCCCACGCTCCAGCTGGCTCTTCCTACAGCAGCAGAGAGGGAAGCCTGCTCTGCTGCTGCCTCTTCTGTGCCTGCTCCACTGAATTTAAATGTCATCAGTGTGACACTATCTGGGGAAGAACACAAACAAACCTGGAATCCCTTACCTCTGCCCACAGAAGAAAAAAAAGAAAAACCAAAAACCGATTCACAAAAGCGGCACCCACAGTCAGCCTGGGACATCGCAGTGTCTGGAGCTCCTTCGTGGGTTGCCAGTTAGGGTTTCTCATGCCACCAAGGGCTCCTGGATGCTAAAAGCAGCAAGAGAAGTAGGCAAGTTATTCCACACCTCGCTGGGAAGCGGAGCTTCCCCATGGTGGAGGGTGGAGACCAATCCATCATGACACCTGCACCAGCATCACCTGGAGGGTAAACTCAAAAAAAGCTAGCAGAGGGCTGTCAGCTCTCATCCGCATCTGACTGTAGTAATGAGACTGGTGCTTCAGACCCAAGCAGTTCACCGTGGAGACAGCCCTGACAAAGGCTCCGAGTGGTGGGATGGGGTAGGAGGCTTTGCCCACTCTCAGCAGTCCCGGGGCAGGTCAGCTGTTGCTCCTCTGTCCTGCCCTTACCCTGAAACCTTGGATATGGGGAGGTGCACCTGTATGTCTGGAAACAGAAGCTAATCCAGAGAGCTTGCTGCATGGCAGGATGTGCCTTTTCAAAGGGAACTTCAGGAACAAGGCACAGGTCAGCTTTGACCTGAGATGTCAGCATGACCTAAGGAGACAGAAGCCCCGGCCAGGATACAGGCTCACCCCCATGCACACACCCGCTCATGCTTCCAGCTTTTGGCAAAGGACCCTATCTCATCCCATCCCCGGCTCCCACTCCAGTCTGACTTATCCTTCCCTTTCTTATTACCTCAGTGCCGCACGAAAACCAGCTGCAACTCAAACAAGCCTCTGCTAGACCATAAAGGCAGGAGTGGGAACAGGCTGGGACTGCTTAAAATGAGTGGCATGTTGCCCAGGGCCGGGAGCTTGTCCCCCACCAGCCCGGCGCCCCGGGCTTCAGTGGAGGGGCTGAAAAGCCGCATTGAGGACAGCGGGGACGCCAGGGCTGGCTGAACATCCCGTCCGGGAACAGTGGGCTCCTTGTTCGCTCGCCGGGGCGGTGGGGAAGCCTCAGCAGAAAGCCTGCTATTCAAATGGAAATCAGCGCCTTGCACCCAGCCGGGAGGAGGAGGGTTGCTGGCTCCTCACAAACAAGAAGATCGCTGGGAGACTTGGGATCGGGGAAAGGATACGGGGGCACGGGGATGGAGGAGGGGGAGACGCTCTTCGGCACATACACGGCACAAGTGGATGCTGGAAGGGGGAGAACAAGGGAGAACAAAACCCTTCGCCTGTGAAGGCAAGGCAGGGCCTGGTAACTTGCTCCATGAGAAGCAAATGTGGTAATGCTGGGCATCTAACGTGTCCATGATCCCAAAAACTCATCCCAGACTCAAAGAGCCGCATGACACATGGAGGAATAGCAGCTCCAAGGAATAAGGCCTCGTGCCCATGGTCTTGTAGCAGGCCTGGTGCAGAGACATGCTGATAATTCAGTGCAAAATGGCTATCAAGTTCCAAGAAATGTCTTGCTCTTCTTTAAGCATTAGGACCTGTGGATGCATTCTTTTTTTTTTCAATAATTTTTCCCCTGGTGGAGGAGTGGAACAAGCTGAGTGGAGGTGATAGTATCATCAGGAACTTGTGTTTGATCATGACATTATAGCACAACTTTCCAGTCTGCAAGGAAATGCAGCAGCTCATCACACAAGCCATCTGAGTGAGCAATTCAACAGTGGAATAAATCAAGGCAAACCCTCAATAAATTAAACCAGAATTATATTAATTAAGAGGAGACATTATGACTTCAATCACAGGAAATTCTATGAGCCAACCTGTGGCTTTACTTTCACAGCTGTGCTTGCGCTATTTTGTGGTGCTATCAGTCAAAATTAATTCTAGGTAGAATCACAGAATGATTTGGTTTGGAAGGGATATTAAAGATCATCTAGTTCCAGTCCCCCGGCAAGGGCAGGGACACCTTCCACTAGACCAGCTTGCTCAAAGCCCCATCCAATCTGGCCTCAAATATTTCCAGGGATGGGGCATCCATAGCTTCTCTGGGCAACCTGTGCCAGGGCCTCACCACCCTCACAGTAAAGAATTCCTTCCTAATATCTAATCTCAACCCACTCTCTTTCAGTTTGAAGCCATTACCCTTTATCACAACATACCCTTATAAAAATTCCTTCCCTGGTTCCCTTATAGCCCCCTTCAGGTATTAGAAGGTGCTCTAAGGTCCCCCTAGAGCCTTTTCTTCTCCAGGGTGAAAACCTCCAACAAGAGCCTGGAAACAGTAGCTATCCTACAGAGCCCAACAACTGAGGTCAGCTCCTCTTTCCTCATCCTAGTCTCTATCCTGGATCAGGCTTGACCAGGAAGGGAAATATCTCCTCCCTCAGTCTTGATGGCATCCCTTGCCCATGCATGATTTGTCTAGCCAGGGCACTGGAAAAAGGCAGAACCTAAAAATTATCTTTAGTTGGCATATTCCTATCTTGGTCATGAGCAAAAACAAAAAGTTGGGGTTTGGTATTGGTTTTTGTCTTTGGTGTTACAGCTTCAGAGTAATTCACTGGGACTTACTCCAAAGTTCAATTATCACAGGACAAGATCACAGGCCACAAGAAAAAGCAAAATGATACACTGAACTCTGGTTTATAATCGGGCTCAACAGGAATGTCATCCATGGGGCAGATATTCAAATTGGAAGTGTAAAAAAAAAGGATTAAAGAAACAAATAAAACGTGTATGTCCTACCCACTCTCTCCCTTGACTTCAGTCAGTAATTGCTCACTGTGTTTCTCATTCACTCTGTTTCTTAGCAATCTAATGGACAACAGGAACATACTTGGAAATAGAACTTTGGAACAAAGGGAACTTCCCAAACACAGGGAAGCCTCATTTTCCCAGAGGTCTGCCATTCTCCAACTCCACCAGTAGGTAAGAAAGTCTTTACCTAAGCTATTAAAATAAAGTATAAAGTGCCATGGACAGACAGAATAAAGTACATCTTTTCAAGGCTCAGTGAGGTGGGAGGGAGGTTGCTTTGGTTAAAAAGCTAAGCTTCCACACTGGGAGAGACTAATGTGTTCTGCAGAGAAATGAACACTCTCTCCCGTTCTGTATTCCCCAAGGAATTAAGAGCCACACCAGCCATATATTCAATAGCTACTTACATGCAAGGAAATCACCTGGAGATCAGAGAACAGGAAAGGAGAGGAGGATCTCTTCCTGCCATTGATTCTTGTAGGAGAAAGCATTTCAGTTATCTCCAGGCTATGCCTAGTGTCCATTCTAGCCCTTTTACTATCTGTGATTGCTTCACAACACACCATTTAAAAAATTATTTACTCTCAATTCATGATCAATTTGAAAATAATTCACTCTTAATTCACAGTCACTTGGTGAATGATTTAAGGAAAAAAATCCCTTTCCATTTGAGAAAGAGTTAGTCTGCCTGCACCAGCTTTTGATGTGGTCAGTAACCTTGACCACAGGGTGCTGTGTCTTGTCACAATGTGACAGCAAGAAACCAGGAAAGCTAAACAGAAAATTTTCCTCCTTGCTCCCAGGAACGCCATGCAGCAAATAGACATCTCCCAAATATTTAAGCAACTGAACACACCTGTACAAAGACTTAGGAGCAAGCAGACAAGGACAGCCAGACCCCACAGCTTCCCTGCACAGTATAGAGTATTTACAGACCCCACTGAGCAGCAGGATCCAGTTCACTGGAGCTGAAAAAGCATGGTGATCTCAGCATATGTTTCACAGGCTTTAGTGCCTTTTCTCCACAATGGAGAAGCAGGAGTGGGAAGGGAGGGATAATGCCATGCCATCAACTGCTATTAGAACCATGTTTGATCAGCTTTACCTCTCACCTCCAATCAGCCTGCTACAGCCCCACGTCCTGTGAGGGGCAGGAGGAAGGTGCTCTGGGAACTTCCCTCTCCCTCATGCTGTGCAGGGGGCTCTCTGCCCAACCCCTGAAATGCACCCTCTATCTTATTTCTGAATTATGGATTCTGAGCAAAAGCCTGCTAAATTACTGTAGGCTGGGGGCCCAAGTTCAGGTAGTGGGAGTCATTTCCATGCAAAAGGCTGGGTTAAACAGCTGCTGCAAAATACACATCACATCCAGGCAAGAAACCATTTTGTGTTCAACTTCCACTCTTTTGAACAAAAACAAAAGCAGGCAAGAGCACTGTTGCCCCAAAAGCATCGTTTGACCCCTGCCAAGGTAAGCAGTGTGTCAGCACAGAAGGGACAGGAGACATTTCAGAAATGTAATATACCTGGAGGGAAAGGACGAAAGTGGCAATCTACTTCACAGAAATTTAAATTATACCAATTTTAAAAATTCGTTGCTGCTTCTTGTTATTAATGTAGCAATTATTAATCATTATTACCTTCTTATTATGTTAATTCACCTCCTGTTTAACCTCTGTGGTGCAAGTACCAGCCTTCATCAAGGTAGTTTATAAACAAGCTGTTTAATCACTCAAGTATCAACACAGCTCAGGTATTCAGCCCAGATGCTGCCAGAAAAGCAACAGATGCCATATCCACTGGCACTGCTAAAATATAGCTGATTATGTACTAAAACAAACAAACAAATAAATAAATCACGTACTTTTGTTTCTTCCCGACTCTTTCAATCTCCAGGATAGACAGAAACTGAGTCTATATTTAATCCTCTGGTTTACCGGCTTTACAATAAATGTGTGACTGTAGGTCATATTTGTGGTTTACCTTTAATTCCCAGCCAGAAGATGGAATTGCTGAGTCCCTGGGGAGGTGTTCAGGGTGCTCAGTTCTTCTACTTTTTCAGTTCCTCTGGGATGTGACGCAGCCAGGCCCAGACTCATCCTGCCCCTCTCTCCTCTGAGCCTCATCAGGCCAAAAGATCCCTCATAAAGGTTCCCAGTTTCAATCCCTCTGGGTGGCTGTTGCCTCCCCTAGGAGAAGCTGAGAGAGCTGTGCAGCCTGAAGCAGAAAAGGCTTGGGGGGCAGCCCATTATTGTGACTCACTCCCAGGGAGTCATTCTCCATTCAATGCCATATGGATCTGCTCCCTCCCTTCTTCCCCCCACCCTTCAGTGCATTCCCATTCTCACCATGATCCTTAGTCTGCAGGTACCCCTGCCTTGGTCACCTCCCTGACCAGCTCCCTCTCTCTTTGAATATGAGGAAGGTGGCTTTCTTCTCCACCACCTCCAAGTATGACAAAGGAGGTCTCCCAAGCAGGTAAGGGAGACACAGACCCATTCCCTGCTCCTACTGACAGCTTATGGCATCTGCAGGAGAGCTCTGGGTTTGTCCCAGTCATACAAGGAAGCTGCAAGGGGTGAAAACTCTGAGGCCTTTTCCTCAATGAATTCTGTGTTGCCTCTGCTGAGCACATGGATGATCACATTTGATTTTTCAAAGGCTCTTTATCTAGCCTAATTCATGTAGATTGTCTCAAAGGTGACAGAAAGCACACAGATCACCCTTCTGCTGCACTTCGAGGCCTGGCTGCACAACACGGTGGAAAGGCAGCATTCAAAAGAGAACATTTCCCTTTTCATATATGCAGGAACCCATTTCGCCCCCAAACTTATTCTCAAAAATAAGAGAAAGGAAGGTAAAATTTTCTATGCAAAGTCAGTCTGAGCTAGAATCCAGGGATAGGAAAGTTTCAGGCAATCTCTTTCAATCCTGGCAAGATAGTAAAGTGACTCAAAGCAAAGACAGGCTAACAGTCATGAAAATCATAGCTACTCATGGGGCAACAACTGTAACCAGGGGGACTTTTAACAAAACTTATCAAGAGTGAAACTGAGGCAAGAAAAGGCGAAAAGCCTAACTAAAAATAACCAGGCATCCTTAAACACAAGCAGCACAACAAGCCTCTGATTGCAGTACCATTATATTTTTTAAATCCTAAAAATGCTGTTTGCCTCCCTAGAGAGGATCCAAGCTGGCTGTGGATTAGCCATGCCCTGGGTGCAGAGATAGAGCAGTGGCTCTGTCAGGGTTAGCACAGCCCGAGGAGCCCTGGCTCCAGCAGCATGAACAGGGCACAGCCTCTGCGAGGGACAGACCCAGCACGCAGTGGCTGGAAGCCCGAGCGAGGCAGCTCTGCCAAGCAGGCAGCGTGCAGAGCCAGCCCGAGTGTGCCTGCACCCCTGAGCTGCTGTGGTCAGGAGTACTCAAGTGCACAGCACGGAGATGCTCGAGTGACCCTGTGCTGTGCCAGCCAGGTTTGATAGAGCCACTCGTGAATCAGAGGGAAGAAGCCGTGCCAAAGCTCCTCTCCTGCAAAGCCAATTAGGTGCCTCTCACTGTGATCCCTTCTATGCAGTATCTGTGAGAGCTTATCCTGAGTCCTAGGAAATGTGTGGAAGCCAGCACAGGTCTGCCACTGCATCCAGGCTGCAAAGCCCTTTTCTGACCCAGACTCTAGGGGATACAGTGCAAATATTAGGCACAGCTCCAGAAGGGCTTATTATCAATGGAATGACCCCCACCATGTTAAAAACAAACTGTTTCCAGGGGAAGCTTCCAGATGTATTTATTTGATTTCGCCTCACTACCCAGTATCTATAGCTTCTGTGTGCCTCACAGTCCAGACAAGCCACTTCACGTGACCTCAGTGTAACAAGAGAAGCACTCTACCCTGAAAAGACACGGGGTAACAATCCCCTGCACTGAAACCTCAGGAAATCACCAGCTTCATCCTTCTGCCCCAGGACAGGATCTCCTGCAGTTCTGTCACCCTGCCAGCTGCTGGATGAACTTATTCTTAGAGGCCTTCTTCAACGGTGCAAACTCCGTGCCTTCCCCAGCCAGCCTCCTCCAAAAGCTGTCGACCTCTCCTGCATGTGGGACATCTCCAAGGAAGATGCAGATCCTACAGAAGCCCATGGTACATATGGCACTCTGGCACCTGGGGTTAAGGTTGCAACTATTTGAGTTTCTGCAGGAGAGCATGAGCACACAAGCAAAATGAGCCCAAGGAGCTTTAATAAACCGCATGCTAGCCTTACATGGAGAGCAGCCCATAAGATAAAGAACCTCTTCACAGGGTCTGTGAAGTCTTACACGTGATCTGTTTGTATATCTGCACTGATGGTAGCACAGATACATCCACAGAGCACAACACACCCTTGTACATAATGACAAGGGAAAAAAACATTGCAGTTCTGCTTGGCTGGGGCCCAAGTCAGGGCAGTTTTGCTCCTAACCTTTATCCTCATTATATATCTTGGTTCATGGTTACAGTGATAACAGTAATACAGCACCAACATAATGTTTTTTCCCTGACAGCATCCTGAAACATCCAGAAACAAGCCCTTGTCATTCATTCCCTTCCTAGAGGTGGGGAAAGCAAGACCAAGGTGTGTGCACTCTCCACCCTGCAAGTGTAGAACAGGGCAGGGATGAGACACGGCCTCACACTCCTCTGCAATGTTGTGCAGGCAGCACCTCCTCCTGCCACCTGCTCTCCAAGACTGGTGAGGGAACAAAAGCCTGATAACAGGTACAAAATGCAGCCCCGAGGCAAGAAAGAGCAAAAGTAATCTGAAAGATGAATGGAAAACACAGCATTGGTGGGGTGGTGTGTTTCCCCACTGGAAAAAAAATCAGAATTTCCCTATCTGAGTCCTCAGTATAGCAAAAGAAGTCCAGAAAATCACACAAAGCACTGCCCTTCTGCTGCTTTGCTGATGTCAACTACTGCAGAACCAAAAAGATGAGGTTGTTCAGGCACAACCAGCCCGCTGCCAGAAGACATCCTTCCAATCTCTCTGCATGCTGCAAAAAACCGTGAGTCGAGATGTGATAAAAAGCAGATCCTGCACCTTTCTACCCCGTATCTATCAGTGTGCTTGTGCAATGGTAACCAAAATAGCTGTGAACTCCTCCAGTGACTCGAAGTACTGCTACCCCATCTACTCACCAAACCATCTGCAGGAGGAGGCAAGGGCGTGTAGTTCTTAACCGTATTCTTTGGTGCTTATTTACTCTGTGAATTTGCATAAGTACTGACAGAATTTGAAATAAAAGCCTCTTCATGCACACATCGATATATCGATATTCCCCCACCCCACGGGGAGGATGGCTTCAGCCCCTATCGTTCCCCACACTTCCAAAGCAAAAAATGTGTGTGGGCAGGGTGGGGGGATAGTCATGAGCAGAAGCCGTGATCTGACTCTGTCAGCAGATGACTTCTATTTGCACTCGTTAGCACTGCCCTAGCGTGAGCTAACACCACCCCCTCGGGTAATTTAAATTTATAAAAAAAAATAGAAAAGAAGGGGGAAAAAAAAGCCTGTATTTCTATATTTAGGAGGTTAGGATAATCGGGGTGGAAGAGCCCATCTGTTTGGCGTTCACTCCAGCTGCTATGGATGCGGAAATTTGTCTATTTGCTTTCCTTTTGCCTGTTTTGACTTGTCCTGGCTGACTGTGAGAAAGACACAGAGAGCGTGATGTATGGCCACAGCCATATAGGTCTGCAACTGTGCACCATCCCATTGGAGTCACAGCAGAACCCCTTGGCAGAACCAGGGTCTTTCCCACAGGAGTGTAAAATAGTAAATAATAATTATTATTATTGCTG
>VZDJ01000090.1:3830347-3983941 GCA_008694505.1 Cyanoderma ruficeps | reverse complement strand
ATTATTATTGGTGTTACTATATTATATTTTTATTGATGCTATTAATAAGTCTATGTTTATAACACTGAAGACAGCACAACACAGAAAGGCACAAGACAAGATAAGGCACATCTTAGACCTCTGTAAAAGTCAGCTTTCACAAGGCAGCCTCCCATCTGCCACATCTTTCTTTTGGGAGATCACCCCAAATGAAACTGAATTTCTGTGGGATGCCAACTCGTCAACATTGGCACTAGCCACTGGATGGAGACATAGCCACACTTCTTCTCAAACCAACCTCTTCTGCCATTTTTGTCCCAAGGCTCTATGAAAGTGAGCTAAATTCGGAAGTGGCCTTTGATCTCCCACCTTCCTGAGCTGACCAGGCTCTGGTCCCAAAATAATGAGGATGCAATCACTTCAAGAAGTTTCTTGATGCCATTCCTGTCAAAGACATGAGTGCCACAGGTCTTGTAGGGCATAGCATCACTGCCCCTGTAGACCTAATGCAGTGCTCCATCTTTTGCTGCTGAAGGCATCCCTGCAGATAGTCAGGACACATGGCAGGCTGTTGGGACCCTTTGCTGTTTACCTTGTTTGGAACAGGCGATTTCTTTTTAAATTTCGATGTTTCAATGTTTTAATGTTTGTCAGTGAGGCCATAAAAGGTACCGGGGATGAGCAATAAGCCTGGATATATTTCATGTGACTAGTCTTATGAAAGCTTTAGAAAGAGGAGAGAAGACTGTCGGTGCAACATTCAGAATTCCACGGCCAGCTTTTCCTACAGGATCCTGTCCAGCCCTGGGGCTGGAATCACAGTACAGTACATGGAGGAGGACAGGTGGGTGAGGGGCATGGATCAATAAATAGGAATACAGATCGGGGAATGCATGGTCCAGGAACTCCACAGTCCTCCCTGCAGCACACACTCCCAGTCCAGATCCAGCCCCTCTTTCTCCTGCCTGACAAACATTCCCTTACCTTCCCAACCACACAAAGCTGAAACTCCCCCACTGATTTCCATGTGTACAAGATTGGGATGTAGACCATCACCTAAAGGGCAATAAATGTGTACAGAGGTACAGAAACCCTCTCCTTGGAAGCAGCTCTCCTTTCATGGGCGCAAGTTCCTTGCATACAAGCACTGATGGACATCAATGATCACACTTGGCAGTCTTGTCTTCCTGACATGTCTGGTCTGGGGGTTTGGTGCTCAGCACGGTTTGGGTACATTTCTGATCACTGGCACATGGAACAACACTTTACTCTTTTGACTCTGTGCTCCAAGGAGGTAATTTTAGCTCTTGCAAGTCAGCAGGGACAATTGCTCTTCCTCACCCAAAACTGACTGCCTATTTCTGCAGTTGCATCCCACACATCATCCACCCCCCAGAGATGGCTCTTTCTCTTCCTAGCTTCCCAGACCGCCCTCTCCTGAACTGTCTGTGATCTTCTGTTAGCTGCTTCAACTCAATAAGTTCCTGTGGTCCAGAAGCGTTTGTTTCCTTGGGACACAAGGTCCCTGCAGCCACCTCTCCTCTAACAGAGGAGCAAAGGCCTTAAACATGTTTATTTTCTTTCCATAAGGTTCCTGACATTAGATGGACATTAGGTACAGGTGAGGTACCCACTGCCATGCTCCACCCTCTACCACACGTAAGAGACCCCACACAGGTCAGCCCCAAGGCACAAACAAGAAGATGAGGTCTCACTGGTTCACAGACCCAAAAAAACAACTATTTAACTGTGCCTGTGCCTTCAGGTAGGCCAATGAAGCATCACCTGTGTTACAGTGCTGAAGGGCATCTCACACAGCTTCAGAAGCTGCTTTCCACAATGTGCACAAAAGTTGCACACAAAAATGTAAACCTTCAGCAGCTGACGTTGCAACAACTGTTCTTTAAGATGCTAAAGTAACTCACACCTATTCCTTGCAGACACAAAGTTCTTATTTTCTGTGATGCATTATTTGCCTTTTGTCAAGCATTATTTAATATTTCCAAATTAACTTGTTCTTAGAGGGATGATAAGCCAATAAAAGTACATGGAAAATATTCTGAAATCTGAGAAATCCTAAAAGATGAAGATATAAATAAAAACTGAAACTAATGGCTGAGGTTTTGTTTGTTTGTTTATTTGTTTTTCAATTCTTCGTGTTATTTCCTCCAGTATTTAAGGGGGGAAGAGCACAGAGTGATGTGCATGAGAAACCTCAGATAAACTGCCTTGTATTTGATGAAATCAGAAATACTGCAACTTAATTCAACATTTATACCATCACTCCCCCACACTCCCCATCTGAAAGACGCAGTGCCCTGTAACTGCAGATGAGGAAACAAAATTCTCTTGTATCTTCACTTTCATGAAAGATAAATTTGCTTTGTTCTCTATTTTGGTCCCTAATTCAGAAAACCACTTAAACATATGCTGAAGTTCGTAATTTGCCACTCTACCACTTATGCATCTACTCAGGAATATGCCTGAAGTCAGGCATATGCACAGCACACTGCTGACTGTGGACCTTAGAGCATTCTGTTCATTTCTGAAGCTGTTCTAATTTAGTGACGTAAATGTGCAAGGAAGTAACACATTTTGAGCAATTTTAGCACTCCCTGGCAAAAGTAAGTTTTGAACTTGCCTATCTCCACAAACAGTCTGAAGAATTATTAAAAATCACTAGCTAATTCTTGGTACGTTTCAGAAACTGCTTAATTTTAGCAATTACTTTGAGCTGTCAGGATAGTGAAATACTATGGCATGAGAAACCAAACCTGCAGCTGAAATGCTGCTCCCCCTCCCAGGAAACAGTTAAAAAAAACCCAAACAAATCTTCTTATGAGCATGTGGCATGTCAAATATTATTTGTAGAAGCTATTCAGTAAGTAATTTCAAATAAGTAAAATGCAAAGAAACTGCAGGATGTTCACAAACAACTTCAAATAGAAATGGAAGAGGAATTCATTAAATAAATTATTTGTTATAAATTATTCACCTACCTCTAATCTTACTACCACTTAGACTATAAAATTCATGCCATAAAAGATACAGGATTCGTGCCATAAATGATACAGGATACATAACAAGGCATCATTAACTTATGCATTTCCCAGTGCTGCTTTATTTTGACTGTACAACTATGTGTGCATTATTATATATTATATATATACACACGCATTAAGACAGCCTTTTGGCTTTAATGGACTTTGAGTGTAATATGTTCCTGTTTTTAAAGCTAAGCTAAGGAGACCTGGTCTGATTTTAGTCTGTAAGTTGATTTTGAGCTCCAAGGCTGAATAACTCTTCAAATCTGGGAGAATAATCCAAGCTGTACTCTGAGCAAAACCAAAATGAATGGAAGCCTTACACTGTTCGCTAATTTAATGAGATTTCCACAACTTGAGCCCATTTCACTTAAATTCACAATGAGAGGTGGACATTCCTTTGTGTCCATCAATGCACAGAGCGAACATTTTCATAAAGGTAAAAGGGGTGAGGAGAAGCTGGAAGCAGATCACTGGCAGGAGACAGTGGCCTTCTGAGACCCACTGGCTCTGCAGTGGATCACAGGGTCAGCAGCATCCCCACCTGAATCACTTTTCTCCTCCTGCAGCTGCAAGAGAAGCTGCCAGCTGTACCCTGGCTATACGGCCAGAGGAACAAATTTTTAAAAAACCTAAAATACACTATGAAATTAATTTTAGCCAGGAAAACAAAATTCCAGAAAGGGTTCTCACTCATAACCAAGGATGAAGGCAGCTTTTTCTTCTTGTTTGTGTCCTGATTTGTTCTAAGTGACAGCTCCATTCTGCTACTTGTTTGGTCTCCAGCAGTTGTTTTATTATTTCAAATCATAACTGTTTATTTTTAATTAAAAGTACAATGATTGTCACTGAATTTCTCCATTTGTGGAAAACTGATACAAGCTGTCATTCTTTGGTTATGGAGAAAGAGAATAAAAAAGAATTCTTGCAGTTGTCAGAAGAATCTCTCAATTATCTCCAAAGCAAATTCTATTGCAGCAAGTTGCAATTTAACGCTACTCTTCACCATCCATGCACATTTTTACCCCTTGGAAAGGAAAGAAGAGTTGGTTTTGCAGAGTTTCATCATCCTGGACTGACTCATAGCAGGCTCAGTCATTGGTCCAGTGGGTGTCAGGCGCATTTGTCCAGCACAGCACAGAGGCCCTAAACACGATGTTTTTACACACTGGTATTTCCACAGCAATTACCAGTGCTTGAAAAGACCCCCAGAGGAGGCAAGAGCATGGGGTCCACTCACAACAGAGACCTCTTGAAGGCTCTGCTCCCAGGTCCTGACACACAGATCTCAAAGCTAAATGAGCTTTACCGCAGCAGTTTCTACATCAAACACAGGGAGAATAGCTGTAACTCTGCTGACAGGACTGCTTCCACTCTTGCTTATTGTCAACATAAATTCACATCAGCTAGGCTGTTTAAAAAGAACCTGAGGGAATTCTGTGCTTAATTCCCATAGGTATCTTATAAAATCCCAATTGTAAGACACAAAGCTCTATTTTTTTTTCTATTTTCAGAGTGAAGCCATACCATAGGTAGAGAGTGGATAAGGAAGAAGGGCTGCATTAGACCAGCTGGAAACCAAGGTTCCCTTAAGCAATGAAGAAATACTTCACAATGCCTGAGGACCAGACTCACTCTTCTCTATAGGAGCACCCTGGCTAGCACATCTCCACCATGCAGGGTGAAACTCACACAGAAATACAACTTGAAGGCAGGCCAGCCATGCAGCAGACCATCCTGGGGCTCCCAAACCAGCCCTGATCTGATCCTGATCAGCCCTGGCTGATCCGGCAGCAGAATCCAGTGGGGAAAGATTTCCTCCAAAGCATCCTCAAGGCACAGATTGTTTTAGACTGCCAACAGTGTCACAGTGCACCCAGCATGTGGACAGGCAGCCAGCTGGAGGAGAGGAGAACAGATACCTTGCACACACCATGCCCTTACCAGTGACCCCAGGGCCACCCCTCTGGGGTCCCATGCACAATATTCATTGTGAAGGTGGTCAAGACAAGGGTGAGGGAAGAACCCACAGGGAAGAACCTGCAGAAATCACTGCAGGTTTTCTGTAAAGACTCAGAATTGATAACCACCCATGAGCCACTGCCATGAAAACTCAGGATGAAAAGTACTCAGCAGGCCACTGATTAAATGAGTGGACAGGCAGCACTGTCCAGTGGAGAATGCATGGGCTGGCAGTCAGGAGATGCAGGCTCGAACACCAGATTGGCCTCGGGAATCCTGCATGACCACGGCAAAGGCACTTCCCATCTCTGGGCCTCAGTTTTCCCCATCCACTGCATGGTGATCTAGATAACATGGCTGTTACCTGAGTCAGTGAAGAGAAAGATTATACAAGGATTAGCATTAAAAAAGTGGGTGGGCAGAGCGCAGCATAGATATGAAGGGTTCTGAAAAATACATGGGCCTCTGTCTTCATGCTCCTCATCTCTTTCCACAAAGTGGTTATTAAAAGCAAAAATAGTATGCTCTCCCTACAAAGGCAGCACACAGCAGACACATATATTTAGATCACTGTGAAACAAATACCGACTTTTGTCCAAGGTAGGAAAAAAGTACCCTGTGCTACAGAGAGGGAGAAAGACAAAGACAACTGAAGTCACCCTGAAGCAAGGAAAAGGAAAGAATCCAGACCTCTGGGACAGATTCAGCTGTGGTATAAACACTGATGTTAGCCATATTCAAGAAGGTCAGGGATAAATGACAAAGCTCTCACGAGCCTGACCTGGAGGTCCATCAGGTGCTAGATGTATACAGGACAAGCACTCATCTTCCTGCATGTCAAAAGAGTAATTTCAAACCCCTAAATAAATGGTAGGACACTGCAGCAGAAACAACCCTCAGGAAGGACAGGACAGAACACCTTTTCAGTCATTTTATTTTGCAGCTTTTTCAGCTTGCATAGCTATCCCCCCTTGCCCAGCTGAGGATGTCACATGCTGCTTTTCCTCTCCCAGGAGACATCAATCTGTCACTAGGGCCATTCTCTCGACACTACCCCCCAACAAGTTTTTTCAACCCTTTCTGCTTGCTCGGAGCACAGAGATGACAGCACAGAAACCCAGTGGCAGCAGGTGGGAATGGAGCCCATATCCCCTAATCCCAGTGCTCACAGCCAAAAAANAAAAAAGAAAAAAAAAACGCACAAAAAGGAAAAAGCAAAAAATAAAGAGCTCCCCCGATCCCTGTTTTGTCCCTCACATGCATAGCATCACTGCTGCTGAATTGCAGCCTCAGAGAAAGGAAAGAAAGAGGCCCAAAAGGCAGCTAGGAAACCCACCGTCCATTGGCTTCCCTCCACACGAGGCGATCGGACTTCTTCTGCTGCAGTGACTTGGCAAGCACACCTCGCTCTGACTCAGCACCTCGCCGGCACCTCCTGTCAATTATTCCCACAAACTGCTGACGCCGGAAGGGCTATTTGCAATTAGGATGCAACACAAGCCGGTGGCGGTGGGATGCCTCAGCTCCCCCTCCTCACCTGCAGCGGTCCCCTCGCTGCGAGCCCTCTGGCTCAGGGCTGGAGCTCCCAGCGAGGGTGAAACTGTGGGGGACAGGGCATATAGTGCAGGAGGGCTGAAGGATGGGGACCAAGGGGGTGGGGGAAGCCTGCCTGTGCTGTACCTATTCTGTGCATAAACAGACAACTGCTGTCAATGTGGCAGCTGAAATGCAGGCTTGCAAACGGAAAAAAAAAATATAAAGGCAAAACAGCCACTGGGAATAAGGGCGAGAGCAGCAGTGAGAACACAGAAAACTATGCAAAAAAGCTACTGTAGAGCTAGCACAGAGCATTCCCCAAAGAACAAGCACAAGCAAAGCTCAGCCTTGCTGCATCTCTGTGCAGCTGAGAAACACAAGCCTGCTCTCCATGTCCAAGGCATTTCCAGCAGGAGAGAGAGGCGGTGATCGCAGATGAGTCCCGTAATAAGGGCCCAGGGCGCACCAGCTGTTTCAGGGGCAAAAGGAAGGGCTGCCCTTGACAAGCCAAGGACATGACGATTCTGCAGACAGACTGAGGCCATTCTGTCCCTCTGCCAAGTAGCCAAGGTCCTCCCAGCCTCTCCGAGTCACTAGCTCACACAGCCAGAAAGCCAAGCTGGTCTGCACATGAGCAGCTCCACAAACCAAAGATTTGTTCAGACAACAAACCCCCTCAAAGACTGAAGATCAACCACACAGTTAATTATGGAAGCAGCCCAGAAATCACACGAGCTCATCAGCGCCCTGCAGAAGCCCTCCATCACCTTCTGGTTCACTAAAGCCACCCATCTTTCACCCATCCCAGTCTCCTTCCCCAAGAGTTGTGAGGAGGTTCCAGGCCCCCTTCACTGGCACAAGTGGTGAGAGGCAGCAAAATGAGTGATGCATTCCTTGCAGGAGCTCCCAGGGACCTTTTAACCAAGAAACAGGGCTGTATTTGCTGAGATACAGTGGTATCTCATTTTCTAAATGAAACATTTCAGAGTGCAGCTAATGCTGATAGACCACACAGGAGCACAGGTCAGAGCGGGGGGTGTGGAGCTGGAGAAAAAAAATTCCAAGAAACACTTCAGGTTTGATGCAGTGAACCAGCCCCTACAACACGATGCAACAACCTCTTTATGCAGCCATACCAACCAGCACAGTGTCCAACATGCCTTGCAGTCTGTGTGACCACAGCTGCAGAATTCATCACAGACTCATGCCCTGCCCGGAAATCCAGTTTGGGTAAAGAGGCAGAGACATCAAACTTCAAGATGGGTGATACACAAATCTCATCTAGATAGCCAAGGCTGAAGAGGGAGAAAAGTTAACTAAAAAACAAATCTCACTAAAGCAACCTCTATTTCCTAATGGCCTCCTGAAAAGGTAAGGAATATCTACTGCACGGTGTGGAGTGAGAGCAAAGGAACAAAGTCAAAGAAAATGGAAAAAAATAGTGACTTCAGCAACATGTGCAGGAATTAGCTAAGAGTCACAGCAGGTTACAATTCTGCAACGTCTAAAGGAGCGTAGGTAGGACTTGGAACAACCTGTCCCAGCACCCTTAGAAGCAAAAACACTGCAATTGATACAAAGATACAAAGCAACAGTGACTGCTACATAGTCAAATTTAGCATGCCTGTGAGAAAAGCAGTAGCAGAACTTTGCATTGTGCCTCTCACATTCAGAAAAAAAAAAAAAACAAAAAACAATTAAAAGCAGGAATGGTCAAAACAGCCTAACTCCAAAAGCAGGGGAACTAAAGTTGTTACACTGTATGATGGTGTGTTGAAGCAATCTCAGCATCATCACTGAAAAGGTACTCGGTGCCCTAGACAAGAAACTGCTGAGAAGCAAGAGAGCACATTGTATGCCCAAACAAAAGGAACAAGAAGTGATTCAGTCTAAACAGTTGCTTCATAAAGTAGTAGCTACGACTGAGAGCAAAACTGAAGGTCAACTGCAAAAGCCAAAACCCAAACATTTCTGTACATTTAAGGGACAAGTCCAGAAGTGCAGAACAGCTGAAGAAAGAAATTTCTGAAGTGTCTGTAACTGCTAGAAAAGACAAGCAAGCCCTTGGCAGGTCAGGTGGTTCCTGAAGTTAGCATGCTTTCCACAAGAGAGGCTACAGGCTAACCTGGAAGTGGCAGCAGGGCTTGGTTAAACCAGTCCAATACCCTAAGCCCCTAAAAGTACACAATAGAAGACAAACCAGCTTGGTCTCTGTTCAGAGGAACTGGTGGCCCTGCAATCCACTCTAATTTTGGAAGGAAAAGGACAGGACTAAGTAATTAATTTTCTGTCACTCCAAAGTGCACCTGCTAAACTGTTCTGGGCAGGATGCCAGTTCAGTGCCAGACCTGTCCCCTGCTTGCCTGGCGTGGGAACTCCCCCCCTTGCCTTGGCCCCAGTGGGGTTCAGGCCAGCTGAGGTCAGGCTGAGTCCAGAGCTGCTGCCCCACTCTTCAGTGCCCAGGCTCAGAGGCATGGGAGCCCCTCTCCCCCTGTCCTCACTCTGGCCCTGATTACAAGGGATTACCCCCAGGTTTCTAACCAGTTCTGGGGTGGTTTAATCTATTCCTTAATATCTGGAAGAGAGACAGGAAGCTGGCAAAGTGATTTGGGCTGGCTGAGACAAAAGAAGATTGAGAGAGACTTCCAAGGGATCTGACAAAGCTCAGCAAGTGGGCAGCATAATGCAGGATGAAATTCAACATTACCAAACGGACAGTAATAAGAACTTGAGAGAATAATCTGAACTACTCATATACAGTGGGGCTCTAATTCAAATGTAATCGCTTGAGGAAAATATCTTGGTATCACTGTGAACAGCTCAATGAAAACATCTGTTCAACATACAACGGTGGTCAAAGAAGCAAGCAAGCTGTCAGGGTGTCTAAAGGCAGAGGCCAAAAAGAAGGATGCTGGAAGTATTCTAAAGCCACCATGAACACTGAAAGTGCACCCTCAGCTGGAATTGCTGTGGTTACTTCTGCACGGCACATTTGAAAATGCAGAAGGCAGAGAAAGGTTTTGTCATTCACCAGTCAAAAGCACTTACTGGTCAAGCACTGTCAAAACTGGGACAATTTAACTTGAAGATGGGTTAAATAGAAAGAAATTATCAAATGGGAATGAAGATGTGAAGCAGGTACTTTTATGTGGGTTTTGTTTGTTTGTGGGCTTTTTGTGTTTGTTTGCTTTTTCAAGAGAAAGAAAGAAAGGTTGTTCAACGTAACTGAAGAGCAGGAAACATGACCAGATATAAGGAAAATATTGTCATTTTCCTTTTCTGTTTTTACTTTTTCTGTTCCTTCCAAACACAGGCAATAATTAACTACCCGGAATGATTAACCCATGTTACAGATAAATCAAGAGCTCAGCAGAAATCACAGAGGTCCATGCATTTATAAGGATACTGGGAACATCCAGAGATACGTCAGGTAGAACAAAAAAAACCCCAAAAAATAAAATGAAAAAAAGCATAACATCACTATACCCTCACGCTTCCAGGCATTAGCCAACTTCTAATTAGTGGAGATTAGGAAGTAATCCCCCCAGTGGGCCTGCAGAGAGGGTGTGCCAACCCACTGGCTCCTGGCAGAGGCTGATAATGTGCTGGGCAGAGGGAGAGCTGAGCCTGCAGACCACCCACAGCCCCTCTGCTGGGGAGGCTGAGTGGTTGGTGTCCAGTGCCATTGCACACCCGCCCTGTTGCACACCAGCTGAGGACTCTGCACCAGGGGCTTGGTTAACCCAGCTCAACCTGGGCCTTGGCAACGGGGAAGTTTTACTTCTGCTGCTTTGCACGTGGGGGGCCTTGCCTGAGGAAGGGGAGGAGATGGATGCTTTATTCACTCTGCATTGGTAGAAGGAATACATATGACGGTATTCATTTTATGGCAAGGAAGTGGAGTGTGGACATACCCTAATATTAAGAGAAAATTGGGTTGTGTAGGCAGAATACGGAATACGGAATACAGAATACAGAATACAGAATACAGACTGCAGAATGCAGAATACAGAATACAGAATACAGANGAGAAAATTGGGTTGTGTAGGCAGAATACAGAATACAGAATACAGAATACAGAATACAGAATACAGAATACAGAATGACTTGGTTAGAAGAGAGCTCCAAGATCACCAAGTCCAACTCATGCCCTAACACCTCAACTAGACTATGGCACTGAATGCCACATCCAGTCTTTTTTTGACACATCCAGGGATGGTGACTCCACCACCTCCCCGGGCAAACCGTTCCAGTACTTTAATATTCTTTTCATGAAAAACTTTTTCCTAATACCCAAACTATATTTCCCTTGGTGCAGCTTAAGACTGTGTCCTCTCGTTCTGCCAGTTGCTGCCTGGTGAAAGAGACCAAACCCCACCTGACTACAACCACCTTTCAGGGGGTTGTAGAGAGTGATAAGGTCACCTCTGAGTCTCCTTTTCTCCAGGCTAAACAACCCCAGCTCCCTCAGTTGTTCCTCATATGGCTTGTGTTCCAAGCCCTTCAGTTGAAGTCTGGAGCAATACATACAGCAGCCTATTCCTAGGGCAACCTGTAGCACAGACAGGACTCCTCTTTGCTAAATGTTTGGCACCAATTTCTCACTGAGGAGGTTTTGGCACCTCCCATTGGAGCATCCAGATCCGGCCATGAGAGCAGAGACCAGCAGGCTGGCCTGGCCCAGGACTGCTTAGACATGCTGCTGCAGAAATGCACCACAGATTGTAAACAGGGTGTCATTGCCACCCCACAAACAACACTCCTGGCTTCAGAATTCCTGGTCAAATCAAACCCCAGAGGTAACAAAGTGGAGTTCAGACACTGGCTTTCTCCTGCTGATGCTTGTGAAGCAGAAGCTCATGTTCTCATAGCTAGGTTGGCTCATGAGAGTGTGAGAAAATAAATGCACAAGTTTTTGTCCCTAAGTAAGCAATATGATCAGCCTAATACCAAAATTACACTTGAAATTAGCTTCATGCAGAGATGCAAATGTACAAGTACTGCTATGCTGCCAGGAGGAGAGCTGTGGCTCTGCACATGCACAGATATTAAACGGACTGAGCTCAACCTGCTAGTCCTGTTCTGATTTCTCCAGTGACTGTTTCCGACGGGGAAACAAATATTAACAAATATTTGCTGTATTTCTTAAATAGAAACTTGACTCTTTCAGTACAATGCTCTACAGCACAATGAACAAGGAAAGGACAAGAGCAGTGCCACATATGAGTGTACATGGTGTTTGCATACATGTGTCAAAGTGGGAAAAATAATGGGCAGAGCCTGTGCACAGGTACCACCAATTTCTGCGAGTTGGTTTTAATCACTGCTCTTTTAAAATGTCCTGTAGAAACAAAAACCAGCAACCACTAAAGTTTTAGTGAAGTTACTTCCACTAAACCAAAACTTATCAAACATGAGATGCTTTGTAAAATGATAACTGTGTTACAAAAGAAAAACAAGGAGGAAAAAAAGTCAAAAATACAGAAACATCCAACTTAACCATCTTTCTTTAGGATGAAAAATTTCGACTTTTCACATCAAAATATCTTTTTGCTTAGGGTACCTTCTTGTATTTTAATAATACAACTCCACAAAGAGACAAACTATCAGTGTCCTAAGATGGAATTTCTCTCAAAATTTCCTTTCAAAACCATCAAAGCATTTGATTTCTACTTCCGTTTAGAATGAAGCTGAATTCCTCAATCCGGATGAAACAGAGTAGCCCAGCTCAAGCAGTGAAATAAAAGGCAGAAGCCAGGACACAAGTGACCTCCAAAACCAAAGAGATGAAAACTTATAAGAAAAAGAGCCCCAAAAAACAAAAAAACCTTAAAAGTCCACTGTGCACAGTTAAAAATGTTGTGCTTTCTCCCTGGTGCACAGGACATGAAACAGTTTCAAGAATAAAGTAGGGAGGCATATGACCAGAAGCCCTTTAATTGTGACTTCTCTAAAGGAGAGCCTGGGCAAATGTCCTACCAGACAGCAAGGAAATCATTTCATCTCTGCACACATCAGTTTTCCAAGCTATAAATCAAACTGACTGCCCGCACAAAGTAAGTTTGGAGACTCTCAATTAGGTAATGCTCATAACTGTGCAAACACAAGGTTGTAATAACCAGAGAACTGTCTTTGTTACACTGCTGTCTGTTAAACAACCAGGAGCTAAATTTTTCTCTGAACACTTACAAAAGGGAAGGCAGCATTAATGCTCCACAAGGAGGAAACGACAAAGAACAGATTTTCAGTGCATGCACTTCTCCTTGAAATAAACTGTGTTAAAAGCACTTTACTTAAAAAGCACGATGATAGTAGCATCCTGCTAAATATAGATGACTCACCACAATTTAGTAGTGAACATCCCTAAAGAGGACCATTACATTATTGCTTAACCTGCTGCATAAATTTAAGCATCCTCCTGTGGTTACAGTTTGTTCCAAGACACTCAAGACTACTACCAGCATCCACTGACCTTCAATGGGTCACGAGGTCTCTCTGAGTCTTGATTTCTCCGTCTGTACTATTGGTACAAGAATAAAAAACACTACTCCCCCATCAAGGCAGGAAAAATAATTCCTAAGTTTCCTAAGTTAAAGAGTTGTTTATACCATACTTTGTATATCCATATTACTACTGAGCAACTAAATATAGCTGCTCCTGAGGCACTCTGAGATCCCTTGAGAACAGAATCTTATAAAAAGAAAATTGCAGTTTAGGCAATACTGAAGGAACAGAGAGAAAGAATTGGTTTCCAAAATAAGGGAACGATGCCCACTTCAGAAAGAAGTAGTTAATGCATCTGTGCCTACCGCTGGGGACCAAGGTCAGGTCGCGAGCAAAATGATTTATCTACACGTCACAAAACCACACAGCTTGACACAAATGGCAATCTGTTCCAAAAAAACTGCAAAAGCATGGAAGGGCAAGGGACTGACACAGTACTCCCTTTCCAGGGCTGAGGACCTGGTGCAGGGCTGGGGAGCAGGGGTGTGCAGGACAAGGGTGCTGCAAGGCCAAAAGAGTTTCAGCTGTGAGAACCTCAGACCAACAGGAGGGCGGCTCCAAAAAGTCATGTGAGGAGTTGTAGACCTGCTGTTGCATTAATCCACTACAGCCAGGCACCCTCACCACCTGGTCTTGCAAGATCCATCTGCAGTGGACTGTAACACACCGAAATCTCACCTGTTGCAATTCTGTGTCACAGGATCCAAACACCGTGGAGTTAAAAAACACGTCAGTTCTGCACTCTGACTGTACCCAATGTGTGATTTCTACCACATTTGACAATTTGCAGGATGCTATTTCTGGAGACATAGGAGGATTGATTAGCAATCCCAGGTTTGGTTTCAAAGCTCTAAAGAGAATTCCCTCCTATATTTCCCTAAATTTCTCCTGGGAAAATATTATTTCCACAAAAAATTACTATGCTTATGTTTTAGAGGGAAAACATAGATGCTCTCCTTGGCCCAAGACCCTTAAACATGGACATAACTAGCACCAGTTACAAAGAATTGTTGTTATTCTACAAATTGAAAAACAACGGAAGAAAATGACACTATAACAACTGACTTAAATATCACTATGAAGTCTAATTTTATTTTATTGTAGGTATAAAGTGTGAGAATTATGAAATGATCTCCAAGGTCCTTTTTCCCCCCCAACAACTTTCATTTTTTTGGCATTAAGTATTTATCCTGATTATACACTCTTACAGTTTCAGATCCTTTTACTTTTAAAACTTATTTTTAATTTAGGTATCACGTTGCATATGACCCCTCATTTTTCTTCTATCTTCTAAACCAGTCAAAAAAAAAAAAAATCACTCTTCCTAACCATACTTGACAGCCCAGAACAGAAACACAGTTACTAATCTTCTGCAAATGTTGTTTAGAAAAAACTCTCCCAAATTAATTTCAGCTTTCCTGGGTGTATGTCTGTTCCTTATCCTTTACAGTGTTTTCTTTTCAAACTCAAGAACCACTGAAAACATGGCCATGCTGTGTACCACAGAAATAACTGTGTACCACAGCTATTTTCATCTACCACCATCTTCTAAAGACTCTTCCTAAGACAAAATGAAAAATGCCAAGCTTGAGACACAGGTGTTTCATTCAGGCAATTATGAAGACTTAAAATAAAGTGCAAGAAAAACCATTATATTATTGCAGATAAATATTTCACGGAAAAGCGTGTTTCCACACCTAGTTGTCTCCAGTGTCATTGTCCCCATGTACCCTCAACCAAAATAAGAAATATTGAGTCAATCTTTCTGCTTAAAAGGATAATTAAATACCTCTTTAATTTTAACCTTTTATCTGATTATTATTGTATGCTTTTGCAGTAATGTCACATCAACAGAAGCACTTCACCACTTATATGCCTCTAACTGGAGCAAGCCCAGTAACTCTATAGATATTTACACCTTTGCAATGTCTGCAGACAAAAAAATTGAGAACCCGAAAATAATTGAACTTGTTTTCCAAACTGGGAAAAGGACAAAAAGCAAATCAACAGTGTGAAGTATGAAAGCTGAGATTATTTCTTTCAACTTATTGCTAGTAAACTTTATTTTTTTTTTCTATCATTCATCTCTTTGAAATCAGCAGGTGCAATTTCCAGTTAATGCACGAGACTCAGACTCCCAAACATTTTCTGAGGACAGGAAAATGCAGGGTGCATTTGAGGCTGGGGCATTTGTGAAAAGTTCATTTGTCCATCACAAGACTTGTTTCTAAACAGGTTCTGGGTAGAGGGGAAAGCCTGCTGTGCCTCGTAGGGCAGACACAGCTAGGCACAGCTACCCAAGCAGCAGACTCCACCCAGATCCCGACCGTGAGGAGGTTTCATCTAGACCTTGCTGAGACATCTCTGGTCTCCTCATGGGAGATCCGTAATTTCTTACTGTCTTCCCGCTGTCTGAGGGACCTCTTGCAGCAGGTTTCCCAGTTTCCCAGCAGTGAAGGTGGCCCAGCTGTCTCAAAGCTGTGGGCTGCTCACTGCTGAGCAGAGCTCTGCAAAACTGCTTAGCGAGTATCTGCAGTAAAGGGCAGACCTTTAGACAATTGCCATGTGGACCTCTGTAAACCACAACCGAGCAGGCTGCTCTGAAGTTTAGCATCACTTGAAAGGAGGCATTGCCACCTGATCAACAGATGAGTCTGAACATCTTGCACTCGGTAGTTTCTTCTGCTGCCCTTAATGCAGCAACTCCTGGTGCTCCCCGGCAATGCACTAAGTGATGTGAGTAGCATCTGTCATACGCAATTTGTTTCCTCTCCGCAGAGAGACCAGGGAACACACCTTATTTCGGAAGGGCTATAGGGGGCGGGAGGTGGTGGAGTCTCCACGTCCCCGGGGGCAGGCACGTATCTTAGAGCTGGAGCGGTGCGCCGTGTGCCTGGAAGGAGGAGGCAGAGGAGAGGATGGGGGGGACACAGGGGGCTCCGTGCAGCCTGTCACCATCTCTGCGGAAAGTTCCCTGCTGCCTCAGGGCCTGAGGGATGGACCAGAGTTTTCCACACAGGTGAGCTTACCAAGGGGCTAGGCCCAGACAACTGAGCCTAACGTGAAGCCCAGTTTAAAGCAAGTTTTACCGTAAAGCCCCGTAAAAAAAATTAAAATGCATATATAAGAATAGTAGGAAGGATGGTGCAGCGGAGGCAGCAGAAGGAGCCGAGCGGAGCAGCGCTCCTTCCCCACGCCTGCCTGCAAAAGCACTCGCTCGCCGCCGCATTCCCGAGCATCACCGGCGGGACCGCAATCAAAACTTCCCCACGCGCGGGGCACCGCCGCGGCACCGGCGGCGGCGACCCCGCGGCCCCGGGGCGATGCCCCGTGCGCGGGAGCCGCGCCCCGCTCCGCCCGTGCAGCACTCACCTCTCAGGGCCAGGAGCGCGGCCAGGGCTGCCGGCACCCACCTCCCGCCGTCGCCGGGGCGCCGCCGCGTCATGCCGGGCCGGGCGAGGGGCGCGGAGCGGGCCGCCGAGCCCTGCCTTTCCCCGCCGCCGCAGGTGCCGCCGCCGGTGGTGCCGCCGCCGTCCCGGGACCGCCCGCTCGCGGCGAGGCTCCGCCGTGCCCCAAGCCCCGGTCGCCCGGGGAGGGCGGCAGGCGCGGCGGCCGGACCGAGAGCGCAGCCTGGCGGCCCCGAGCCGCCCCCGCAACCCGCCGGGCTGCGGCTGTCACCCCCCGCGCGGCACCGTCCCGGCGCGCAGCGGCACGTCCCACCACCCTCCTCCTCTCTCCGCACAAATTGGGGGTTCCCCCCTCCTCCCCGCCGAGCCGGCCCCGCTGCATCCGTAGGGATGCTACACGGGCCAGGGTGAGGAGATGCGGTCCAGCGCAGGGCTGGAGACTGCACCCCCACCGCTCCTCCGGATCATCGCGGCAGCGTGGGGGCTTCTTCTTTCCAGAGCCTGCCTACAGCTGCATTGAAGACGACAGCGGCAGCGCAACAGCAAAATATTTGGGATGGTCTGCATGGGACCGGTCACCGCTGCAGCGCACGGTATGAGCACTGCAAAGGTATGAACCACCCTAACTCCGCCATTCAGGAGCCTGGGAAACACGAGCATTCCGCACTCCTATAAAACCGACCAAGGTATCTATCTCTAAAGGATGTGAGGCAGTTCTTGGAGTTAGGGAACTGCAATACCGTGTAACACAGGAATCGCCAACAAGTTGTGTCACAAGCTCAAGTCAGTGCAGTTCTTAAGGCTGCACAGAAAAATTAAGGCTGCACATTGAAAATCAGCACATATTGAGTGTGTATGTAGAGGGTAGGAAAGGAGGAAAGGGGCCCTTTTTGAATTTGGGGTCATCATCTGGGGAAAGGATCAAAGCATAAAGCTTGCACAGGCTGACTCCTCACGCACAGCCAGTCCAAGTCTGACCACGGTAGTTTTGCTTTGTGAAAATAAGCAATTTGACAAGGAAAATACTCTAACAATTCTATCAAATGTCCAATTGCTTCATTCCCCCACCCAAAGTTTCCTCCCCACCAAAGCACAGCTTGGCAGCCTTTGCATCCTGCAGGCAGTGAATCCATCTCGTGATGCTTCTCCCTACTCTCTTCCCAGCTGCAGTCCCTGGGAGCATTCCCCTGCCCAGACTACCCTATTGCTCAGCACTGTTCAGCTTTCTGCCTCCTCAGTTGCCTCAAAAGGTGCTCTGACCCTTTACATGGCTGCACTACCCCCATGTAGGGGTGTGGGGGAGAGCTGCACTTGGGAGTGAAGATGGCAAGGAAAAGCCTCAGGAGTAAAAAAACAAAAAATTGCCTTAAGTACCATGAATAAAAGCAAGCTGATACCCATGAAAACAGTATGTGGCAAGCTAACTACCATCTCACCAAGTCTAGGTTAAGCTCTGCTTTGCCCAGCATCAAGCTTTGGCAAACTTCTATGAGGACTAGGTAAAAATGTCACCCTAGCAGTCCAGGTTTACCAGTTACCTTGGTTCTGAAATAATACTACTAATTCTGTTTACCAGGAGCAACGGTTGCCCTACCCTTATCAGGCAGCAAAATTGCTGACTGCCACATGGGCTGGGATTCCATTCAGCAAGTGGTGGCTCCGAGAGGCAAGGCAGCATCACATGTTGACTCAGGGGTTGTACCCTCCGGTCTCTTTCCAGGTAGGTCTGGTGCCTGCTGCATGTTCTCCAACATGAAACATGATGATACTGATGTTCTGACAGTTCCAGCACCCTTGCAAAGCACCCTCCACTCCAGCCCTGCCATGGGCAGGCAGGCTAAAAGAGGTTTTTGCTCTTAAGGAAAGGAGCCAGCCCTTGGCAAAAGCTCAAGCAGCTGAAGCATAACACTTCAGAAAAGCATCGAAGGGAGAGTCGTAGCCCAGCTGTTCCCCTCATTCTGTGGCAATATGGGAACTGAAGTTTTCTCAGACTCTCTCAGACCGCTTCTCTTTCCTTCAGATGACTTGCTGCATTTTTTCAACAAGCAAAAGGACAAAGGAACATGATAATTTTATGATCAAAAGCAGTTCCAGGAAACCCCCATCCTTGTGCATACACACAGTGACCACCTTGAGGAATGCAGTGTGTGTGTCCACACGTTCACCTACAATGAAGGCCCGTGAATGTTTCTTGCCAAACATGACCTCCTTCACCAAAGTCAAAGGCAGAGAGCACAGAGCACATTGGCACAGTGGCCTGCCACTGACCTTACTCCTCCAGATCACTTCAAAGAGTGAAAAGATGCAAAGACGAATCAAGTGGAAACAAGAAAAAATGCATATTCTCCCTAGGACTGCCGCAGTGCCTTCCTGGTCTGCCAAGACTTGGAAGCCGTCTTGACCTAATGGAAATAAGTGTGTTTTTCAGTATAAGGACACACTGCATTTAGCAAATGCCATCCCGGCTCACTTTGGACTGTTCCTTGCATCCTGCTGTGCATCAGCTGGCAGGTAAACAGCAAAGATCGGTTCACCCTGTACAGTAAATGGATTAATGTGCTTCCTAAAAAGTGCAGTGAGCATAATGTGAATTATGCTGGTGGTCAGAGAAAGTACTTCTGCCCAAAATGGACCCAAATGACTCTCTCCTGATGCAAGCTGCTAGGTGCAGGGAGCATTTTAATCAGCTTTCAGATCTGGTCACCACAGCAGATACTGTACCATACCTACAAACCACAGTGACACAGCAAGTGACTTTAGCTGCTCCTTGCAGCAACTGCAAGAACAGTCTGTGGCCACACTCCAGAAGGATGGAGCAGCCACAGGGAATAATAATCTTCAGACGTACCAGTCAGTCCTCTCACTCTGGCTCCCTCTTCACCTTATCGCCACTTCCAAAAATAGCTTGCAGATTGTACAGAAAGGACGTGGACAGGGAGATACTGTTCCTGGAACTCTGATTTTCCACTTTAGCTGTCCTTGAGCCCTCCCCAAAATATTAGGCTTATGCGAACCATTTATCCAGTCAGTGCAGCCACTTGGATACTAGAGCTATGAGCACAGATATTTGCTGCCCTAGCAGTCTATTTTCCCACCAGTGAGTGTCTATACCTGTTCCTCAGCATCAATGGAATAGCACATCATGGATAGAGAAATATGCTTTGCCATATCCCAGGCATCAGATGCTGGCAGATAACAACTGCAGGACCCAGTTATGGTACATTGCTCATAAGAACACACACAGGATCCTTAAACTGAATGGCCAAGATACTCCAAGATTGTGGATGCTATGCTGGGCAAGGACAGGAAAAAAATAAAAAAAAGAAAGAAAGAAAGAAAGAAACCACTCCCACCTTTTTTCTTTTGAAAGAATTATGGTAAGTAGTAATGTAATTCTCATGTCTCAGTGAAAAACATCTTTGCAAGTCAAATTTGAAAAGAAAGCTTTTCTCCAAAATAATGCTACATTTTTTTTTCCTCTTTTGCCTTAATAGGGCTCTAAAAATCCAGTGGGGATGCAGTTGGATTCAAGGGCTGCAATAGATGCCAGGTCTTACATCACCATTGCTGTCTCCCAGCTTGTTACTGGGTTATCTATTGTCAGATGGGAATTTATTGAAGGTGACATTGCTTACAAATTGATCAAAATCAGCTTCAGTGAGGTGTCCTTCCAAGATATAAAAAGATGGATAAAATTCACTCAGTTGATCATTAATAACTTCAGTCTGTGGAATTGGTTATCTCCCTTTGACAGAGGAAATAGAGTTTGCAGATTGAACTGTTTTAATCCTATCTGAAAATAAATATGACAACCCTTCAAAGATACACCCAATTAATTATGTCTGTACCTTTTCAATAAAACTAATTCAAACAAAACCCTAGATTTATTTTGCTGAGTACCTGTGCATACAAAACTGAGGTCACTAAACAGAAGAAGTAACAGTGATAATATTGTCAACTCATCTATCACAGATTTTTTTTTCTACTGGCCACAGGATTGGTTATGTGGCAATACCGTCCCGAGGCTTGTGGTTTGAAAGCCTGGATAGTGGAACAAGCAGGAGCCACCAGTACTGAGAGAGGTGGGTGTTTATTGGCTTACTCTCATGTGCCCTGACTGTCCAGCATCAGGTGCAGTCCAGGGTAGGTGCTGTGAATCCAAGGCACTGCCAGCGTGGGCTTTCAAGTGAGCTCTGTCCATGTGCTGGTCAGGATAACCTGACCCCTGTCACAGCAACTGCCTATGTTTGCATGTCAGCCACGTAGAGAGACTTCAGGAATATCTGAGGGAAACCAGCCCTGAAACAAGCAAATTTCCACACTCCTTCGATGCCAGATGGCAGGAGAGGATGTGTCCATGGAAACACGGGTGGATTAGGCGTACTTTCAAACTTCTCAGCACTGAAGTAGGCCACTGCAATGTTCCTTTCTACAAGGCCACTTTGACCCACACATCAAGAGCCATCTCTCTGCTGTGCCCACTTCATGGGCAGGGAGCCATATAGCCAAACTCCAGGAGCTGGGCTGAGACTGCTTCCCCCAGACCTTTCTACCCTCACGGGCACACTGGTCTGGCTGGTTTCTCCATCCCGGGCCTTTAGTGCCTGTGACATGCTGATTTTGTTTAGTGCTCTGCAAGGTGCTCCTTTCCACAGTAGTGTGGGGAATAAATAAATTTCTATGCACCCCATGTATACAATTTCTGACTGTCCTGGAGTATCCCAATGCACTTTGAGAAAATCCACAATCTAATCAACTCTCTGCATATTTTTACATCTTCTGAGTTTTCCTTGGCTTCTCCCACAGTAAAAGCAAACCTCCTCATCTACAAAATCCTCTTCTCTCCCCTCTTCTTCTGCCCAAAGTCCCCAGTGTTCTGTTTTCTACAAAACCAAAGCTTTTTATTCAACATTTTGAAATCCTTCATCTCTCACTCACTCCTCCAAATCCTGCCCGTGCAGACGTTTGAAACAAATTGGTCCCCAAGGCTCTGACTAAATCTTTTCTTTGGACACGCTGTTCTTGCTGTGGTTAACAACTGTCCATTGTACCCTGTCAGACACACGCTGCCACCCCTCTCAGGAAACAGGGGATGCTGCATCCACATAAAAGCATTTCATAATGCTGCCATTTACATAACAACTTTCTAAATTGTACATCGACAGATTTCCCCAAATCGTTACAGTAGGTGAATTAAATCTTCCACTAAACACCAGCAAATGGTGGTAATGACAACTCTTCTAAGTAGCACACCCCATAAAGCCCAGAAAATGGAAATCAATCACTCTTCCTTTTTTTTTCCCCAGAACTGCTGAAAGAATTTATTACACACAGCTGTGACAGAAAATAAATAGATGACAAAATTGAGAAGAAATACACTAAAGTTAGGACTCATGTGGATGTATTCCTGCAGTTGGGACACAAAATGGGTCTTTGAGAATCTTTTTTAGTAGCAGTGTTGCTGTGGCTGTGATGGTCTAAAGATATGTGAGGTGCAATAACTTCTATGGGGAAGCAATAACTTTTACTAGACCAGCTGATGTTGCTGAAAATACCAACACGCTTTTGGGCACATTGACCTGAAGAAGAGCTTCCATGCTTGAAAACTAATCTGTTTTTTTTTTTTTTTCCTTATTACATCTGCTGGTCTAATAAAAGATATTGCAGTTTTCTGCATTCCTTAACTCTTTGATGTTCATTGGCAACTAGTAACCACACATAATGGTTTTTTCAGCCACTTGCTTGCTTTTCCAATGAAGACTGAAAATGGATAAGGAATCCAGGAAAATAGGAGACTCAAATCCTGTGTCAGTGGACACATGGTCACTTCTCTGAATTTTGATATCACTAATGGTATCAATAACTTGCAAAAATAATTTTTAATCCAGTAAGTTACCTACAAAGACCAGAGATATCCCACATAATGGTGAAAATCTTAGGGATACACAGGACAGTCTGGAGAGAACAGGACAGGAAGATCCACATGGAGCAAACACCAGTTTTCCAAGCTCATACAGCAACGTAGGTATCTCTCTAACAACTTCACAGCTATTTCCAGTTCCAGATGGTTGCTTGGCTCAGGGACCACAATAGTGTCTGTGTTACTCTAAAGCTGAGCAAAGCATCTCTGTTGGACTGATGGAAGAGAGAGTTCAGACCTTTAGCATCCACAGTGCAATGTACCCATGGATGAGACAGGTGCCCCATGCAGTGATGAGGGGGATACATGTTACTGGTCTAAAGGTCAGTTTGGGCAAGGTTTCTCCCCTATAAAGCACAACGGTACTTATTACCACTGCACTGAAGCAGCTGTTAAATACACCTCAACCCCCCTCCCAGTGTTTTCATGGGGCAGACGTCCAGCATCTTCTGAGCCTGACTTAATCCTTCAACACAAGGAGCCAATGGTATCCCAAGGGTGAGTCCTACAAAATCTCGGCAGCCATGTGGCAGCAAGTGTAGTCTTCTGTTTAGAAGCAACATAAGAATTAAGTAATATCAGCACAAAACTAAGTGTGCACTTTGACATGACCTGCTGGCTAACATTTCCAATTTCCCATGCTCCACTTCAGAATCAAACCTCTCCTTGTTGCAGCATTTGCTGGGCTGCTGGGAAGCTGCCCAGAGCCCCTGCCAGCTGATCTTCCTTTCATCCCTCCTGCAAGAAGTCTAAACTATTCTCTAAATCACTGCGGACAGGAATGCAAGTTCCCAAGCTACTGTTGACAGCATTTCTTGCTGTTGCCTAGTGCTAGCCATGGGCCACACAGTATTTATGAGAGTATAGGGCACCTGAAGAGTTAATAGTGTCCTGGATGTGCACAAATTTAGCTCTGCTGAACATCCTGCATTGGCACAATATGACATGGATGCCTATGCAAGGCAGGATGTACATAATTCACATTGGCCTGAGCTAGAAAGGATTTATTTCACACCAAAAAGATAGAGAACAGAACTGTCTTCTCCTAGAGACCCTACCATGCTCTCTACAGAATGAAACAGTCATCAGGTGAATCCATCAGAGCCAGGATTCAAGCCAGAGGTAGAAGTCATCAGAGCTGACTTAAGGACAGCAGGAAGGATTAAACTCTGCCCTCACCAGACCTGAGAGCCAGCATGTCCTTTGGGACTGAATCAACAGCCACTGTTGGAGAGTTAAAAAATAGCTCCATGTATAACATAAGGCAGATCTGCACCTCCCACCACCGTCAGACAATGATAAAAGGGGAATTTTCAAGATGTGTTCACCAATGCTTTTTCTAATGCTCATTTAGGGATTTTAACACCAGGGTCAACGCTAATTAACAAACATTGTTCAGAGTAAAGAGTCTTTCTCCATTTTGCACTACAGTTTTTAAATAAGTTGCCAAGTGACACTCTCAAGCACCTTTATGATGCTCACATAAGCAGCCCAGACACTGTGGTCCCAAGTAAACACAAATGCCAGAAGGTTTTTTTGCTGAATCTACTCCCAAACAACTGCTGCTTCCCTTTATGTACATAGCAAGGCATTTTCCCTTCCTTTCACTGCACAAAATGGTCATTATAACTGGCAACTACAGCACCAACACTAAAATGCCACAGGGTCATAGAAGGTAGTGTCCTCTCAGTCCAAAACTTGTTTTCTCCAGGACAACACAGAAATGCAGCTATAGTCCAACCACTTGCCTTTAATTGTGAATGCAGGACTTCAGTCTCCAGAGCAGAGTTGTCCGCCCTGCACCTTCCCTCATGCCTGCCATCATTTAGTGATGCTTTAAAAAATGCATGCTTAAAAAGCAAAGTTGAGTTGTCTAAGTGCAAAGGAAAGCCTTTTAATTAGAACTCAAATCAAAAGAGGAGGGGGGAAAATGAAGGAAAAGCATAAAGTGATTCAACATTTCCAAGTTAATTTCCCAGACCTTTCCCCCGCTCCCTCCACCTCTTTTATTTACTTTTTTTTTTCTCTGAGTCTACCAAGACAACAGTCTCTTTTGGGCCAGTTGGACTGAAGAGTGTTGTCTGTAAAGCACTGCATTGGGACTGCCAGTTCGTTTCACCCTGGTGGCACTGATTTATACCAGTGTCTGGTCAAGGATTAAGCCCTTCATCAAATTTTAACAGCCCTTGTCCCTTTAACAGTCCGATTTCAAGCAGGAACCCTTCCTAGACCCTGGATGTCTCTATGGTAACACAACAAGATCGTTTTGTTCTAGCTCACAGCATTGTGTGCATATTGAAAAGCACAGTTAAGATATTTTGAAGTAGAGAGTCCAGATCAGCCAATTCTGAAGTCCTACAAGAAAAAATGATTATGCAAATTAAACTCCTAAAGGTGAATGGCAATGAATGCTTTCAACAAAGATGGTTACGGTATGAGAAATGAGAGCAGCAGTCTCAGCAAGGTGCCTTGCTCAGCAGTACAAAACACACTACATCAGTTGCCTTTCTTTTTGCTTATTTTAGCAAAATGGTCTGGGACAGAACAGGTCACACCAACAAAACTATTTCTGGGTTTTGTAGCTGTTGCTGCAGTACAGCCAAGACTAAGCCTAGCTGCTGCATGCAGAAATCAAGTCTCCAGGAATCATAACAGCATCCTTCTCACATTAAGAGAAAGGAAATAAAGATGCATCACTGAGTTCAGGACTGGACTAGGAGAGGCAGTAACTTAAAAGTCTGCTTGATTCCTGCCTTAGAGGAAAGGCTCCCCTAGTGCAAATTGACTCATGGTTGGCAGCAGTCTATGGTATCTCTCACTTGCTGGCTTCTCCAGAAAACATCACAAGGCGAGTTTGGTCTTACAGAATGCCGCAAGTTGGAAGAGCAGGAGAATGTCCCATGCCAGAGGCCTAAGGAAGTTAATACTTCTTACATTCACTCTTTTTTGTTGTTGTTGTTGTTTTTTTCATGGCTATCACTTACTTGATCAAAAGGCCAAGTCCCAGGTCCTGCACATTGTCCTCAACAACCCCAGGCAGTGCTACAGGCTGGGGGAAGAGTGGCTGGAAAGCTGCCCAGTGGAAAAGGACCTGGGAGTGCTGGTCAACAGTGGCGGCATACGAGCCAGCATGTTTCCAGGTGGCCAAGAAGGCCAATGGCATCCTGGCCTGGATCAGCAATGGTGTGGCCAGCAGGGGCAGGGCAGGGATTGTCCCCCTGTGGTCGGCACTGGTGAGGCCACACCTTGATAACTGTGAACAGTTCTGGGGCCCTCACTGCAAGAAGGACATTGAGGTGCTGGAGAGTGCTCCGAGACAGGCAACAGAGCTGGGGAAGAGAGTGCTATGAGAAGCTGAGAAAGCTGGGAGTATTTAGCCTGGAGAAAAGGAGGCTCAGGGATGACCTTATCACTCTCTACAACTCCCTGAAAGGAGGCTGTATCCAGGTGGCAGTCAACCTCTTCTCTCAGGCAACCAGTGACAGGAGAGGACACAGCCTTGAGTTGTGCAGGGGAGGTTCAGGTTGGACATCAGGAAGACATCCCTTTCACAAGGAGAATCACTGGGGAAAGGGATGTCAAGCATCGGAATGGGCTGCCCAGGGAAGTGGGGGAGTCACCACTCCAGAGGTGCTTTAGAAACAATTGGATGTGGCACTTTGCCCCATGATTTAGTTGACAAGGTTGTTCAGTCAAAGCTTGGACTCAGTGATCTTGGAGGTCCAACCTAAATGTTTCTGCGATTCTGCTGGGTGCCACAGTTGCTCTCAAACCCTTGCTTACAGACAATAAAGAAACAAGTATTATACACAAACCTAGGAATTTACTGTTAGTGCAATTGAAATCATAACAGACTAATTAAGAAATATTATTTACCTAAACCTAATTATTAGAGGCAAAAAAATAAAGACTATTATCTGGAAAAAATCTGAGTAATAGTACAGTTGAAATCAGTTTCCACGCTTCCTGGCAAACATTCCATCTTTCTCTTTGCAGGGAAGAACATAATGCTGATATATTCTTTCTCCTCCATCTAAGATCCATATGCAGCGGGGTTTATACATTTTTTAGCAACATTTTATATTTCACTCCTCTTTCTTTGGCTTGCAAGTCCGCACTTTATCCAGATTTACTATGCATGGAGAATTTTTGCGTATATTGAATTTTTTCTCTTTTTTTTCTTTTTTAATACTTGTTTCATTTAGCTTTCATGTTCCCATTTCTTTACATGATCCCTAGTGAGCTGTTTGTAGAGCTGATGTCTACATTTGTGCCCTGCACCTCTTTTGTCATCACCTCAGCGCTGCATCCTCTGTCCCTTCTCTCAAGGCCTCTGTTATCACACCATGCCTGCATTTCCCTCTACTGTATCAATATGAGGAGCAGGAAGTACATGACCTCATCTGAGCTTGTCATTTTGAAAACAGGGGCTCCCAAAAAGATACAAAGTAGTAGCAGCTGGTCAGCCAGAGAAAGCATGTTCTGCTGGGGAAACAAAGCTCTTCAAACCCAGCCAGAGGACTACAGAGGATCAGACTTTTAGGAAACCAATTGGAGTTTTCAGTGTGGTAGCACAGATTCAACTCAATTTAGCTAAATTAAGCCCTTAATAAAAAATTCACTTTTTTCTTCGTCTGCCTGTTCTTCAAAGGCACGTGGACCAACCTATGGGGGGCTTCATTACCAGTGGCCCTTGGGTGCAACTAGAATATGAATATGAAATAATTCTGAAAAGGCCTAGTTACTGCCCCCAGTGCTGTTCACTTCACCTAGACAAATCTGAAAGTAAGCACAGACCTGAACCAAGTTTTTCAACCAAAATTCTACCAAAACTATTTTTCCCCATGTTGCATTTTTTGTTAAGAGATTCCAGTTTAGCTTCTATATTTGAGCTTCTCAAATATAGAAAGAGTTTGAGAAGGTTTTTTTTCCTTAAAGCTGCTTTGAATGAAAAGTGTTGTCTATGAGGCAGCTAAGTTTAGCAAAAGTAATCAAAAAGACCCCAAATACCCCTCACTTCAAAAAAATAATTAGCAAATTACCAATTTCAGTGGGGTCAACATTTAATTCAGACTAGGTTGCTTGGAGCTCTGACCAGTCAATGCTTCCAAATCTACATGGATACAAACTCCAAAACTTCTCTGAGATTCTCCACTAATTATCCTCAGTAAAAACCACCATTTTCTTTATGACTTTCACATACATATTGGAAGACAGGTGTCTGTTCCCCTATCCCCTCTCTCCTCCAGGCTGCAGAATCCCAGCTTCCTGAGCTTCTCCTTCTTTTCTTGTGGTAATGGATCAAGGCCTCTACATCCCTGCACCAGTACTTCAATCCAATTTAATCAGCAGATGATGAGAGCAAGCTCATTCTGCTAACAGGGCATGCTAACAAGAACAAGTGGTCTCACAGTAGTATCTGCACAAACATAATTTAACAACTTAGAATGCCTGTAGGAAAGGTCCAAAAGACTTCTCTGGGCATACCAGCATTTAAAAGATGATGTAGGTACTACTGAATTTGGGACTGGGCTTACACTTGTGTGTAAGATTGTATTTACTGGTGCATGAAGTTACATTTGAGCACCTCACATGGCCTCCTGATCCTCTCTCTAGTGGTTGAAAGCAGCTTTTTTCCTGAAGTTATCCTCCCCCATCCAATCAACTTCCAGTTTAAGACGGCACAGATTTCTTCTGAGTATAGAAATATCAGCTCCAGTTACCACGGATACTATTTTCTATAATGATTTCCAGGAGGTGTCATCTCCAAGGATGAATATCTCCCCCAAAAGAGAAAAAAATCAGCTAGCTTTCTCTAGGAAATCAAACAGCTACAAACCAGATTTTTCTAAGGCATCTCATAAAATGGATCTTGATGTTATGAAAGAGACAAGAGCACAGTCCTTATCCATACCTGGATCCCAGAGCGACTCAGATAAGTTACACTGTTGATTCTTTCCTCCTTAGCCCCATTTTCATTACTGACATGTTGCTAGTAAGGAAATCAGAGGGCTGTACAATAATGTATTCATGTTGTCATATTGAAAGTTTAAAAGCTTCCCCATTTGATTAAGTAAATGCAGCAAGTAACGTGCAATCAAGGGCCAAAATATTCCTTGGCCTGCAGCCCAATAAATGAATCCTTACAGAGCTGGCATCTCACTTCCACACAAATATAGCTCTCCGCTCAGTACCAATCCAGTCTGAAATACTGAGGAAGGCTACAGGAAAACAGACACCTGGCAGAGATGCTAAGTTAGTTTCCTGCATATTGATTCATGCAGCGATACCTCTGAAATCACTAACAAGGGAAGCACAAGCTCTGCAGTGAGCAGCAGCCCCAAGGTGTGACAGAGGTGCACAGCAAAGCTCCAACAACAGCCTTGCAAGCCCTACAGGTAGGACAGTAAGATCTTCAGTCTTGCCACAACAGCAACATGGGGTTTTGACTGACATCCTCTTCACAGTCATTGGCAGGGCATCCTCCCCCACAGTGTAAAGGGGCCAGAGTCCATTTTGAGCCTGCCTTCCCTGGGCTGTTTGATGTTGAGAGATGGGCCCACAGCAAGGGCAGCTACTCTCCTCACCAGAAGCTCCAGCCAACCAACCTTTCCTCATCACTGGGGTCATGTCTACAACGAGGCACATTAACCTGTTCCTGCCTGGGAAAGACCCCTTCCTTTACAGGTAAATTCCCTTGCTCTTCTATAGTTCTGTCTTACAGTTTCAGCTCACCAGAAGGCAGGAACCCACATATTCCTCATCAGCAAAATGCTGGTGACCCTGGCATCCAAACCCCACATCATCTACAGCACCACTAGACACCTGCCTTTGCAATACTTGTCCTGCCCTCTCTGCTTATTTCTCCTTGGAATCAAACTTGGCCTCCATGAAGGGATGGCTGCAAAGACAGAAACTGGGACATTTATGGAAACAGCCACATAGTCATTAGGCATGAAAGCTTCAATAGTTCAGTATTTCACTGGTGAGCAGGACTTCCTCCCAAAATAATCTCAGTGTTATTCAGGTGTGCCCTTTCTCTTTCACATTGTACCTTTATTTCTGTACTTCCGTTCATGAGCAGCATCAAGCACACTATGGCTGACATTCAGGTTTGGTATTCCTAGGCTCTACAGTTGTAGAAATAAAGAATGTGATATGCCTAATTGAAGGTGTGATCCAGGCTATAAATTATACAATCCTGTCAAAACTGAATTAATCATGTACCTTTCACCAGCTCAGCTATACTCTACCCATTAATTCATCTTCACCAAGACGTATTCTAGTGTTACAAAAAACTCATCGGTTTCAAAGGCATTCCTCCCCAAACTATCCCTACTCAGGATAGACAAGATTCAGATTCAGCCTTGGGCAAGTGATGCTTTTCTAGGCATAAAAACCCTGTAAAACAAAAACCCTCTCATCTTTAATGCCTGGTGGTTGTGAAGGGAAAGAAATAGGGGCCTCATGCTATTAGGGAAGGGCAATTCCCAGCTGCACAAAGGGGGCACATGTCCTGAAAAGACATGAGATTTTAATGCTATGACTTTCTCTGCATAGAAATGCATTTGAGTAATTTTTAAATGGTTGCACAGCTAATTCCCTTTCAGTTCTGCACAATTGGATTCATTGAAATGGAGGCAACTTTGTTCACAGTAGTAGTATTGTTATAGTTGTGAACTCTTTAGGCTTTAGCTGAGACAACGTTTCTAGGGAAAGGAATTAATTTTTCTTAGATCAGCTAAGAGACAAAAAATATATCACATAATCTCTTGCAAAGCCTTCAAGAATTAAAAAAAAAAAAAAAAGAATCTCTGGATCTGAACACTAGGGAGCCAAGGAGGAAGAATTCTTCCGAACGACATTTAAAATTCAATACGTTATTCCAGGGTTGTTTTTTGTTGGTTTTTTTTTTTTCCCAGCAGTTGGCATGCAGTGGGCTAAAAGGTTATCAGGGCTTCTTCAGGATGAGCCACATAAACAACTTGTACTTCAGGACACATTAGGAACAACTCCCTTGTCAACTCATTCCAAAACAAAGCTTACCTGGCATGCAACTCGCTCCCATCCATACATCACACCACAGCAAAGACTTTCCAGCTGACAGCTAGCACCTGCAGGTCACTCTTAGATGAGAGAACAAGCAGTTACATCCAAAGAAAAAACCTTTGCTGCTGGAATTTTGTTGCTTTAGTTGGTTTGGGTTTTTTTTTCCTTAGCTGTTTCTAAAAAAATAAAAGATAAAAATTAATGCAACAAGTGATGACATAAAGAGAAGTATTATGTACTGAAGAAGCTGGAAGAAAAGCTAAAGCAGCAGAATGTCACAGCTTCAGCTGGGAGGAAGCCAGGACTGCCAGCCCTAACTTCCTCAGCAGTTGGAAAGTACATAACATACATTTCATGTTTCTCCAAAAGAGAACAAGCTCAGCACTTCCTAACCTTTGGAAGAAGCAAAATGGGCTGCACCTTGGGGTTAGTAATGGCAAGAAGAGCAACACTTGTCCAGAAACAATGTGCCATTAGGAGGAAAAGGCAAGAGGGAGCTTCAGAAGATCATTTAAGTGTGCCCACAGGCAACCTGAGCCAAAAGTGTCTTGGTCTCTTCCAAACATAAGATATTAGCAGGCACCGCTAACTTTGCAGTTATTGGGCACAATAGGCATTTTAACACCACAAAGAGGGGAAGAAAATCTCTTATTCAATATCATCTTTGAGCTGAATTAAATTCCAAGAGGCCCACTGGAGACAGACAAAGTAGAGGCAAAACTCATCTCCCTCAGTGCTCTAAAGGTCACAAAACTTTTCAGGGTGACTGGGAAAGCACTGCCCCAACTTGGGGCTTAGACAGGTTTGCACAGATTTGTCACCAGTGAGTGTCAAATAGGCACAGTGAAACAAGGCAGAGCAAAGTCCTCATCAGCACATTGAGAGACAAGACACTTACCCACCCTTTATAGACGCAGATAGTGTAGTAAAGCTTATCTGGGATGGAAGAACATCAAAACCCATGAGAGTCAAGCCTTTTTTAAATTTACTTTTACTGCTTTTGAAGCAGACCTGCTGTCATCAGAGGATGAACCAACAGAGCGTCACAGTTGGCCCTGTTTATATAATAACAACCATCAGCAGGACTGCAAAGGAAAACTTGGAGGCCCTGCCACTTGCCTCTATTGACAGCATTTCCTCATTTAGCTCTCACAAGTTTCCTAGCAACATCCTTGCATTGCACATTAACACATTCATTAGATTTTGCACAAGCACCTGTAGAACAGTCAGAGCTGAAAAACTTTGCTTTCATGTTGACTCAGAGGGGAAATCAATTTGTTTCAAGAAGCAAACACTTTCAGGGCAGCAAAGGCTACCAACAGGCTTATGACATGCTTGTGAAGCCATTCAGCTCCTAGTGAAGGTAGAATCCACTCCATTCAATTTCATTATTGGCATTTTCCATGTAGGAAAGCAGTGAGTAATCCTCTCCCTGCAGCTTTCAAAGAAGGCAAATGTCAATACACAGCATAACGCTCTGAATAAAACAGAAAGAAGTCCAAGCATCCAGAGAGGCAGACACTGGACAAAGGGTCAAAATGGGCAGTAATTCACTGCTACACAACCTGTGTCAAACTCTCCATGTGTCTAATATCTGCCTCTTCAGGCAGATGGATGCTACCCTTCTCTCTCACTGCCGGTAACAGTGGCTTTCTTGCCCACAGAGTTAGTCAACTGATTCACCCTCTCCAGCACCATCTCAGTGAGTTCATAATGGAGGAAGGACTTGTCCCAGTCTGCCAGGTGGCTTCAAATTCACACTTCATGCACCCATAGTGTCTGCACATCAGGGAGATGGGGATTCACCAAGTGCCCAGAGCAAGATTTCGGTACCTATCGGGAATGAGTATATCATCTTTGTTAAATCTCACTTGCAGCAGTGACAGAGGGAAAAATAACACCCTGGGCTGGGGCAGGGCAGAAATTGTGCCAAGTTCCTCATACCATTAATGTATACAAACACCTCCCAGGGGTAGCAGCAGCATTTACCTACCACATTTGCTGTGTAAGTAACACTGAACTGCAGGACTGACTTGGCCTGAAATGACTTGGAGTCTCCTAGACAAACAAGGAGCTTTTGGGACATCCCTAAAGGTAATCTGGAGGGCTTGGAAGTCACAATACTCCCAGACCTCCTCACCCTGAACTCCCATTTCCCTTCTCTGCAGCAGTAAGTTGAACTGCAATTTTTCACTTGTCTGAAAAGTGATTTTGGAGCATGCTTTGAAGCCCAAGTGTACCCCACATCTTGCCCTGATGAAGCTTCATGCATTGGAGACACGCATGGTGCGAGAAAATTGCCTTGAGCCAAAATGCACACTTTGGGGAGAGTGCTTTGTTTTTGAGGTAAACACAGCCTCATCTCTCCTGCTGCCTAAAAAGCGGTCATGAGAAGCATCCCAATTTCCTGCTGCCTTTCAAACAGGGTCCCCAGCCCTGGTAAAAGCTAATGCCAGTGTGTAGAGCTCCCCCAGACTCAGAGGGAAGCTGCTGCCCCGTGGGGCCATACCCCACAGCAGGAAGTGGCAGGGAGCTGGAGCAAAGCCACTGCTGGGAAGCGTGCATCTCTCTGATTAATGCTCTCAGGCTGCCTGTTGACAAAAGCAGCAAGAGGATTTGTAATGCCTAAGCTTATCATCATCACGCTCTAAGAAAATCCTTCTCCAAGAAGCAGTGTAAATAAGTAAAGTTTTACAAGTTAGTGGACTCTCTTAATTGAGTAGCCCTTGTAAATTAATAACGTTGAAGTAAATGTGCAAAGACTTCGCTGACTTTCTAAAAGGTGTCTAATAAGGTCCAGGTTTACTAAAGTGCCCAAAGGAGCAGGTCCCCAAACCTTTTTGTAATTTGTTGAGACACTAATGATAGTTAACTTCTAGTGGTTTATTCAAGAACATGAGTCTGAGGACAGCAGAATCATCAGTAAGCCTTTCCTACAGACACAGCCAGGTGCCAGTCCTTCCATTCCTACAATCTGCAGCCCTACAGGAAAGGGCGTGGGGAGAGTCTCTCCTTCCTTCAAGTGGGTCCAGTAAAAACCATCCATCCTTGCAGCACCTTTCAGAGCCAAAGGGAAAAGCCTCAAGGGTACCTTTGTGTACCACTGTTCCTGCCTGAGGGCTTCTTATCTCACATCCTTCCATCCTGAGCAAAGGTGTTTAATAGTTTAGTCCCAGTAGCAAAACATGAAAAAATACTTTGTTTCCATTCCTCTTGCACTTTTTGCTTTGCTTTCTCCCATCCCAGACATTAACAGCTTGGTTTCCCTGAGAAGCTGTGATTGGATGAATAATGCAGAGTGAATTTGAGGGTTCTTTGCTTTGTTTTGTTTTGAATTGTACTTTGTTTTTATTTCTTTGAATGAACTTTTCCTTTCTGTTCATGGACAGTGATAGCAGTTCCTGCTACTGCATTGACTGAATCTATTAGGTCACCCACATTGTATTTATTTTGACTTTAATGGCTGTAAATATTCACATGTCCTCAGTCATGTTGATCAGATCTTGCCTACCCATAAAATTGTGCTGATGTAATATACATTTAGTTGAAGCCCCTCCTGACTTCGTTTGTACTCTACAGGATTGGGAAAAGCTTATGATGATCCAAGTTAAGTCTGTAAGGAAATTATGAATTAAAAAGCAGATGTAAAACACTTTTAGACTAACATGAGAGAGCTCAGGGAGAGGATTGTGATGCTTTAACTAAACCAGGGTAAGGCTGTGAGTGAGAAAGGCCTCAGGCAATGAAGAGGTGCCTTCCTTCAGGTTCAGCCATGCCAGTGGAAGAGCAGATGTACCTTAGTGTCCTCTCCCTGCCTCTGCAGGGATGGAGCTTACACAGCACTGCTGGGAGACCAGTCCTCAGGAACCTCCCAAATCCAAGCTATGGATTCAACACATTATTTGAAGCCATGAGAATGGTTGATGTGAGCTAAGCTTGACAATTATGCACAACTTGGATGAGGGAGGGAAACTTGAACAGCTTCCCCAGCAGATTGTGCAGGGCTGGCAACTTCCCACCAGGCAGCAGTGCTAGTGAGTTGGGACAGCCATCCTTTCAGTAATTTGTGTTAAAATGACTTAAACTAAATTGTGGGCAGTTTTGGTCTCTGAAATACATGTGATATGTGAAAAAAAATACCACAGCAGCCCTCACATGTGCACCTCCCTCAACATGAGACATCCCCAGCTCAGGCAGTAGCGTGATACGTGGCAGAGACCCAGGCAGAAGTGCATTCCCACCTCATGCAGCATGATCAGCACCATACCAAACTCACACCCCTCTCCACACAGGGCTGTGAGGCTCCTTCCTCAAGCTCACAGCTCCTCAAGCTCTCCCAAAAAGGAAAGGGATGCTAGGACCCATGGAGCAGTGATGCCTACTGGGTTCTGGTCTCCTATAAATTCACTGGGAACACACCACACAGAGGGCAGGCAGACATGCTGTTACCACAGACAGCAAGCACCCTGGTGACACTCAGTCCAGCAATCTCTAGAATTCTAGACTAGGACCTCTTGAAGGTAGTATAGTGAAGGGAAAATGAATGGACGTGGGGTCAGGGATTGATATCCGAGCCATGCTACTCATAGCCCCCAAATCCAATTCCCTTCGCCCTCTTACACCTTGGATATGTGCAGTAAGCTTCAGATCAAGCCCAAAGTGAGAGAGAAGGGCTTGTTTCCAAAAACCAAGTCTTCTACAGGACAGCAGAACATCCCTCCTTTCCCTGACCACAAGAGAGAGAGAATAAGCAATGCTGTGACCTTTTGAGGAGTATGGAGTAGGATGGGGATGAGGGAGTATGGAGCATGATGGGGATGAGGAACAATGCACAAGACCATGGCACTCTTCTCCCAGAGGTCAGCTGAGCTTTGGTGGACACACAGAAACCATGAGGCACTGATTGCTGCAGATCAGAGGGGCTGTCACTGGCCACCAAAATCCCAGCTTTCCTTTGCACAAATAGGTATAGTGGGCAAGACACTGTGACTGTCTTGCTGCCTCCTATAACCTCCTGGCCTGGGTAACCCTGTGCCTAGACCAACTCCTGAGCTTGGAGCTTGCTGGTGCAAGCCAAAGAACCTGACAGTGCCATCACAGCTACCAAAACATCTGCTGCAGGCAGGCCTTTGTCCCTTAAGGAGTGGAATGGCCCTCCAAAACCATCCTTCTTTTTCCTCCTCTCTGTTCTCCTCTTTGAGTCCCTGGTCTCTTCTCTGCTTCTTGGTGCAGCACAGCTCATGATCCACTCCCTGGAGTAGTCCCAGAGAAGCAGTCCTGCACTGAGCCGAGCGCAGAAATCAGGAGATCTTCAACACTGTAACCGGATGTACAATCTGTGTGTTCAAAACAGGAGAAAAATATCCTTTTTATCCTACCAGAAGCCAAACTTACTTCTGACCTTCTCAAGCTAGAGATACCATGCCATGGCAAGGTCTTGTTCTTAATATTTACATATGAGTAACATGCCCTTGGCAAGTAAGTGCCTGTCTGGTAGAACAAAGATGTTTTTGCCAATCACCAAGCAGAGGTGAAATTTTATTTTCATGCATCCCCAAGACAGCACAAAAAATGCTCCTGAACTTTGGGCCATATTTAAGTGTTAAAGCCAGTTCTCTGCAAGTGCTATTCTATTCCATTCCAGGTTTGTGGCATCTGCAGACTTACAAACTAATGTGCCACAGGAGAGCACAGAGGAGAAGATGTTCATATGGGGGAAATACTCACAATACATCCACACTGTGCAGCTGTATTATTAGACTGGGTTGTCATTTTATTAAATCAGATCACTGCAGAAAAGAAAGAGCTCAGATACGATGGTCTAATGAAACATCAAAATATGAAGGTTATTTGCTTTAAGAAAAAAGCATGAAAGCTGCTGATAAATCTCACAAAATTGACTGGTATATGAAAACATTCAAGTAAATAGATATAAAGGTGAAGGAAATTGTGAGAAACAACTGCTAAAGGTGCTCATAGATAGAATAAAAGAAGATCAAGAAACAACTCAGTCGTGTTTGTCTCCTCCCTGGGGAGCTCAACAAAGCCCGAGAGCTCCTCAAAGCTTTATGCTTCAGGTAACCAGGACCCTAACCCAAGCCAAATCCCAGGGCTCTCCTAGTTCTCACGAAAGCCCTGCCATGCCATTTGCTGCTAGTTAGATCCTCTGCTTGGCTTGTTTGGGAAACAGGTCCTTGCTGTCCTTTTGCTGGAACTCGGTGCAAGGTGACTGTGGCAAGAGCAGGTGACACAGGTCAGCTTCTTCTGCTCACAGCCATCAAGGTCCCCACAGCCCCTGCCAGGAAAGAAAATCAAATTTATACAGGAAAGTGAGGCACCACGCTTCCCCAGTTTTCATGCTACCAGCTGGTCTAATTTCTCTTGACATTTCTTCCGTAACAGCAACTGCAATGTGTCAGGATTAATTAAGCCAAGTAGTGGGCAAATCTCAAAGGAGAACACACATCTGCCATGACCTACCCCCACCTAAAAACCAAGGAGCCTTTCCTGCCATGGGGATGGAAGGGAAAAGGGAGAAGAAAGCAGGAATGGTGAGGTATCATCCAGTGGAAGGAAGCACAGTGAGCAGCCTTGAACCGACAGGGTTCAGATGAATATCAACACAGCTACAGCACTCCAGCTCAGAGCAAGCACCTTGGGCCTTGTTATTTAGTCATTCAAATAGACCCCAGCAGATTTTGCAAGGTGTGCATCAGAGGTTTGGCATGCAAATAAGGCTACTTCTCTCCAAATCCGAACATGGGGCAGAGTTTGTTGGAAGATTGCCAGTGAGAGGGTCAGAGATCAGTGTGGCCTGGAGACAGGGCAGACCTTCCATTCACAGCCCAAATGGTGGCCTAGCAGTGAGGAGCACAGCTATGCTTCCCAGTTTCAGGCTGGGAAGGAAAATGAATCCCCAGTATAACTAAAACCAACTCATCTGGTAACAACAACACAAGACATTAAGTGCATACAGCTGCTTTTCCTGAAGCCAACTCTCCCTTCCTGGCTGTGGCCAGGAGAGGGGTTTGCACTAGAGCATGTGCAGCAGTAAAGGATGTTCCTACCTCCAGATAGGTACAATAGCAAAGCAGTGGCACAATATGCAGCCATTTCCCTGGGGCCCCTTTTCCAGCTGGAAGGTGAGACATGGATCAGCCCCTCAGCTTAGTGGGTCTCAGTGGCAGTCATCTTGGCTACTAACAAGAGAAGGTGACAATTGGAAATGCTGAGATGTTCTCACTTCCCCTTCTTTTTAGTTGCTTCTTTCAGTTCCAGCCCTGCTGCCACAGCTTTCACGCTTCCAGTAGTCAGATGAGGAGCCATAGCCAGTCTCCTCTGTTCTTTGAGCATTAATTCACGCAAGCTGAGCTCTGTCATTTTCATCAAGTGGTAGGTGGCTCAGTAATAAGAGACATTCCCACAATTATCATAATGTTTTCAGGCAGGAAAGGTATATTTTAGTTATAAAAAGAAGCTGTCACGGTAACTGGCACTACACGTAAGATAGAGATGTCATAACATCCTGTACAGACATAATTATCTAAATACTAGTGTTGGTTGATTATCAAAAATCCTGATCCATGAATCAGTCTTCTGCTCATCTCACTCTGCGTGATGACGTTGTATGTCAGTGTCTGGATAACTGCGGAAATGCTGCGCTGAATGTCTTCTAATTTTAGCAAAGATTTACATTTGTCCAAAAGACTTTAACAACAGTATATTTATTATCGTGGTCTTAAAATTAATCTTCTCTTCAGAGACCACCAAGAGAGATTGCTGCAAAACCAAGGAGGCCAACTACAGACAGAACAATGAAGAACGCATTGCACAACCTGAAACTTATTAGTTAAATTGTTTATTAATAACATTTGAGAAAATCTACCAGCAGAAAAACAGGATTGAGACACAATTGATGCACAGAAAAAAAGAGTGTTATATAAGCACTGTACCACTGAGCCCACTTTACTAGGTAGTAATACCAGAACAACAATCTCTAAGCTGTGTTGTACAGATGTTACAATGCAGGGTGTTAAAGGGTTTGACCTTATTTGATAAACTCTGGATTCTTCAAGTGCTAAGACAAAGTCTCAGACGAGATATTCAGCCATATTTCTGCTCCTTTTCTATCAAAATAAGGATAACTATTTGGCAGAAGATACACCAATCAAGCCAGGGTGGGTACAGAAATGGATGGGTTTTTTCTATACATGCTGTTCTTGCAAACTTCCAAAGCTGTGGATTCTCTCTGTGACACACTCTTGATGTATATTGGCCTATACATTATGAATACAGATATTATAACGGTATATACAACCCATCCCAGTAAATCTCTCATGCTCAGACATCTCTAGATATACCTGGACTGCAAAATTCAAGCCTGGCTCCAAATCTAAGTCCTTCCTTGCACCACCACTGATGAAGAGCTCCATGTCTGTCAGGGTTCATAATGAAGAGGCACTTTATCTCCAGAGACATGGCATACAATTCTCAAGGTCACTGTTTGTCCTCAGGCATACTCCATCTGCATCCACACCCCACAGCTTATTGCAGTTTAAGCCTGTCCACATGGTAAGTGGTTTTCTAATACCAGCCATAATTTTGCACCCAGTTGGCATGTGGAAGGCTATATTAAGCCCAGACGATTAATGCTGTCTTTGCTGAGAAGCAAGAAAATAGTCTCTATGCTATTATACTTTGTCAGCTTTCCCAAACACTTCAGGCAACTAATTCTGAGGACTTTTTGACTGAATTGACATAAAATACATCCTTCCCCTCCAGTTGCTTTTTAGATGCTTTAGGTTAATTTTATACTGCAATCTCAGAGGTCATTGGCAAGAGCATGTTCTGCTACCCACCAGGCACTTGAGGAAATTTATGAAGACAGTCAGGTCCCATTTCTTCTGGTCATCCTTGGTGGGTTTACATGCCAGCATAATGTGTATGAACATCAAATTGCTCTTTGTCATGAGAAGCTCCCTGGATCTGTCCACAGGGAGCTGTTTTGGAGCATATGTAGTGGTCATTGCCTTCAATAGACACAGGAAGAAAATGTGGTCATCAGTAGATGTGAAACTGGAGAGAGGCCACCTGGAAAGAACTAAGAAAACCCTAGGAAATCCATCAGAGCAAAGTCAGGAGAAGAAGTCATTTATAAGATAGACAGGGTAGGCAAAAGGTTTCAGAGCCAGACATTTATATATACATTTACACATTCTTGAATTCTGGGATTGAATATTTTGTGAAAAAACCCTTCAGAAGACATTTCAACTCAAGACTCAGTTTCCAAATACTTTCTACATCCTTATGGTGTGAAATAAGATGGAAGGACTGATCTTAAACACTAAACTGATATTATTCCCAGGGAATTGGAGATTATTCTTTGGCAACCACCTTTTCCAGCTGCTTGCTTTTGTTATTGACTGAGATGGTGCACACCAAGGTGAGGTTTGCAGCTCAGGAGTGAGAGCTGTGTGTACTCGCAGCCAGTGTAAGATGTGGCTGTCTGGACTGTGGGTGCCTCCATGTGAACTTGGGGTCAAATGTCTGCTTATAATCAACAGAAATGGAGTCAATGCAGGCTGCAGACTCTGGAGAGCCATTCAACCCTTCAGCTGTGTCTCTGTGTCTAACAAGAGCAGCACAACTCTCCAATGTACCACCTGCATTGACTGGATCTCTGCTGATTTCTGCAGGGTCAGACCTTCCACATACCCACACTTAAGCAATGCATTTGGAGGTAAATCTTGCTGTCAGTAAGAAGTTTTCGAAATTAACTCATTGCCAGATTCTAAGATGAAACATGTTTCAGTCACTGCACATCCAGTTGGCCTTGCCTTATTGTTGTGCTCTGCTTTTCTTGTAGCTTGCTCTAGCATTAGGTATCTGCCTTCAAAGTGTCAACTGCAAATACAACATGCCCTGATATCAAATATGTAGGTTATTCTTGTGCAGACTCAGATTGCTTTATAACATCATAATCAGTGAGGCTTTAATTCCTCTGACTCGTGTCATCCAGGTAATGGGGCTTCAGCAATTTTGAACAAAAACCAGTCTGAAGGCAATCAATCAGACCATTGATTTCTATGCACAGAATGAGATGTTGCTCAACTGCAACATTTTTACATCCACTAAGTAGGAGATGCAGTGGTATGGACGTGAGAATTGAATGTTTAAACTCCTCACTGCAGATAAATTGTCTCAGCAGCATTTCTCCTGTCCACAAAGTTACCATCTCTTAACCAATAAGCACTTTCTGTATGGACACTGCATTTTGCTGGCTGCCTTCCCACAAGATTTGTGAATAGGTAGTTCCAATGGTGCAAGCTCCTCACTTGGAACAGAGAGGGTGTTGATGAAAGCTGCTTTCAAATCAGTTCAATCCCTCTTGGATCAAATGACATTTGGGAAACAGAGGACCTTCTGTTACATCAGACAGAACGAAGTTATCTGTTTTACTGTGGTTTACGATGTCAGCGCAGTCATGTGCAGAACACAACCAACAAAACCACTGCTGTTGTGCACCACCATTTCAACAGGAATACTAGAATCTGTGTTAGTTCCTTGGCACGTGACCTTCAAAAAGGCCAGTGAATAGGGGGTTTAAAGCTCATCTCTCTGCATCTGCTCCGAAGTTGTTGTTTTTTGTTAAGGAGAGACCTAGCAGCATACTTTCTACAGCATCCAAATGACTAAATTTTCCAGTACTGGACAATGTAATCTCTGATTAGGCTGAGCTGCCCATGCAGAAAACAAGAAAAGAGCAGTAAAGATATCATTCTCTTGCTACCCAAGATATCCTAACGTCAGAAGTGATTGTGTACTCAGTCTTTCTCTCTCCTGACACATTTTGAACTGGCAAAGAAGTCCAGGGACCCATCTCCACTCTTGTTAGATCTCAGCTCAAAAGCTTAATGGTGGGAGCTCCTGGGGGATCAGGTATTACATGCCTGAAGACTATTGCCTTCACCAGTATCATCAATATCAGAATAGGAACTTCAATAAGATAGACTGCATCTTTTTCTTCAGGCAGAATATCACACACAGTTCCATGATTTCTACAAATACAGAGTAGCCATTTGCCTTGTAAAAGAGATGAACATTATGGAGATCTTTTTCACATGTAGTTGGAAAGCTGAAAGGGAATCTACTACACAATCGATAGTAAGGCTTTGGCAAAGAAGGAGGAAATACTCTGTCCTGCATATCCTGACTGGAGGGGGCAATATACTGACAAGGTGGATAATGACAATGAAACACTGGAATAGTTGACCAGTTCGGGGGGTGTGGAGCCGCTAGTACATGGATGCTTTGGGAAGTGGTTTTACATCTGTCAGCAAGGACACTAGTGAAGCTGTACTGTTTTTTGAAGAAGAATTGATTAGCATAACTTCTCAAAATCTGTGAAGGTCTACAGTTCAGTAAAAGCTACAGTATCCGGTCAGGATCCAGGCCCCACAGGCAGGCATTGTTAAGCCAGGCCAGACAAGCTGGTTGACACATTAGTATGAGGCCCCCAGCCCACACTGCACTGACTTCTGCATTGCAAAACATCTGCTGAAGACAACAGGAATTCAGATATGAAGAAACACAGGACGTGTCCTTGATATTCAAATAGCAAGAAGCTCCCAGGGTTTGGGCAGAAAAGAGCACTCTGTCTCATACAAAGACATTGCAAAACCCTTCACTTGAGTTACTTGATGCCAAATATCTCTGCTCATTCGTGCTGGAGCAGCTAAATTAAGTGTGCTACTTTCAATAAATCCTTCCTGTTGTCAGTGGGTTGCCTTTTACTTATGGCCATTGTCCCTTTTGTTGCTACCAAGGAAAGAAACATAGCAGAGAGCTTTTGTTTAATGAGCCATCACATTTAAACATCATTTGTCTGAGTTGTTTTCCTTTTCTCATCTACCTTTGCTCATTAAACTCCACCCTGCTTCGCTGTTAACAGCATAATCATAGGGAGCAATAGCATCACGAGATTCCTTGTACCAGCGTGATGCTGCTACCCCTGCTGCTCTCCCCCTATTCACCAGCTCTGATGGGGCTGTGCTTGCCTAGCATTACAACCAGGGTAGCAGAAGCTTCAGAGCCAGCATACTCCGAAGGCTGAACAGCTGGAACTGCACTTCCCCATATGGAGCAAGGTTTCAGATGGATTTTCTTGGTGCTGCCTGTGACGTTCAACTCGTCCTTCTGCACGTCTGTTGCAGCCAGTTGCCAGCCCCTTGCCTCTGCAGAGGGCATGGGGCAAGGGAAAGGGCTATCAGTCTGCTCTGTGCAGATGGCACATCAGCTGTGGCAACACTCACTGGGGACAGGGACAAAGAAAGTGAGGTAGAGGAGTGGCATTTGTGCCCCTCTGCAGAGGTGCTGCAGGAGGTTCTCCAGCATAAAGGTTCTCCTCTGCTTCTTTCCCTATCCAGGAACTTCAGCAATCCTAAACCAGGCAACCTAAGCCAAGCAAGCAAGGGAAGCAGCAGCCTTGCTAACAGGGCAGGGCTTTGGGATAAGGGAGCTACTCACTCCAGTCATTCTATGACTGCATAGATCTTAACCAGAGCTAGAGTGAGCAAAGACAAATGTCATTTCCACCATTCTAATCTTCATGTGCATACTCAAATGAGAGCCAAAAAAATTACCCTTGCATCCCTGAACGTTTTGCTTAGTCAGTTTTGGGGAGGAAGGGTACACCCATTGACCTGTTTTTATCATGAAGAACTATAATGAAACTCAGACTCAGAGTTTGTTATCTACCTCTGTGGCTTAGGCTGCCATCTCTTCTCAGCTGCTCAGCACAGGAACATTCAGATCCTGATGGATGGTACTTGGTACCTGTGAGGGCAGTGCTAGGGCCAGGAAGCTGCAGCAGTACCCTGCAGTACCTGTTGCTTGTCGTGTCACCTGCGTGAAGGAACATGTGATGAGTGTAGCCTGCAGCTCACAGCAGCCAAGTCCAGGAACCGCTGGTGGGAGATTCCAACTGTGTCACTCCTCTGGCTCATGGGCAAACAGCTGAGTCTGGGATAGCCATGAGTGGGATAGTGACCCCACAGGGCTAACATGGGCCTTGTCAACCCTGTCAGGAAGGCAGGTCCTCAAAGAAAGTGGTCATGTTCTTCCATCTGCACCACCATTAGCTGGCTCTGTTACATTTCACACCTGTACCAGATAGATTGAGGGTTTGCAAGGGATCTCATCAGAGGATAAATCAAAGACCCAAAGTTCTTTAAAACAGGGAAGACTGTTTAAGAGAATATTTCTGAGAACATATTGTAGAATCAAATCCCTTCAGAGATAGTCAAATTTGAATATTCTTCTCAGACGATTAGGAATACTCAGCAGGCACTGTAACCTCCCACCAGTGGGAAGGATAACACTAACCTCAAATAAAGTCCACATGCCACTTCTCCAGTCACTCAACCTTGCTGTGAGCTGAAGGCATCCAGGACAGAAAATATTCACACACTTGGATGTGCATATTCCCATTCTGTACTAAGCCACTGTGTGCAAACAACTCTCCTTGACCCCTGGGTAACCCTGAGCCCCTTTTCTTGGGCTGAATTTGCCATTACAACTACCAGGCTCCCAGGAAAAAGCATTTCTATGGCAGAATGAGGAACCAAGAGGCAGAACTCTTCTAATGGGTGGCAATTGTGCTTCTCTGTCAGCACCCAAACCACGCCACACATACATGCACACGTGGAGCTGGGCCCATCTTTCTCAATCAGAAAGGCTGTGGCTACTTTCTGCAGGCAAGTCAGTCTCAGCAAGTTAGAGCTGAACATTTACTTCCCCAAGGCTTAACCCAGTAAGCACTGTGAGAGGTGCTCAACCTCTTTTATAGTGCAACACCACTCTAGATTTACAGAGGGGCAGGAGACTTGCAACTCCTCCATACTCACTAGATGTCCCTGATCTTCATCTCTCCTTTTTTCCCCCACCTAGGTTGGAAAAAACTCTTCCAGCCTTGTTAATTATTCTGTGAACCCTTCCCTCTCAGGAAAAAATGGCACTTCCATAACATCATGTCCAACACTGGCACAGCACAGCTAATTCCTCTTTTATGAAGGGTTTGATCCAGAGCCAGTGAAGTCTCTCTTTGATTGTTGTTGACCAGACTCAACTTATTATTTATTATTATTATCAAGCTAAGCTCTTTATTCATAAATACCCTCTAGATTTTGTCATTGCAGGGAAATTTTACCAGTATAAACTAGGTTATGAGATTGAAAATGAAGTAGTTTTACTAGTGAATATATGGATAGAAACTCCTTTGCCCCTTTGTTTTAGTGATGTTTTGGAAGAGGCTTAAATTAAACCAAAAAGTCATTTATTCTAAAAGAATGCCTGCAAGGGACATACACCAATAGTGCCTTAATTATGCCTGTATGCTCATTTTGATTGCTTTAATGTTTCTAATTACAGTGTTAACACTTTTCCCATTTGACAAGCAGGGAAGACAATTTGGCTCAACCAAGGAAGCTGGAGCACGGGTTATGGGAGATGTACATCACCTTCCAGAATGGCTTGCTCCTGCCAGTTTGGAAAGAAAGGATGCTCTCATTGGCATTCTGTTATTTCAGCTTGTTCTTCCACTGGGGCACTGATGGGGCAGCATTTTCAATGACAATGTGGTGGCAATGAAAATGCTGCTATTGCCACTTTTGGCAAGAAAACTTTGTGGACATGTGCAGAAACAGAGAAAACAGAATTGAAAGAAACTGCAAAGAATGATCCCTGCTTTCCTTGTGGGAGAAGACAAGATTCAGTATGTTCATCCAAACTTCAATACAGGCAGAAGGCCTCGAGCCATTTATTCCTGTGCTTAATTACTGTACCATTAGTAAAGGCTTCTTAATGCCTAACGAGATCTTCCTTCTGTTTAAGCCAATTACATATTGTCCTATCCCTCAGGAGACACAGCACTGATTATTACTTCAAAGCATGTTAAGGCCAATACAAATTTAACAGCAAAGGCTGGATTGTGAGTGAGGTATCTCAAGATGGTACTTACATACATTTGGATGAAAGCCATGGTCTGGACAATTTTTAAGGGGTCTCCATAGACAATATGAGTGCTAAAAAACTTCACTACTGAAAATTTTAATCCAATTTGTTTAGATGGAAGAAAAGTATGGGAGCTTTTAACTACTGCCTGTAAAAACATGCTTCTCTTACATCTAGAAGAATGTTAATTCAGATCCCTTAATAACATAATGCGAACTATAATTTAATTGGTAAGCCATAGATGATATTTATATCACAGTAAATTTAATCAAGGTATTGAATGCAGGAAGGGCTTCTAGTCTCTCAGCTCTACGATTGCAGTGCCCAAGGTTTACACATATCTTCATGGTCGGACAAGGTTTTTGTCACCATGTTATTAGTCACTGTTAAGCTAAGACAGCCCATCTAAAACAGCAACAAGGACAAGAGAAAGAAAAAAACCCACAGAAGTCAACAGAGTAACGCTTCAGATAAGTGTATCACTCTCTTTGTAATCAGTTCCACCCCACTTTTAGTCTCAGATTTAGCCCCTGAGTGTGCTCAGGGCCAAAAATAAAGCTTTTTATTTCTCTCTGAAAACACTGAATCTTTAAAGATAAGTGAGCCAACTCCTCTGAAGTCAGCACTCCTTTCCTGGTTCGTTCTCTAATGCCCTCTTTGACCACATCCCAAGAAAGTTGCCAGTATCCATACTGTCCCCTTCCACCCATCATCCTAGAAGATCACCTTTGCAGCAGCTGGCTCCCCCTGCTCCCAGGAGAGCACATCTGGTCTGATTTCTGTAGGCAACAAGACTGCTCCAGGAATAATAGTTATTCAGACCCAGGTGGAGCACACACTTCTCCAATCCCTGCAGATTAGAACATTCATGACAGTTAAGGTATATTACCAAAGATGTGAAAGGAGCGCAGGTGAAAGCATGTTTAGCCCTGCATGGATATTTGGGGATAAAGTGACCTTTGCTTTGCTTTTGTTTAATTGTCGCCATTGTGAACCGTGGCCATTTTCCGTCTGTATCAGAGCCCCCACACAGAGGTTAAGTGCACTTCAACTTCTGCACATTACCTCACACCTCACACTAATTTGTCTTAACTCCCCAGGTAAACAAGCCTTCAGAGGACTGGGCTTTTCCTCTCTCACGTGATGGTTTGCTTTGTCACAAAGTGAAATGCACTGGCAAAAAACATTTGCAGTGAATTTTCCCTCAGCCGTGCCTGCAGTGACATCTTTGTTGTGAACTGCTGCAAAACTTCTCCCTCTGCCTAAGCTTATCTGGTTTTTCCTCTTTCACACACCTATACTGAAACAGCTTATAATTAGTAAAGCAGCATCCCTCTACCAGGCAGAGAGGGAACTGCTGCCCTGGTCTACAGGTGAAGTACAGAGATGATCTAGGGAGATTAAATCCTGGGCTAAGGATCACACAGGCTGTCTATACATGAGCATAGAAATCATATAGACCCCGACCTCTTCTCCTCCTCTCAGTGGATTTTTCCTTATTAGAAATAGTCAATGAGCTTCTTCTAACTTCAGAATCATGCCAGTTTTGTGGGAAAGAAAAAACACAAAAATTACTGCCATCTGCATGACTACCATCAAGGGACAAATCTTTCCCTCTCCCTCTCCCCCTCGTATTCCGTCCTCCCTTTTTACTTAAGAGCAGTAGGAGACCTTCACATTAAGATACTGAACCTATCACAGTTGGAATAGACAAAGTGAAAAGGGAGGTGATGGAGGCTGAGACAATGTATTTTTAGTAATTTCGATGAATTATGGAGATGTGAAGCTGATAATTTATTGAAGAAGGGAAACGGGGGACTCTATGTAAATGTTTTCAGATGAATAATTAATGTGCCTTTCTAGCATCAGGGGGTCTTTAATTAAAGCCTCTGTTAAACAAGGGAAGGCAGACAGGCCTGGCTCCTTGCAGGAGCTAATTGCACCTTTCCCATATACAGCTAGGATTCAGAGACAAAAGTATCATTTGCATCAATAAAGAGGGACAGATCCTACCTAGGGGGAGTGGTGGGAGGCCGTAGGGCCTGCTGAGTGATCCCAGGGCTAAGGTGGTCTGCATCATATTTTAGATTAGCTTGGCATACAGGCAAAATAAGGGGGTGTGGGGAAGAGAGTAGGAAGAGGGTACTCTGGCCACAAGGCTTTGAAGAATGCAGAAAGCCCCACCCAACCTTCTGCGGATTACAGCCTCTTCAAGAGGAACCTACTGACAGGGTTATCCAGGGTCCTGCTGTCACTGCACGATACCTTTGCCTTCCAAAATTCTGTTCTGTACCATGCCTGCCTCCCTGTCCCAATGCCAGGGATGGGTTCACAGGAGAGGGGAGCACAGCAATGAGGCAGTGTTCACAGGGTGGAGCAAAAAGACAAACCAAAGTCTTCCCAGTACTTGGCTGCTGTCCTTACGCCCAGCATCCTCCACAGGCACCACTCCCTCAGCTGAACTTCACATCTGGACCCTTTCTTCCTTCAGGGGTTTCACAGCTGATGGAGACAGGATTGGATGAAGGTTCACTGTGGACTTCAGCCGGAACACAGTATCCCGTCCTTCTCATGCCTTGTGATGGTGACACCACACTTAAGGCTTCTGCCTTACAAGGACTGGGCCTCCCAAAAGGTCTGTGATTATTTTCCAAGAGTACATATAAAACCACAGTTTCAGGAACTACAACGGCACAGTTAAGGAATGAAAAAACCTACCCCAGTTAATACTGCTGAAGAGCTTCTAATACAATCCCAAATTTGACTTATTTAAATGCCACGGGGACAGCAGGTGAATTTCCAGAGGGAATAAAGTCTTGTTTTTCTTGAGAATGGTATCTAAACTAGACACAAATTAATTAGCTTTGACATCTTGGGCAAGAAACTTTATCCCACTTTTTTCATTCAACTTTATCTCCAGTAACATTCCTGGTAGCACTACAAATGAGGGAACAAGAGTCAGCTGAAATTTTATTTTTAACAGAAAAGGTTAAATCTACGGTAGGCTAAACAGGTTCCCAAAGCAAATATTTCCAAACACAGAAGCTAATAACATGTCTCTTTCCTGCATTGCCAAAGACGGGACTGAAGGAGACCTCGAGGGGTTACCCAGCCCGTGTCGGTCATCTGCGAAAGAGGTTTGCTTATATCCTGTTCCCCCACTTTCTGAAGCCATACTTGAAGCACTGCCTTCCGACAAACTTGGAGCCGAAAGACAATTCGGAGAGCACCCCTTCAAGAAAGGTCTCACTGATTTCTGCAAACATCTTGGTTTTCAAGAAAGCCCCGAACCTTCGATATAGAGGGCACGTGCTTTCTGTTTGCCCACACCAATGCTCTTGACAGGCCTGACATGCCTGCGAGCTCGGCGAAGGTTTACTGCTGTGCTTTGCGGAGGCAAGCGCTGCCAGAAGGTCTCGGAGGCTGCGGCGCTCCGCGGCCCTGCGAGCAGCCACGAGGCTCTGCTGCTCTCTGCTGGGAAATGCGGGCAGAGCCCGAGCTGCAGGAAGTGCTGGGGGAAGAGGCGCATTTGCCAGCACGCAAACACTCAGAGCCACCTGTACAAGCGCAGACACCTGGGTATAGTCTCCTCGTCAACACTGCTGTCAGAAGCACACCCACACCAAAGTTTGCTGGTACAGGAGCAGTCTGGATGCAAATCAGCAGCCCCAGCCACCTCTCTTCCCCTTGCACCCCAGCCCTCCACCTCATGTAGGTGCTGGCTTTCCCCACTCTCTTGCACTAACACCTGCTCTCCTCCCACCCTGTTCTTTTCTCAAAAATCCTCTGGATCGAGGGCAGAACAATTAACCCATCACTGAGGTAAGGAAGCAATGTGCAGGGCAGCCTCATGAGCCCCACAGAGTCACTGGTCAGGACACAGATGAGCAGAGATGTATCTCCAAGGACCCCAAACCTCTGTCTCACAGCCTGGGGTCTTTTTTGATCATTGGTCCACGACCTAAAGCTGCTCTTTGTTCACCAGAGCTCAAGAAGGCTTTAACTATATCTGGCTGCAACTGTGCAAGACCACAGATCAGAGAGTTTGGGGCTGCAGCGCGCAGAGGACCGTGAGGCCCCGGCTGTGGGTATCGACTGGGCTGCCGCAGCTCATGGATCACGTCAGCTCCCTGCTCCGGCCACCAGCCTCAGCCTGGGGGAAACCCCGGCTTCAGAGAGCAAATCCCACACAAAGGAGGAGGACAAATCCCCCAGCTTGGTGCTGAGCAAGGCCCTCTACCCCTTTAAATAATGACATTTAGATTTCCTTTTATGTTTCATCCCATGCATCTCATTACGGTTTTCAAGTAGCAGATGAGGTGACCGGAATTTGAGATAGGCATTTTAAGGATTTGGCTATTTCATATGTATATTTACAGCTCAATAAAATAAGAAGAAATATTCAAAGTAAACAGACTGTGGAAAGTGATTTCTTCCAACTCTCCACTGCAGACTTGCAAGAAACCAATCAAAGAGGCTCAAGAGTGGTTTGAGTGTAATTTATTAACCCAAAAGGGGCCGCATTGTTAACCAACATTATTTATAGTGAGCAGCTCAACCATCTCTACTGAACAACTGTGCGATACTGCAGGGACAAATGCAGTGAGTTACTACAGAGATAGGACAAAACCAGCAGCAGGTCTTTGTTACAGCTGTTAGAAAAAGCGTCCCCAGGAGACAGACACTGAATCTCTAATGGCTATCTTATTTCTCTGACAATTTATTTAAGTTTTAACTTAACAGCAGGAATGATAGCCACAGTTACACAGTGACTCCCAATAAAGGAGTGTATTGCTAATCTGCAGCTGGTGTTTTCTTATTTATTTCTAAGTCTTTAAGTTCCAGACTTAGCATATGGTGCCATATAAATAATGATATAATAATACGTTTTTTCTTTCCATGTGCCTGTGTAGAAAAAAAGCCATGTGATTTATCTTACATGAGCATTGTATTTAAGGCATTATTTTGCTCAGAATTTTTAATGCATTTAAAATGCATCTTCTGCCTTTTTTTAATCTGTTCTTTTGAAAGAATAAACAGAGCAGTGATGTTTATTTAATAGAGTCATTCATCTTACTTCCCTGTGCAAAATCCTAGCTTTCCAGACCCAGCAGCCAGATCCCTGCAGTAGGCAGTGGAGCTGGAAATGGAGATATCTGCTGTTTACCAATGAGGCACAGATGAAAGGAACACATGGGTCTCGAGATTTACCCACAGCATGACACTATTTGAAGCCAGCAGGTAGCTGAGAACTGCTTAGTCCCGTCCAGTAGAGGATAGAGAGGAGAAACCCATGGGAGAAGTCCTGCAGGGAGTCATGCTGTGGAGAACACAGCACTGGGATGGCTCAGCACACAACCACCCCAACACACAACTGATATCAAGATGCCTCCTTCAGATAAAACTGTATCAGCAGTTACAAAAAGCCAGCAGTCCCACGCTGTCTGGAACCATCACTGTCACATGGAGAAACGGAGATGCAAGAAGTGATCAGAGAGGGAATGACCTGGCATCCCATGAGTGCAACCAGCAGTGCACCAGTGCAAGATGATCTGAGTGGTCAGTGTGGTTGAGGATATGGACAGCACTGTCATGAACCTGGTGCTGGAGCAGTGAGGCAGCTGTTTCCCTTAAAAGGCCAATGACATAACCTGAAAAACACACACAAAGTGAACTGCTCTGAATGGAAGTGACATCTATAAGTTTAGAACAGCTTTTGAAGTCCTGTATCTCCCCTCCTCTCATCCCCATAAGCCCCCATAGCAGTTTCAGCCAGTTGTTTCAAGCCCTGCTCTTGTCAGACTGGAGCATGAACCAGAATATGTCAGAAGCTGGTTACTGTGGTAACCCAGCACAGCTTTTATCTTTATCCTTTCATCTCCTCTTTGGGGAAAACAGGCAGTCTGTTTATTTGCTTTTTCTGACGAAGTTCATCACGCAGAACACCAACTGTCTGGATCTGTGTAAAACTGAGGACAGGAGAAAGTACCTCTCATATCAATGTACATGGAAATATTTCTCTCGGCGCTCTACTACCCTACCTCTTGCTTCCCTGCTTCTCTGTACAAGCTATTTGACATGTCCTTTTCCAGGACCGAGACCAGAACTAGAACCGAGACCAGAACTAGAACCAAGACCAGAGCCACAGCCAGAGCCAGGACCAGGGCCAGTGCCAGGGCACCACCACCAGTGGCATGCTGGCCTGTATCAGGAATTGTGTGAGCAGCAGGACCAGGGCAGCAACTGTCCCCCTGTACTTAGCACTGGGGAGACCACGCCTCAAATCCTGTCTCTTCTGAATCGAGCCCACTTCTGGGCCCCTTCACTACAAGCCATTGAGGTGCTGGAGTGAGTCCAGAGAAGGGCAATGGAGCTGGTGAAGGATTTGGAACACAAGTCCTACAAGGAGCAGCTGAGGGAGCTGGGAGATGCTTAGCCTGGAGGAAAGGAAGCTCAGGGGGACCTTATCACTCTCTACAACCGCCTATAAACAGATTGTAGCCAGGTGGGGTTTGGTCTCTTCTGCCAGACAAGCAGTGATAGGACAAAAGGACACAGTCTCAAGGTGCGCCAGTGGAGGTTTAGGTTGGTTGGACATCAGGAAGAATTGCTTCACAGAAAAAGTGACTAGACATGGGAATGGGCTGCCCAGGGAAGTGGAGTGGAATGGGCTCCATCCAGGGAGGAGTCACTGCCCCGGACATGTTCAAGCAAAGACTGGACATGGCACATACTGCCACGGTCCAGCTGCCAGGGTGGCGCTCGGTCGTCGGCTGGACTCGTTAATGTCGGAGGTCTTTTCCCACCGATTAACTCCGGGATTCCCGCGCCTCTGCCCTGCAAACCTGCCCTCACCCAAGATGGCCGCGCGGCACTCAGCGCCCGCCTGACGCCGGCGGCACCGCGCGCCGAGGCACGTGAAGCGGTTACCCCGGCAACCGCCGCGGCTTCCCGCGCCAACCCCACCTCCCCCGGCTACGGCGAGCGGCGAGCGGCAGAAAGAGCCGGCGCGGGCGGGGGGCGAAGTGCCCCCTGCCCTCCCCTGCAGAGCCGGGGGCAGGTGAGAGAGAGTCCCGGCCGGGAACCGCTCCCCCCGCTTCCCTTGGCTGCACCGCCCCGCTTCGCCCCCCACCGCCCCCGCCCGGCCTCCCACCGCCATCGCCTCCCTTCTGCGCGCAGCGAACCCCGTTGTCAACGACCCGTTGTCCCCAGCAACAACACTTTCCTTCCCAGTTCCAGGGGGGTGAGCGCAGGTCCTGCTCCCCCTCGGCCCTCCCCCAGCACCCTGCTTCTGGCAACACTGCAGCAACCGGGATGGGAGGAAGAAACAGGACAAGGCTGCCCGCACTTAGTCTCAGGTCTAGGGATGGGAGCGTGGCGCATGGATACAGCACAGTCCACGGCCAGCTGCTGGAGGAGTAGATGGGTAAAGCCTGCACAGATTTCAGCTGCTGCTGTCAGGGAGCAAACCTGGAGCTGCACCAAGCAGGGAATGAGGCAGGAGCTGAGGGCAACCTCAACAGTGCAGGCAGCGCGTACATAAGGCTCGCCAACAGTTGTGGGCAAGGAAAGGTCATGAGTCAGGTCTGGGATCCATCCAAGGGACTTCCATAGAGACAAAGAATATACCTAAGGTGTATACCTGGAGTATACACTCAGAGTCACCCTAGGAAAACTAGTCAGTAAGTGAGGATCAGGCGCAGATACAACTGCTGCATAGTTCTGACCAGTTCTGAAGGCCTGGGCCAGAGCTTAAGTGGAGATCCCGTGATCAGGCAGAAGGTGCAAGTGAGGCCAGTCACAGAAATAAACCCTATCAGTGCATGCTTTAAGTGTGGCTGCAGCATATTTGCAGATGATGGAGTAATGTGCTGTGTTTAGTCTGTGGAGATAGATGTTTTAAATACTCTTGTTCTTTTTCTGCTAAATATTGTAGCAAGGGTTCAATGATCATATAGAATCTGAAGTGGAGGACTCTGCGTACCACCAGCTGCTGAACCACCTGAGGACCACACACCTATAGTTGAATCCCCACCATCACTGGATGACTTACCTGGCGTGGAAGCACCAGCATTTGCAGCCCAGCCATCTGTAGTGGAATTGCCAGTGTCTGCAGACCAGCTGGCTGTCAAGAAACCACCACATTCTGAGCACCACTTCCTGCTCTTTGTGTAGCCTGCATTCAGGGAAAGCTCACCTGAGATCAGATCACCTGTGGGTGATTTTCCAGCTTTCAAAGTCAAGATGTACACTTCTGAATCCACACAGGATGGCAGTAACAACGTTGAGACAGTGTTGTCAGCAGCAGAGATTACATTTGAATCAGTGGAGAGTCCCGAGGATTTTGGAGACCCTTATCAAGCTGCCATGAATTATGTGGAGGAACATAAAATTCTACAGATATTTCAGGTGAAATATGTATTTCTCATCTCCTTCCAGAGGCTTACGTGAGAAGCTTGTCCTAAAGTTAGCTTGAACCAAATTATCTCTTCCCCAGACACCCTCCTTGTCCTGTGCTTTTTTAAGTATAGACTTAAAAAAAAGCAGTAGAAAGGGACCCCTGATCATCTTTGGTGTCTGAAGAGATTCTTGCTTTTTAAAATGCAGATGGCATTGGAATGGGAAGTGCAGGCACCCATTTATGCAAGGATCAATAATTCTTTCCTTCTGTCTGTCTCTGTCTCAGGATATCACAGAAAAACTGCTGTTCCATAAGCCTGATGACCCCTTGGAGTTCATATTGAAGGAGGTAGGGTGCCTTGCTGGGGCTCCGTGGGGACGGAGTCAGCTTTGCTGGGCATACTGGAATCATGGTCAGCCCAGGACTGTTTCTCTGACTGTGTGACTGCTGTCTTGGGAGGAGGAAAAGCACAGGCAGCGGCAGAGTGCCTGGGGTGCAAGGGACCATGTGTGCTCTGAGAGGGAGGAAAGGTATGGGAGGGTGGAGGAAGAATGGGGTGAATGTGCCCTGGAATTACCTGAGAGGTGAGGGAAACCTAATGACAGAGGTGCCTGTGACCCTTCTCTAACTGCCTCTATCCCAAACTCTACCCCCCTATTCAAGAGAGCTGTTTCTGCTGATCCTGCAGGGTATTAAAACACAGGTAATTCAAAGTCAGTGAAGTGAGACAATAGTTTGGGAGTGAGTTAGAGGTGTGGGTTGCTTCTTGGGAGAAGGAGGAGGTTAAAGGAAAGAAAGCAGACAGAGGAAAAGAGTGCCTTCCTTCATTGCCCTCTAGTCAGTCAGGAGAGGCACTGTCTTCAAGGTTTGCTGCTGGGTTCATGGTGTACTAAGCACAAAACCTCCAGAGGAACAGCAAGGTCAGTTCTGGCCATCAGTGTGAAAGTAAATAAGCTCCCAAATGATTCTTTTCCTTTTCTTTTTGCCCAGGTGCAGTCTTTGATAGATGCCAGGCAAGCAGAACCGGAGACACTATCGGAAGAGAACAAAGATGTGTAGGTGTTTCTAGAAGAAGGCTTATGCACTCCTTTTGGCCCCCATTGACCTTGCTGTTGTGCTATTGCCACACCATGCCTTCACAGCACCATGTAGTCATTTGCAATAACTTGGAAAAGATCTGCTTGTCTGTCTCTTGCCTGGTTTCTCTGTTTTGTATGCTTGTGCTTCCCCTTGGGTTTAAATCCTGCAACCAAGTTTGGGTTTGGAATCACAGACTGAGGTCGAGGTGTGCATGGATCTCCATGCACATATGGCACATCTTGAAGGGGCAGGTCTGCTGAACTTCTATGCATATAAATGCATAAATCTCATATTTAGGCCACTCCAGACTCTGCCTTTCTGTGCAGAGAAACCTCACAGCTCAGACAATGCAAGGACAAAAGCAAGTAGAGTTAAAAAGCAGCCCTGGACAACCCACGGCCTTCTTTTTTCATGCTGCATTGATGGCTTACCATGTCCAGTTATGCAGCAGCACCGATGACTGTCTAATACTTTGATAGTTTTGTGTCTGGTCTTTCCCACTGCCCCCAGAGCTCCTCTAATGCAAGAAGCTGTCTCTCTACCTCTTCCACACACTGGATACAGCTGTCTCACCCTTAATCAGCGCTGCTGGACACTGATCACTCTGCTTTTTGGGGTTGGCCTGCCTGTGTCACTGTAAATACAGTGTATAACCAGAACAGTAAAGCAACAGTTGCACACACCCTTTATGCTTTCAGAAAACATTGTCACTCAGGAATGTGGGAGGTGAAGAAAACTAAACAAACCAAAACCAAGTAGTGGTAGCCCAGAGAATTAAGAGTCAAGGTATGTTTCGCAAGCACATCATTTGAACTGTTTGATATTTGAAACACTTACAATCCTTGTTTTCATACTATCCAAGTGTCTGTTTCTACCCCGTAAAAAAACTTCTTCTTGTGTCTTGCCTGACAATTATTGAAAATGTGCAACAGAGCATACTGTTATTTTGGCTTAATAGGTTGTCTGTGTGCAGTAGATGCCAGAAAGGGGTTTTATGTCACTGCAGGCTTTTCTCTTTTTTAGGCAAGTGCTCTAATTTCCTGATGAATGGTGGTGGATTCCCAAATGACTGTCTCTATGGCTATGAAGAGAGCACCATAAAAACTTCCATCTATCTATTTTTTAAAAAATAATGTATGATGATTGTGTGATTCTACACAGCACAGCTTGGGTGCCAAAAGTCTGGGAATAACAGAGGGCAAGTATTTGGCATACAAATTCCATGTGTGAGATGAGTCTCATTTCTATCTGAGTTTGTCAGAAAGGATCAGTTAGCTCATGTGTTTCGAGATTGAAGGCAGGTAAGCATCCCTGTCATTCATAGGGCAGGGAGTTTTTCAAGGTTACTGTAAACCTAAAGATGGCTCAAGATTCAGATTAAATCTCCGTTGGTTCTATAAGGGTTTTAATGTAGACTTAGGCATCTAGGTCCCACTGCAGCAGTGAGATGCTTTTGAAATCCCGACTTATCTCCAGCAACTGGAAAAATCTGACACTGAGAATCTGAGATTCATCTGCTTACAAATTCTTGACCAAAAATGTATCAGGCTGAACAACAATGCATACGTGCCCTGTCCTAATGTATCTCTGGGGAACAGGAAATGTATGGGAGATGAAGATAGTGTTTGAAGCCTTCTCATCTCCATGGTCATTTGTCAGCACATTGTCCCAGGATTTGGAGAAGCTGACATGTCTTTGAATTTTGTTGTAGAACAGGATTAGGGAGCCTTGGGGTAAAGCCTTCACTGTGCATTTCCTGCCTCTGCCATTTGGGTATTGCATTTTGTTCTCTTGTACTTACGAAAAGCTTTTGACCTGTAATACGTTCTCAGACTATAAGTATATGCCTTCAACTTCATGTCAGCATTAAGGGAGTTATGCAAGGGAAGATCCTTAATTCCTCTCTCAGGTAGGTTGAAATGAGCTGGAAAGCAGTCTTACAGGTGACAGAAGTTTTGCAACAGAGGCCATACCCAGTGTTCCTCAGTAATCTCAGGACCACGATTTTCCTTTGGTGGCTTGGCCACCTCATCTCATGCTAACAAAGTTGCTGTGTGGTAGCAAGAAGTCCTCCCCAGTAGGTGTGAGAGAGAGCCTCTGTCTTGTTTGTTTCTCAAAAAAAGAGAAACTGTGTTTTCTGTTTTTCCTACTAAGGAGAGGTCTTTCTCCTTTGAGGAGCAGTTTTCTAGAGATGAATGACAGGACAAGCTCTGTGGGCCTGGAGTTGGCAAGTGTAGATGGCATGAGACTGGGGAAGGCAGTGGGCCAAGGACAGTCCTTCAGCGTTCACAGACTTTGGGGGGAGCAGGGGGGCAAGGGGTATATCATCTCTGAGCAAGAACTTTGACCAAAAGTCTTGGGGAGCTTATCACGAGCTAAGGAGAAATGTAACTTCCTTCACTTCAAGCCTCCCAGATGATTGAACTTAATTTTATGAAAACACAAAAGCATCCTCCAGAATGTTTGCAGATTACGGTGTTTAAGGTAGGGTCACACAGCTTTATTTTTTTTTTTTAATCTGCTTCAGAATTATTATAAAAAATACACTCTAGGTCTACAAAAATATCTACTTCACATTAAGGCGCTGCTGTTTGTGTATAAGAAGGCTTTTCTGTACTGAAGAAAAGAAGAAAAGTTAGATTAAAAAATGGAAACTTTTACTGTAGTCTTAATTCCAGAGTGACTGTCCCTTTTCCACAATTTCCTTCCAAAACCATTGGATCCTTATTTCTTCTCTGTAAGCGGACATTTATCAACATGACATTAAACTGTCATTAAATTTCTCTTCTTGAGTGCTCAGAAGGAATTGGCAGTTCCTCGTGTGTACCCGAAACTATTCCATATAAGTCCTTATAGCACACTAGTCACAACACATTTGAATGCCCTCCAGAGTGCTAAGCAACGTGACTAACATCTGTTGTTTGCTCTTTCTCCTCTCCACAAGGGAAATGGCTGTGCACTGAAGTGCATTCTTTTAGAAAGGGTGGTTTGGGTTTTTTTTACCACACCTGTGTATTTCTGTGTACTTCTAATGGATAAGTCTTGAAGTGGAAGGTGTGGAAGTTGGAGCTAGTTCGTAGTTCCCAAGGATGATTTCTCTGCAGTATGAGCTGAGTACTGAGAAAACGCATTATTTTTAAGGAAGAGATTTTTTTGTTCATCCATGGACAGGAACAAAGGTGCAACACCCAGTTCATCTGCCAAATGGCATGATCTTATGGCACCCAGTCTGCTTCTGTTGTGAACCTTGTGCTCCTCCAGAGGAAGAACGCAGAGGAGCCAGTCAGGAGGAAAGTGTAAAATAGGTCGCTTGGACCAAAACATCGGTTTCTTTTTCTGCTGTCTCTGTATGGAACTTGAAAAGACTTAGCTGCCCCAAGCAATACTGAAGTTGCCTGTGTACTGCTTCTAACCATTGGGAAAAAAATGTTGTAACAGCTGATTAAAAATCCTTAGAAAAGTTCACACAGCCTCTACTCTGGTTCTTAGGTGGAGGGCACAGGCAAGATCTCCCTTCAATGGGCAGCTGCTTACAGCGTGAGACATTTCATTGTGACTCACTGGATATGAATCACTGCTATATAACACCAACTTTAAGCTAGTTAAATGCCATTGATTTCAAAGTTTCACAATCGTGTGGAACTCATAGTAGGCAGCAGCAACTGCTTTCATGTCTGAAATGGAAGAAAATAACCTCTGGGTAAAGTCCAACAAAGAGCTTAGCTAAAGAGAGCTCCAGCTGAAGACTGGAGAACGTGGAAGTGCTTGGAAAGGGAATATACTGTGGTAAATTGATCAAACCCTGTCTGACATGCCTCCTGGTTGTATTCCAGGGAAAGCTTCTCCTGACCATTCTTTCATCCAGATGAAATGCAGGAGAAAATGAAGAAACATTTCCTTAAGGTCAGGCATTATTGTCCATGGCTGCATTCCTTTTTGGGGGACTGTCCTTAGGGACAACACTGATGTAGCAGCATCACCAAAAGCTCACGGCCACAGTTTGACATACCATAATGGAAAGAAGAACTTTGAGTTGTTGAAGAGACATGGATTGGATGAATAGTCATTCATCATCTCCTGGAGAAAGGCAGTGGGCTTGGATGTCATTGCAGAACAGATGAATTTAGGCAAAGCAGATGCAAGAGATCTCTGTATATATAATTCAGCACTGGAAACTGCCTGTGGACACCCCAGTAGTTGGTCTGTTTTAGAAATTCGTGGTATGAATGAATGGAGTGGCTCTTCTCCCTCAAGGCTATCATCTGAATTCCCCATGCAACTCCTCTCACAGATGGGAATAGCTCACCCTCCTTTGTCACAGCCCTTATTGTTCTCAAGCACTAGGAAGGACATCTCTGTGGATCATGCATCCAGCAGTCTGGGGCAAACTATCTTCTAGGGCAGAAAAGAGGAGAAACTGCTGGTGTCATCTCATAAACTGCAGTGAAATAATACCAGGAAAGAAACAAACAATGAGATGAGCTCCTTTCCTTTTTGACACTGTTACATAGTGACCAAAATGAGCATCTTTTTCATTATCATTAAAGAGGCAAGAGGTGGAGGAACGTAGGGCTGCACAGAGCCAGACTTATGAAGGTGCAAAGCTATCTAACGCAGTTCTCAAAATAAAAAGGGAAGCATTCCAGCTAAGGGAGTGTAACTCTCAGTTTACACTTGCCCTGGAAATTTCACTATAAATTTACGAGTCTTTAAGGAAAATGCCTTATTTAGAATCATGTGTTCCAAGGTTAAAAATTATTATTAACTGGGAGGCAGGATCCATGTGAGGGTTAGGGAGTGTGAAAGGAAAAGAGGTGACCTCTGTCCTTCCTTCTTTCTGTCCCTCAGCTTAACATGAAACAGGAAACAGGTGAATAAAGGCATGTGTAATACTGCAGTTGTTTGTTAATGGAAAAAACACATCATACCAGCCTTTGAAGAAAAACAGTTCCCACCTTGAGGAGCTTTTGGAATTTGGACAGGTGAGTAGACATTAGGGAGAAGGCTGTATTGCATGCAGGCAAGTGATCAGAGACTCAAAGGTTTTTAACAGTGACTCAAATTTACGTAAGCATCGTAAACACCGCAGTCCCTCTGAAAAGCAGATTGATGCCAGCTCTAGCCTGCTATTGTTTAAGCATACCCTTGGGTCTAGTGTAGTATCCTGCCTCCTTGCAAGGAGATTCAGTGAAGGACAGCATTGCCAGTTTGCTGAAATCCCACAGTATTGAAAGCAAGCACTCCCCATTGGAGAACCCAGCTTTTGGCCCTGTTGTCTGAATCCCTGCAGACAACATAAACAGAGCTGTCTTGAGAGACTCCTTGACCGTGGTGTGATGCCATGATGCCAATATATGTTTGCCTTGGAAGATAGGAGCACATATGGGAGAAGTTTAGCGACAGGTCTCTACATTTTGCCCTGTTAGATGTTTAAATCTTTGTAAATGAAGAGCAAAGCCCTTTAGAAAATAGAAGCTGAGCACGGTCCAGCACAACTACAGATCAAATAACTGTTCCTAGTTAGCTGCCACAGCTTACTTAGTAGTTGTTCTAAGCCTTCCTGGCTTTTCAGAAATCACATGTGGGAAAACGCATTGGAGTAGCAGGTTAAAAAGCATCTTCAACTAAAAAAACAGAATAAAATGCAACCTGTCCTATGTGTGCCCATGAGAGGGCAGCACAGACCGGCTGAGCCTTTGCTAAAGGCTGTGCAGAGGCAAGCGTTTGCATCCAGCCATGGAGTAGCTACAAGCAGAGGCGAAGTGTAGAAGAGTTAGATGGCCTAAAGCACAAGCTCATCTGTCGTCCACCTGAAACTGAAACCCAGGTACAGCTCGGTACAGTCTTGACTGAGTCAGACCCCAGGTGCACGGCAGAGTCCGAGTCTCACAGATTTCTCAGTGAAGTTTCTAGTTAAGTAGTGGAACCTTGTAAGAGTTTCAGTGGAAGAATTTTGGACAGTGCCTACAGTTCTGTTAAAGCAATGAGTCGGTGTGAGACATCAACCACACCCTTGCCAAGGCAGAGGCTGTCACCCCGGGAGCACTATAAACTCGCCTGAGGCGGGTGCTATTTATTTCCATTGCGGTGTTGCACCAGCCAACACCCCTCTGCTATTCTCCGTTCCTCCCGCTGCCAAAACTCTGGTGATGCAGCTTTAATTGACTGTCCTCCCTCTTTTTGCTGGGTGTTCCAGCCCTCTGGCAAGGTGGATGGTGGAAACACTGAGATAAATGAGACATATGCTTGCAGCAAGTGTGTTGGAAACTGGGTACTGACAGGCAACCATATGTAGATGGCAGTGCTCCACTGCCAGCCCTTTGTGGCCTCCTGCATCAGATGCAGCTAATGCAGAGGAGGGAGGCAGTGGGTTTGGGAGGAATGAGGTGTCCCCAAACACCCTTTAATAATAAGCTGGAATCAATGTGAACAAGTTTCTTTGGCCCCTTGCAAACAAGCAGGAAATGTTCCCAAACAAGATCTCTTCTTTGAAGCACATTGTGGCTCATGACTGACAGAGCGGATTTTGGAGGAGAGGTTTTTAACCATGTAGCAAGAACAATGCAGCCACTATATCCAGACACAACAGCTTGTTCCCAGTCTGTTAGGGGAAACTCAACTGAACCAACAGTAGTAAAGGACCATCATGGTGCCAAGGCTGTTCAGGAGCTGGGACCGCATCCTAATGGCTGTATTGACACTGACATATGCAATCTTTCAGAGGCCAGGTTTCATAACCAAGAGCAATACAGAGACACTGCCTAGCAGATCTTCCCTGGACAGCCTTTTAAAGAAGCTATCTAAAAGACAAACAGAAAATTTCTGCCTTCTCAAAAGTCTTTTCTCTTGCCAAAGATCTCTGCAAATCCCAGGTAATCATTTGCCAAGTCACAATGAGATTTCTGTCCTCCTGTGATCCTTCCCTGTGACCTCCTCTCCTATGAAAGACAGGCTGTGAGAGGTGAGGTTGTTCAGCTTGGAGAAGAGAAGATTAGGGGAAACCTCATTGTAGCCTTCCAGTACCTAAAAGAGTCTTATAAAAAGGAGAGAGGTGGACTTTTTATATGAGCAGGTAGTGATAGGACAAGAGGAAACAATTTTAAACTGAAAAAGGGCAGGTTTAGATTACGTGTTAGGAAAAAAATTTTTACTCAGAGGGTCGTGAAGCACTGGAACAGGTTGCCCAGAGAAATTGTGGATGCCCCATCTCTGGAAGTGTTCAAGGCTAGGCTGGATGGGGCTCTGAGCAACTTAGTCTAGTGAGTAGCATCCCTGTCCAGGGCAAGAGGGCCAGAACTAGATGATCTTTAAGGTCCCTTCCAACCCAAACCATTCTATGATTCTGTGATTCTATGGTTGCCTGTGGCCAGGCTGCTTTTCAGAGTGAGCTGGCCTGCTCTGATCTGAGGATGAGATGCAAGAGAACACCATGTCCCATTTGCTGGCCCCTTTATGCCATCAAGGGTGTTGGCTGTAGAGCATCACTCTTGGGCTTGGCTCTCCTTCCCTGCCAGAAGAAAACTCCTGCTGGTGGGAGGAGAGTCAGGGCAGAGCTTGGCCTCTGCGCTCTCCCATGCTCCTGCATGCTTATTTTACCTTCTGGTTCTTGTGTGTACAAAAATGTGACCTGTGGGTTGCTGAAAGACCTGGGTGGGATCAGCAGCTAAGATGCAGATACTTCAGTCTGGACTTTCCTTTGCAGAAATTGGCCTTGGGCACGTGTTGAGGCTGTCCTACAAATTTCCTTTGTAGTCAGCAGAGTATGAGACATTCTTAGGGTCAGATTTACAGCCCAAATCCCTCTCAGTGAGTACAAGAGGGTCTTCTTTATTAACAGTAGTAGCAGCCAATAGAAATTAATCTTTACAAGAATCCACTACTTTTCTAGTCATTGGGATTGAGACCACTGAAGAAGGGAGCAAAAGCAGCTGGTCTAATTGTTAGCAGCACAGTACCAAGATTTAATTTGTTACTGCCTTTACCCACACGTGCAAATATCACTATGAGCATTAGCCCAAAACTCCCTGGGGAAGCAGTTCCCTGCCTGACCTCAGTTTTTTACCAGACAGAGCAGCTTTCTCCAAGTGGTTTGTCTTTTCTGCTTGCTCACGTCAGGAGAAACATTCTCTTCTGAAAGGCTGAAAGTACAGATTTTCCTGCAATCTCATGATTCCAGTAGCTTGGGCTTTACACAACCACCCAAAATTGCAAGTTTTAATGACACCAAAATACAGACATGTTTATATGCTCATGAATGAAGCTACTCTGCAAAATTGGAAATATTAGGTGCATCCCTCTCCTAACCCAAAATATTAAAAAACTCTAGTCCTTGAGAGTGTGCCCTATAGGAATTCTTCTTAGGAATGAAGAGTGCAATACCATATTCATTGCTAAATGCAAAACCCCAGGATTACCAGCATCACAAAGGTGCTTCTATCTGTGTTCTCTGTAACGCTCTTTGCCAAGGTAGCTGAGGTTTCAGATGGAAGTTACTGACTGCATTCCACATCATACTAAATATGTACATACAGTTCTGCTTTTCAGCCTATATGTTTGCAGGTTTAGCTGGGGTGGCCAGCCCAGTGGCCCGGTGGTTTATCCTAACCCACTATAATTAGCCCATGGTTGTTGCTCATGGTATGCCATTTGTCTCCCCACACTCAGCACTGTTTAGTAAACAATTTCAGAGACAGAGTTGCTCTCCCCTGATCTCACTAGGTGGTGTTCACTTATTTATTCTCTGCACCCCACAGTTATTCCTCTCTTGAGGTTGTGAGGTATAGAAGTGGCAAAAAAGGGCAAAAATGTTGCCAAAAGGGGGAAGGCAGCTGTAGCAAAAGACAGGACTCAACTGGGGGAGGCGGGAGGCAAGGCTGGCAGGAGGCCAGGCCAGCTGCAAACCCAAGAGGCACAGTGGACATCTGTCCCCACCGCCTGTATCCTCACCCCCTGTGCGGATGCACTGAGATGGGAGAGGAGGAATTCCCTTCTACTCCGGGGAGGAGCTGGCTCCTGGCCATGGCACGTGGAGGGCTTAGGTGGCAGACACGAGCCTCAAACCCAAATCTGGCCCAGGGAAGGAAGGTCAAACTGCGGACTGGGAAGCAGCTGTTCGCAGACCTCCCGGGAATGCAGGAGCAAAGCTGGGTGGCAGGAATTGGGGCTGGGGCCACTGGGAGCAGTGCCCTCAAGGAGGAAGTTGCTGACCCAGGTGATGAGGTCAGGACTCTACCAGGGAAGTTGGCAGCCCCTCCACACATGGGCAGCCCCTCTGCAACATGCTGCAACAGGGATGCTTGGCTTTACTCCCAGCAGTGCTGCCGTGAACTTGCCACCATACACTGGAGGGACAATCGTCTAAAAAGTCCCCTCCCTGGGACAAACAGACAGTGTGTGTCAAGCTGAACCTGTGCACGGGAGCACAGGCAGGCTCGGCCACCATTGAAGCCACACTGGTAGGGACAAGGGATTTCCTAAGCCCAGTCCCTCAACCATGAGCTTTGATCTTACCGTGCAACACCACAAATGCCGTCAAGAGCCTCCTGCTCGTGGATGGTGGTGGCTCCATCATGACACTGACATGAGAGGGTCATAGAGATAACTCCTGGAAGTCTGCTACTTTGACCACAAGCTCCTTTTCCTTTCTGCATGCTTGCTCCCTCCCTAATTCCTCCCTCTCATCTTATCTCAGCCTTAAATCATCGTTTCCATGCTATGAAGAGAATAAATTCAAAGGATTCATGAAGGCGGGAAAGTATTCTTAGATGTGAAGAGTGGAACCAACGCACTGGAACTAACCAAACATCTAATCAGCCCTTTTCAGCAACTTTGGGCATCCTCCAGCATGCCTTCCATGCCAATTTTGAATAAACATAGCATACTTTGTGACAGGCATGTTCTAACTTTGCCCTGTCACCCACTCAGCACGTTGCAATAACCAAGTGATAGATCTCCTGAGGAATTTCATTTTCCACCTCCATCTGAAAACAGACCAGGCTGTGGCCTCAGCATCTGACTGTCCTTGCAGATGAAACCCCAAATGGCAGCATGTCTTCACTCCCAAGTCCCACTTTGCCTTTAACTTACTCTCAGCGGAGGTGTGCACATATGTGGACCTGTGGCTGGATACACAAAGCACACACATGTCGGGGTTTGTACCTCTGCATGTACACACCCACGGTTCTGTGTGCACACTCAGGAGTCTGGAGCTTTCACAAGGGCAAGAGCTTGCACAAATGTATGGATCTGACTGTATAGAAGTGCTGGTCCATCTGAAGTAGGCCAGCACAGACACAGTCCTACGGGGGAGGATAAAACAGCTACAGGCACCCCACTGGAGGTACCCCTTTGGGAACGGGGGCTTCCCGGCACTGGCTTGTCAGCCCCACTGTACTCCCTCCCCAGATAAGGTCTCACCCTCTGCTCTGCACAGGCATTCATGTAAACTCATAGTCTGACCTTGTTGGCACACACCAAAAGAAGTGCAAAAAAAGAAACAAAACCCCCATCCCAAGCCTCTCCTTTCCCATATAAAATTTCTTTCCAGAGATCCTAAAAAATGATCTAAAATTACCCAGATTCTAAACCAGATTAACAAACTGTGAGAGCCAAATGGTGATGGCAGCCAAAGGGTGACCACCACTCTTCCAGCCCAAACAAGGATTCAGTGTAACAGCTTTTTGCAGTGCCCTGGACAGGGCTACAGAGCCGCAAGAGCTCAGCTGCATCAGGGCTCTCTCCCAGCAGCCATGTCAGTGCTGATGATTGGCAAGACTATGAACTTCACTGCCACCTTCCCCTTCCTTTTGCTCTCTTTCGTCGTCTTGTTTTCCCAAGACAGTATTTCCACAGTTTCAGCCTCTTTTCTCCTCCCAGCTGAGATGTGATGGGGTGTTTTGCCATGGCAGGCTTTTGTCTAATCACTGCACCAAGATCAGCAAAGCTGTGATGCTCAGGAGATGGATGCACTCCTTTTTCCCCTACCAGCTGGTCTCAATGTCCAACAATGATGATGGGAGCCTACCATCCTAGAGCCCAGGACACCAACTGGTGTGAAACACCTGCTCCCACCAGCATTGCCAAAATATGGAGTGGCAGCTGCACCAAAATAGACTGCATGGGTTATAGGGAGCAAAATTAGTGGGCAAGGAGGTCTGAGACAGGGTTTGTATCTGTATTCTTGAGGGTCCAAGGGACTATTTTCTTGTCCATTTTTACTAAATCAGGCTGGCTGCTGGTCTCCTTTTGCTTATGGCTGTGATACCTCATGGAACTGGAAATGCCAAAAGTGCTGTCCTTTCTTCAGGGTTAAATCTCACACAGATCTCATGGGAGAGCAGGGGCTCTCTTCAGCTGTCTACAAGTACCAGTAGATCCATAAGGCTTTAGAACTATTGCTCACTAATTTCACACCAAATATTTGCCAGGATGGCCACCAATAGGACATATACGTGTTATTTTTGTGTTTGTATTTACCTGTGAAGGGCTCTAACATCATGGAACTCCCATTACCCTTCCCAAGCCCATTATTTATTTGGTTGGTTTTTGCATCAGCAGATGAAGAACAACAAGTACAACCACCTGTGCTTTTGCCAGAGATATGTTCAAGGCAGCAGTAATGGGAATCATGACTTTTGGCAAACTAGTGCTGGAATGAGGGAGGGAGGGAGGAGAAGGTGAGAGACATTCCTTTTCTGTTGTGTTCCTCAGCCTTAGCTGTTCTCAGTTCATCACAGGCCAATTTTTATATATATATCTCTGTGCTTGACGTTGCTCCATCTTAATAGGACTGACTGTGTGAAAAATCCAGAGTGCCCAAGGAAATGGAATATTCTCCCCACTTTTCATGTCATCCACAGTGTCTTGCAGAATAGCCAACACTTACACTTCTGTTTCCAAAAATAATCCCAAGCTGAATAAAACGAAAATGGATCCAACCCAAACCACTGGATTTTTCCCATGCTACATAATTAAATGAAAACATTAAAATTAATTTACTTTCTTTTTCTATTCCGTTTTTCTTATACTTACATTCAAACAATGATCCAGCAATCCTTGTGTATTTACATCCTTCCAGCTTGCCCATCCTCTTTAAAGCTCAAGTACCTCTATGAGTGACTCACTCATCCACCCTTCTGAGAGTATAATAATAGAAATTCTTTAAAGCTTTGTGTTTTCAGAGCAACGACATTCCGATACGATCTAAGAATCACAGAGACACCCTCCGGTCCCAGGAGGACTGACTGGGGAACAGGTTTGGCTAGAAAAAAAAAGTTTTCCTCATGTGATGGGCACCCCACCAATCACACAGCACGTTCCTCAAGCAACCTGGGCTCTTTAAAGAGCAGCGGAGGTGGGAGAAGGGGGCCTTTTCAGCTTTGCAGGTGGGCTGGGATTTCTGCTGGGAAGCATCACGAGAAGAGAGCGGTGAGTGCCTTGCTTTGGTCATGGTCTTCCTCTTAAACAGGCATGTGAGCTATAAGTGTCTATTAGGAGAAAAGACAGCTCTTATGTTCGATGTTTTTTATTTTAGTCCCTGGACTGTATTTGGTATGTGGGAGCCTGGTACCTGGATAAAGTTAACTGCAGGAAATTATTAAGTATTTCATTTTTCTTACCTCAGGCTGTGTCTTTTCTATGGATCTTTTAATTAGTTACATATTTTTTCTCCTAAAGACTGGGGAGAAGGGAATGGAAAAATTAAATCTGTTATAAATCTGAGTGTTTAAAAAAAAAAAAGGAAAAATTGTTGTAGAGGAAGACACATCTTGTAGTTCAACCTCACTTGTGAAAATAGGAAAGTCAAAAAAAGCCCTCTTGTTTTGGCTGTGCTGAACTTATAAAGGAGAGAGGAAAAACCTACCTCCCAGCTCTACTTCTGAGGTAATTATGCTTGACGATGATTTACCAGCCACACCACTGTTCACACAGGCTTCATTTCATAGCAATCTCTTCGAAAGAAAACTTAATTAGTCTGTGACCCCTGCTTGATGCTGAGCTATGTTTTTGCTTTATTTTTCTCTCCTGGTAGGACAGAATGAGTGTGTGCCTCTTCCATTTCTGAGTGTGGTAGATTCCTAGCACACAAGCAGTTTTCTGTCAGAGGTGGCTGCATTTCAGGGGAGGTGGAGAACTGGGGAAAGTCCTGCAGGGCAGGAGGAGTGCATGGGTTTCTGTCCGCTGGAGATGTTTGCTTTAAAATAAGTAAACAAATGATGAACTGACATTTGTAAAACATTTGGCTTCTTACAGTGGAGTTCAAGCGATTCATCGTTAACATATTAAATTACATCCTCTTAAAAGCTGTGTAATTCTCACGGTGTCCCAAGCACTTGGAAAATACCTTCTTTTTAGGCCCCTTAGGGGCTAAATTTTCCATTATAACCAATTAAAAAAAACCCTAAAGTAAGTTTATTGCTTGATGCATCGGGGTCCACGGGAGGTCTGGGTGTGGGCAGGTCTGTGGCTCATGGAGGCTTCCCATGGCACCGGCACTGGCCTTGGCACAGCACCTCTGGCAGCGGTTCCACCTGGATAACTTCCCTCCATCAGCACCCCAGGGCTAGCCCGGGCATCTTGCTCCTGCCTGTAGGAACATGCTCTCCAGCTGGGCTTGGACAGCAGGGGTGGTGCCCAGGCTTCCTCCCCGCAGGGCTGCAGGGGCAGGGACCAGGATCCTGCTGCCGAGCGGCCGCGTTTGCTCAGCTGCGCTCGAGTGGTGCAGAGCCCTTCAGCCAAGGCGGGCAGAGCCCGTGAGTCATTAAACAAATGCATCCTTTGTCTCTGCCTCCTTGCACCAGGGCATGAGAATCCAACGCCCTGGGCAGGGACGCTGAGGGAAAGGGAGGTAGCAAGGGGTGATGTGAAGCCCCTGCAGGCCCCACCACCGTGCTGAGAAACCTCCAGGAGCAGGGTGTCGAAGCAGATGATGCTCACAGGGATGTTTTGAGACGTCCCTTTGTCACAGTGCTTGCAACTAGCACAAAACACAAGGTAATCAAAATGTCACCTGGGTCTGTGTTGGGCAATGCCAAATGAATTCTTATCCATTGGCTTTTTTGGCAAGAGATGGCGTAGAGGTAGGCTAAGGAGGGGAAATGCATCCGTAAGGCCACTGAAATCCTGTCCCAGCCTATAGAAACAGGGTGTGAAGGCTTCAAAATATGACCAGTGCAGTGTATGTGAGAGGTGCACAACAGACTCCAAATCCCATTTGAATCCAGGGATTGCTACCAGAAGAGCATCCTTTCAAAGCCTGCATGAGGTTATCACCTAAAATACAAGGACAGAAGCCAGCCTCTGCAGAAAAGAGCTTCCTTTTCATCTCCCAGAGTTGTGCTGAAGGTCTCAAGGATACTGACAGTAAAGGAAGCGAGGGGAGGTCAAGAAAGCTTCAAGGGCATGGAAATAACAGATTGTCTGCAGTTTGTGGGGTACCGAGGGAGGCAAGGCTACCACTTCTCCTGGGCTCTGGCAGGCTCAGCTGGACCCCCATTAGTGTAAGGGGCGTTTTTGAGGTGTGAGGGGAGAGGAGAGGGGAGAAGTTACAACCAGTTGTACTGGTTGTGACCAGAATGTTAGGAAGAGTAAGAAGTATGTGCCTCGGGAGGGACACAAGGGTTTTTGGTACAATGAGAGCAACAGACACCTTTCCAAAGCTGCTTAGAGCATGGAGCAAAATCTGTGATAGTGATAATTAAATACCTCAGGCCTAGATAGGTCACACGTAAATTTCAAGGTTTGTAGGATGTGCCGAGGAACACCAGGTCAAGGTTGAAATTCCAGGACCTGGCTGCCTTCTTATGTGAAACTATTGGATAATGGTTGCAGCTGAAACTCCAGTTTCCTCAGGGGTTTCCCTGAAGCCCCAGGAAACTGCATTTGGGTCATGAAACTAATTTTAACAAGCCCAAGAAAGCTCCTCTACCTCCAAATGCATTTGCGTCCCCAGGCAGAGGCTGCTGGCCTGGGGGTTGGGAGGAGGGCTGCCCACCACTGTCGCACCCAGGGGTGCCTGTGAGACACATCTGTGCACAGCCTGCCTGGGGCACACCAGCCAAGTTTGCCTCTGTAGTCATGTTCCTGTGCCAAGTGCTGTGCAGTTCTTGCATTATTGCTCAACGCAGCTCACCTCCAAGGCATGAGGAGCAGGTGGAAAGCTCCTGATCTCCCACAGCTTCTCCTATGGGACATGTTGGAGGATTGGCTCTCCAGCTGCGCAGCTGTTGTCATGGCCTTGGAGCACCCGCCTGGTCTCTCATCCCTGATGGTGATAGTGGACCATCTGCAAGGGAGAAGAGGTCAGACCAGGGGTTGACCCATGTGGCACAGGTTAAGAAAGTGAACACCAAGAAATTAAGTCTTTTGGCACCAATCACTTTGAGGCAGAGATATAATTCATAGAAATATGGCAATGCTGAGATTTTTAGGTCTAGAGTAAATCCTTTTTTCCTTCCCTTTTCCTCTTCCTGGTCTCTCTGCTCCCTGCACTGCAATCCCATTGAACTTAGCTAAGGTACTGGAGAACCTTAGGTTATCTGGAAACTTGCCATTTTCCAGCTGATACCTGTGGTGGTGATTGTGTCCAGCTTTCCTCACAACCAGCCCACTGGACCCACTTTTCCATATAGCAATCAGAGTTCAAGTGCCTGTGTTCGAGCAGGAAAGAGTTCCTCACTTTTTGGACTGCTGCTTGGCTTGTGATGTCCCTTAGATGGCAATAACTAAACGGTTTTTTAATGTCTCTGGAGTTTGCAGCACAGAGGTCCATGAGCCAGGCAGTGGTCTCTCCAGCTTTCAGATGAGTGGAGGACCAGGATTCTTAGCTTTGGCAGACTCTGCAGTGTTGTATTACAGAACGCATGGCTGAACATTGCTCAAACTCAGATTTGACCTGCAAGACAGGCCCTGGACACCCTGGCTGGTCAGGAAGTTTGGCAAGGACAGAGATCCAGGTTGACCTTATGAGCCTGCCATTTTCAAATACAGAGCAAAACAGTTTTATGAATACTGGGTCTGGCGTCCAAACATCTGGCTGGGACTAAAAATGTCTTCTCAGCTTAAAAATAATGGCCGCATATTATTAAAAAATTCCTACACATACTATCGTACAGAAATACTTAGGCACTCTGCTGATATAATGGTGAGAGTGCTGGAGATGTCTGCATCCCTAACCCTGAAAACACTGCAGAAAGAGCAGCAGAAAGTGCCTGGCTTTCATCTGTCGCTGTTGGAAGTCCTGCATACCCAAAAAAGGGCAGCTGCCGAGGAGGCAGGAGGTGGCATTGTTTGAGAGGTCTCACAATGCTCTGTTCCCCAGGAAGCTCCTCTTCTTTTAGTTTGTTCATATTTCCCAACTGCTTCTTTGAAGAATTGTGAAGTCAGTGGCCTGAGAGAAATAAGTGCAGGTACTGCCAGAAGAAGGATGTTCAAGCAGTTGTTCCTGTTGTCTGCTCAAGCTGGGCTCACTTCTGCCTTTCTTTCCTGATTTATATTATCTTAACCACCTTGTAAATACAGTTGTCTCGGGATTGGGGTTTTTTCCCCTTATCCTCTCCATGCACACGTGCTCCATCCCTTTGAAAAATAAACTTGGTGGGCTCTGGTGTTCAAGCTTCTTTCTCCAAGACGTCTCACACCTCTGACTGATGCCTTTATGCTGCCCTCTCTGGAAGGGGATGAATTTGATGCAGGGCACCTGACTCTAGATTGCAGGATATAGCATTCTCAAGAATTCAGTAGGAATGCTACTTGGCCTGGCTCCCATGAGCCAACTGCAACCTGAGCTGGCCCCTCCCTCCTTCCCTTCCTCCCTCACACCTGACTTGGGGGACTCCGGTCCCATTCCCAGCAGGGGTGGGAGATGGGGCTACTCTTAGCAAAGTCCTGTGCTGTGGATGTGTGTGGGATACAGCTGGAGAACCATGGTTACCAGTTCAGTCCCATGGTGGTGCTGGTCAAAATTGCTGTGGAGGAACACTGGCTCCTTTGGAATAGGGGTGAGGTGAGGGTGCTGAACTAGTCTCCATCCAGATGTAGCTGGTGTTTCTGGCCACGTAGAAATGATGCACCATGAGCTGAGGTTGTTGTGAGTGCTGAAAATCTTACCCAAAAGGGAGCTGAAGAAAGCAGCTGCCTCCAAAGTGGTCCCAGTCTTCTGTAGCTCAAGTATCAGGGAGAGTTTGAGTTACCAGATTAATACCTGGGGACATTTCTGAAGTTACTATAAAGCAAGGGTTGGGAGGTGTACAGGCAGGCTGGCAAATTCTGTCTATCCTTCTCACGGATAATTTGTGTTTCTAAGTGAAGCATATTGTACCAGTGATTTAATTGAAGACTCTGTTTGTTTTTTTCTAGGTTGCATGAAGAATTAAAGATGGCAAAAAGTGATGATTGTGTACACATCTTGCAGGGTCTGTTAGTCTTTGGGAATGTGGTCATTGGGGTAAGTGAAGTGGAACAAGTATGGGTGGAGGCTTCCTTCCAGTATGACACTTCTTAAAAGAGCAGTTCTCCCTCTTCACGTGTGAAATCCACACATAAATAGCGTGAAAGAGGAGGATAAGGAGAGTTCTCCTAGATGATCATTTGGGTGGGAAAGGGGGAGCAGGGGCAGATCCACAATACCAAGATCGGTGCTAGGTGAAAAGGCTTAGAATTGTCAGTAAGGCCAGACCAACATTTTTCCACCCACCTTCCTCCTCCCTCCATTGGAATGGAGGGATGGAATTCTTTCTTAACATCCTCAGGCCCTAGGCCTGACCTCTCAGATCAAGGCTGGGTGAGATTTGAAAGCAAATCTTCTGAGAAGTCCCAAACAAGAGATTGTAGAGCTGGGCAGAGGAGGAGCTGGGTAACTCCCACTTGGCAGGAAGCTGAATGAAAGAAAAGCAGTCTACACCTGTTTCTGTCTTTGCTATTTCTTTGGGGAACCTTGATCTAATGGGTTTCTTGTGCTTCCCAGATGTGCGGCATTGCCCTGACAGCAGAGTGTATCTACTTTGTGTCTAACCCCCATGGTCTCTACCCTCTGCTGAAAGCCACAGAAAACAGTGACATCAACGCTGCTGCCTGGATTGGGATCTTTGTCGGCCTTGCACTCTTTGCTCTGTCTATCCTTGGTATCATTGGAGTCATCAAGGCCAGCAGGACCTTGCTGCTGGTGGTAAGTGTAGCAAAATTTGCCTTCCTACTGCTGCTGAACTGAGCAAACGCTGCCTTAGTGTCCCTGGTCACCTTGGGAATAAACCAGTGAGCAAAGACAGCTTTTATACTGATAAGGAGCCAAAGGTTCTTCTTGATCCTGGCTGTGGTGTCCCAGAGGGTGACTCCTGTGAAGACTCATGCACGAGAAGCTCCTGAACCAGGCTGAGGGAATTAATGGAGGTAGCCACAGTGAAGGTTTGACTGGCTTAACCCTGACCTTGCCCTGAGGCAATGCGGGAGCACTTGTGCAATCACATATAGCTGGGATGTGGTTTAGATCCTTGTTTCTCCCCACCCCTTACTGCTTTTCAGCTGTCATACACTATTCACTTTAGGAGCTGATAAGTAGTGACTGCTGCACAAGGCATTAGTGAGTGTCAGGTTAACAAATATGGGTGCAATCAAGAACATAAGACATCAGCAGGCAGGCAGAAATTACAGGGGTGGGGACAGAGCTTTGGATAAGCCAAGGACAATGTTAAGATGTGGACAAATCTCTGCACAATGTCTTACTTAGCTGTTTAGCTTGACAGTGGTAAAACTTAATTGGTACTTGCGTTAATGAAGGGTAGAGATGAAAACTGAAATGAGCTCTCTCGTGGATTACTGTGGGGTTGCAGGGTGTCTCTTTTAGACAAGAGGCACTCAGAGATCTGAACTCTTGAATATATCAGCAAATGGCTGAGGAAATAGAATTCCTTTACCTCTGAATTTTGGTGTCTTGGCTGAAGCCCAAGGCTCTGGTCTAGGATATGTGAGAGGGATGAGAGGGTACAAGGGACAGAAGCTGGGGTAAGTAGGAAAAAAAAGCCTTAAATCAGAGAAGATCATTATAAAATGTGGGAGGAGGAACAGATACATGAGAACTCCAAAGAAAATATGGAAAATATCAAAGGGATTATGCTGGAAAGGGAAAAGAAAGAGTGAAAGAGATTATGAGAGGTGACCCTTGGAATCTGTTTTCATGAAGGATCTTTCCTCACAGTGTAAGAGTGTTCAGGAAATCTAATGGTGAAAAATCAGGGGGATCTCAATGATGCCCTAAGATGCACCTTCCCTTTCCCCAGCGTACAATCTCTCCTGCTAGGAGTGAACAGCTTCCTGCTGAAAAGCTTATAGCTGGTAATGGAAGTGAAAGGAGGACACATGACACAAACATAGGTTGCCAATTAGATGCAACAAAGAAAAGGGAAAAGTATTTTCCATGGAGGCAGGGCAGTCTTAATGCCATGAGGTTCTGATGATATCTTGTCTGTGAGATGGAGAACAATTCCAGTCATTTACCTTCAAGAAAGGAGATTGCAAATTGGAGCAAGCACAGGAAAAGGCTACAAGAACATTCAGGGTGGGTGAGAGGGAATGTGATAGCCTGGCCACCTTTGCATCCAGCAGGGTTTCCAGCCTAATCTTGAAAAAAATGCTGAACTGTTCCTCCAAGAACTAATTCTGCTCTCTTTCTCCCACAGTACATCATTCTGATGCTGATTACTTTTGCATTTGAAATGGCTTCTTGCATCACAGCAGCGACTCACCGAGATTCTGTGAGTATTTCTTTCCTCATGTATTCTTTTAACTGCACTGGGAAACACAAGTTCTAGGGCACACAGTCATCCTGTTCAGTGTAAAATCCTGTATCACCCAGTAAATGTGATAATACAGTGTAAACTCACAGGACTACTGCTGAGCAGAAGACAACCCCATAAGGAAAAACTCCAACATCATTATTCTAATCAAAGAAATAACTTTGTTCTTTTCAGCACAGTTTTGTTATTTTTAACATTTTAAAATGTTTACAACCTTGCAGTTAAGGAAATAATAGTGTGGGTTAGTTGAATCATCAATACAGTGTTTAGTCTTTCAGCTACAGACTGATTAATCTATCATACACAGAGAAGACAAATCTTCAGCGTTGCCCCAGGCAGTGTTACTGGTGAGGGAAAGATTACATGGATTATTGGAGATACTCTGGGGAGGGAAATTAGTTGTGGTGCTTTAGTTCCAACATACCAAATGCAATCCATAGCTTCTGCACAGCTCTTGTGATCTACATCTAGTAGTGCCTGCCTGAGATCTTCATCTCTGTTGCCCCTGCTCCTCAAATCCTGCTCTTTATTCTCATGTGTAAAACCAGAGGAGAAGCAACATTCCTGTTCTCCAGCAGGATGCTGAAACAAGAAAACAAATCCTCCCCAAAGAACCCTGTATTTGCTTTACATGGCCACTTATTTACATAGTTTCTGCATTTTTCTCTGTTGGTTTTTTGGTTTTTTTTCCTGTAGCTTACTCCAGAGCACTTCCAGAAGCAAATGCTGGAGAGATATCAGAAGTCAGAGCCAGCCAATGACAGTGAGGTCACAAAGGCATGGGATGAACTCATGCTGCAGGTAATTACACTGAAAAGTCACTAATTACTAAATGCTCTGCAAGCCTGGAATTTCAAGTCCTCCTTGGGGCTGCTGGATAAGAAAGAGGATGGCCTCTGCCTTGAACCTTAAAGAAAGTTCTGACACACTCCCCCTTTAGCTCGTTTATCAGACAGCAGACTGTGAAAGGCAGGCACTACAAGAATCTCTCCCATAAATCTGTGCTCAGTGCCCAAGTGGTGTTCTGATATGTGCAGGGCTGTGACCTGGACCCACAGAAACCCTTCCCTTCTCTGTCCTTGCAGAACCATTGCTGTGGGGTGAAGGGCCCCTCTGACTGGCAGAAATATGAGTCTGCCTTCCGCCTCACCCACAGCGACGCCGACTACCCCTGGCCGCGGACGTGCTGCGTGCTGGATGCACAAGGGCTTCCCATCAACCTGGATGGCTGCAAACTTGGAGTGCCTGGCTACTATAACAGCAATGTAAGGTCATCTCTGCTTTTTTCAGTTAGCATATGTCAGTCAAAAGTCCCTTGCTGAAAGGGAAAGAGACCGTGAATAGCCTTTCTCCTTCACTGCAAGCTACAGGTGTTCAAAAGCTTTCTGAAGGAGAAGGAGTGCCTGTAGAGTGCTGGCTATGTTGCTGAACACAGGACAGGAATTTTTTTTAGGATAAAGGCTTTCCTGATAGAGAAATCTCTCAAGCCACTTGTAAGAAGTTACATTTCTAACATGATGGACAGTAGCTAAAGCAAGCTTAGTCCAAAGATGAGTGTATGCAACATGAGTGAGCAGATCAGCAGCTCTCTTCCTCAAGGAAGAACTTTTCAGTAGACCATCATTTCCTACACACTAGGTTGCTGGGTCATGAGCATCAGCTTCTGCCCTAGCTTGCATTTCTAGAAGGCATTCAAGCTTCCAAATTTGCCTGCAGTTTCTTGATTCTGGAGGTCAATTCTGTGTCAACTGTGTTTGGTTATCTAATTGTACTTGGCAAGTGGATGGCACAGCAAGTTGTCCTTGAAGTGTTTGAGGTGGGTCTGCTTTGTATTTGGAGCCAGAAACAGGTAGGTAATCTGCAAGTTGTCAATCAGCAGTGCAGCTCTGGCTTGGTTTTTTGAGACCCTCTGAGCTACCCAAATTGCAGTAGGAGAGGAGCATGCCACCATGCCACCTCAGTCTCTCTCAGGGATGGATAGATTTGTCACCTTGCAGTGCAGGCTCAGGGCTGGTGTTGAGTCATTCCTGGTTGTCTTTCAGGGTTGTTACGACGCTATTTCTGGACCAGTGAACACACATGCCTGGGGTGTTGCCTGGTTTGGATTTGCCATCCTCTGCTGGACTGTAAGTACTTAATATTTGCCTCTACTTCCTCTTCTCTTCTGCTATTCCACACCCAGCTGGGTGGAGGTGGATGAAAGGACTGACGCATTCAAAATGTCCATGGATTATCGTCATTCATTCATCACAAATCTGCCTGTAGTCTGCTCCACTCAGGGCTGCATTTACAAGTTCCCCTCCATTCTGGCTTCCAGAGATGAGGAACTAGATGGCCTTCCAGCCTGCCATGGCCTGCTGTGACCTGCTGCCATCTCAGCAATGCAACACAGCAAAACAACTTGCAGATGCTTCTTTGTGAAGGGTATTGGATCATCATGATAGATAATTCAGTTTGCAGTTTGAAGATTTTGTTTGAGTGTATTCAGTACTCAGTGTTCAGCAGTTTCATGACAGATAATCCCCTGTGAAATGAGTGATACAGTCAAATAGTCATAGCTGCACGTTTCTTCTTTCTTTACTGTGTAGTTTCTCTGCAGACAAAAAACTTTAAGCTTCCTCTGCCTGAACAGGCTTTGCTTTTCAAGAACTTCTGTTGCTCTCTCCTACCAGTAGGACTAAATGGGGCTGGGGGAGAGGTGGAGAGCAGGAAATGGGGAGCAGGGAAACTTAATAGTGTTGTCATTTCAGTTCTGCGTCCTCCTTGGCACCATGTTCTACTGGAGTGGAATTGAATACTGAAGGTCTGGTTTTCTCAGTGCTGTCCTGAAGAGTCATGTGAAACTGCAATTGTTTGTCTCCCACTCCATTCTGCTCAGGCCATGGAGGATTGAAGTTTTCTCACTACCTCTCCCATATATACTTTTGCCCCTCCAAAAACTTGACGCAAAGAACTGATGACTGCAGGAAAGAATCTTCTTGGCCCTGCTTTGCCCCTTGTTCTGCAGCCTTAATGCCTCCTGGCTGAGGCACTCCTTCTTTCACTGTGCAAGAAATCCTGGAGCGTAAGATGAGAAAAAAAGTGATCTGATTTGTTTTCTGATGACATCAGGAAAGAAAATGTCCATATACACTTGCTCCAGGAAAATATCTCTCTAAAATTAGTTTGAATTTAAATTATAATGCTTCAGCAAGGGCTATGTGGGCAAAACTGTAACCTCCTGTGACCAACAAGGACAGATGTTGCAAGGGAGAAGACTGCAGACCCCTCTATTATATTTTACTGTTCAACTTCTCTTGCTGGTCTCTGTCACCCTTGCCTTAGAATAAGGCAGATTCTCTGAGCATTTAAGTGTGTCAACAATAAAAACATGTCACAGATAAAAAGTCTGTTGCTAGTCAAGCCCAATAAAAGGCTAGCTCACTCCTCAGCAATATGCTGCCTATATGCAAGCCTACCTCCTGTCCCTGATGAAACTACTGCATGTGCTCCTACCTTCAGAAGTGCCAGTCCAGGAAAAGCTCCACTTGCCAACAAATAACTCCTTCAAAAAAGCTATTACTTACTTTGCACAAGATTTCATACATCTACAGGCTAGAATCCATGCAGAATACAAGGGATTCTGTGCTGTAGTTGCCTTTGCAAAGGGGGCTCATGCTCCTGATTTATTGTGCTTCTTGCTTCAGCTACCTGTGTGTAAATGGTCACACCCCCTGTGTCATTCCCCTTCCACATCCCTGGATCAGGTAGGACAAAAGGCAAATAATGGCAGTGAGTAATGCTTGCGAGAAAATTGCAAGCAAGGAGCTAACTGAACCAAACCCAGTCCTTGCATCAGTGCTTGCAGTTTTCATTCAGTTCAATAAAGGCTGTTTACTTTGGCCAATACTGAGCTGGTGTCTTTCCTTGTGAACGCTTCAGTAGTTAAATGTTTTGTGAGAAATGTGCTCCTCTCTAGAGTGTTTTAAGGTGAAGCCTCTTCCAAAGATGTACTGGTTCAGGTCCTGATGTTTGCCACCTGCCTTTATTCTTTGTTTTTGTATATTCACCAAAATACTAATTAAAAAGAGGTAGAAGTGAATTTTTTCTCTTGTTCAAGATTGTGTCTTTGGGAAGGGTAAATAATAAAGGTCTGCATCTGGGACATGTGGGGAAGGACAATGACAGGCTTTAACATCCTGTAACAGAGATGCTAAAGCACCAAGATGCAATGTGCTACAGAAACTCAGCAGCCAAATAGTTCCATGCCAGAGTGCTGGGGGAGAGGAAGAGGCAGATACAAGGGTGAAAATCTTGAGGACGAAATGGGTGCCTGCAACACAGGAGGAGTTTTCTGTATGACTATACCTTCAGAACTGACTGTCCTCACAGATCAGCCACTCCCCTGATTCAGTGGTGTGGTGACTGTCTTGGAAACTCTGGACTCTTGAGAAATTCCATAAGGAAATTACTCTTCAGTACTTTTGTTGTGAGACTTGAGTCATGGATTGACCATGCAGACTGTGTATGTCAATGGTTAGAGTTTGGTTTTCGAGGGGGAGGTTTGGTGGTAGCCTTGGGTGTTTTTATGTTTATACTGCTGAAAGCTACAGTAATACCAAAATGTAAAGAAATCTAAAGAGAATCAGCATCTGCCAAAGTTAGGGAGCAATGGCAAAGACTGGGTTCTCTGCTACTTGCCAGAAACTGCAAATTCCTGCCAACTGCAACACCAGAGAGGAGAGAAATGGGGCAGGAAGGACACGGCAGGCACAGAGACTCTGTCCTTGCTCGGCCAAACGCCTCCAATAACTCTCGGTCGTGGCAGCTGTCCTGCTGCATAAGGGCCTCTTGCTTTGGTTTTTCTGAAACTCAAGCAGCTGTGCAAACGGGTGAAACAACTGGCTGTGGGACTTTCTAGAGGCCAGTAAGGCCTTCTGAATATGGATGTCACTGAACATTCTGCCTGGAGAAAACTGTAGGACCACAGAAGCAGGTAAGATCAAATATTATTTTCCTCCTCTGGTCTTTTGCTTCAGACCTTTCTGCTCCATCTAAATGTGGTATGATTACAGAACTGCGTTTAATATAGAGGAAAATGTAGGATTTTGAAGGAGAGGAGAAACTGAGAATACTTTAAATAGCATATTGCAGTATTAACTGCTCCAACCAGTTGCAGATGATACCATTGACCTATTACATTAATGGCAGCTCAAGTCAATTCGGTTTGGGTTCTTCAAATTTGCTTTCTGCTTCTTAAGCCTTTCCCTCCCATTGCACTTTATGATTTATGTACTGAAAAAATAAAAGCTGTGGTCAAGTGATCCAGGCAATGGTGGATGCGTGCCAAACATGCCACAGTGCATCCAGAAAAACCCAGCTTTATCTGCGTGAACTAAGGGGGAAGGAGAGGATTGGACGGATGACAGAATTATGTTGATCAGGGTCGTGAAAAATCCTGCTGAAAAGCCAGGAAAAGCTGTGCTTCTGAAAGTTGATTCCAGCCTCTGAAATTACCTGGAGTTCTAGGGAAAGGGTGAGAAAGGATGGAGTCTGTGACAGGAATGGTGGTGAACAGGCTTACGTGTCAGCTGAGACTTGTAAAAAAATCCTGGTCATTCTCAGCTGTTTGGATTGCCTCCTGAAGACATGGGTGTACATGGTCCTCAGAGCAGGCAATATGCATATGTGCATGAGAACTGCTGGACTAAGACATCCTGCTAAGACAGGATGAAGAAAAAAAATGCTGCAGGTAAAAGTAATTTGGTTTGTTTGCAGATTTGCTCTGTGTATTTATTCTCTGTAGGTGTGAATATTCACAGTTCTCTCTTGGCAATAAAAGCACACTTCAATTCTCCCATGGAGTTACCAAATGTATTTTTAGATTATTAATTTATTGCAATACTCCCAGCTCTGAGAAATCAAGAGTCTCACTGAGAAGCATCCTCTGTTCATAGCTGATGGAGTGGTGCGTCTTCCGATCCAAAAACAATCCCACGTCCTCAGCTGCTGCCCTCCCACACAGAGAGAAATGTAACCTGGTGTTTTTCACACTGCTGAATGTTTGTTGCTGGCAGCACTGAAGGTGTCTGTTCCTTCAGGCAATGGGGCAATGTGGGGCTGCCTTTGTGTATTTTGTGCCTCAACCCCATTTTTCCGACAAGTTTTCCTACTCCTTCCTCCTTTCTCCTCACTTCTTCTGTGTGAGACCTCTTTGCACAGACCCTTTCAGGCCCTGATTTGCTTCGCCTTGCTGGTCCATGTACAACATACAGTGGCCATTATGTGCCATACTTGCATCCAGCTACCCACCTCATTGGGAAAACTAGGAACCAGGCTGACAGTGGTGTTCAGTATCTTCTGACTCGGATGTTTTATTCCCTTTCCTGCTCACTGCCCTGGCATCTTAGTTTTTCACATTCCTTACAACAGGGACTCATGCCAAGCAAATGCTCATCGGGACCAATGACCTAAAACTAGCTCATAAATGAATCCTCCGACTCCCAACCCTTGGCAGCCCTGCCCTCCTTGGCAACTGGGGAAATCCCCTGCAACGTGTGGTATGCTGGGAACCTCCTGCAAGAGCTCTCCCTGTAATCTCAGGCATCTATCTTTAGGAGATCCTGCTTTGGGAGGAGCGGAATATAACTGCTGAGGGTTTATTCTCGACAGGAAAAAAGGTGAGGGTGTTTCTGACTTGCTCGCGAGGTGAAATTGCATCACAGGCAGGGTCATGTGCAGTTCTTGCACGATCACTACTTGAGATAAACCCTGCAAGAGAGACAAGTGATGAGCAGTGAGCTGCTCTGGCTACCCAGGGCTATTGTTAACTGTGGGCCAATGCAGGACTTCTCTATTTTTCCCAAAGCAATGCTCACCTTTAGCAGTGTACTGTGGCTGCCACAGAGGCTGGAGACTCTAAAGCCAAGTCACTTCAAAAAATTCCTGTAAATAACCAGCCTAGTCCTTTTACACTGTCTGAGCCTTGGTGTTTAAAGTAAATTATCTCACAGTGTAAAAAAAAAAAAAAAGTAAAGCAATTTGTGAGCACTATTTTTTCTGATTTATTCTTCCTGATTCCTATGAAGGAAGAGGGAAAGAAAATGTTACCTGATATTCTTCAGACTGGATTCAACTCAATCCATGGCTGTTGGGTGTTGTGGTTTTGGGTTTGTTTTTTTTTTTTNTTTTTTTTTTTTTTTTTTTCCTTTTTGGGTTTTACTTATCTAGAAACTTCCTCTGCTGAATAATCATCATATGTGTTATTCTCCTTTCTCCAGTTCTGGTTGTTCCCATGTTTGTGTGCCTTGTGGTTCTTTCTTAAGCAGCTACAAAGTTGGGGGGTTTTTTTGAAGTCATTTCCTCTCACTGAATTCAAATAATTCCTGGTCTTTTCAGATAAGGGATTTAAATGACAGAGAAATGTACCCTCTGCAGCAGATGTGCTATGGAAGAAAACAAGTCCCATTTTAAGATGGATCTGGACCCGAATCACAAACACAATTCTTAGGAGTTGTCTAGGTTTGCAAAACATAGCTCATCTCACACTGCAGTTTGCTAGTAAGACATACAAAAATACCAACCCTGTTTTAATTATGGAGCGAAGCAAACATTCAAGTTTAACACTCACACTTCTGTCTAACTTCTGAGGGCATCAGGACTTGGGCAGGTCTGAGCTTTGCAGATCCCATTCATTTCTAACTCTGAAACTGTTCATCCTTTACCCTGGTTGTGAGGCACGTTCTTGGAAAAGTTTATTCTGTCTGGATGGAAAATGAACTCAGAAATCTCACTGCCTTTCTCTATCTTGGCTTGTTATGATTCTGTTCTTTTTGTTGTTGGTGGTGCCTTGTGCCAGTCTCCCTTCCTGCACTGCCTGCCTCTTCTTTGCTGCCAGCTGACTTTTAGTCCCATCCAGTGGGATACCAGTGGGATACTAGTGGGATGTCCTGCTGCCCAGAGCTGCTGGACTCCTGTGTTGCAGTGAGGATGCATGAGACACCAGTGTCAAAAGCTTCCTGGTGCTGGTAAGGTTGATTCCTGGTTAACAGCCAGGTTGGGAACTTGCTTAATCCTGGTTTTGGCTTAGCTGAAAGTATCCAAAATGTTGTAGCTGTGGCTTCCAATACAACCTACACAGGGCAAGCAAAAGAAACTGGCTGAAACAGTGTTCAAGCACTTCCATGTGTTTAAGCACCCTGATTTAGGACACAGAGCCGACTGGAGCATGAGCAGGTCTGCAGTGTCCCTTTGGTCTAATTTCCATAACCATGGGAATGCTGTGGGGCAGTCTGAGGTTCTCCCCTTGCCTTATGGCCAAGTCATTGTGAGATTCTGTGGCACAAAGAATAGGAAAATACTGGTTCTCATACAGCACTAATAATTGGCTCTGGCTAACAACAATTCCAGAGTTCAACAAACATGGTTTTCTCTCACAATTTGTATGCCAGTTGCCATGGTAAGCAGGAAGCACAACCCAGGCATTTTCCTAAAGGGAAACTGAAGTCACGAAGGAGGTAGGAAAGGGAGTCAAGCCCTGAGTTCAGCTGCTGAGTAGGAAAAAAAAATATTTCATTTAACCTGATGATTCATCTGCCTTTTAGAGAGAACAGTGAGCAAGCTGCACTGTCCACACAGCTCTGTCCACTGAGGCTACAAGCACAAGAACACCTCTCTTTTTTTTTTTTTTCTCTCTCTCTCTTTGATCCCAGGATGGAATAAGGGACACATAATAACAATATTCACTTCCATGCTCAGAGACTGGGTCAATGAGAGCCAAGGAACTAAATTCATAATTTGTTAAAGTTCTTGCTTGTCCTTTACAAATCAACAGAAATGCCTACATGACGCACCAGAGGCCTTCACAGTAACTTCTCCTGTTCCAGCTTGGCTTCTGCTATACAAGCACTGGGATCACAAAGTTTTTCCATACTCTGAGTTGCTCTGCATTATCACAGGCAAGGCAGAATTCTGCAGGAGATGTGCTAAATGGGAGAAACATGGTTGCACATCACTTTAACTTCAGCCTGGTGGAACTAGCAATGGTAAGAGAAAAGATTATTTTACCCTTGAAAATTTTAAAGCATTTCAGATAACAGTAATTCTACAGAAATCTCCAAGCCCACACTTCATTTTCAGACCTGCAGAGCAACTGCAGTTCCCATAACCTCCAATCAGAAAAGAGTGTGGTCAGCCCTAACCTTCAGTCTCCACCACCAAAGCCCACACAAACACAGATCAGTGCCCTGGCCACTCACAAAACAAAAGAGGGGCTCAAACTCCATGTCAGAGGATGACAAAAGCATTTGCACTGTACACATAAACCAAATCCAGAAAAAAAATAAAATGTTCCAAAACATCACTAGGGCACAGATCTGTTTTTATAAAAACTCCAGTTTAATCTCATGGCTGAGACCTGGCAAAACATCTTTCTTTTGTGGCTGTTGTTTTTCTTTCTTTTTTTTTTTTTAAACAATCACGCACAGAGGCGGGCAAGTCCACACAGAGAGAAAAAGCTTAACAAAACTGCAATTCATCAGAGCTAGCAGGAAAAATAATCACAAAACCAGGGCCAGTGGGATGGAGACAGTCCTCTTCATAGTGTCCAGCTTCCAGCCCTTCTCTTGACCTGGCAGCAAATAATATTTCAAAGAGGACTAACGCCTGCAAGCACAAGATCCAAGGTCTGGACTGCTGTATGGAGCCCTCAGAAAGTTCTTGCCTTCTGCCATCCTTCCTTTCTGGGGCTGTTAAAGTCCTACTGCATCTCCAGTCGAACTCAATGGGAAGTTTTCCATTCCTTGCTTGGAGCAGAATTAGTCATCACCAAGCCTTTACATCAGTTAGGAGCAAGCAAGGGTTAAACAAAATAGGGAGCTTCTGTAGCTTCTCCCCCACCCCTAGAGATTTTTATTCCTTTTATTCTAGAGATAGAGAGAAGCAAAAAGGACAGCTGCAAAACCTGGGCATGGCTGAAAGGTAGTATATGCTTCAGTAGATTGTTTGCATTTTCAAGGCCTGGGGAGAAGGTTGTGGTGAAAAGCCAAATCACCCCTTGAACTCTGGTCTCCCCTGATCTTGTCCCTCCTTTCCCAAGACAAGATTCTTCTCAGGAAGGCACATTCAGGCCTTCTGCCCACCACAGATTAGCCAGAACTAATTGGCTACTCTGTGGGCAAAAAGCCATTTGATCTCACACTCTCAGTGCCGCAAACGTAGCAGCAGAAAACAGTTCCATGCATCAGCCCAAGTTTCACAGATGTGTAAAATACTATTTAGGCAATTCCTTCATGTTANGGAATATATATATATATATAAATATATATATATATAATTTAGAAGTATTCACTATTACAGGTGTTTCAGAATCTATAAAGAAAGAAAAAAATATTTTGATTGCACTATTTGGATGCTGGATGAGGGAAAACGTTGCAGGCTTTATGGATGCTCTCTAATACAGATTTAAGTTCCTCTGAAGCTCTAAAGGTGAAAAAATAAGTACTTCAGTCTTTCTACAGTGATAGCATGAGATGGACAGCCCAGAGGAGTCAGGTTTATAAGGTAAAATATAACCTTCATCTCTGTTTACTCTCCTGCCAGTGAGGCAGCTCCCACACAAGCTAACATTATCCATGTCCCTCCTTTCCAGCAGGGATTCTCACCTTTGCCAGCTCAGCTCTGAGCTACATTGAAGAGAAGCTGCACCAACCCTCTGACTACATGGGAAGAATAAGTGAAATTTACTCACTTGTCTTACACTTATAAAAGTCCACAAGCAACACATGCTGGTGATACTTTGTCATGCCTGATACTGGGGCCATCTACAAACTGGGGAACAGTCTTTACTTTTCACAGTCTCAGGAGAATTGAAATGTACTGCAGGGTCCCTGAAGTGATCCTTGTGGAGCTGCAGATGATGAGCCAGTCCATTTAGGAAGGTCTTTTCAATAATACCAAGAAAAACCAGCTTAGCTCTCCAGGGCCAGACTCATCTCCCATAAATCCAATCTATCTCTCTTCATAATGCTCCACAGATAGACAGAAGAAAAACAGAAATGAANAAAACAAAACAAAACAAAACCACCAAAAAACACCAAGGAGAAAAAACACAAGAAAGCAAGAAAGAAGAAAATCCTTTCTTAAAGAGATCAGGTCTGACCCTGAAACTGACACTGGGGATAGCTTAGTAAAGCTGGATCTCAGGAAGGCCCTGCCACCCAGTCAGCACCATTCAATGGGAGGTGGCATCTGGCTTCTGGCCCTGTCCAACTCCCAAGCTCTGGTCCTTCAAACTGACTGCAGGTACCAGTATCAGCATTCATCCATCATCAAGCTCTACAGACTCTGCAGAAGGCTGAGTCTGGAGCTGAGAACAATTACACCTCTGCAACAGGGCACCTTGCAACTAAGAACATGCTTTCATCTCTGCAGGACCTGGGGCTTTATTTTAAGTGCTCTGGATACATCAGCTGAAGGCTGGAGGTGAAATTGCAGATAAAAAATTGGATCAAGCTACAAAATAGAGATACCATTGCAGCATCTCTGCTTAATTAAAATCCAGGACCCAAATCTGAGCTCAAATTCTGAAACGCCCTTAAAAAGTATAGTCTGGATACAGATTTGAGGTTGATCTTTAATATCAAGTAAAGATTTCTAGTAATTTTCTCTTGCAGGAGTTTCACCACTTATGCCAAAAGCGCTATTACTTACTGGAATGCTGTTGAGAGTTGAGACAGTGTATTATATACAAGTTGCCAGACCTCATTTCTTGTTCATATATCAGCTTATATGAGAATAAGGAGGAGGAAAAAAAATAGTTTTAACATGCCAAGGTTTCATCACATTTTCTTTTGCTTCTGATGCATTACTTTGTGAGCTTCTCTAGCTCCCTTCCAGGTGCCTTGGCAGTCAAAACTCCTAGGAACTGAGAGACTGTAAGTCCTTGTCCAAAGTAAACTACTTTGTTGATGCCAGAAAAACCTGGGCATCATTTCCACAACTTTTACTTCCTCTAAAACCTTACCACGATGCCTCGTATCGCACCTTCCCTTTGTCATTAACCCAGCCATGGTGATTAAAAGCTTTCTCATGAGGCAGTGCCATGTAAATGCATTGTGGAGCTGTGCTAACTACGAGGAGCATGAAGAACTGTAAATTCCCTAGTTTTAATAAGAGGTTGCACAGGCATATTATGGTCTGGGAGTAGAACAACACAATTGTCATGAAGCTGCATATTCTGGGCCCGCTGTCCACAGCTTGCCCAGGTAAAGCACAGGCTGCTGCCTGAGAAAGAACATGGACCCAAACAAGAACTCCAGGCTCTCGTCTGGTTTAACAATCTCCCTCAACAAAACTGACAGCGCAGACTTAGTTCTCTGTTCTGTTCCCATGTGGCACTATACACAAATAAAGAGTGCGGTGAGGAGGATCAAAGACTGCAGCTGGTGACAAAGAAAAGCCCTCTGGTTTTTGCACATTCCCTTTGGAAATGGAAGGAGAAAATTCTTCTGAAGATATATTCCTTGCACTTGTGGGCCCATAACTCCTCAAAAATACTCTGGCATATCTCTCCTTTAGCAATCAAAGAGTTCAGAGGAAGCACTGAAGTAAGGGGGGGCCTCAGAGCCCTCCAGCCACAATGGCATTAATAAAGTGAAACAGTCGGTACAGACTAGGAGCTCATGGGTTGAGTTTACTAACCATTGGAAATTGCCAGTACTTCACAAAACAAAGCCCTAAACACACATCTTTTGGGAAATTCTGGCTGACACTCATTTTGGTGGCTACAGCACTTCCTAACAGTTTACTGCTCAAACTGTAGCCCATCACACCCATCTGAGGACCTGCAGACTCAGACATCTCCAGGAATGATGGCCCACTAAGCACATTACAGGGACAATCTTAGTGCTGGCAGCAACACCTGTGTTCCTGTCCCCTCTGTAGTCACTGGTGACACAAATTGCAGAGACAGCACAGGCTGTACCTGACTTTGCCATTGCCCACAGTCATAGATCAGGCAATAGATGAGTGAATGCAGAGTTGGAGGCTTTATAAAGGAAGCTTTAATTCTATTCCCATGGCAGCTGTTGCATATCTGAACACCTATTTGCCTGTAACATTAATGTTCCCTTCAGGAGAGAGTTTAATTCACTTCAAATCCCCCTCTCAGGACTTGTTCATGATCTGTTCTGCAGTCCCACAAATCATCCTCTTTACCATACTCTTACTCAGTCTGAAAGCACTGAGGTCCAGGGAGGTGGCAACCAGCCACACTCTCAAAGAGACACTGTAAAATCATAGGAGATAAAATTTAAATGGAGAAGAAGCACCTGGGGACATGCCACACAGTGGCAATGAAAGACCAAGGGTCAAAGATAGTCAGGGTGCAAGAGGGCAATAGCCCAAGGACATGGAGATAAGAAGATCCTCTTGCCTTTGTCTGCTGTTGGCAGTGTGGAGCTCAGCTGGAGACAGCTGCAGAGGTGTCATCTGGCTTTAAGCAATGGTGAAAATAGCTGATACTGGCCTATGTTATGACCTTGCCTTGGCTTTCACTGCTTTCAGCCTGAGGAGTCTCTATCACTGGGCAGCCAGCTGCACATTCATTCCTCAGCCACACGGAACTTGTGTGCCCAAGGAAGGAGTGAATGAGCACACAAAACTTGTGAGCAAGACCTGGAAGACTGAAAGAACAACTTTCAGTTGTTCTAGGCATTTTCAGTAGCTAGGCATTTTCCTAGCTGCTTTCTTTCCAGCCCTTGTAAATGCATGCCTCTGATGCAAGGAGAGAGCTGGAGGCAGCATCTTCAGGCTGTATGTTTAACACTGGAACATCCTTGGGTGTCTCACACCCTATGTGATTTGCTCACACCAGCTTCACCTTCCTCTTCAACTATCCCCAGCCTCCTGCACTGTTTATTTACACTGTGTAAATCAGAAAGTCCTTCATTGGTGTCTGGGAAACAATGGTAGGAGTTCCCAAACATTTGGACACCTCCTCAGTAGATGTTGTGCCCCTGCACCCTGAGCTGCAGTGTTTTGTAACAACGTTTCCTCTCAGCCCTATCTTCTAATTATACAGAGATTTACTTTTCCTTTTTTTCCATAGGGAGGATGAGACTTTCACAGGGCTTGTTAGAAAACAGGTGTGAGAAATGCAAGTTCCCTGGGACTGGCTTACCATAAAAAAAACAGACATTGAGGGACTAGGCAGGAGCGATGAGGGGAATGAAAAGCAAGACAAAGATACTGTGACCTTCCATAGCAAAAGCTTTGCAGGAAACCATGAAGGATTCAGGTCCATCTTGCACAGATTAGTTTTAACAACAGCAAAATGGCAACAGAGTTGGTCTTGGACACCCCCATTCCAACCATCACAGAAAAGGAACAGGAGGAGCAGCTGCTACTCAATCTGCCTCACACTGCGTCCATCCAGAATCACAGAGCGCCTCTGGGGCTGGTAGAAGCAGCTGGTGGAGGTCTCCAGTCTCTGGCCGTTCTTGGGGATGGTCATTTTGTTCCGCAGCGTCACCCCCTCAGGCGCTGTCCGCCCGGGGTCGGACAGATCCCCACAAATGGGGCTCAGAGAGGTGGTCTGAGTGGGGCTCCTGATGGGTGACAGCATCACCCTGGAGTCTGCTGAGGACGTGGGGTGGTCCATGATGGGGAAAGGCGGACTGAAGAGAATCAGACTCTGGGGCCTCCCGGGCCTAGATCTGTAGGAGGGTTTGGAGAACCCTGATGGCCTCTCTATCTTTGAAGACTGTGGGTTATCTCCAGCTGTCTCCCCGCCAGAGGTGCGCTTTCGGCGCAGAACAGGGGCATCCAGAGCAGGGTGATGGCTGGACTGTGGACTGGGCTCCAGTGGAGGGCCCAGGCTGCCATGCCAAGGACAGGCTGAGTCCTTTTGAGCAGGGTCACTGTTTTCTTTCTCTGCTTTGGCTTTCTTCTCTGTCAGCGGACTCTTGGGGGCCTCCAGGTGGCTCCATGCCACCCGTGGAGCTTGCCTGGTGGCCTGCTTGGCTTCTGCTTCCTTCTTCTCAGCAGCTGGAGTGGTGTTCTGAGCCTGCAGGGGCTGGGGGATCTGGGTGTACTGAATCTTGGGCGGTATCACGGGCACTGCTCTAGCCTGGCACATCTTAATCATGAAGGAGGTCCTGACTGCTGACACGCTGACGGGGGCAGAGTTACGGCGGCCAGTGGTGGCATGGGCCACTGCCAGGTAATCCAAGTCTAGATCCACAGGGGCATTGAAACGAGAGTCCCAGGGAACACCCCTACCAGCAGCAGGGCAGTGTGTTGGCAGGGATGGGACAGAATCACTGCTTTTTACTTCCTTCTGCCCATAGAGGAGGTTCCCATGGGCAGATGGCATGGACAGGCTTTCAAATGTGAAGAAATCCGGGGCTGGGAGGAGCGAATCCAAGTTGAGGGATGAAGGCCTGGTCTTTACTTTGCGAGGTGTTTCTTCACCTTTATTACTCAGCTGTGACTCAGCGGCAGGACACAATGCCTTGGTGACAGTCTCTCCTCCCAGGGCAGTGTCCTGAGAGATGGATAACTCCTCCTTTGTCTCCTTAGCCTGGGAAGAACTGCCTGAGCTATTTTGGTATGGCAAAGACAACTCAAGCTTTGGGCTCCAAGGGTTTTCTTTGCTCACATGTACTTTCTTTCCCTCTGCCTCCAAAAGAGGGACTCTGGAAGGTCCTGTTTTCTCACCTGGTGATTTCTCCCTGATAAGGGGGTACTCAGGTTTTGAAGGTTCTTCTGGAGGACTTGGGCCATTCTCATCTTGCACAGCTTTGCCCAAACTAGAGGGGGACATGGGTTGTGTTTTGGACAGCTCACAAGCCACTGAATGCAGAACATCACTGCATGGCTGCTGCTGGTCAGGGGCATCTATGAAAGGGAATGGGGTAGCCCATAGACTCAGCACCGTGTCTTTACTGTCCAGGGAGAGGCTGCGACTGAACCGTGGTCTGAGAGAAAGGCCTGTCTCTGCTTTCTGGCTCTGTGGATGAAACTCCTGGGTCATCTTCTCCTGAATGTCCTTAAAGGTGGGGGAATGGAGAGGGCTTGTAACCCACTGGTGATCCTCCCAAGGCTCCACAAGTTCTAAGCTCTGCACATTATCTGTCCAGGCATCCTCATCATCCTGGTCAGCAGCATCCTGGGTTCTGCTAACAGCATTGCCTTCCTTCACCTCCTGGATTCCAGCTCCACTCAGTGCCTTGGAGGAGAATGTGTCCCTTTCATCAGTAGTCATTATCTCATGCTTCTCCCTCTGAGTCTGGACACTGGTAAGACCATCCTTTTCCCTCTGGAGCTGGTAAGTGCCATCTTTTTCTTTCCCTGATTCTGGACATGCTCCTTCGGAACAAGAAAATTCATCACTAGTGGCAATCTCACTCAATTCTGATTGACTATGAAGCTCCCAGTCCAGGGTAGGAGCGAGACTTCCACTCCTGCTCTCCACCATTGCCTGGTGGTTCTTTGGAGTGGCTGAGCCCGTTGGAAGAGTGCCCAGTTTGGGTAGGGCTGAAGCACCACTCTGCTGTGAAACTGCATCAGACTGGCAACTGGGGAGGCTGTCTTGTTGCTCCATGCCAGTGGCACCAAATAAAGGCACCTGAGTTATCTGTGATGCTCTGCTTTCAGATTTCTGCTCAGCAAGTGTTGGACTCTGCCCTGGGCCAGAGGAAAGACTAGCTGTTTGTGCTGAAGAAGAGGATTCAGAAACTGGGCTTGTCTTGGGGACAGCTGCTGGCAAGAGCAAGAGCTCCTCTTCAGGTTCAATAATTTTCAGCTCTTGCTGTATCTCTGGCCACAGCGGTTCTAGAAGGGCATTCGCCGAGTCCTCCTCAGTCTGAAAAACAGACGTAATCCCATCACCTGGGAGCTCACAACTTACCCATAAATACCCCTCAATTTTCCCCAAACAGTCCCCCTAGTATATCCAGGCTCAGGGACGAGCACAGTCACAGGTACAGAAACACAGACACACAGACTGCTACCAGTTCAAGGAGGAAAATAGATCTATAAACAAGTGGGTTTATGGCGGAGAAGGTCTGAGGTGCAGCCAAAAGAAGGCCTGGACAAACTGACTCACTGAAATAGTGAGCTGAATGAGTAGCTGGAATGTTCCAGCCCATTTCTCAGCAATTCCCATTCAGGCTCACTTGGCCTTGCCAGAGAATATGCATTCCCAAACTGCACACAAACTCGAATGAATAATCTATTCAAGGAGATATGCCAACAGATCTTTAAATAGCTGTCCAGAGATGAGTATCACTGTAAGAAACTTGGTGAAAAGGCTTTGCTAGAGATACAGAGGGAGGAGGCAAAAAATAGTAAAAATTATAAAAATAAATTTGTGTGTAGAGAATAGAAGTAAAAAGGACTGTTCAGGCTGTCCAGTACAAATGGGACAGCAAAAATAGAAGGGGAATTCAGAGACCACGGGTCAAAATGCTCAGACATCCGGACAGTCTCACATCTGGAAAGTCTCAGAGCAGGCAGATGGTACAGACTGAAATTGTACAGTTACAGAAAAAGATGACCAAAAGGGGACAGTAGGTAGTTACGTAAAGGTAAATCATCACATGGTGATTTCACAGAAGTGAAATAAATCAGTTCATGGTCAATTATTGGTCTTGCTTTGCCTAAGTTATAGGCTGAGTTTTCACAACTACAGACACACAATGAAACTTTAAACAACCTCCCAGTCACTACCATGACGTGGTCCCCCACCTTTCTCATGCCTTCTTCCTTACCACATCTCTTAGGCATGATCCTTCTTCTGTCTTAGCCATCTCAATCTCCTGTTGGTCACAGCTGCCTTCTGAGGAGACATCCTTCATCTTGAGCTGTCCTTGCTCTGCTTTGCCTGCTGGGAGTGGTCCCTTATGCAACTCTGATGGTGTTTGTTCCAAGGTGGGACTCTGCTCTGAGGACTGCTGGGGGCTGCTGGTGCTGCTTGTGCAGTTGCTTTGCCCACAGGTCTCCTGATTTTCTGCTGCTGGCTGTGATGTTTCTAAGGACTCGGGTTTCCCGACTGCCACCAGCTCCTCAGGATGAGAGCCTGGATCAGAAACACAAACAAATGTAACTACTTGTGACTGAAAACTTGTGCCCTGGGACAAAGCAGTGTTGTCAAGAGCCAACACCAAATAACAAAGCTAGAGAGCTCTCTCCAGGCACAACCAGATGTTTCTGGGAGGTCGCCCACCTCCCCAGGCTCCTTTCCAAAACAAGCACCACCCTGACCTGCTATCAAGTTAACACCCACCCTGCTATAGGTTGGTTTCTTTCCTGCCACAAGCTCAGGCTGGAGAAACCTCCGCATCACCAAGCTGCAGGGCACTTCCAGCAGCCCAACTGATCCACACCCCCCTCCTTAACACAATTTACCTCTGGATGCTGCCACTGGCAGGGTTGGCTCCGGCTGTTTCTCCTTGCGCTCTGTTGCCTGCTCTGTCCTTGTGTGGGTGCCTGCCTCCAGAGCAGAGGGGTTCGTGCTCTCCACTAGAGAAGACAGCTCCTCTAGACTGGAAAGGGAATGCTTCTCCTTGGTGGGCACACGGCAGGGTGTGCTGTTGGCACTGATGACTGCAGATACCCTCAGTGGGACAGAGACAGCAAATGGCTCCGAGATGTTCAGGGCCTTCCTCTGGTGGTGAGGAGAGGCCTCCAAGGGAAAGAGGCTGCTTGGGAAGCCTGACTTGGTGGCTGTTTCAGAGGTGTAGAACATGAGCACTCCTTTGGCTGAAGTCTGCTCGTTTTCAGCATCCTCTGTTACCCGGAAAACCTTCAGCTGCTCAGGGGGTGACTTCACCTGCGGTATCCGGGGAAGGCCTTTCTCCCCACCCAGCTCCGAACTTCCTTTGGCCCCCATGGCAGATCCTTCCCGCTCCCACTCATTCTCCTTGCTGAGGTCATATGAGCTCCCTGGGCCTCCTGTCCGTATCTTGGTGGGAACAAAGAATCCTCCAGTAGTCACTGACCGTTTGAACCTGCCTTTGTCATCCTCCCCTGGAGACGGGAACATAGGAGCAAGTCAGTGGGAAGCAAAGCGAAGCAAAGCAGTAGCAAACAAACTTCCTCTGTGAGGAGCCCTCCTCAATCCCTCCAGGGATGAGTCCTGCCCTGGAGAACACTCACATTTCCCCACATAAATGGAGACCGTAGCCACTAAAGACCTTCTATGCTCTAGCCCTAGGGCTTCCTTCAAAGTGGGCAGGCAGCACGGGACTGAATGCCCTGCAGTGGAAATCAGCTCAGACTTCTATTAGACACCCTTCTCCATCAGATCCAGCCAAATCTAGGGCTATCACATACTGCACTTGCCAGGCTTTGTCAGCTTTATTAAGCCTTTTTCATCTACAAATGGGATTTTTGTGTCCAGAATAATCAAGAAAGAAATCAGAGCGGTCCAACTGCCAATAAAGGTGCAGCTAAGCACAGTGGTAACTCTCAGGTGGATGCACTGAGATCAACAACACAGAAAAGAGTCAAAAATGCACAGACACAGAGGTGGGGACACACATCAGCAGCCATGGCATTACAATATGAAGATACACAACATGGTGAGATAGACACAGACTGTTCATCCATTGAGGGTGGTGGGACACTGGAACAGGGTGGATCAAGCTGTGGATCCCCTGTCCCTGGAAGTGTTCAAGGGTTGCTCAAGTGTTGGTACCACCTGGTGTAGTGGAAGGTGTCCCTGCCCGTGGCAGGGGTGTTGGAACTAGGAGATTTCTAAAATCCCTTTCAACCCAAACCATTCTATGATTCTGTGATCCATGCTGCTGAAAATGCAGAGCTGCAATCCTTCCCCCTTACAGTACAGGCAGGCTATGGATGTCTCACCTTCCACTGGCAGGGAACACAAGGAGTCCATGCTCTTTGCAGGCCGAATAGTTGCTTTTTCTGTGGAAAAAAGAGTTTTAGAAGCAGGTATCAGATCCTGTTGCTTTGCAGGCCTCAGCCCATAAAGATCAAAGGCTGCATACATATAGACAGGCATGCCAGGCAGACATTTTCCATTTCCAAGCATTCCCCCATGTATCTACACCACATGGCTTATTACCCACAACACTTGTCCACACAGTTGGGGATCTGCTAGTGCTAACAACAGCTTTGCACCTGCTGGACATGTGGAGAGCTATACTTAACCCAGCCAGTCAACACCACCTCCACTCTGAAGCAGTTAAGCATCCCCAAAGCTGTCATGTGCCACTCCCCTCTCCAACTTAATCAGGCCATTGGTTGTGGGGGGACTTTTTAACTAAACTGACATAAATGCCTTCTCACCTCTCATTCCTGATAGCAAATGTTGGGTTATTTTTATGTTGCACTCCCAGCTCTTTTGCTGATGCGAGCATACCCTGCCTCCAGCAAGACCTCTGGGAAATTTCTGAGGGCAGTAAGTAACCTATTTTGCTGGCCATCCTCACTGGACTTGCTTGTCCAGAAACAAGCTGTCATTTGTTACTATCCACCCTACAGGTCTGTTCCTGAGAGGTTTTGGAAGCTTGCAGCTGTTACTGCTCTGAAAAAGGAAGGGAGGTAGGGAAATGTAGCTGGCAAGGAAGATAAGTTAGTCTCTGGCAGCCCAAAAAGAGTCCATGGAGATCTGGAAAATGTCTGGGAGTAAAGTTTGCTGTTTACAGAGTTGCACAAAGTAGGTAAAGCAGAAAGTCAGCAGGCTTGTTGGACTTCATTTGTTTATATAATTGAGGCTTCTGGCTCTGACTCTCACATGAGCACAGGAGAAACTCCAGCTACTTTTCACATTTATATGGAGCCCTGGCTACTTTTTACATTCATAAGACGTGATGTCTTGAGCACTGTTTCCGCTTTGCAGGAGGAACAGAATTCAAGCTGGGGAGCTGTGTAAGTCACATTTTATGTGACTTACAGATTTGTGTGCACAGACTCAAGCTGTGCTAAAGCATGTGCTGAGTTTCAGCAGCAACTTCATCTGTTCCCTCACATCCGGCTGTAAGCAGAGAGCACTGAAAAAATGTAACACAGCAGCACAAAAGTTCTGCTTCTGAAAGGCATTGCTGAAAACTCTGCCCGTGGCTGTGCATTTGTGTGTCCTGCTGGTGAAAATGCCCAGCCCCCTGTCACTCAGTACTGTCCTTGGAACAAGGCTCAGCCTCCACGATCACTGGGGCTGCCATCATTCCTGGGCCTCCTTGGGTTAGCACTATTTTCAGAGACAGAGTATTCCTTATCAAGGTGAGAAGGTGATCCCGTGATCAAAACAGGATAGAGAGCTGTTTTGAAGTCTGTCATGGGCACACTGTTGTGAGGCCATCTGTACATGCAAAACATGGGGAAGGCAGGGGTCCAAAAAGAACTGGATCCACCATTTGGCTTCACACTCATTTCTGGTCCAAATGCAGCCTCCCTTATATGTGGTGGTAGCTCATGTTGCCAGTATTAACTATTTTATTTGAAGTCTAGCAATGTTAGGCAGTGGTCCTCCAAGCACCAGCTCCTGGAGTAATGGAATTATATAAAGAAAAAATCCATGTTCATGTCTCTATAGAAAGTAAATTCCTTGATTTGGAGATACTAAGAAAAATCTAGAACATATAAGCCCAAAACATTTCTTTATGAATTCGAATTTAAAGGGCATGCTTTCTTTTTAAAAATGTGATTACTTTTAAGTCAAGTTCATGATTTTTAGAGCTTGAGTCATCATTTCTTGACACTGGGAACTGGCACTGCCATGTGATTTTCTAGGAAGCAGAGTGTTTAAGAGATTGCAGCCCAGGAGAGGTTAGAACTTGGGATTACAGCCAGGAGAAAAGACAACTTCTCTCTTGTAAATTCTGCAAAAGCAATGGCTTCTCTTAAAGTGCTGAGAGCCAGAGCTGAAGGCACTCCTGGTGCCTTGTTTTTCACAAAGACACTGAACGCAGTTGGTTCTTTAATATTCTTTAGTGGAAGGACAGCCATTCACCCAGTGCCATGTAATGAGCCTTAGGAGACAGAGACTGGCTGGGCAGGAATAATGGGCTACATAATATTTCCTTGTCCCCAGCCTTGACATCTGGACAACAGGAGCCTGTTTATCAGGTCTCAAAATGCAATTTTTACTGTAGCTGTCTGTCAAATCCTCCTGGAAAGGTGTTTCCTGCCATCACAGGAAAATGAGATGTGCATGAAACCAGGCAACAAGCACAACCCCACTAGACTATCTTAAGTCTATGGCATTAGTGGCAAGTGGACACCAACAGCACAAGAGAAAGCCTCAGAATTAAACATTCAGCTGAAAAGTGTGTTCTTACCAGAGAGCTTCTGTGCCCTTACAAAGACGCTCCCATTTCGACTCAGTTTAGACTTTGATTCTGAGCCAGAGCGGCCCAAATTAAATATTGACTTCCATTTCTTGGACTTGGTGGATAATTTCCTCCTGGAAGGAAAAAAGGTTCAGGTGGTCACCAAACCTTAGAGACTTTTACCTTTTTAATATCCTCCAAATGCCTCTGAGCTGTCTCCCCTCAACACTTTCCATTTTTTTCTTCTCACACCTCTTTTAATTCTAAAGCACACAAGGCATAGCTATACAACCAACCCTTGTTGGCTACACAGGAGCAATCACGCTCTAAATGATTTATCCATACTGCTGATTTAACCATTTCATGGATGGAAAGACACCTAAGCCTTCAGATAGTTGGCTCTGGCACCATGCTACAGCAACAGTGATTGAGCAATCCATCATACTTGTCTCCAGAAAGGAGAGGTTTCCAAGGCTCAGACTATCCTGGAATAAAGCAAAGAAAAATTGCCTTTTTAAGAGGTTTTAATGACACAATGTATGATAAATTCCAGGGAACTGATGGAACTAGTACCATTTCTCAGTGCACAAAGTTGTGCTTTAAAGACCGTAACTTATGGTAAAAAAAAGGGATTCCTCAATGAAAACTAGCTATTAATTATTCTCAGGCCAACATTAATTTAATCACAGGTGTTACATATTCATATGCAAATATAATGCACTAACCAAACAAGAGGAGGTTTAAGGGAATTAAATCATAACTGTCAGAGGAAGTGGGACACCAACTCTTTGGAAATCCCAGCTTTTGCAGAAAGAAGCTGCTTGTCTTAATGCATTTTTTTTTCTTGTACATATATATCTTCATTAAGCTGCGTTTCACTTCCTTCATACTCATTCTGACTCCTCCTCCAATCTCTCCTCTTTCAGAGCAAGAATTCTCTTATCTCCCTGACTTGCTCTTCACATTGGGCTTTCTATCCCTGTATTTCTGCTTTTCTTTCAGATCAGAACACAGAGAAGTACAAATCTACAAATCAGTCCTACAAAGGGGATTAATATCTCGGGGATAGGACTTTTCAAATGAGAAAGGAGAAGGCACTCTAGAGGGACAATACATCCTTTTGTCTTAAGCTGGTTATCCTCTTGCCAGGATTCTGTTAGATGACTCCTTCTTCCTATAATATATCAAGTGCCAATAAATATCTTTGTTCTGGTGCTTTCTGGGTCAGTAGATTAATGAGCCTCCTGCTGCAGAGGCTATAATCTATTAGAAGCAGGCAGTAGAGAGGCTATATATTTCCAGTTAGATAGACCAATAGATAAATACTTTGTCTGGGCAGCTGTGCCAACAACTGCAGCAACCTCAGCTGAAATCGGACTCTTCTCCTAGCATAGACATAGCTGGCACAGGTGCCACTATGTAAATATCTCTCCATGCTGGGAGTGGAAATGAGCCTTCCTGCTTGGCTGTAATTGCAGAGGAACCAGGAGAACGAAGAAGCTGGAGCAGGTCAGTGGCACTAGGCGTGCCCTGGACCAGCCACTAGCAGATGGAACTCGTAGCTGACCAGTGCCCCAACATGCTCCACACTCATCCCATGTTTAGCCAACTTCTGAGCTGGCACAAGGATGCAAAGACAATTCATTCCTCCTGCAGGAGGTCCGTGAGGTTCTGCCCTGATGAAGAGATGAGAACAAGTGAAGCTATGAAACCTGCAACACTTCTCAGGAGCAGCTCTGTCTCTTTTGAGAAGGACACAGAATTTTCTTTGGATGGTGGCTGTAGATTCAGAAGACCGCAGGTGTGGGGGTATCACATTAACAAAAGAATCATTCCCAATCACACTGAGGAACTTGCACTTTTTTGTTTGTGCTTTACAGCACGAGCGCTCTTGGCACTTACTTGCTGTCAGGAAGGTCAACAACTGTGTGGAAGAGGGACCCAATTACAGGCACAATTTCAGGCAAGCTGTTCTCTCTCCTCTCCTTCCGAGCAGGGTGGGATGCAGACAGACTCCGTGCCTGGGCCTCTTCCAGGCTCACCAGTTTCATTGGCAGGGAGGCCGAGGGCAGGGTCAAGCTCTTCACAACTGATGCACACTCTGAAAAACAAGAAAATACATTCCAGCCTGGGGTGAGGAGAGACAAGAGCAAGTGCTTCATGACTTTATTTGACTGGAACATCTCCTGTGGAGGGGGGAAAGAAGTGGCACGTGCAGGGAGAAAGGCTTTTTGTCAGATAAGCCTTTCAGCTCCCCAGCAACCTTATCCATCTGAGTACATTCCCAGCAGGGGCCATGCTTGCCAGCCAAAGGCTGTGTTGTGTGGATTTGCTTCCTCTGCTGTGGATGCTTCTGTGTGAAGGAGGTGTCTCTGAAAAGCACCAGGATTCACACATTCCCTTTACTCCTCCCTCACTCCCTTCCTCCATCTCACCCCCACCCTCCCCCGGTTTTGAAGCAGTTCAGTCCCTGATCCAAATTTGGGGCCTAGTTCTTTCTCTCACTTCCACATCTTTCTCCCTGTCTTGTTCCAGGATGGGGGATTGTTCTAAAAACCAGCATTACTTTAACTTTCTCATCAATTTCAAGGCCACAGAAAGTAGTGCTACTGGTGGCCCAGGGAACTGAAAGTGTCTGTTCATGGGGGCAGAGGCAAAGCCATGTTAAGGTAAAGATGGGCAGAATCAGCTGGCACAGGGCTACAAAGCAGAAAGGTGGATACTGCCTGAGTACTGAAGGTATCAGAAGTTTTTCAAGTCTGCAAAATGGGAAGGTGAATATTTCTGCAATTGTGTGAGGTCACTGTGGATCCATGCCTTCTCACTTCCCAGTTTTTGCCAACAAAACCATCACTAAACAGCAAAATCAGCATCTCTGAAAACTATTGATGTCCCAGGGAAAAAAAAAATCCCTTTTATAAAATGTCCTCTGGAACAAGATAAAAGTTTTTGGAGCACAAGATTAATTTTTTTCCCAGGAGTGCCTGGGAGTGTGACCTCTGACTTGGGTGGAAATAGCGGCTGCAGGGCAGGTATTGTTGGTATGAGGAATTGTAACTGGGGATATCTGAGAGAAGACCTGAGACTGTGGCTGATGGATTTAGAGAGAAAGCTTAGACCAAGACTGACAATCAATCAGGTGGTCTTCCTTTTGTGGAAAGGGTTAAGCCACATGAGATCACGCAAAAGATGAGACATAAGGCAACCTGAGAAAACACTAAAGGAGGTTAGTATTCAAAAAGAAAATGTTGAAGACAAGAGTAATGAGATATAGGGCTCAAAGTATCTTTGGGGAAGTGTGTGGTGATAGCAAGGGTTACTGTGCTTGCAGGATTAGTTGAAGGGAGAGCTGAACAACATAGCAAGTGACATGGGAAGTGGCTCAGGGAGGTTGCTACCAATGTTCTCTGCAGAGCTGGCTTTCCTGTTGTTGTTGAAGATCTGGTCCACGTGGTTCAGGATGAACTCGATCACCAGTTGCTGCACTCGCACCTCCAGGAAAGCCGCATCCCCATTGCAGCCAACTGCCTCAATCTCCTTTGACCTGCATGAGGAAAGAGAGGTACCAGTAGTGAGCATTGCCACACACAGCCCCTGGCAAGGACAGACTAGATTTCTTCCTGAAAGCAAGGCAACGGGCATGATTTCCCCACTCTTGCTGTACCTCTTCCTCTCCTTCCCTCACAAGCCCTCATCCTCTCTTTGTCCTTTCGCTCTTTTAAAAATTATTTTCTCTGTTTTCTTTGCCACCTCTGTCACCTCCTTTCCTGAATGGGTTATTTTTCCCACTTGACTTCTACATTCTTCAGCAGGTAAAACTGTGACACTCAAGTTGTGTTCTCCCTTTTTCCTATTTCAGCTATTTCAAGGCTGGGCCTGAAAGACAACACAGGAGCCTTCAAATGCAGCTTCTAGATCCCTACTCAATGCTTCAATCACCTCTCAGTGAAATCCCTTAGACCCTGCTCAGGTCTTCCCCATGCCAATTTCTTCAATACTTTGCCATAGTCTCTTTTCTGCCCACCCCTGTGCTCCCATATTCTCAATCTTGCTCTCAGCAAAGGAACATTCCTTATCTTGACATGCCAAAGTGTTGCTGAAGAAATTATCTTTGGGCAACGGATCCTTTGTAAAGTTAATGACTGGTGTGTTAGATAACAGCTTGGGGCATTGCCAAGAGGATAACCCTGTAAGGAGACTGCTGTTGCATTGCTTCCTCCTTTCTTTTTCTCCCTGGGACTTGTACTTATGAAAGATTGCAAAGGAAAAACAGAGTTGTTTTTTTTTTTTGGTCAAGGACAGATGCTAGAATGAAAATGTTTCAGTAGTAAAGGCCCAATTTATGATATTCAATAGAGTCAGCATTTGATTCATTTTCAGAACCTGCTCTGCCATTTTTGGGATTCAGAAGGGTGAGATAACTCTTTAGAGCATGCTTTTCAGGCCTGTACCTCTCTAGTCAACGTTCTCTGCCAGCCAAGGGCTACCCTGATGGCTCTGCCCTCACCCCTCTCCTGCCCAGCTGCAGTCCTGGACTCTCCCTGCATAGTCCATTTCTCTAAATGCAGGGGTACTGGATGGATAGAAAGGGAATTTTGACAAGATACAAAATATTTAACTTTTTTTCCCAGATGCTATTTTTTCTTGCTCTGCTTAGCTCTACAGCATAGGAGCCAAACCTCTGCCTGCATCTAATCCAGGCTTCTTCACAGCAGAGTGCCAGGCATAACACACATGAAAAACTAGCTGGTGGTCTTGAGATCTGACACTGGCTACCATTTCAAGCCCAGCAAGCTCATCTCACTTTTGCACAAGCAGATCTGGGAACAGGTCTGTAGTATTATTGCCCTGTTTCTCTCCCTTCTGATCCTTGCTGTCTCTCACTGCCCTGCTACAGAGGCACTGGCACCATCAAAAATGTCATTAACATTCCCAAGTGATGAGTTAAGTCCTCGTTTCTGAATCTATGCTCAACTTGCAAATAACAACTTGTTTTTAATAAGAAACACACAAACCCACAAGCTTCCTTGGACTCTGGCAGTAAAACCTTAGATTATTCAACGTGGAAGAAAAGCTGTTTGCTCTGCTATGCTGCTCTCTTTCAGTTCTTCAGCTTTTCCCTGTCTTTGCATTTCCCTCAGGTGATGGGTCATCAGGCTCAGATGCTGCCACTCCCCTTAGAGCCCAGCATGCTGCTCTGGATTAGAGGAAATCTCTACTGTACCTGAGGAGATTTGGGGCCCACACCAAGGCCAGGTTTCTGGTGTGCATGTTGGTCATGTTGCTGAAGGAGGCCAGGTGAGTCAGGTGCTTGATCAGGTATTCCAATGTTCTGCAGTGGTTTCACACAAAGAAAAATGTGTCACGTTACCAGTGCCTGCCTGCTGGGACAGCAAGGCTCAGAGACAGCCCTGCCCCCTGCCCAAGTGTCTGCAATGGCACAACAGAGCCCACAGGGCAGAGGAGACACAGCACCAGCATTTCCATGGGATGGCAGTGAACACCTGAACGTCTGTGCTCTGGGGTGGCCAAGGGTGGGGGATGAACCAAACTATCCTTAGCATGATGGCAGCAAAGAAGACGGGAGATGGGTGGAAGAGGGAATGGGATGCTGCAAAGGCTGAGCTCTTAGCTCTTGTTCAAGCACCTCCAGCAGATCAGCATCTCCTTACCACACTCAGGACACTGCCCAAGGGTGCCACAGTGGTCATACCTGGGGAAGGAGGATGATAAGGAGGAGAAGGATGGAGGACTGCAGCAGGGAGACCTTGTTCTGTCTCTAACAAAGGTTTGTTCAATGATATTTAAATGCCGGATAAATTGTTGCCAGATTTGGAAAAGGTGAGTCAGCTTTTGGAAATTGATTTCTGGAAACGAATCCCAGAGCTATTTCAGGCAATATTCCCTGACAAAGGTGAGGTCACCATGCTGATCCTCAGCACTTCTGTGGACACAATCTTACCTGTAATGCGATGGTGGGAGCTCCTGGATGACATTTTGAATTCGTGCCAGCTGCTCGTCCTCGGGGAAGCGTGAAACTGCTTCCTGCAGGGATACAAGGAAACAGTACACCCTGGCTGTGGACTCAGGGGAAAAGGAAAAACGATAAGAAGGGTCACACGAGACACCTTGTCTCAGAGGGAATGCTCTCTTGTTACTCTACAGAGCCACTGGAAGAAGTTTCTTTGTGTCCCCAGCACAGCAGAGATTTCCTGCACTGCTCTTCCATGTCTCAGCACACCATGCCCAGATGTTCAGACATGGTGGTCAGTATTTATGGGAGAGGGGCATTCAAGGACTTAGACCTCCAATCACAAATTACAGGGGGGATTTGGGCTTGTATTGGTTTGTTTTGCTTTGCTTTCTGTGAAGTATTTTTTTGGTTCTTTTCCATTTTTTTAACTTAGGTATTGGTGGGTAAAATAGAAAGAGAGGGGAAAGAGAGAAGTGAAAATAATGGAAAAAACAAAAAGCAATGCCACCCCCCAAAAAATATCCTGTTAAAATTAAAATGTGTTTTCCAAGCTCTGTGTTATTAGAACACCTTGGATATACATGTTCCATATTCTTCAAAATAAGCAATATTTTGACTGTCATAAGAACATAGCTGAAGGGATTGTTTGTGTGGGTTTGCATCTTTCATGATGGAAGAAGCCTTAGCAGAATCCCTGCCCAGCAGATTAATAAATTCTTATACTCAGGGTTAGAAAGAATCAAGGTTATTCATCTCAGTCTTGGGCAAATCTCTACAGACCAAGAGCTGAGAGAGCCATGAGAAGCTTTTGTCAGCATTCCTAGGAGTTCACTGCATTGGTATTCATCTGTTCAGCTATTCCCTTTCAATATTTGTGCTGGGGGAGGACAAGCCAGCAGCCAGTTCAAACAGTGCATGACTGTCTGGGAACCTCCTCCTACCCACCCGACTGCCGCTGGAGGTTGGAGCAAGTTCAAAGGAAGATGCTGAGACCCACACTGCCAGCACCAGCCCTGACTCCAGACAGATGTCAGCACTGCCAGGGAAGGGAAGGAAGAAAGGAAACAACCCTTCCCAAACTACCCATTGCTTAAACACTGTGAACCTGAAATTACCAGCCACAGCTAGAGAGGAATCTTCTTGCAGCAGTCACTACAGCACCCACCGTGATGATGCCACCACTGCTGGTTTTGTCACTGCCCTTTTCCCTGCAGATCACTTCTCATCCACAGCCATCAGCTGACCAAGCATTGCCAGTTTCCAGGCCAGAGAAGTGATGGCAGATCAAATAAAATGAGATCACTATGTAGGCATATATGAGATGCACATGTATTTGGTTTGCCCAAATTAAATTAAAGGCAGGTTGACTCCTTCTAGTGATTTTACACATGGTTATGGCTTCTTAAAAAAAAAAGAAAAAAGAAAAAAAGCCTAGAAATCCAAAGATTAAGAGCTCTTGTAATCTTAATACAATGTTTCCAGTTGAATAGCTTTGTCCAAAGATGGAGACTGAGAGAAATAAAAACTTTAACTGCTGCACCTAAAGCATTAGATTTCAACCAGATTGTACACAATATTTTCTCCCCTGGTGCACATTTTCATTCCCATATTCAACCTTCCATGTCTCAAAGACCTAATGATTAGACAGCAAGTGAATACAGGCTTCTCTGAGGTCATAACCCATTCAGTCTTCTGAGCCACATGTCTGACCCACACAAAGCTGTGCTTTTGAAATCTGAGAAGCCCTCCAAAACTGCAGATTAGAGCAGCAGAACACAAGAATTCAAGGAAGAACCAATAATTCCATTTATTGCATGTCTGTTCATCATGGTATGAATTTATGCCATTTAAGATTTTTTTTAACTCCACCAGTGATTCTGTGAGTGCACAATTCATGAGCCCTGGTTAACAAGTGGAATAAAGTCCAGAGAGAGAGGGTGAGCTTGACCTCCTAGAGCTGATTTGCTCTGAGGGAGTGCTTGGTCCCTCTATTCCCAGGCTAGAACAAGCCAAGAACAGTCAATTTATCTGTCCTGACAAACAACCATCCATCGCTAGGATACGAGATGGCAATCATCTGGCAAAAATTTATAGCCAGTGAGGTCATGACCGGGATGTTACACCTGTGAACTTGACATAGTGATGACCAAAAGGCCAGCCCCTCCCTAGTAATTAAGAATTTTACTTTCCTTAGACAGAAATCTCTGAATCACTGTGGTGACTCAAAGTGCAGCCTATCCCAACTCAGAGACAGCTCTGGCTCAGTCAGGCTGGGATTAGCATGTGTTCTTTATTCCTACCAGCACTCGTCTGCTGAAGTACAGCTGCCACCGTTCCCTGTTCAGACACCCCACGCACACACACACACACACTCCTAGTGGGTTTTCAGTTCCTTGGGGAATTGGTCTTTTTTCTTTCTTTCCTCCTGGTATCTGACTGTGCTTCCTGTCAGCTGGGTTACCAATTAGAAATCCCTACTGAGCAGGCTTACATGAATAATGGATTTTGTGGCTAAGTGGAAAAACTGAAAAGCCAGCAATTAAAAAAAGAAGTCTTTTAGGTCAACCCAAAGTGATAACATTTTGGGAAGCTGGCATAAGATTTTGGAAAGCAACTGTTCAAGGTTGACCAAAAGCATCGCACTCAATCATTAGTTACAGAAATCACAATTTAAATTTAGAACTGTTTAACCCTTTTCTGACAGACATTTTATGTAAGTTAGATGTGTTGATGTAATGTTGAAACATTTCCTTTAGAAAGTACTTGTAAAAGAAACACTCAGTTACAGAAATCTTTTCCCTTTTGTTTTTGAATTAAGCTATTTAGCAAATGTATCTACCGAAAATCTGCAAGTCATCATCCCAAAACTTCACTTTTCAGCAAACATTATTTCCTAAGAAAAGTTTCCATCTAAATCTTAATGTTTCCTTTAGAGCATTTTTTCTTTCATAAATCAGTAGTGATAGCCAGGACGACACCAGCCAAATAGCTCCAACAAGAGCGAGACTCATTAGTTACAGTGAATGGTTGAATGATGCCCTATATTTTCAAGATCCTATTCATCCAGACTGTCCCAGCAATCCTACCCCATATCCTCAGAATCCTTATATCCTGAGGATACAGGTCAATTTTTCAAATCTTCTCAGGATTTTCCCTGGAGGTGTGACTATAGATCACCCTGAAACAAAGACCAATCTTACTTAAAATTTGGCATTGGGACAGCAAGACACCTAACATTACTGCACGTCTGTCAGGCAGCCCAGAGCTGCTCCCCAGCCCACGATCCCCAGCAGAGCCCTGTCCCTAACAGCCACCTGACTTCTTACAGCAAGTTACTGCTGGGCTGGTCCCATCTGGCTTTGCCCCACAGCAAGCAGCCCTTGCACTGATGCCTCTTCCCAGAGCAGGCAACAGGGAGTCTTTGGAGAGCGTCTCTTCCTGAGGACCCCGTGGACCTCTCCCAGTGCCTCCTGTGCCACAGCAGTGTCACTTGGAAGTGCTTGATTCGGGATTGAAGCAACCCAGACAGCAACACCTGATTTTGCAGAACTTCTCCTCTGCAACTTCTGGCATTTTTGGCAATGGCTGTCGCCTCCTCCTTCCAGCAAATGGGAAAGAGTAGGAAGGCAGAAATTCTTAACAAAGGACGGATGTTTCTAACACTGAGAAAACAATCTTTCCCATCCCCCACACCAGTTATCTTAAGAAGTTGGTGAATTCTTTTAGCTGAAAGTGCATACCTTCAGCACACAAGATTTCAGCCTCAACGATGGGATGTAAATTTGTTGGTGTTGTAAAAAACTGAAAGCAGACTTAGAGTGCTAAGAAACAGGCAGCTTTAGTAACAAGCATACCTTGCTGTGCCACCTTTTAATAAAATATTATCTGTCATCAGAATTAGCCAAGTCTCTTAAAAATTCAGGCTTTGTGGTCTTATATTTCTGCTCCCCCGCAGTCTGCTCCTAAACTCCAACTGTATCCACATATAATCTATGGCTGTTTTCCAGAATCAAGTAACTACTCTTTGAATTGTAATCTCTTTAAACAAAGTTAGAGATTTCTGCTTGGCCAGTTGCCACTTTGCTCTGCCATTTGTATTTATAATGTGATCGTGATGGACCTGATATGCCGTATCTGGCACAACCGGTATCCTCATCCGTGGTCCTACAAACAGTATGAAAAATGTGACAGATGCAGGAAAGTTGATGCTTTACACATGGGCTGGGCAATCAGTTTGTGCAGGTGTCAGGGACAGTTGGAGGGACAGGGACAAGGAAACCGCATCCCTGTGATTATGATCACAAGCCCAGGTGACCCAGAAGACTGTCAGTGATGCACAGTAATGAGGAAAAGAAAGAGAATTAGTAGTGCTGGGAGAAGGCGCACAGTGGGGAGAAAAAGAGGCAGCAGGGAAGCAATGCAGTGAAAAAAGGAGCAAGATGAAGGGGAGGAAACAGCAGACAAGCTGAGAGAAATAAACATGAAATGGTGAAAAGAAACAAGGACAGGGAAAGAGAGCCAACATGAAATGAGAAGGGAAGAGCACTGAGAAGTGTTTATATGGATAGATGCACCAGAAGCCAGGGCACTGGAGTGAATCCCAAACAGCTGTCATGGAGGAATCTGTAGCACATCCACACTGCTGGAGAGGAACAAGAACAGCCAAGGGTCTCACCGTGAATTTCTTGTAGAGCTCATAAGTGAGGAGAGGGTTGGGCAGTTCCCTGAAGTACAGCTTGCAGAGTGACCCCACGCAGTGGATGTCCTGGAGGTAAACTTCCCTTGTCAGATCTGGGCATTGGTCAGAAACAAACTCCTGTCTGAAACAATATGGAAACATAACAATATGGGTGAATAAGAGCTGTAGCAGGACAGTACTCCACCCTAAGTACTCGCTTACAGCAAGAGAAAAAACAAATGGGAAAGCAGAGATGTCTCTGCTGGCCCGGATTGTGTCCCAGGTTCAGGCCCTGAGATTTCAGTTAGTCTCCATTATCCCTAACACAGGGAGTAGATCTCAAATCAATATAAAGAGATTGCTTTGTCCGAAAGGGAGAGAGAGCAACTCAGCATTTGCACTGAGGCCCACCATGCCTTTCCCAGTAATAGATGCAGAGGGAGATAGAGGGGTTTTTTGGGCTAATCCCTAAAATGTTGTCTTCCCGTTACCAACTTCAAAGACAGTTTATCTTCTGCATCAGTGTGGAGCTCTGTGTTGGCCACAGTCTGTACCTGAGGGACTAATGCCAAAAAGGTACCCTGCAATGTCCCTGAATCCCTCTGACAGTCCCAAACGTTGCCCTTACCTCAACTTCTGTATGTTGGATGTCACTCCGGAGAGCCGGTAGATCCCATCCACGATGCCATGAGTCTCAATGAACTCCGCACAGCTCTTCAGCACGTAAGGGACTACGAGAGGAAAGCAAAGCAAGATGTCCAATGAATATACACTGACAGCTCCCACAAGTCACCACAGAGGAGACAGTTCCATGAAAAAACAGCAGAGGCTGTCTGTGGATGCAGGGAAAGGTACAGGGAAAGGTACAGAGAAAGGTACAGCAATGAGAGAAACACAGGGAAAATCAAAAATAACCCCTGCAAAGTGGCCGTGAGGATATGCTGTGGTTGTGCCATGCAACACTCATTGACATGTGACAGTGACTGACCCTGAAGTCACAGTAACATAGAAGAAAGAAAGGTAGGGTTTCCCTCTCTTCCTTTTTCTTCTAAAATAAAATAAAAGAAGCTCTTTCATTCTAATTGAAAGCATGTGGTAAAGCATGAGGTCCTGGGAACCTCCACCCTCCCCAGTATAGAGCTCCAGCCTCACTGAATTGTGCCAAAAGGTCTCATTGGCTTGGATAAAAATCAGAGAAGCATTCACACTTCCATATAAGCCTACATACCCACAGTTTAGTGCTCATAAATCCCACTGAGGGGGTATAAAGTTCAAATATTGACTAGATCTGCACACTGACAAAACCTGACATTGGCTTCAAAAGAACTCCATCAGCATAACTAGACAAAGACTTAACCAGTCTTACAGCTGAGAGGAGCCTGAGGCACAACATTTACATCCAGACTTGGACCCAAAGTATATGCTTATTTTTTCCCCATTATATAGGTATAAGAACCCCCCATTCTCTTGGTCAGATCAAGCCTCCCTGTCCCCAGTACTATAACAACCCAAGCTATAACAATAACAGTAAGAAAGCCCTTCCTTATTAGGTGCTAGAAACTACTGTGTATTTAATGCATTGCTTCACACAGCCATAGGCAGAAAAGTAAGTAAATGCACAAGTCAAAAGTTCCCTGCTGTAATGCTGACTCTGCTACACTGCACATTTCAAAAGCTGTATGGAGGAAAACCAACTAAGCCATAGATCTGACTGGAAAGCCAGGCCATAGCAATTACTGCATCCATAGATTTGACTGGAAAGCCAGGCCTTAGCAATTACTGCATCTTTGTGACACCCCGGAGACAATGCCTCTGGCTGGACCTTCCCTGGGTTCTTCTGCTCAAACTTCAGCACTATAATGACCTATTAACATGTGCTTCATCCGATGGCATCCAAAGACAGCGCCCCAGTGATAGCCTGAACAAAAACAGTTAGTACACTATCAATTTTCATTATTTTATTATTTCTCATGGGAGCCACTGAAGCCAGAGCCAGCTCATGGGTGGACCCATCCCTGCCAAACACTGCAGGGTGCAAGCTGTGGTGAGAAGGGCTCCAAGCTTGCACCCACCTCAGTGACACTCTACTACTGAGCCAGTCAGTCAGGGAAGTGCTGCACTTCTGCCTCCTGACTTGCTGAGGGAAGTAAAGAAGTCCTTTTGTGTGTTCCTTCTCTTGTCTTTTGGCCAACCCAAATGCATGAGTACACAAAGTCTCAGTGACCACTTGGAAGCTTGAACTGTCCAAACAGACAAATTCTTTTCAGTCAAAGGAGTTTCTCCAAAACAGCAGGGGGAAATTGACTTTATGGGTTTTTTGAGCAGGCACTCATAACATGGGTACATTGGTCATGTTGTCACACTCAAAGCCCTTGTGCCGATTTTCAAGACTTTCAGGTTGTTGCGTGGAGCTCATGGCAGAGGCCCTAAGCCTACAAAAATGTTCATGAAACTATGAAATTGCAAAGAGAACAGGTGAGGTCTACAGAGTGAAAGCTTTGTCCACAACAGTCCCAGAGTTATGGTATTCTCTCCTCAAGGACTTTGGAGGGGAAGGCTCATCAGAGCATTCCAGAAAGGAAAGAACCTGGGAAGCATTCCTTTCAGTGCATGCAACACCTACTTCCTATGTGGGCTAAATGGTGTGGAAGGAGACACAGCAAAAAAAAAGTAGTACGAAGTTTCCTTAATATCCTTCCAAGAAAAGTCCAAGTGACACATCCAAAAAAGAGGACCTTCCCAGCTCTGAGTAAGTCCTGATTATCTGCAACTGCAGTAGGGAACTCAGATCATATGATGATGACAAGGCTAAAAATCAAAAAAAAGGGAAAGACAAATTACTTTGGGCCTCATCTCCATTTCTGGAAAATCAGGCTTTAACATCTTTATGGTAGAAGCTATGCATACATGGCATATTAGAATTTCCTTCTTGGCAAGGGCCTCGGAGTAAATGACACATAACCAGCAAAAATGAAAGTTAAGCAGATCCATGTCCACCTCAGATCTATCTGGGTGAGAGAATAGAAACCACTGAACTCCATGCAACCTGGAAAAAGAAGAATTAATTGAAGAGAAAACATATTTTATCACGATAGTCACATGACAAGGTTTGTTTAAAGGTTAATAGTCTTTCACAGAGACAAGTCTCATATGATGGTGCCTGGCTGCCAAAAAATGGGGTCCATGCACAAAGCATCCTTTATTAGATACTTTTTAAGACCTCAGTGTTAAGAATAAGAAAACCAACTAAAAATGCAGATACTGATGTTTGTTGTGACTAATTTGACCTCTTGAAAGTAAGACCTATTAAATCACATAATTTTTTTTGGCTGAGTTCTACATTTCCTTGGAGTAAATCAGGTCAAGAGGCCTCAGGCAGGTAAGCAAACCCCCTATACTGAAGAAGAGAAGGCTAGATCTGTCTGTTGAGGATTGGTAAGCAAAAAACAGGGGCCTGAGGGGAACAATCTGTAGCAAATGTATAAAATTCAACCCATTTTTAAAAGTGGATGAAAACTCCACAGCAGAGGCAACCTATAGATTGCAAATAGACAATATGCACTGAGCTCTGACAGCATCTCTTACTGCAGCCCTGCACTGCTCCTTCATTTTCCAACTCTGGGCTTCTCACATATCTCTGCCAGTGCCCTTCACTCATCATGCACAAGATTTCCTGCCATACCAGGTCTTTGGCTTGTAGGAAGATAAACAGTCAGTTATGCCATAATTTGTGGCAGTTTTGTGATGTCAAAAAAAAAACCCAAAAAACCCACATAGGACACTTTTCACTTGCAACTGAAAATTACAGACTTTGACCTCAGATCCCTGAAGGAGAAGGGACTACATCAACTTCCTGCAAATCAAGCCCCTAAATGCAGCACTTGTATGGTACTGGAGCACAATAAATGTTTTCTTTGAGCAGGACCTGTAGCTCTGGCATTCCTGAGCAGCTCTGATCTCCTACAAAGCTTAGCCTTTTGGGCTTTTGGGGGTGGTGAGGTTAGAGCAGCAGTGAGCAGCTCTCTCCCACTTCCAGGAGTTTCTGAGTTGGTAGGATTATTTCAGACGTGGCTCCTGATGAACTGAGGCTGGGATCAGCCCTGAATGCAGGAAGGTACAGGCTCTGGCATGTGCTTTACAACAGGTCTCTGTCAGAGTTACAGGGCATGTAAATCACCGGGCTGGGTGTCTCCCAAAGGAAGATCAGACCTGGATGGGGATTTGCAGCAGGGGCTGTACGTGCAGGCACAGAGAGGAGGTGGGGGGGAGGGAGTCCAACCTTGACACTCCTATAATTAAAACTGTGCTGGAAGCTTAGAAGGCTTAGAAGCTGGAAGGGGCAGCTGGTGTCACACAGACCCTGCTTGTTCTGCCAGACAGCCAAACTGTCCTCATTTAAAAACTACAATAGAAACCAGATGGAGGAGGACAAGAGAGCATGGAGCAAGGCATCAGTCAGAAGGGAAATTGAGTTATAAACATACTGCACACAAAAGACAATACTTCTCTTCCCCTAGACAAAAATAAACCAGAAGGGCAGTCACAGTAATTCATTCCACTCTCACTGGATATCACCCCCAAGCTCAGTGTACACAGACATGCACCTTCACCAGGGTCCCTCCAAGACAACAGCTCATGCCACCTCCTTTACACGTGTCTGCTACTCTGCCTGGGTCAGGCACCCTGTCATCCTCCTGATCCCTGCAGATTCCAGTGGCAGCACTGCTGACTGAAATTCCTGCCCCCCAGCACTGGTGGCTCTCCCTTCTCCTGTCCCTTCCCAGCCTTGCAGCTGCCACCCACCAAACCTCCCCACCAGCAAGAAAGGTGCCCATTCTTTGCCTGCCTGGCAAAGGCTTCATCTGGCACTGGACTGACCATTTTGTATCTAATCTTCAGAGACCTTTAAGCATGTCCCTATTTAAATCCCCAGGCAGGGGAGGTAACGAAGAAAAGAGGGAGTGACCCCATCCAGTGACCAGTGCCTCCTGGCCTCCCACCAAAGCCAGCAAAGGGCAAGGAAGATACTGGTCCAGCAGGAGATGCAGGCAATATCCTGTGACTTTCAGTGCCACCTTCCAGAAGAAACTCTGAGTCTCCACGGGCTACAGAGGGACCCCGGGGAGGAGGCTGCTAAGTCAGACACCCTAAGCAGTCAGTGTGAATAGTGCCCAGCTAGACAGCAATTTACCTAATCCATGGACTGGGCCATGTGTTCAGGGCACACTGCACTGAACTAGACTGAATAGCAGCAGACTTCATTTTTTACTTTATCCTTCTTTATTTTCTCAGACTACTCCTTGTAAGGATAAGCACTGGTGACAGAGATGCTCAGAGCCTCCTTGGTAGTTGGTTTTTGCCATGTGGTGGAGGTTTCATGTCCTCTCTAATTTTATCTTAATTTTAGTTCAGCTATTGGAAGGATAAATGCAGATCTTTCATTTCACCTGGAACATGAACTTTTTGATTTTTGACTTGCAGGAAATAGTTTGGCTTTTTTTTTTTATTATTATTTCTCCCCAAAATGAATCCTGCACCATAAAAAGAAAAAAAGTTGTAGGCATTTTTATTTCATCATTTTGGTTTTGTTATACATTAGTACTTTTTAAATTGTATTCAATTACCCTCAATAGCAGCACATGCCTCCTATCATGCTATGTCAATACCACGACAATAAAGGTCAAAAGTCTCCTGTTTCAATTTAAATGACTAAAATAGGAAATATTTCCTTTTAAAAGTGTTTCAGTCTGTACTAAGCAAGAGCTGTTATTTTGTACCAAAAAATAACAAAACAGAACAAGCGAATATATTCAGTTGGCCTCCTAATCACAGGAAAGGAACAACATTGTGCAAATGGCAACATACTTGATCATCAGTATCTCTGATATGATTTTTTTTTTGCATTTCCTGACTTTCTACAGTAAATCACGAGTGTTAAAGCTGATTCACTATATTTTTTTTCTTTTTTGCTGACATGGCCTGATTTTCACTAGGCATAAGGTTTGTTGAGAAACAGATTTGAGAGCAAATCAAACTGTGCTCTCCTCCCTGCAGCTCACCCGAGCTCTGGTGCAGCACATCAGTCACAAAACCAGATTTTCTCCCAGAGCACTGCCCTAACCAGTGGCAGCTAAGGATAAATCCTGCCTTCCCACCATGTAGCACTTCCCTTGCCTTCCACTGTCTCCTTGTCAGCAGCAGCCAGGGATGGAAGGGACCAAAGCATCCAAAATCCGTGCAGAGGGTCTCTCCTGATCAGAGATGAAGTAGGCAGAGCTGGTAAAGGGGAGGGTTTTTCCCTGTTAGGACATAAATGCTACAAGGACAAAGAGCTTCAGTCTCCAGGATGTCTGTGCGTACTTTTCGCCAGCCCTAAATTCATTTCACAGAAAAAAAAAAAAAAGGCACCAAAACCTGTCTTACTCCCAAATTCCAGTGTTGAATTTGGCTGTTAGCTGTGGCTAAGCTGCCACAACCCCTCCAAATACACACACCCACCCCTGAATTTAAACAACACGAGACAGGTAAACAGCACTAAACAGGTTTAAACCCAAACCAACTTGTTACAATTCACCCTGGCTTTTCTCCCTTAGCTGCCATAAACACAGTTGAAAAGGATGAATAGTTGGCACCAAAGAGACCCCGTCCACATGGACAGCAAAAAAAAAAAAAAAAAATTCACTGTGTAAGTCACATACTTCATTTATTTTTTTCCCCTCTGCTTCTGTGGGAAATGCCCCTGCAATGTCACAAAGGTTATCACAACAGTGCCATTCCCTGCGATGAAAGCACCGCCCTGTGCACAGCTGTAATTTGGTGGGCAAAAATGTAGGAAAAACAGATCTCAAATCTGTCAGATGCTGCGAGCCATCACCCTCCATGGCCTGCGTGGGAAGTGGAAACACTGAGTGCTGTTTGGGACGTGGCCTTCTGATTGCAGCCACGCACATTTCAACACAACCTGCAGCCTCAGCTGTGAGTTTGAGTGAAGTCAATGGCACCACCATCAAGCATGGCTTTTTTTCCCCATGGATATTATACCCAGCTCACATCTAACATATCTAAATAACACAGGTAGGAACGCCTGAGTTTCCAAAGCAGATCTGACAACTGTGATGTTTGAAGCAGGAATGAAAAAGTCCGTGCCAGACCTGGCCAGCTCATAGACAGCACACATCAAAGAAAGTCTGAGAGAAAGCACTGCCAAAGCAGACACTGAGTGCTGACTCTCAGCCCCGGCGGTCACTGTGCCCCTCTGAAATGTGACTTTGCCTTGACATAGTTGGCAAATTCTGTCACACAGGCACTTTTGAAAGGGGTTGCACTAAATACTAGAATAGTTTTGTTAGGAAAACATCCTGCTGACAATTTCCTGCAAAAAAAAAAAAAAGGGCCAGATAACAGAACAGGATATCTCCACTCCTAACTTTTATGACTGTGGTAGAACCACCTTGGAAAACAGTGGCTCAGGTACTGCATGGCAGGTCAATGAGCAGTGCACGTCCTCAGCTAACTATTCAAATCCTAACAGCCCTGATCCACAGCAGATTAGGGTGGATATTGTACAGCTTTTTTTTTTTAACACGGCACAAGCAATTGGGATAAATAATTCTGAAGACAGGAGTAACTGGACAATTTATGCTGTGTCTGGAAATGGACTCAGGTGTAAGTATAGAAAATATCAGAGTAGTTTTGAAGCTGTATGTAATGAATTCACCTCTGTCTTGGTAAATGCCTAGATACTGGGATGATAAACAAGCTGTAAGACACGAATTCTGCCACTGACCTTGATTCTGGTGACATGGACTAAAACCACTAACAAATCCAAAGGCTGCACCAGCTGATGGAGGGCAGAGCTGGGGCAATGCCAATGCTGCAGCTAAAGGGAGCTGGGAGAAGCAGCCTGCCAGGGAAGAGCCCAGGTAAGTGTTGGGTGATGGGATGGAAAGCCAGCAATGTAGGCTTCATCTGAAGTCTCTTGAGAGCCTGCTGTCTTTCATCCAGATCAATAAACAAGCTTACAGCATGTTTTCTGTATCATGCTTTCCTTTCTTCTTCTGCTCTCCCCTTAAGCGTAGAATCCACAGTAAGCCATGCTAACCCACTTAATTGCTGGCAGCAAAGCAACAAAATTATATGGACTCCATAAGTTACTTCCTCCTCTCACCAGATTTTGATCTACATGTTTTCTTTTACAAGAGCTTCAGAAGAAAGTTAAAAAACAAACGCAGTCTCCATCTTTTACCTCGGCCTGCCACCTGTTCATTTTCTTACAGTCCCAAAATTACTCTGGAGGCAACTTGTAAGCTTTAAAACACACTTCTTGACTGTTATAAGGGTGTGGAAACCAAGACCTCCCTTGACACTCTGAGATTCCTACACAGGATGCTTAGGATCCCAGAATCAAGAGAGCAGCAATTCAATGGGATCAATGCTCCCTACCTGGCTGTCAGTGTTAGTTTGTCCCTTAGTCCTTTTCAGCTTGGACTCTAGTGTGCCAAGAAATAGGAATTCCAGGTTTCTCTTTATAAGGCAGACTTTTGGGGCTGTTAGAAGGAAATTCTGACTGCCTAAGTCTTGAAGTGCACCTGAAAAATACCAGCAACTGGTTAAACAGTTTTGAAGTCCTTTGTACTGTGCCCCTCACAAACACCATCTCCATACACTGAAATCTGTAGCAATCTCTAGAGGACATGGAATCTGCCTGCAGTTTCTGTCTGCTCTGTAACAATCCCTCACTGTTTGACAGATCCTTACTTCACTTTTGTAGTGATGGCATGGTGGTGACAAAGCAACTAATGCCCAAACAAATGCTATTGGAAGGCTGGGGAAGAGACAGGACGAAGCAAGGAACCAGGTTGTTAACTTATGAACACCCATGTTGCTCTGCAGTTCTCTCTGCTGTTCTTCCCCAGAAAATTTTTGTTTTCCCTGCAAATGTGCAAGGAGAGGATGGAGCTCCACCAGCACTGTTCTCCGGTGGAGAGACCACAGCATGGTTCTCCTTCCATGCTTGCCACACATTCACGAGCATACATGACAGCCACTCCTAACCTTTGAAGCACATATCCAGCTGTGCCAGCTGACTCAGGATGGCAGTGCCAGTGAGCTCATGTGTGTGAAAGGGAGAACAGGGGCCCATCACCCCACTGAGAGCCCAGGCTATCGCTCAGTAGCAAGGTATAAAGTAACAGAGAAGCTGGTCCTGGACCAAGCTCTCATGTGGAATAAAAATGGCACGGTTCAATCCCACAACACTTATTTATATCTTCTCCCTTCTTTTTCTTTTGCCCTCTGTGACACTTATGGAGTGATGCAGACTGACACTAGGTTGTGCAGCAATGTTCCTTCACTGAGGCCTCTCACTGATCTTGCCTCTAGGGCTCTCCTAGTCAAGAGCAGTACAGCAATTTCCAGGGGTTATTCCAAGTGGGCTGTTTTACAGACAGTCAACAACTTAGGGCAAAGAGCAGGAAAAATCACTGAGGATCATTACATATCACAGGCACATGAGGAGCCTAAATACAAACCCATAACGGCTGCAAATGAGAAGTGAAAGGCAAATGCAAACAGACTTTTGCAAAAAAGTAAATAAGGCTTTATGATGTCAATCTGATTGAAAACAAACACGCAAAGGCACTAGCAATAATCAGTCATTATGATTTGTAGCCAAGCAGCACCAAATCTATTCCATCTTTGCTCAGTTGTTGAGCATATATTTAGACTGAGTGTTTTCATTGCCAGGTTGCCTGGGCCTGACCCAAAGAAAAAATCCCATTGGACTCAACAGTATCTTCCACAAAAGAAAATAAAATCAAGTTGTTCTACTCCCTCTTACCTTTTACTGTGACATGCAAAAGCAAAGGAGGTATATGAATAATTGAAGCATTTTCACCAGCTTTACAGGGGCACAAAATGATGGTGTAAGTTTCAACAAAAAGTGGAGAACCAAGACTTCTGCTGGTAGTGGAAGGTCACCTAGAGATGCTCCCCCCAGCCCTGCTCAGAAAACAAGTCAGTCTTTATTTGAAGAGGATTAAGCTGTAGGTGACTTGGATTCCTGATGTTTTTCTGGTGAAACAAAGTGCTGTTCTACCCATCCTAAGTAGTGCCCAGGTGTATGATCACAACAGTATGTGAGCTCAGTTTCTGTGTCCAAAAAACATGGAGAAAATTCTGCCAGAAGCAGCACCTGACGAGACACACATAACTCTACACATAAATAAATGTATATATCAGCGTGTAAATGTGTATGCATACATATACACATATGAATGTCTTTTTACACATACAACTATATTTGTTTATGTATGTGTGTGTGTGTGTGTGTGTGAGAGAGAGAGAGAGGTTTCATGTGCATTACCAGGAAACTCTGCTTAGAGAAATAGCTGGGGTTTAATAAGGTGTCAATCAAACCCTAACAAAATCAAAAGATGTGAAAGCCATGCTAGGCCAGTGTCATAGGTCTGGGGGATACATCATGACATGCTGGTGCTCTTGCTTGTTGTAGCACTGCCCTGCTTGTTGCTGCTGAAAGCTTTGCTGGGTGAAGCACTCACAGCCAAGGAGAGCTGTTGGTCTGGGGGGCTGCTCCTCAAGCATGTATGGATACCTGCATCAGCAAGTCCAGCACAAGTCTCAGTGGATTGGTTTCACTCAGTAACTTAGTTAAGAAGGGCAGCCCATGGGATATGGGTCATATTGGCTACATCTTTTCATCTCCAGAGGCTGCACTATTCTAAAGTGTACTCTTACAGCCATGTTCACAAGGATCTTCTTTTCTTTTCCATACACCAGGGAGGGTAAAGAGCTCAAGGAGAAGCTGCTGAGCAGCCTGGTTCAGACATCTGGATGTGCTGCTGCTCCTTCAGGGCTTCTTTCAGAAACAGCAGGGAGCACAGCACTGCTCCATCTGCCAGCTTTGTGGCACATCAGTGCTCACATATGTTGCAAGAGGGCAGTTTGCTCGCTCTCCAGAGCCTGGGAGAATCAGCAAGGACAGCAAAGGAGGCAGAACAACATTTGCAGATGATGTCACACCACCTCCCAGCCTTTTAGAGGCTGATGCTGGGCTAGGATTGTTTAGAATGTTTCCTGCCATGCTGTTTGTGTCTGTCCACCTCCACCTCAGGATGTCAGCACACAACTACTGAGATGCACCCAGAGCACGAGGAATGGTTTTCCAAGGCAAAGCTGTAGGGACTGTACCTCTGCAATTTCCTGCCAGAGGTGTAAAGGCAACTCTATTCAGTCTAAGAAACTAAATCTGTCAGATGGTCAGTGATGAAAGGAGGCACAATGTTGCTTGTAAAGACACTGGTAAAAGAGGAAAAGAAACAAAGCAGAATAAAATATTCAGCGCGATGGTATCTCCTTACTTCTGTCCCCTCACCTAGCAAGGACAAATCAGGAAAGATATCCATCTATACAATACTTTTCTTTGTGCTCCCAGGGTCCTTCTGCTCCCAGTGGTAGCACTGTCCCCATGTCTTTTATGCACAAAAAAATCCTCTCAGTTCCACAGGGGATGCAAGCCTCTCACTCCCTTCACCTCTCAATAAATGCACATGCCAGGGGTTATCAAACTGAGGGTCATTCTCAGTGCTAACAATGGGAAAAAACCCAATATCAAGCAGTTACTAAAGCAGTAAATCTAATCACTTGGCAATTGTGTTCCTTGGTTTTCGAGCCCCCCAACAGATTCCTGATATATTCCATATTTCACTCTTTATTTTGTTTTCCATTTTGCAAAGGACAGGCTCTGAACCAGGATGAAAAAAAACAACTTTCCTGCCCCCCCTCCCCCTCCTTTTTTTTTTCCCCATGCTATCTCTGCTCCAAGTCAGGCCAGGTAGTGCTTATCATTTCCTCTGCACAGCAAACACCAGGGTGCATGCGTTTCCTGCTGGCCAGGCCTAAACTGCGAGCTGACATTGTTTTCAAGGCCCCCCTCTCTCAGAGGCAGGAGCAGCTCTGCTGCACAGCTCTTCCTGTTGATGTCAGGTCCCTCTTCCTCCCAAAGCAAATGGGCTTCCTGACGGCATCTGTGTCCTTTTCCATGAGGACTAGCAGGAACCATTTTCCTACACAGTGGCCGCAAAAGAAAAGAAAAAAAAAAAAAAACTGTAGAAAGGGATGTAATAGGGAGGAGCAGAGGTGGATGGTTTTTTCCCAAGTAGTCTAGAAGAACATCTGGGGCCCCTCTCAATGAGGAGGAGAGAGAAGAGATAAGAGGTCAAAACAATACAGTTATGTGTTAGGGATGCTGGTATTTGCAAGGATCAGAAAATCACTTATTAGCAGAGAACATCAGAGACTAATTACAGCTGCTGATTTCCCACTGCTAAGGAATGTAAGCTCACAATAGAATAGCTACAGCCCCAGCCCCTGCGTTCCAGCAGCGCTGTCATAAGCTGTAGGAAATGCCAAGACCTTTACACCAGACTATTGCCTTTTTTTTATTCTCTCAAATGGAGGAATCACTACCACTGCCAGCACTGTTTCATCAACAGTGGAGAAAATGGGCGACAAATGTGCAGAACACAGCTGACACCAAGCTAAATCACTCCAGCTCCACAGACTGCCATTGTGCGTGCCACGGCCACAGCAGAGAAGAGGAAACCTAACCAGACACCATTTCAGGCCTCCCCCAGCCCCATGGTATTCAAGATTTGCATTTGTCCCGGTAGGGAATCTGATGGGCTTGTCCCATCTCCCACCAGGAGTTTGCTGCACAGTGTAAGAAACAGTTGTGGAGCCTGTGGCTGCAAGGACACACAGCAGGGTAGAGGGTGAGGAGCACAGCCAGTCAGGGCAACAATGCTGCCTGCACTTCACAGGATTTCAGCCACAAGAGTCCCATGACCTCCCTCACAGAGCAAGGAGTTGGGTCCTCTTAGGACATGCGTCTCAGCAAGAAAGGGTTTCCCTTGACTGGGGAAAGAGAGCCTCTCCGAATTTTCTATACCACATCCATACCCCTGTAACCAAACAGGTGGGGAGGTGTTTACTAAGGGGTGCATAGCAATAACCAGAACATGACCTGTCCCTTAGCAGACTGCCTAGAACTACAGCTCCTAGTAGTCCTCTAGGATGAGTCACAGGTATTTGCCAATAAAATATAGTTATAATGTGATTTTCTCCTTTTTTTTCCTATCTGTGGCCTAGTCATCTTCCTGTGACACTTTAGTAACTTAGCAAAGGACTGTACTTCCAATTTCTGTCCATAAATTGCCACAGAGGCTGACAAAATTATTCCAGCTGTATGGAACTGCAGTCAACAGCAGATGCGGCCCCAAGTCTGGCAGAGCCAGCAGAGCTGCAAGAGTGTGAACTGAGGCTTAGTTTTCCTCGCCAGAATAAATTCTTACTCAAGGTGCAATTGCAACATCTTAACGGCTGGTGAGGGTGTAAGAGGCGAAGGAGAAAAGCCCACCTACATTCTCCCAGCAGGAGTCGGCCAGTCTGCTGAAATTTGCAGGGCTGACACCGGAGCAAACATTCCCGAGCACGGAAGGTGTGCCCCCCTTAGTCGGAGCTGTGCCAGTGATCACACACGACAGCGGGATGGGGGACCACGAGCAGCTCCGGGAGGAAAACTGCCCTTGGATGAAGGGTCACACAAGAGAAACAGACCCCACCGAGCCCTCATCTTCCTGTCGCTCTCCCCCCCTCTCTAAGTACCGCCTGCTATTCGTGAATGAATTATCAATCCCTCTTAAGCAGTGTACTGACCAGGAAAAGGGCGTGGGGATTATTAATGGAAAAATCCTTGAGTCTTTCAGCCCTGCAGTGTGGCTACAATTACAAGGAAAACAGGATACCATGCGGCATATGGGGAGGAGAAAGAGAAAAGGAGCAGAAACTCTAATGACCTACAGGGATTAACCAGCAAGGAAGAACAAAGGGCTGGTGGTAAATAGGCACAGCTGGCCGAATGACCAGGAGAGAAATGAAGGAACACAGTAGCGGTCTGCACAGGAGAGGCATAACATGGAGGGAAAGAGCTGCTTCTGCGGGAGCAAGGACTTGTAGCTATGAGTGAAGGAAAATGTGAGAGGATATTAAAGGGCAGGGAAAACCTCCTAAGACTGAGACATAGTATCGTGCAGAATTGCCTGCTCAGGGAGAGGGTGGGAGGCAGGCCTGCTGGATATTCAAAATCTGTCAGGAGATCGCTCTGAACAGAATGGCTCTGCACCAGCCACGGGGACAAAAACAAAACCATCCCGCCGGCCTTCCCATGCCATAATCAGGTGATGCCTTTTAAGCCACAGAAAGATTCTCTGGAAGTGTTTGCTGTGCTAAAGGAAAGCAAAAGTGCCAGTACTCACTACAGCAAGGGACAACCACAACCAGCAGCTGGAGTTTAAATTGGATACTAAAGCATGTGGGAAGAAAGGCCACTTGAACATCATCCAGCTGAAAGATTTTCCAGTGGGAAAGTGTGCATTTCACAAAATTGAAATGTTTTACCAAAATGCATGGATTCTGTTCAATTTTTCAACCATCAAATACACTGTTTCTAGAAGATGAAATACGTTCACTCCTTTATCATTTTTTAATGTAATTAAACCTTTTGGAGAATTTTTATTTAGGGGTAGTTTCTCCTTTTTTTTATTCCAATTCTGGATGAAAGGAAGTCTTGTGGTAGGGGAAGATGGAGCACAATACAGAGCAAAACAGGAACCAGCGCTAATGGACATTGAGTGATATCATCAATGCCTGTCTAGTGTTTGCTCCTCCCTGTACACTTCTGAGGACGGCAGCACTGCTCCTTGCAAGCCAAACCCCAGAATACTGCATGTGTTTCTTGTCAGTGAATGAGAAAAAAGGAGGTGAGTGTCGTACGGTTTGCTTTTCAACCCTCAGGACACAAAACCCCCTCATTTGAAATCTTGCTTGTATGTCACGTCCCCCATTGTGAGGATAAAACCCCAGCACGGTCTCACAAAATGTATTTGCTTTTGTCAGCAAAAATCTAAGCCCTTGGCAAGGAGTGATGAATTAACAGAGGATAAGGATCATTCTTCTCCCATAGGTGCAAACAGGAGAAACAGAAATGATGTGGCAGCCTGAGTCATGCACTGAGATAGTGGAAGACCTAAGGTTAAGAGCCAGTTTTCTCGTATCTCAACTCCTGGCAAAGAGAAACCTACCTTCTCAAAAGTTCAGAAGTTGGTAAACTGTGCAGAGATTGCAACTGGTTTGTCAGAATCACTGATACAGAAAGTTGAGCTGAAAATCTCACACAAATGTGTTTTTCTGGAAGAGGACCAAGTTGCCTCAAGCTTCCACCAAACCAGAAAGAATCTCCCTACCCAAACTTCTACCCTAAACCTGAACATACAGGCTAAAACCTCAGGAGATTTGAATCAGAGATCACTGATCAGATGGTCAGAGAAACCTTTTGGGTTGTTTGTCCTAGAAGCCAGTTGGTGCCAAAAGACCAGACTTCAGTAGCCCTGTGCCTGGAGGCATGTTTGGAATGGGTCCCGTGCTCTGTGGCTTGGTGTCACTTCTATAATTCTTTACTTTTTTTTCCTTTTGAATGGTTGTCTCACAACAGAATACCACAATAATAGCTAGACGCTACCAAGGGGTCATCTAGGGAGAAACTGCAACATTTCTGATCATTTCAGGAAAGGGAGTTTGGAGGTGGGGGGTGGGTGAGGAGAGGCCTGAATTCCTTGGAAAAGATGCTCTGTCTGTTTACATATCAGTTATACCACACTTCTTGCATTCCTTGTCTACTGACTTCCTCCATCTCCTCAGCTACCCATTGTTTTCCTTTTTTTTTTTACCTTTCGAGTTCACAGCGAACTCAGTTTTCAGCATAATTTTCTTTCCCTGGAATTTAGACTCAAGCCCCACCTTTGGGACCTGGATGGAGGTTTAAAATCCCTCCCCAGCAAAAAGGCACTTGGATCTGCCATTTACAATTCAGGCCCATATCTTCCAACTGCAGCTCTAAACTGCATCAAAGACTTTTGTTCCTAGCTTTTGTTCCTAGCTTTTGTTCCCTTCTCTGTTCCCTTGAAATGTCAGCAAACATGATGGCTTTGTTGATGCCGTCAGGGTGGTCTGACTGCTTCCCACGCTGGGCATGCGGATTGGGCAGCCGTGGAGCAGTCAGCAGTTCACTGGGTGTCTCCTCTAGGATGTTGTTGTTCCTCACACCAAGACAGTGGCCTGAAGCAGCAACATTGCCATGAAATCAACAGAAAACAAATCCACCTCCAGCTGCCCTGGCTCGCACAAGGACATGCGGACTGTTCCAAAGCAGCAGCTGCTGATGCTGCCAGGCAGAGAGGAAAACCATGATGGGGACTCAGGGCTCTCCTTGGATATTGGGACGGGTATCCACCCCTTCAGACACATTCCCTGCTTTGTCTGGAGGAAGACTCCAAATATATGCATTACTGCTGTCTCCTGAGCCAACAGACTGCAAGGCCATCAGAACTCAGATCTCAGGACTGTTCTGGCTCTGCTGAATTCCATACAGAAATGGCTTCTCTCACATCCAAGTGTATGTCTGTCAGGGTAGGGATGGGATGATCAAGCATATCCTGCCACAGAGACTTCCCCAGATGCCCTCAGGACTGCTCTGAGGTGACCTGGGACCTTCCTGACCCATGTTGCTCCCTGTAAGGTTGCAGGAGAGTCTGTGCTGAGCCCAGCAGGCTGACTTCTGGGAGCTGCCCATAAAATGGGTCTGCCTGCTATCAAAGCATCCCAGGGCAGTTTTTAGAAGGAATGGGGAAAATCAGCTGAGTCAACTGCCAACCACAGGCCATATTTTTCTGCCCCATCACAGGAAACACTATTAGCCTGCACTGCCCAGTATTGCCTCTGAAGTGTTTCAACCAAGGGGGATCTTCAGGGCTTCCAGGGCTTTTGTCCTGCTCTCTCTCTCTGCTTTGCCTACCAATATGCTGCAAAATTTTGGTCATGACCTCTCAGTTGTTCTGAAATAACATGTTTGGCTTCAGCCTGAGAAGTCTGAGCAATGCTGCTCCACCGCACTTTCCTGGGAAGCATTACGGTAAGGAAGTGATCTGATTTAGGAATGAGCTGAGGTTCTTTCTGCTCTCTGCTCTGCATCTCTCAGGTTCAGTTAATCTTTTCCTACCACAATGCTTTTTCCCACTCTTTATTCTCAATTAATTTTCTTCAATTACAGCAAAAAGGGACCCTGGGCAAAGAGGAATTTTTCTGCAAGTCTCACAAAAGATCGTATTTGTCTGTAGTTTGGTTTCATTCAAGGAAGGTCATTCCATGTCATGCTCACTCAAAACAGACAATGCCTTGTCTCCAGGTCTCCAAAACCTTCTATCCAGATACTGTCATAGAAACTTTCAACTTGAGCATCCCTCTGATCCATATCCAGCCTCACCAAGAGCTTCTCAGCAATCTGAGAAGTGTCCTAGGCCAACACAACCTACTTCTCTTGGAGCTTACAGCACCACTGCCTTCAAGGTCAACTGCAGCAAATTACAACAGTCTACCTTCTGTTGACAAGTCCACCTAAAATTTGATTCTTTTTTCATTCTTGGCATCAGTTGAGTTCTGGTGCATTCCTTGGGCTTCCTTGGAATTAATTCATGGCTCACTCTCGTAGTAACAGGGAAAGTGTGGATGTTGCAGAAACACTTTGTCACAAGAGAGATTTGCAAGTATCCCCATCACACAGAAGTGGCTTTTGATCTGCTGTTTCACTAACCTAAATCATAAGCCCCTTTATGGCTGGGAATACTTACTGTATATTCAGAGCTGAGTACTTCCATACCAGTTGGCTGTGGTATCCCAGATTTATACTAGTATCACTGAGGTCAGAGGCTGGCCCCATGCCATGCAGGCTGTGCTTCTGGAGGAGCTCAGTGGTAAAAGTCAGCATGCTGAAATGGAAGCAAGGAGTCAGAGGGCTGCAAGGTGCTGGAAAAACCTTTCAGAGCCACAGTAACAAAATGAAGACACTCCTTTTCCGACAGCATGAAAATCCCTTGAACTGCTTGTGTCCCACTGTGAGAGACTCTGTGTATGGAGTGCTTGAAAGGACACACCGAGTGACAAGAGCCTCGTGCTAGGGAAGGCTTGTGGCACAATGTACAGACAAGGGGAGTGTTCCTAACTGGATCCCTTGGCTTGTACAGCTCTGCTCCATCCATCTTTGCCACACTGCTCTGCACATCCCTTTCTACTCCTCAGCTTCATACACGAGAGGATGCCAGGCAGGGGACATTTGGTGAGGCCAGCTGTGCCTCTGGCCCACCTGAACAGTGGATGGAAGGAGTTGCAAGGAAACACATCAATACAAACCCATCAAGAGCAGATACAGCTGCCAAGGTTTAAAGGCCAGTGCCCTGGTCCCCTAGGCACAGATGGCCCCATGCAGAGACTGGTTTCACACACAGCACTCAGATCATCCCAGTCTCTAAGATGGCTCTGTGCAGAGATGGGAGACAGCTGTATGAATCCTACACATAATGCACTTCCCTTGATCTGAAATGCTGGGCATGATGGCATGATTCAGCTGCATAACCTGGTTCATAAACCAGTTGGTTTTGCAGTATACAAGCAGATGTTTGGGTAGATGATGTCTTGTTGGACTAGGAATGGAAGGGGAGATGGCAAAGCGGGTGGGAGTCACAGTCAGATGTACACAGGCAAGTTTGTCCTGCTCAGAGAAAACTAAGGAAAAGTTGCAAAAGATAGTGATGTTCTCAGGAAATCCAGTTTTGAATCTGGCTTGCCTCACCCTGACCTGAGACTCCTTTATAAATTGCATCAGGAAGGCAGCACTGGCCAACAGAACACAACAGCTAATCATAAAATGTGAAGAATATCTATTATGTGCTCAGCTAGTGACATTTTAAAGCCTATAATTTTTTGCATCTGCAGTCTCCTGGCCTGTAGTATTTATTCTCCTTTCCCTTGGAGCCAAGCTAGAGACAGTCTCAGATAAAAATCCTGCAGCTGAACACCCTGTATTTCAGGGAAATTGAAGTCAGGCGTCTGTACTAAAAAATTCAGCCCTGAGAAGAATAAGTTCAAGAAATGAACAGGGCTTCAGAGAGGCATCTTCATCTCCAACTTTGGCTGAGACACAGCAAAGGCCAGTGTGAGAGCTCCAGAATGTAATCCAGCAGGATCCTGAGATATGCAAAACTCAAGCACAAGTCAGCTTTGTGGGCCTGTAGACCTTTGTAGACAGCAGGCACAAGGTCTGTTTCTTCTGACTTCAGGTTTTGTTGGGGAAATTTCTTAACTTCAGTTTGGTAGCACTTTGGGTAACGTCCATCCTCCTTTACACAAAAGCCTGGGCACTCCTGATAGGAACCTTTACAGAGGGTTTGAAAGAAAAGCCATTGGAAAATTATGAATTCAGGAAACGGGAATGTTCTAACCTTGCTAGCGCAAAGGCAAAAGCCATTGTGTGCACACAAATTTAGAAGCAGCAATGGCAAAAAACCTTGAAAGAAAACAGCAGTGATTTTTATTATTGCCTTACATGAGTTCAGAATGTTGCAAAGTTAAACAAAGCAATTATAAAGCAGGGTATTTAAAAATACCTAATGTTTCACAGTCTTCTTTGAGATGAATCAGGTATCCAAACATCTGGGGACTGCAACATCCATCAGGAAACACAGACAGATGAGACACATCAAGATAGGAAGCTTTAGGGCTGCCATCGGACAGACAAGGAACAGCAGGAGACTCCTGCAGCTTCTTTTGGGTCAGAAATGTTAGTTCTACATGAATGTGTACACTAAACAAAAAGAGGAAGAAAAAGAGAGAACTAAAAAAGGTTTTTGCAAGTCTCCTGCTGTTCTGTGTCTTTCTCACTTTGCTCTGATCTCTCTGTACATGTCACTGGCTGGCAGGATGACTGCTTCCTGATTCATGATTTCATATTTAATTCTTTCTATATAAAAGGAATTTAAAGGAAATTATTGCAAATAGTTTGGCCACACTGCATCAACTCACTGGAAACTATTTCTTTATCCCTGACATCCTCTTTTTCTTTTTCCCTCTTTTTTTTTTCTCCTTTAAGAGAAAAGTTAGATGCTTTCCTAAACACTTTCCAGACGTGAGCTATTCACAGATTGCATGTGGAAGGCAAACACAGCCCAGGCCTGGAAGAAAGACTCTCTCATGCTGGTCACCCCTGTAGCTTGGGGCGTTGCAGGCGGTGTCCTCAGCAGCGTTTCCTTTCAGAGAGCTGTGGCTGCATGAAAATGCTTTGGGTGTAGCAATCCTGTGCTCATCCCACAGGCACTTCATGAAAGAGGCAACTGTTCCATGTTGGGAATTCAGAGAAACCTCTGGCCAGCAGTGGCTGCTGGAGGCACCCTGATTAAAGCCCCATTGTTTTGCCCACTCCAGCTAAACTGCTCCCTGATGAAGCCCCTGTCTGTCCAGTGGTTTGGGAAGAAGCAAATAAGTAAATAAAGTTGTTGCTAGGAATAACAAAGACTTGAGGAAGCAAGGAAAGAGGAAGTAACCAAAGAACAAAATCCTTTAATGCACTACATTTCTCAAAGGCGTATGTCCAGGAATTGGGTTTCGGGACTGTGTTTCTTTTGTCCTTCTGACTCCTGGATCTTGCTGTACTAAGGGCTTTGAGACACTAACAAACACTTTGCAAACACAACAAGGGGTGTTGCAGGAAAAGGGTGTTGAGATCATGCTTAATCAAACTTCCTTACATTTTGATAGCTACAGTACTGTTGTACAAGTCAATCATCTCTTTGCCTTTGCAGTTCTCCACAGCCAACACAGCTGAGCCACACACTTCAGGCCATGACCTGTATCCTGATTTTAGTACATGGCTGATGTGTTTCAGAGGGAAGAAAACTCCAGGCTAAGTTCATATTCTTGCACAGGTGTGTCTCAAATGGGGATGAACTGCATGATCTAAAAGCAGGACCTTGCTGGAGACGGTAAAATCAGAGGAGTTTTGATTCATAGCAGAGGCTTCCAAAGCAAAGGAAGCTGATGCACCATATCCTTCAGCACGTGCTGAAGATGAGCACATTTAAACACTAAGAATTGAAAGCTTATCCAAGCGAGGCAAAGCTGCTCTTGTTCACATCTCCATAGACTTTGGAACTAATCAGAGACTGAAGCCCATTTTAACATCAGTTAGGCGCCAAAAGTGGAATGAAAAAATGTAGTTAGCTGATGAAAAAATGCGTCACTTGCAATGTAGTAACTTAATGGCACCTCCTTACACTTCATAAAAACAAGCTTGTTTCAAGGGCTGAAAGGAGTCAGAAATTATTGTTTTACCTCTTGCCCTGTCTCAGTTTTGGATAAAAATCTGGAAGAGGAGTTTTGGACAACAAGAGTTATCGCCAGTTTGAGCATGTTCCTTTACTCCTGTCTATCCTTCAGCTGTCCGTACCCAGAACAGCATCTCTTCCTCTATCCCACCCCTACTAACAAAGCTGCCAGGATTTTGAATTCTGTTCCCACTTACAGCTCTCTCTCTTCCACCATTCATTAGCAGTCTCTATTTGTTCCAATACAGTCAGTTTTGCCTTCAGACTAGTTTTTCCAACCTTCACCTCCTCCCTTTCAAGCATATTGAAATTTCCTCACATGCTTCTCTCCAGTCCACTTTTGCCCTTATTCCCTTTACCCATCCATTTCCTCTGGTGTCCTTTCCCATTTCTCTGCCACACTTCTTTCCTCCCAGTTGTTTCTTTGTATGCATGAGCATTAACTTCTATCCATAAATTAAGGTTGGGCCTGGTCCCAAAACTTGAATCAATCGAAGTTGCTGCAGGCAACTTGTAAGGGGCAGTCCTATCCATGAGTCAGTAATGAACCCATCTCAGGGTGTGCAAAGGGAAAGCTGTGCTATTGCATATTCTCCCTTCTAAATCAGAGACTATAAAATGAAGATCGCAGTCTTGCAGAAATTCTTTGTAACATTTTTTTTTCATTTTTCTACTTGGTTTCCTTTTTTTTTTTTNTTTTTTTTTTTTTTTTTTTTTGCAAGATTAGCAGAAGCATCCTGACCAAGCTCCAGTCTAGGGTAATCTCTTCAGCTATTTCAGATCCATGCTGAATTGTTTTTTCCATTTCCTAACCCCAGAGGTTAGATGGTAAATGGCTGTCATGTTCTCTTCAAAGCTAAATTGTCACGTATCGGGGCAGAAGCCTCACCAAGTCAGAACAAAGTACTCTGGGTATGTAATGCCACCCTGGTGCTCCTCACACCTCCCTCAGAGGCTCTTGGTATAGGACCTGCTGAGACAGGCAAGCTGGATGAGCCCAATCCTTTTCCTGCCCTCACTCTCACACATATGACTCTCTCCAGAGCTGCAAGAGCCCACTTTTCAGTACTGAGTGATGAAAACAGCTAGGACTCTTCCCATTTAAAAACAACAATAATGGCGACTTTGCACCGAAAAGAAGGTGATACCAGCATCATTTAATCACTGAGGGAGGTACGATGTGGGGGAAAAAAGGAGTGCCCTAAGGTCTCTCATTGAGCCAGGCATTGGCAGGAGCAGAGCTTGCCAGGGCCTGTGGCGTGTCACAAACGTGACTCCTGCCACCTCCTTCACGCAATTCAAACTCCAACCTGAGCAATTCAGCCTTCATTGGTGCACAAACGCTGGAATGCAAAGAGAAAGGCAAAAGGTGCACTTAAAAGCTGCTTACATCTCTAGCAGGTCACCAAACCGGATGAGGGACACAGGTAGTCAAGCTGAGGCTGCAAAATCTCACTCCACACGTGAACACTCAGGTTCCCTTGTAGCCACCAGCACTGCCTCAGCACGGGACATGCAGTGGGTGGCACTGCCCAGGGTGGATACGGAGCTCTTCCCAATATTTCAGGCAACTGTGCTGCTGGTAGCTCACGAAAGCACTCATCCAAAACTGCTGACACGTGTCAAATTCCCCAAGCAGCGGTGCTGGCCCAGCCAAGGAAGTTTGAGGAGCCATCTGGCCAGGGACATGGAGCCCACGTGTCAGGGAGTGGCCTCCTGCTCCCAGGGCTGGGATAATTGGACATTGTTCAGCATCTGAATTGCCGCTCTGTTGGACTGTGGGCTTGTCTTGTAGGAACGAGCTAATTACCATGCAAACTGCTGAGGGGAGGAGGGAGCCAGGGATGGCCCTCATCCTTCTTCTGCCCCATGACAAACAGGAGGGTTTTGTGCCCCCACAGCGCCCTGAAGCAGACAGGGGAGAATGGGTGGGCAAGGGGAGGTGAAGGGAGAAGCCTCTTGAACGCTTCCCATTCAAACACAACCACGGGACCCCATGTCAAACTTGGGAGCGGATTTTCCTGCCATATATGGAGTTTTGTTTGCAGTCAGTTCCCTGGGAACCAGCAAGCAGCCCTCAAAGTTGCCCAGAGATCTCAACAGCTCATGGTGCCAGGCTTGCTACCTTCCCTTCCTTGTCCCACATCAGCCAAGGTGCTGTTTTTCACCACCACAGCCCAGCCAAAGAGCTGAAAGTACTGCAGAGACAGGAATGCATTGAAAGTCCCAACCTCCACCCTGCCTTCACCACGAGGTAAAGTCAGCAGCGCTACTGCTGTCAGCCACTTTTCAAGGAGGCAGGATTGGGGAAAGGGATAGAAATAAGGCACATTACAAGTTAAAATGTATTTCCTTAAGCACAAGAATTGATGTCAGGTGCACCTGCACTGTTCCTTGAATCACAACTATTCAAAAGCTTTTCATACCCTGCAAACATGTTCTGTCAAGAGGCAGGAAAACATTTTTCCAATTTTTCCCATTTTCCTAAAGAAAACATGCATGCGTCTTTCCCCTATTTCTACCAAAGCTCAATTAGATTTGCTTCACAGGTATATAATGTTGCAAACAAAAGCCTTGAAGTCACCCTTTGTCCGTCTGCTAAATCCTTCCACCATCCTGCAGTGAGTTCAAAGCTGTAGTAAGAGATGCATGAAAAATCCCAAGCAGGGAACCATCATTAGGGCAGGGATAAGCCTCTAAAGCCCTTAGGATCCAGAGCTGCAGTTCACATCTGTTTAATGCCCAAGAGCTAACATCAATAATTTAATGAGTGCCTTACATCCTGAAATATTTCACAAACTGCAAAAACAAGACTCACTCCACCCACCTCTAGGCTGGGAGGTGGCAGCTGTTGAGCCAGGCAGAGCAAAACTACGTGACAGTTTAGGACACTGGATAAATAAACAAATCCTAGCTCCAGCAGAAATTGCTTCTGCAAAGGAAAAGACACAGCACAACATGTGCATGTGTAAAAGAGATCCTATCCTTTAGGAAAGAAAATGATCAACCAGGGATTTTTTAAAAATACTGGAGTCCTTGTTTTACCATGTGCCCAAATGGCAACATTTCCCCGACTGATGCCAAGACAGCAACTTTACTGAGCTGGTACCACGCTTGCCATCTTCTGAATCACCCACTCCATTCCTGGAGCAGATTATTTTGGGCCACTCCCATGAAAACACTAAGCAGACATAAACCTGCTTGGGGTGTAACTGCTGCAAACGTGGCTTAAAGCTGAACAGCGGTACACTCACTGAGCTGCCACACTGAGGGGCCTCAGCAGCATCCAGTTAATCTTCTCAAATCTCATTATTGCAGCAGAGTGACAGATGGGTATTTTAGCAGGATAGAAATGAGGACTAATTAGGACTGCTAGCCCTCCTTTGTGTTTGTCACATCAGTTCCTCCCTGCCTGAAGCAGGTTTGTGAGCAGTGATGGAGGGCTGCCCCTACCACCGTGTTCTGCCTGCCACCCCGAGGAGGACAGCAGGCACTGGGTCACCTACACCCACCTGATCTACAGACAGGGCTGCAGGGGATTCTATTCCTTACCTACATTCTGGCAAGTCTGGAGGGTGACTCCAAATTGAAGTTACTGGGATATGGAACTGAATTTCCTTGCTTGGCCCTTGTTTGTGGCTTTACACAGCTAACCTTAGGCAGCAGTATGTAAGTCAGTATCGAGCCAGGAGGGAAGAATGATGGACTCAATGGATCAAGACCAGCTCTTCTCATTTACTGCTCCAAAGCCTTGGGCACAGAGCTTGATGTATTGACTTTGGCAACATGTGCATACTGCCATCCTGGCTATAAAGTTATCAAAATGGAGGGAGACGGGGAGGGGAACTCAGGGAGAGATAAAAAATAAAACAACTAAGTAGGGGGAACTGAAAAACATTTGAGAGAAGAGAGAATCCTCCACATTCCCTCTGGACCCCTGAGCCATCACCTCAGGCCAAACCCTACGCTCTTCTTAGAGATTCCAGGACATTTGTTTTAACTTTTTTTTTTTTTCTGCATTCCTCCTTGTTGTACTTCTGGTTTCCAGTCGGGACTGGAATGGAGAGAACAGGATTACAGAAGGAAGTCTGTAGCTCTATTTTTCTGGCTTGATTAGAAGCAGAAGATGCAATAAATCTCACAAGAGAGTTTGTTCTCATTTAGCCTCTCAGGTATCTGAAATTACCTGACCAGAACAAGGGTAAGGAAAATGCACTACCAAGTGGAGCACACTGAGAAGATAAAAAACAGAAAGAGCAAAATGGTGAAGCTGTTTCCCTCTCTGATTTTGCACAAAGAAAATAAACAATTCAGTCCCACTGACAGCTTATTTATTTCACACAAATTGGAGCACAGATGCAAGGGCGCAAGAAGGAAGCTCACCCTGCCTGATCACACCTCTGAACCTCCCGAGGTGTGACTGCCACCACTAGCAGCAGCACCACTATGGGAGAAGAACAGAAAAACCAGTACTAGTTGCACGTGGAGCAAAGGGTTTTCCACATGCCTGACGGCTCTGTTGTGTGCCAAACTGCCTGTCTGCAACAGGACTGACAGTCACATTCACTGCTGAGATGGTAAATGCAGAATGCCAATGGATCAAAAATATCCCAACTGAAATATTCAGCTGCAAATAAACACACACACATACACACACATACACCCCCTTCCTCCCAGTGTTCTGTCTGCTAAATCAGCATTTTTGGACGAGCCAGTGAATATAGACAGGCACAGCTCCAGCCTGGATTCTCAGCCTTGCATCCTACGTGCATGGAAAGTTTGTGAGCAGCTTCAGCATCTTTCAGGTAAAAAGGCAGTATTGATGCTGTATTTAGTGAAAACCAGCAGTGGCAGCCTTTAAATGAAGTTTGTACTGGAGAAGCTGACCTGGTCTGATGCTCTTCAGGGCATAAATTACACAACTTAGTTACATCAGGAATGTCTCCTGGCAATTTGGGTGTTCAATCCCTATTCTAGAGTTGGAGGTATATCTCCTCTAACCACTTCCTCATGTAACAGTATCTAATGACATTACAAAACAAAATACATGCACATTCCCAGATTGGAGAGAGGAAAAAAAAAAAAGGCATGAGATATAGAATGAGTTTTGCATTTGGTGTGGCCTTTATTTTTTGTTCTTTCTTTACCTCTTCTGTGCTTTATAGAACTAAACAAAGTCTCCTGTTCCACATGATAAATCGGCACGCTGCTCCTGGCCCCAGAGAGCACAGGAGATAATAGCATTTCCAAAGGCATTTAGTTAGCTGAGCCCTGAGTGTGGAAGAGGGTAGTGAGGAGCTGGAGATAAATTGCTATGAACCCAAGTCAGCTGCTCAGGGCATATTTCTAAGAGCAGCAGACACAGCTGAGAATCCTGCAAAGGGATGTGAGTTACTCCCCTGGCTCGATCCCCATGCTGGAGATGTAACACAGCTTCTGCTCCCCTTGTTCCCAGTGTCTTTCTGCTCTCCCTTGTTGCCATAGAGGCTGGTATCTGGGACTGGAAATGTGATGCTCCACTTGTGAAGAGTGGGTGGAGAAAAAGCAAGATTTGCATTATTAATAATTTCCCCACGGTATCCATTTTGGCAGCAAAGTTTCTCACTCTCCAGCCTGCTGGACGTGCTTTGGCAGAAAGGAGCTTGGCCACAATGCCCTGGGGTTCTGTGCACTTGGCTTTGGGGGAGGAGAGGGGAAGCTCTTACAAGCACCACCTGAGTAAGGTGTGCTGCTTCAAAGCATTTTTTGTAGACTTTCTATTAAGCCAAGGCTCTGCATGGCTTTCAGAAGATGCAGCATAGCAGCGTATTATATAAATTAATATATTTGGGCAGACCAGCAGCAGAACTTCGGAAACCATTAAAGAACTGAGGCTCTTTATGAAAAGACAATTCCCTTTGAGCATTAACCAGGGCAGAAAGAGCATTAAGCAAGCCAGAAAGGATCTTTTACAACGTCCTGATTGCACGTTAGTTATTGATAGAATTGCCAGAAAAAAACTGGAATACCAAGGGAAATCTCTACTAGTAACTGTATAGATTACTAAGAACATCAGAAGAGCTGGGAGGTGAGTTGTCAGCAGGTTGAGGGAGGTGATCCTTCCCCTCTGCTTAGCACTGCTGAGCTCACAGCTGGAGTCTATGTCCAGCTCTGGGCTCCACAGTACAAGAAGGACTTACTGGAGCAAGCTCAAGCTCAGAGCCACAGAGATGATTTAGTGACTGGAGCATCTCTCATATGAGGAGAGGCCAGGATTGTTCAGCCTGTGTAAGAGAAGGATCAGGAAGGATCTATCATTGTGAATGAAGACCTGCTGGAAGGAAATGAAGTAAAGGGAGCCAGTCTATTCTGGCTATTGTTGTGCCTATCGACAATACAAGATACATTATGTCCTGGGTTGTAGCATAGAATTTGCAAAAGTATTCTATCACCATCTTCACAAACTGTTGAATCCAATTGTTGAAGCAGTGTATTTCCCAGACCCCTCCCCCTGGACTATCTTCTGTTAATGGCCCATCAGGTGCCTTGCTGCATGACTCATAGATAACTGCCTCCGGGAGAAATCTCTCGCTAATGGGCCATCAAAGACTCTCCTGTATGACTCACCATCCCATTGTGAGATGCTGCGCCCAGGGGGGAGGAGCCAGGCATTCTCACCTGGATATAATCTGGGATTTGGGCAGCCCTTAGCCACTGGATTCCCAGAGGACCAGAGCTACCAGACCTTTCTACAGGATCACTGCTTCAGGAAGACCACCTCATCTGGACTGCTTCCATCACCCGGATCAGGTTGTATTCTGACTCTGTCAGTGGTCTTTTGCATTACTGGATTTATTTTTATTCTACCTTTTTTTTCCTTTCTTCTTATTAAATTACATTTTCTGACTTGGAGCCTCTCACTTGGTTTGTTTTCAGACCACTACAATAAATTAAAAACCATAAGACTGCATCCAAACACAATACTTCTTTACTTTGATGGTAGTCTGAGGCTGGATCAGTTTGCTCACAGACATGGAATCTTCATCTGTGGAGATATTCAAAATTCAACTGGACACAGTCCTGGGCAGTATGGGGCCTATATGGGCATTAACTCATTCCAGTCGAGACAGCCATCCAGCCAACCTGACATTGCTTGGAACTGAGTCTGTCACACACATCATCAGCTGGTAACAGGACGGAAGAAGGCTGGTTTGAGCCTAGGCCAGGTGGGTGCTCCCGAATGGGAACAAAGCAACTAAAGTGGAGGAACTGAAGGCAACTGCAAAAAGCATGAGTTTTGTTCTGCCCCTTTTGATGCACTGTTAAAATCGAAAGGGCCCCCACTCAGGTGAAAATGGGGAATCTAATCCAGCTGCAGGGTCGTTTTCATGGCAGTGGGGTGGAACAGAAGAGGACTGGCACTTCCCTGTGCACTTATGTGCCAAAAGACTTGTAGTCTTAGGGACTGAACTCCTCGGTCTCACGCACAGGGGAAGCAGTGATGTGGCACCTGAGTGAGGGTGAGGGTTAGTATTGGTGTCTATAACTTCATTATATGCAAAGGCCCCAACATCTGACAAAAAGGTAGGTCTTAAGTCCATGGTTAAGTACTTTCATATCTGCAATTGCACTGGTACAGAGGATCAGAATGTCTGCTTGTGGTTTCATATATATGTAGAAAACAGAGTCTACATTATTGAATTAAGTATGAAAGTTAATAATCCAGTCAGCACGGTTGCACAACATAATTTCATTTAACACTAAATTCAATTTATGTTACACTGTTCTCTATCTGTGTCCATTGTAAACATACTGCAGATTCTTTTTTGTTTTGCTTTGGTTTTTTTAGTTGGTTTGGTTTTGGTTTTTTCTGTTGACAATGCAAAACACATTAACTGAAGTTATCAGCAGAGAAGCTGAAGGCTCTGGCGTGCGAGCAAAGGACAGCTGAGGCTTGAGGCTCTGGAAATGTATGGAAAGGAGCTGCTAGTGGGCAGGTAGGAACACTAGTTGCCCTTGAAATAACCAGCAGTGCAGACATTTAGCAGCCTTTGCATTGCAATAAGGTATCTGTAGGTTTCCATGTCAGAGCTCTAAGTGTATCTGGCACCCTGTTGGTGGTGCTGGACTGGAGGCAGATGCTGGTAGCTCTCCATTCTTTAATCACCCTCCAGAAAGAGATCCAGCCCAAGCCATGATGTGGGCAGTCAACTGACAGCCACCCCTTCAGAGCAGAGCTGCTTATACCATTATGGACAGGCTGTTTTCATTTCCCTTATTACCATTAAGGCAGAAACACTGGAACATAAATTTTTGGCACAACCCTGACTGCCAGCAAACGTAGCTGCTGTAGAACTGTCATATATGCAAAGCCCGAGTTACAGATGCTTTCTGAGCTCTCCAAACTAGAACCAGACCTATACCAAAGGTTGGGACCCAAGCCCCTCAGACGAACGGGGGTCTCCCTGACTTGTTCATCACGTCTAGATCAGCCGGTGTTGTACATCCACCCCGTGCACTGCCAGTGTTTCATCCACTACAGCTGTTTCCCTGAAACTTTGAGAGCTGTGATACCACAAGCAGTGAAGTCCTTACTCCTTGGTTTCCAAGTTCAGATGAAATCAGCTGCTACCAACAAAGAGAAAACATTTGCTAAATCAAAATATGTGTCCTAATCTAAAATCTGCAGGCAAGATGTGATTCATGCTGTTTGCAGGGGGTGGGGGAGAAGGCAGGATCAAAGTGGGGCTCAGTGCATGCAAACCACACATCTGCCTCCTGCAGTGCTCAGTAAAGGAAATGTAAAGCAGGAGGCAACATGCAAGAGTTCTCTGCTAATCACACAGTGCTAGCAGTGGAAAGTCAATACAGAACAAGGAGCTGAGCTTGCAACAAGAATGTTAAACAACAGTAACACTGTGCCACAGAGACACAAAAATCCAGGTCCCAGGAACCAGAAACAGATTGAGGAAGTAACACAAACACCATCCAAAACAAGAAGGAACAGCAAAGTAACAGAAGCAAACAGATGGCTTCTGTTCCCGTTGTTCCCAGTGTCTTTTTGCTCTCACTTGTTGCCATAGAAGCTGGTATCTGGGACTCAAAATGTGATGCTCCACTTGTGAGAGAGAGTGGAGAAAATGCAAGAATTTACATTATTAATAATTTCCTCCACAGTATACATTTTGGCAGCAAAGCTTCTCATCTCTTGTCCACTGGACGTGCTTTGGCAGACACTGAAAGGCCAAGGAGCTGTCTTCCCCTCAAAGCCCAGCTCCTCCACCTGCCAACACATGTACTCAGCTCTCCTTCACTGTACAATAACACAATCCCACTTCTTATCCCCCCCAAAAAATTTCAGGGTTCAACTGTCCCTTTTGCTCCTGTCACAAGGATGAGGGGATGCAGCCTTAAATATCCACACAGCCCGCATGACTAGAATAGACCAGGAATAGACCCCACAGAGTGCAGGCCATGTGGCTTCCCAGCATATCAGCAGTGTCAAAATGGAGATCTGACCCCAGCAGCACATCACATACAAAAAAAGACGACTAAAGTATTTCTGAGCCAGCCCAAGAGGCCATTCTTGTCCTGTTCTCCTCCCAGCTCCTGCTGCTTCCTTCCTTGAAAGAAGACAAGTGTTTGCATAGCCACAGAGTAAGGCAGGTCAGGAAAAAGATCTAGATTGAAGGCAATTTGGCTCCACAAAAAGGTTTCTTTTCAGCTTGATCAGTTCTTGAGACAGAAATCCCCAGTGCCACAGTTTCTAATTTTGAGAGTGGGAATTTCAGCAGCTCTTCATTCTTCTGCAGCAGATTAAATGAGCATGTGGCATTTTCATTTTTCCAAGGGGACTTAAAAAAAAACAAAAAAACAAACCAACTTTGTCTTTTTCCTCCATTTTGCCTTTAATGACTCTTCAGCAGTCTTCCCAGGACTTCTTCCATGCATCACCAACCAAAAGCACCTACTCAAAAGTATGAGCATGCCTTACTTTTGAAACATCACTACAGAAAAGGCAGCTTAAAAAAAAGTCCTGAGTGAACACAAATGCAGCCTTGTGTGGCACAACTTGTGCTATAGACTTGCATGCATCCTCCTGCTCATCCCAGCATGCTCCTATCCCAAAAGGCATGCAAGGGTGAGGAAAGAAAGCCACAGGGCTCAGAAAAGCTGTTTCACATCTGTGTAGCAGGTTTAATGATTGGCTCCAAAAGGAGTCTGTTCTTGAAGCAAGAAGATTTTTTCCTGAGTGACAGGTCTCCTGATCCAGTCACATATGGACAAGGCAGTCTCACAGTGAAATGCATGATGACAAAATCACACAGAGGACAAGTGTGCTTAAGGGGCTGCACCAAAACAAGAAAGAAGGCAATATCCAAGCCCACCTTCCTTTTGTACCCAGCCCATCACCACATTACTGCTGAATTATTGTTACTGCTTTCCCTCAGAACTACTTGCCCATGCTACAGCAAAGTCTTTGCCTACTGCAGCTCTCAGATGCATTTAAGAATCTGCCTGTGGAGCCAGGGCTGGCCAGAGCCACCACGCTTTTGAGACCACTAATGCAAAATGAAAACTTTCCTTACTCTTTCATTCAAATGCAATTGTGACAAGGCAGAAGCAGTCACTGCACAGCCACAGAGCAGAGAAGAGCGTCACATGGGCTAGCCATGTTGTTGTCTCCTTTCCCGTACTACAGTCAAAAGACTTGTAAGGGTTTCCTCATGTCTCCCTGTCTACATTTGAAGACAAGAGCTCCTCTTCCCTCCCCAGCCTCAGGGAATGCTGCTGGCAGGCCTTGCTCTCTCTGCCATGGCAAGAAGGAGCCTCAAGTGGGGAAAACAAGGGAGTTGGTGGCTTCAAACCTTCTCAAGCAAAGTAGCCCTTTTTCTAAAGCAAGTAACAAACAAAGCCAATAAGGTGCATTAGATGAAGAGATAGAAAGTGTTTTGGGGGCTACAGGCTCAGGATGAGAGCCATTGAGGGAGCTCTGGGGAGAGTGGGAGGGGGGTGAGGGGAAAAGCTGAGCTCATTGCAACCCAACCAGACAACACCAGGCAGGAAACAGATGTGGAAGAAACCACAGAGGGGTACAGCAACAGCAGAATTAACTCTCCACCAAATAGGGGAATCTCAGACACACAGAGCTGACCTGCACCATAAGAACAAGGCACTGAGTCTGAGGTTTGGCTTTGTGAAGACCTGGTAGCACCTCCTAGCCCAACATCTAGACACCAGCACACCAAAAAAAAAAAAAAAAAGAAAACAATTCAGCCTTTTTCCAAGTTCTACCTGGCTCTAAGCATATGAAGCAAGGTTAGGTCTGTAGCAGTTCCTGTGCAAAAGACTGTTTGATCGTTTACCATCGCAATCCAATTCTTGTAGATGTTGTGTGCATTTCCATTCTAAAAAGTGGAAGTTGTACTTGGCTGTAAACCTGAAATCCAAGCTTGAATCTCCTACAGTTAGAAGCATTGGGAATATTAAACTCCCTATTGATTTAGTTCCTCTCACTTTAACAGCTTTGACTCTTACAACAGCCTCCTCTCACAAAACTTCTGTGATATAACCAGATGCAAGACTGTTCTTCGTGACTGTTTTCTTAAGCAGTTCAGAGTGCCCTGCCTCAGCTAAAGATGGTGCACAAACTTGTCTCGTCTTCTCTGCTGGCCCATTCGTCACCAGAAAATTATACTGTTGTTATTACAGGAACTGAGAGCCTGATGTGCAGCTCCCACTGACTTCAGCAGAGGCAGAATGCATTTTTCTCCTCTGGAAACCAAGCTGGTTATTAAGAGGCCAACACATGACTCTAACATTAATCCTTCAAGACTATTATCTGTTAGCCCCACTGCACTCATACATTTCAATAAAGTTTGGCAGAGTAGAACGTTTTAGTAGAGGGCATTAGTACTCACTTCCTTCTGCATGGGCGTCTATCCATGTCCAAAGTCTGGGCATGGACATTGCTTTCTAGTTAAGCTTTTATATTCCAAAAGATCACTTGCCTTCAAGTGTGAATTCAGTGCTGCAAGTGACACAGAAGGGACTACATAACATTAGACTTTTTCTCAGTGGTATTGCAAGCCATCATTCTTTCATGTCTGATGCGAGCTTGTCCTCATACACACTGCTATTTAAGCCATTGTTTGATAATTATGGTGAGGAGGAAGTGAAGTTTCTTTTTCCCCAAGTTTCTAGCTCTCTTACCACAGAAAGACTTGAAAACATAACCCAGATGCACACTGAAGTTTTGGAAAACAGAGAAAGCGGACAAAGAATCCAGCACTGATTTTATGTCGTGGTTTCCGTGGCCTGAGTCATGATTTCAAATGCTTATGTGCCCTGATAGCAGTCTGTCCCCATAAGGAGTGCGACCAGGGTCTGTGTAGAAACTGCCAGCAGGAAAAAGCCAAGTAGGGTCAAATGTGGTACTGACAGGAACTGACTTGAAACACAGTAAATTCAACACATCTGAGCTCCTAACCAGACACCAGACATCCACATCTGCCCATCAACACTGACCTGTGTCAGATCTGAAGAATCAACTTCGGGCTAAAGGCTTTGTATAACACTTTTGGCTCCTGAGCTGCTTCACTGTACCTGCTAAAGTCTTCCCGTTTGATCATTTTTAAATATTTTGTAGTTCTGCTGGAGCTTTTATTGTATTATCATAAAGTTCTTTCTAACAGAGGCTTAGGTACATGGATCTGGTAAGGGGGACAGCAGGATCTTTGGCTGTCTCTGAATCAAATTTTAGCAAGTTATTAAAGAGTTAAATGGGAAGAGAGGAAATGCTGATACCTTTAGCAGAATATAATTCTCTCCACTGGAATTTGGCAACAACACGGGGACTACGGTCCTTGCAGAAAACACAAGCTGCTCGTCAACAACCACAAACATGTGGGGACTCGAGTTGTGCCTCTCCTCCACAAAACCTCACACAAGTAGTGCAGCACCCCCTAACTGCAAAGCTCATGAACTAACCCAGAGGGGAAAATTCCAAACTGAATCTTCACTAGCCTTGGCCATCCCCTGTGTTCCCTTGGCCAGCACCAGCAAAGTAGGTCTCAGCCTCTCCTTGCCTGTGCAGCTCCGGTCACACACAGCGGCACTGCAGGACGGTGTAAAGCAAACCTGAGCACGGAAAGCACAACCAGTATGACTCACGTCCTGCCGGGCCCACAGCATCTTCTTTCCCAGTTAACCCTTCTGGGTGCATTTTAAAACCTGCTTTCAGAAAGGTCCAAACAAAACGTTTGCTGGACAGCAGCCAAAGTGCTCTCCTGCTCCTCATCACTCTCAGACACCAGGAACAGTCTTAGAAGAACTTTGTTGCTTCCTAGCAGGGAACAACCTGATCCTGCAGGCCACCAGTTAAACACACAGCACTATGTAAAGCAGAGAGAAAGCTACAGATTTATGTCCCTATAAAACTTGCTGATTACAGGAGCACTGACTTCTCACTGGAAATAATTCTTAGCAGAACAATTCAACTCTCCCCAAATCAACGATCTCTCATACCCTAAATGCTCTTCTAATCTGGTTGCAAGTTTGTGATGTCCTGGTGACACCTCAACTTTCATTTTTTTCCCCCAAGACATCACTTCAGCATTCTTGGTCATTCCTATTCATCCTGAGAGTCCTACTACCAACAAAATTAATATCTCTAATATTTTAATTCCTTTTCCCCTTGTGATGAATTGAAACTTGCAATCTAACTTACATTGTTACCAATAAACCTATAACAACTGAGTCTTTCATTTCTGGATCCCACAGCACTGGGAAATGGGATGTGCTACTGAACAAACAGCAGTTCTGCATAAAGCAAAGGAACTTCCTATTCTCCTCCACTGCTCCTCAGCATGGAGAAATAAGTACATTTGAACTGTGAACCATGGCACAAATGAGATTTGAGAAAATGTCCTTCCTCGTTGTTCTCAAAAGACTATTAAAAAAAAAAAAACTATGGGATTTTTGGTAATAAATTTTGCTCCTCTGGCCTAATTTCAACTGCAGCAACTACGTTTTAACCTTTAAAATTCCACTTGCTGCTTCAAGTGAATATACTGCCCATGCCCACTTTCCCTGTGCTGTTTTCCAGTGCTCCTGTAAACAGCTGTAAATAGTTCCTCCACCACAGAGGTTCATGGTAGCACTGGATGGAATTTATCTGTCTGCACCTCACACTGGCAAAAGAACATCAGCTCATTAACTCTGTTATTTTTTTGACATTTCAATTCAGTTGCCGTTAAGAGCTATATAAGTTAAAAGATCTGGTACCTGTCACAGACAACCCACAATGCAAATGAATGGCTGGTTTTCCCCCATACCTAAATAAATGCACATATATAACATTTTATTTTAGTGATACATTTACTGCTGTCTTCGCTGTGCAATGGAAAGTACTCCTGTTATGTAGTCCATCCCTCTGCCAGTGCAGTTCCACACTGCACTTCATCAGCCATGCCCATCAGCAAATGAAAGACCTGATTGTACAGCTCTCCCTGTACAAAGCTGACATTGCTGCTACAAGTCTTTTTTCTTTTTTTTTTTTCTTGAAATAACCTGACATTGGTAAAATTGGTTAATTCAAACTGGAACACAATGCTAAACCCGGATCATAATGCTAAATCACAGATGGTAACAGGCATGTATCATTTTTTTTTTCTCTTGCTAAACTGCAGGTCCTTCTGCTGGCCAAACTCACAACCACTCTCTTGTCATCCAAGGCAAGAAAATGAAAAAATGCTCTGCTCCTTCCCTCATCAAAGACTGACCATTTCAAACTCAGGACCCCCCTTATTTTATTGGAGTTACCTCTGGTCTGAGCTACTGCGTTCTCATTCAATACCTGGGATTGGGAAGAAGGAGTGAAATCCAACAGAGAGGGTGGTGAACGTTGGCTCAGATGCCTCCTACACCACACACCGTACTCCACTCCATAACCCAGTCTCTGTCCTGTCTCCATCCAGCAGTCCAAGGACAACATGGGAACCATACTGGAGTCCAGTTCCTCCCTAGAGCCCTCCAAAAATGTAGTCTCATGGAGTTAAGTTGGATTTTGAAATCCTCCTGGAGGAGGTAACACTGAAGCACAGTTCAGATTTCCAAACCTGACTCCCTAAAAGCCTGCTACTCCCTTCCACAGCCTGGCAGATGGGAGAGGGCATCACAACCAATGTCAGGCTATCTTTGTACATACTTAGGGAGGAAGAACCCCAGCCCAGTCCTTTCCACACACACAGCACTACTCATGCAAGGGTCACGCAGACGCATCACCAAAGCAGTCTTCCGACCCCGTTCATTCATTGTGAGTAATGGGGCAGTGACTCCACTTCCCGGGGATAAATCAGCTCCAGGTTGTCTAACCCCGAGCTTTTGGAAAGCTCTGGTTTGCAGTCCTACCAGTAAGAGCAGGGGGACACGCGCTTGGCTTTTCTGCAACCAGAGTGAGAATAAAGAAGCATTTACCATCCTGCCCAGAGCTCTCGAGATACTCCGTCAGGTCGCAGCCGAATGCGCTCGCGGCTCCCTTCCTCTTGAGTTTCTGTTTGGCTCCCTTGTTCTTCATGAGGTTAGTCCCAAAAGAGGTTCACCCCCCTCCTGCCTTGCCCCCCTCCCCCCGGCCTCACGCTGGGTGACAAAATTCTTGCTCTTCTTCTCAGACCACCGCCCGTGTCCCGCTCCCAAGGAGCAACATCGGGGGTCCCGTACAGCGTCCAGCCAGAGAAGTAAACATTAATCCCCACCAGATGTTGGGTTGCTCCTGTGGCAGAAGAAGGTCAGGGCGAGAGGAGGCTCCACAGCCCACAGCAGCAGCGATCATAGCCTGAGCCCAGAAGGGTTCTCATCAGAGGCAAGTGGGTGGTGGATGGGTGCCCGCATCAGAGCTGGCAAGCTGGGGGCAGGAGATGGTGGGGGGACGTCTTTTCCCTCAGCGCAATCCCGGGACCCTCCACAGCCACCTTCTGGGTTTCGTCAGTCGTGCTGTCGCCAATTCCAGCAGAAGGCGTCCAGGCTGATCGTCCTCCTCTTGGCTTTCGGAGGAGACTGGAAGTTCAAACGGACTAATGAAACGGGACTGGGGAAGAGTCTGCACAAGGCTCCTCTTTGGCTCCCCCCCCTTCCCCTCCTCCTGCTTCGGACAGTTGGAGGAATGAGAAACCAGCTTCCTGTCCTGACTCCCGCTCAGTCGCTCTCTCCTTTCCCCCGTTTTACAAATCCTAGGATTATCCAGCTCACAAAAATGCTGAAAGGAAGTTAGCTGCGGAGGGAGGCGGAGGACGGTTTTTGGCAGTAAAGTGCGTCTGTGTGTGTGCGTGTGTGTGTGAGCGAGGGGCTGAGGGAAGGCGGGGAGAGAAGTTGGGGAACAGGGATGGGGTCGGGGAAGGAAGAGGGAACATTTGCCGTGACAGTCGGAGATAACGGGGCTGCCTGCGAGGAAATCACTGCGGGGCGGCGCAGCCCCTGGTGCTTCCTGTTCTACCAGCCCGCAGCTCGGCAGAGGCCGAGCAGGGTCCCGCGAGGAGCGCAGGGACCAGGAGCCTCTCCAATAAATCTCTGCCTCTGCTCGCCGAGTCCTTCACTGCAAGGCGCCTTCCTGCCCTCCAGCATGACTGTCACTGCAGGACCTGCCTTCCTCTACGGAGGTGCAGGCTGGAGCTGCTGAAGTGCAAGAAGGGGACAGAGAGTTGGGAAGTTAAAGAGAGGGGGAAGGAGGGAAACCTTCAGCTCCCTCCTCCCCGGCAAGCAGAAACAGATGCTGTCCGGGCATCTAAGTTCACATACTTTTGAGTCAGCTCCCAAAAAAGGTTCCCCTGACCAACAAAGGGGTTTAGATAAGGAGCTGAAATGACTCGGTACAGCAAGAAGGGAAATGGGACCGGTCTGCCTTCAGAGCCTTGTCTGTATCATTGCCCCCTTCACCCCACAAACGCTTTTCTGGTCCAGTTTTCAGTACACACACATCCCAGCTCATAAGAGCGGTTTCTTGCACTTACTTCACATGTCTTTACCCTAGAAATTCAGATTGCTTTACAGGACTGGGTATGCCCACCAGCATACCCAGAAAGGCAAAATTAACTCTCCTAAGGCTTCACTGACTCCTCTTTCTCTGTGACAAATGTAGCTATATGGGTCTGGGTTAAAAAATTAACAAACAAATGAGAAACAGGATATTGCAGCTTTTCACCAAAAATCAGACCAAAGGCAAGGAAAATAGTTTTGGTTTGGAGGAAAACTGGCCAGGAGATGGGGCAAAGGACACCCTTAACCCACCTTCCTTCACAAGCCTCAGCTCTGCATTCTCATGGGGCAGAGGAAGCCATCTGCAAACTCACCACCTCACTCACTTGAGAGTGATTTTTCTGAGAAATCAAGCCTCTGTCTGAGATCTGGCCAGTGCCAAAATCAATTCAGGTTCTGTTGGTATGGTGACTTTTTTTTCCTTTAAAAGTGTTGGATGTTACCACTTCACACATAAGAAAAAACACCAGGAGATCTAGTGAGGGACCTTGTACAATTATAACTGCTATTGTGCAGTTTATCATGCAATTATCATAATTATCCCCATTTTACAGCTTGATGTCTGACTGGTTGAGGGGAAAATGATTTGCAGGATGTGTCACAGAGATGTCTGGCCTGTCACCTCCCTGCCTTCTGCTCCCACTCGCAGGCTAAGGAGGAAAACTGAGCTCTCACCACCAGACCAGTGGTTGTTCTCAGGAGCCCTCAGTCCTCATGAAACACTCAGAACTTCCTTGAATTTATCCTGGGCTTCTCACAGCACCTTGATGTCGAGTCAGAGCACGGGATCCTTCCCATCACCGGCGTGCCGCCAAAGCCATCGCGTGCCACCGCGCATCCTGCCTGCCTGCCAAGGGCCACACTTCACACAGCTAGCACAGACAGCAGGACGCTCAGACCTGGATGTCTTGCCAGGCCTTGCTCCCACTGTCTGGGTTGCTGGCTGCCTTCTGTAGGAAGATAAAGCCCTGTCCTATCCCCTTCAGGGAGGAGGCATGCCCTGCTGCACTTGCCAGCCCTTTCCCACGTGGCTGAGTCCCCACACCAGACCAGCAGCGAGAGAACAGGTTTATCACGGCGAGTAACCACACCATCTTCTTTGAAGTCCTGAACTCCCCTCTGCAGACCCCTCCCTCCCTGAGCTAAACAAGATGCTTAATCTCACTGTGCCAGTCTCCTCCACTGCTTTACATCAGATGGAGGTCACATCACTAACAGGGTCTGTGTGCACCTGTACTTTCATCTGGTGACCGTCTACATCACACTCCTGCCCCATCTCCATTGTCCTCCCTCATCTTAGATATGTCTTCTCCATTGGTCTCTTGCAAGTTCATCCAAACAGAATGTCTTCAAAAGAGGATGCCTTCATTTTAAAATAAATAAATAAATAAATTCAAGAAATAAAATGACCCCTTGCATGAGTAAAGTTTCCTTATGTCACCAGCAAGGGATTTCTGGCCCTAGGGGCTGGGGACAACCCTGTGCAGCATGGACCCCCCCTCCCCTCCCATGCACAGTCCTGCTCCAAGGCTCACAGTCCCAGAGCATGGGCACTCAGCAGCACTGCTGGGTCAGCACATCACCCTCACCCCGTGGCATTTATTACAGGCCAGTAGACATTTTCAGCTGGAAGCACCATTTCTTGGTGCCATCTTTGGCAGTCATGGTGCTGGGTCCTGCTGGCTGATGAACACTGCAGAAATTAAGTGTTGCCATCTCATTTTGGTTATTTGGGGTCTGTGATCTGCTGTCCGGATCCCAGTCAGGACTTTGGACTCTGAGTGTCCAGCACCAGGCTGCAGGACCCAGCAGCAGCCATCACCACCATGGTACTATAGTACTGTAGTGGGGAAAGCAGAGAGGCTGCCACCCCCATGACAAGAAAAACAGTATTTGAAGCACAAGTACAGGGAAGAGAAGCTAGAAACAAAACAGGGAATATTCCCACTTTATTCACAGAAGCTCTTTCAGATGCTGTAGGTTTGCTGCCCTGCTGCCTTGTGCTGCTGCCCAGTTTCTTGTTCCCATGGAGGGAAGAGAGCTGGAGAAAGGAAATGGCACGGAAAGCAGGGTGAAAGAGGCGTGTGCTGCAGCGAGAGAAAGAAGACATGAGGAGCTCCAGGAGAGCTCTTGCCAGGCAGGCTGGGCTACAAGGGTAGCTCTTCCCATGCCAGGATAAGGTTCAGCAAGAGGACAGAAGGGAGGTCGCTACAGGATTGCCCAGGGAGCCTGTGGCCAAGAGGAGGAGAGGAAGAAGGAGGAGGAGGAGAAGAGGGAGGAGGAGGAGAAGAGGGAGGAGGAGGAGGTCAGGCAAGGTGAGCGGGAGCCAAACAAGGGAGGCTTTACAAATAAAGCACTTCATATCAGAGCCTGAAATCAGTGCTGAGCTGAGAGATTTTTCTGAGGGAAAGGGGCGATGTTCTCCAGAGAGGAAAAAATACGAAGTCTGGATTTGCGCAACCCAGGAGGCAGGGCAGGTCTCTGAACTAGTTTGAGTGAGCAGAGCTAAGGAGTAAGCCAGTGCCCCTCCTGGAAAAGCTTTCACAGACAACATCAGTCAAACCTGGAGAGGAAAAGTTCTCAGGCAAGGAGTATGGAATTCAAGGTTGAAACAGCTGGAAAAGAAGGGGGAAATTCTCTCCCTCCTAAAAAAAGAAACAGAAAAAGAAAAAAGTGAGTGCAGAATAGGAGCAACACCAAGCCAAGCCAGGGTTCTTATAGCAGCCACCTCTCCACAGAGATTCCTGCCTCATCTCTGCCAACATATGCATAGTGTGATGGCCCGTAGCCCCGCAGTGCCATGGCCCAAGTCTGGAAGCCATGACCCCCAACAATGACTTTAATTCCTTCCCTTTGAACCTGTAAATATAAGTCAGGATTTTAAGTCAGTTATAAAGGCTTCCCTGTCAGTGAGGGCCACGCAGGAAGGTGGGGCACCTTCCCACCCCGCTTCGCTGCTGATGTGCGATGCCTCACCCGCCCTTCGGCTTGAGAACGGATGTGGCGAGCCAGCCTTGTGTGTGAATGAACACAGCACAGATAATTGCAGCTCTTTACAGGTCTCTCTGTTCTCACAGACAAGGTATCGGTGACACCAGAAGCACTCCCAGAGCCTGGAGAACAAGCTTTGGCCATTAGGTCTAAGTATTTCTTTCCCTTCCACTAAAAGCTGGGAGCAGTGGCTGAGGCGTCGCACAGGCTATTTCTGGGCACCCATCTCTCCCCTCCCTGCTGCATTTCCTTCATTGTGTTTGAGCTCTTTCCTATCTGTGGCCTTTAAATCTCCACCAATCTGCCAGACGCCACTCAGCACAGAAGAGGGGGGGAGGCAGACTCAGGGAGGGGGAGATCTGAACCCCTAAAAATAGCCCTGCCGAGTACGTCTGTTTTCCTGACACAGACGGTTCATTGTTAGACTCTGACACGCCAGTTCACCCTCCCTCCCCACCCCTCAGCATACTCTCTTTCCTCTCCTGCCCCTCTCCAGAGCAGTTTCCTGTCTAATCCCATCTCTGTGGCCAAAGCTGGAGTGTATTGTGAAGTCAAAGGCTGGCATGGAGCCTTTTGTTTCTCTGAGTACATTTCGGACCACAGACTGTGGGGTTGATCCTTGTCACAGGCCACCTACCACACTTAGTTCCTAATTTCACCCATTCCCAGCCACACAAGCCCTGTCTCCTCAGCTCTCACCTGCCTTTTTGCCTTCCACCCTCTTGACATACATACACCCTGACACACCTTGTTCTGTGTGTCTCTCTGCCCTGTGGAACTGTTTTGTCAGCTGCTTTGCAGATCCCAGCACCTCAGGTAGAAACGAAGGAGGCACCCCACACATGCTACCGAGTCTCCTTGCTGCTGGCTGCCTGCCCATGACATGACACTGTAACCAAGGGTACAAGGTTTAGTGGTGGACTTGGCAGTGCTGGGTTAACAGTTGGACTCAATGAACTTAAAGGTCTTTTCCAGCCTAAATTATTCCAAGTACTCCAGTATAAGATGATATTCAGTACTGACCATACAGAGCACAACTACAAAATATGCAACCATGTTTTCAGCCAGATTGCCTGCTCTCACTGTTCACAGTTCTTTCAGAGATGTCTTGGATTCAGAAAACAGGATGAGGAACATATCTCCATTCCCTTACTCAGAGCACAAACTTGTTTCAGCCATGACATTTGCCTAATTCTGTGTTTGTCCAGCATCTAGCACAGTAGATCTCTAATTCTTGACTGGGGACTCAAACTGTTGGTTATTTAAACAACATAAAGACCATTATAAAAAGGCTTTATGTCTCCCTGTGTAAAACTCTATTGATAGCTCAGTAATATATGACAGTTTTGTAAAACAAACATTCAGAGAAGAAAAAAATCTATCAGACAAGCCACACAGCTAGCAAAGGATTCCTTCATCTCAGAGGCATGGTCTGAACCCTCCTAGCATCTTACCAGCAAGATGACCCATATGGTGAAGCAAGAAGACCACAGACCTTCCACGATGGAGACATTCCAAACTCACACAGGCCTTTTTGAGAGCATCTTGCCAGTAAATTTTTTAATAATTTTGAAGAGACAGCTGGCAACTATATGCTGAGTACAAACAAGGTAGTGTGTCACAGAGGTGATTCCTTCAACACACTGCCTCACTGCAAATATCAATAAGGATTCCCACCAAACCAGGAAATGTTTTTGCCCTCTTTTTTCCACCTGATCAGCTAACCAAAGAGGCCTACAGAAATTAAAAAAACTTGCTTAAAACTACATTGTGACTCTATAGCCCATTAAAAAGCCCAGTCAGCTACACCTGAACATGGGGAATGTCTTAACCATAGGGCCATTTTTTTCTCATGTCTTACCAGCCCTTGAATACAAGGGATAATCAGAATTTTCAAGCACAGATGGAGTCTCTAGGAGCTGAGAAAAGGGGAAGTAAATCCTGAGGATATCTATCTATCTATCTATCTATCTATCTATCTATCTATCTATCTATCTATCTANAGGAGGAGAGTTTCAAGTATCAATCTCTTCCTCCACATTTGCAGCCCACTGGTTGTCTTGCAGTTTCCCCAGCCCTTTAATCTATAAACACTGTTCTAACAGTAATTAAAAATCTGTTGAGCCAGAGGCCTATAATAAAATTAAAAAAGAAACTATTTAGTCTCTCCTATCCTCAGTTCTGCCAAACAAGAGCAGTGGTAGCACTCTGTAAAAAATCCCACGTTTATAATTTCGGATTAGCTCATCTCACCACCACACTGAAACCAGCACCCACAGTCTGTATTTCCACTTTCAGATGTACCTCTCTTATCATACATTCTGCTAATCATGTTGCCACAGGAAAAGGAAGTTGTGGCTTAACCTGACTGCATAAAGACAGCAGCCTTGCATCATTTTAATGGTGATTCAAGGCTGAGAAGGGCTGAGAATTAATCTCTATTATAAGGACTAAGATGGGAGGTAGAAAAGAAGTGGGTTTGGGGGTTCACTCCAGCAGTCATCAATTTTGGTCACTTTCTGTAGAAGATAAGGGCTGTTTCATAATAATATTTTTTTGTTGTTGGAAATAAAAACCCCAACAAATAGCTCAGGGGATGTTTACTATTTAAGGGATAAAAGCTAGCCTGTTACATGCTATTTTTAAAAGTCACTTAAAACCTGACTTCTTTTGTTCTGAGGTCTTCTCTTGATCACTTGCATGAATCATCTTTTGTATGAGAGACTTATATCTTGTTTTAGCACAAGATTTCAACTAAGATTCCTTTTATTGTGCCTGAACATCCAGGACAAGGATGAGTTCCTATGAAGAATCACCAGCTATGGTGGTGGTCTTCAGCTAGGACAGTCTGCTGCTTCGTACCTTCTCTGTGTCTCTAACAAGGCAAAGCGTCATTTGGTGGCAGGAGGGGGGAAAAAGGAAATACAAGTTTGCAAAAGCCACATGTCCTCTTTGCAGAAACCTCAATGAGAGCTGGCAGCTGTCAGGGGCAGAGTGCTGGCAGCTGCATCAGGCAAGGCCAGGTGTTTCTGCATGTGGCAGGCTCTGGCACATTTGTTGTTTCTTATTTCTGCTGGCTGAGCTAAACTCCTGTAGGAAATACTCTGGTGGGTCTGCACAAATGATCTCCTATTGTCTTCTCTGCAAGGCTGATCATATTCTCTCTTCCTTCATGTTTTTTCTTCCTGTCTCACACCACATCTCTCTTCCTGGTCAGGCGTGCCCCTAGGTTAAATGGAATAACAACTTGCCTTTCTGCTGTGCTCTCAAATGCTGAAGGTACTGAGCAGGAAAATCAGCTCTGTGGGGAGATTCCTTCTGCCTGAAATTTGAGTGTCCCCTCGCTCAGGATGTGTAAAATTAAAGCTCTCCATGTACTCCCTCAGGAAAAGCCACGTTTCTCCTTTAACATTTCCTTACCTGTGCCCTGGCTGTTCTAGGGGGATGTGTTTTCTGTGGGGATATGCCAAGTTATGGAGGATGTTTTTAAACTTCTTTAGCGCACTTGTTTTCTCTTTTCCTCTGCTTTCATAAATGTCACCAGCTCTGCAGTGCTGTCAGCAAAATTATTTAGTTTGAATCCTACTGAGTCTCAACACCTCCGGGCAAAGGTGGCACAAAGTTATCTTCTTTCCATCACAGGTCGAAAGGGCTTGGCTTGTCTTCATTCTGACACCTCATTACCTAAATCTGTAGTTCAGATTATTTCCTGACTCATGCTGAAATTATACTGGGCGTAAATTATAGCAGAAAGTACTCAGAAGACTTCAGGCTAGAACCAGTGATATTCTCTTTATGCTTTGCAATTACCTATTCTGCTTAACAGAGGCTGCTTTCAGCTTTTATGGCTAGTGTAGCATCGTTGTAGCTGGCCAAGAGGACTGGGACATCTGGAGAGGCCTCTCCTCTGTAACTGGGGTGCCTACAGCAGGACTGGTGTCTTTTCTGTAGACTAGAAGAGTGGGTTTGTCATCTTTAGAGTAAGCTTTGGCTAAGAAGCCTGGCTCCCTAATGCTGCCCTACTATATTTAGACCCTCTTCTGGTGTGCCCACCCAGTGCTGTTCCCCTTGTTTGTTTCCTACCAAACAATGAGACCTGAAAGAATTGCTTGGAAGGGGGCCAATGCTCTTGCAAACAAAACTGTCAGGCAGCCAAGCTTTGCAATGGGCCCCTCGTAACATACTGTACTGGGAAATGGGAAGCAGTTGTGGCTCTTCACTTCAACCTCCACCATGGACTTTTTCCCCTTGCTGAGAGCTCTGTGGTGTGGCCCTGCCCCAGGGACTGCTTTTGAGGAGGTGTCAGAGGACACGGGGGGAATGCCAAGAGACAGCAAATCGGGATGGCAAGGAGCAGTGTAAGATCTGCTCTGTGTTCTCCCTCACCCCTAATCCTGGATCCCTGCCAGAGCACATTTCAGCAGCAGGTTGTTCCTGGAAAGCTTTTGCTATCTCTGCCCTGATTGTAGTAGAAGCTGCTCATGTACATATAGGGTTACAGGTGTGGTCAGATGCCCTTCTCCCTCACCCCTCAAATCGTTCTTTTCTGTGCTCTTGTGGTGTTTGGCCACCATTCTCTGCTACAGCAGCACTGTAAGGGGAGAGGAGAAGCAGCCCCAGCCCTACTGATGTGCAGAGCAAAACCAAGATTACTTCTGCTTGTTTTAAACAAATGGAGCCAAAGTTAAAAAAAAAAAAAAAAAAA